>JAVXUO010002474.1:0-600000 GCA_033065855.1 Escallonia rubra
ACCCTAAATTCCTTGACATAACACATATTTTTCACTTGCCGCCTACATCTCACTAAGTGTTATTAATTATGATAAAAATTAATTAATTTTTTTGGAGCTTATTAGCATGTACAAGTTATTAATTTTTGGACCTAAACTTGCCCGAAATTGAGTTTGGCTCAAACCGATTAAACCGTTTAAACCTATCCGTTCAACCTGCAAAAATTGAACCGTTCAACCATGGTTTGATTTTTTTTTTTTTTCCAAACCGAGGTTGGTCGGTTCGGTTTGGTATTCAGCCTCCAAACCGAACCAACCGAACCGTGCTCACCCCTAGCTATGGGTCTCCTCTCAATAATGCAACGACGATCTATGTGTGCCATTAGCGATGGCCTATCCTCTCGGAGATGCAAGGCGCTCTTTCGTAGTCATAATATGAGTCATATGTGACAGTGGATTGGTCCACGACATGGGTCAACAAGTCCCTATTCTTGCAACGGCGGCAGTGGTGGTCCATTGACAGCGGCAGCACAACAATTGGATTGAGGACCCACGGTTATAGTAGTCTACGTCGCCGATCCAATCGCCAGCAACAGTGTGCGCCGCTGGTGGTTTTTTCTTCCTTGTCTCACGCGGGCGGTAGTGGTGGTCTATTGTCATCGACAGCGAGAAAATTGGATTGAGGACTAACAATGGTGGTCTTCTTCGCCGATCACATTGCTGACAGTAGTCTGTTACGTTGGTGGTTTCTTCTTCCCTGTCACACGCGCACACACACCATTACCGTTGGGTGTAGTGGTGTCCATTAAAGGGAGGAAGGGGTTGGTGGTTGCATGAATGGTGGTGGCAGTAGCCGTGGATTAGGGTTAGTGACGACTATGGTTATTAAGTGGATTAGGGATGATTACGTAGCTGCCATTGTGGAAAAACATGTGAAAGTTACGATTTGGGAGATTGACAGGCATCTAAAAAATTGGACTTCAATGCATCAATGGGTGAATTGCACACCAACTGCGAAACAGTAGGGTGAATTGTACTAAAATTAAAAAAGTGAGGTGAAATGTGTATTTGTTCCCAAAGTATAGGGTTTAATCTGCAAATAGTCCTACTTTTTAAGAATATGCTATATAGTTTATGTTTTGGCCCTAAAGATTCTCATCCCTCAGTATGTAAAACCCACCTGATATTAAGAAAAATAAAATACAAAACTTGCCACACCCGATCCGCACCTAGACCCAATTTCGGTGCTCTATCCAATTTGGCGCACCTGTGCTTGATAGCCACACTTTGTTTAACCGAGGACCAAGCACCTGCTCCAGCTTCCACCCACACTTTGTTTAACTAAGGTCCATTGCTACCCCCCAACAAGAATATTGGTTTAAGTACGTGATATTATAGGGACCGCCACATTAGTGATATTTGATCAAGAGGCAGAAAGGATCATCGGGATTCCAATTCGGCAAATGATCGATGCTAATGAAGAGGGTGCGTTAAAATTATTTCTTCAATTCTTTTCAATTTTTTTTTTTTGATGGAGGATAGTAACACAACAAACATATACACGGAAACGATTTGTTCGACATTCTTAACATTATCAAGAATCTTGTTGGGAAAGCATTTGTTTTTTGACTTAAACTAGTTCATGGTCGAATTAAGAAAGCATGCAACGATTTCACTGTTATCAACTATTTCGAGAATGACGTTGCCAGAAAAAAAAAAAAAAAATAGCCCAGACCAAGTGAAGATTCCTTGGAAGATGGACAGAGCTCTCACTGTATTTATTTGTGCACTTAGTAGCGATGCACCGTAATTTGTCTCTGCACGTGCAATGAGCTAATTAAGTTAATATAGTGAAAGAATCAAGGCTTAGAGGCGTATACAAAAAATTCGAAAATAGATGAAGCCTCACATGCAAATAGAAGACTATTTTGTCAGCTTTACCTTCGGGGTTCAACCAAGTCCAGATTTACTATTCATTCATATAAAAGAGTTGCACTTCTCTACAATAGATCGTACGTACATCCACCTCAAATCAATCAAAAGATAAATGTGAAACCAGTTTTTGGTCGAAGAACTTTTCTATCAACTAAAAATGGTATTTTTTTTATTCAAATTCAATCCTTTACACTTTTATATAGTAGCAGGAATATCTATATTATTTGAACAATACTAAGTCAAAACTCACCAATAAAGCAATAAAGTACATTGAACTAATAGAGGGGTGAATGTTATCAAAGAAGCATACATGAAACTATAAGTTCATGAAGTTCTTTTAAAAAACTAATGTTCAAAGAATAAAACATTTTTTTTTATTTTTTGATAATACGGAAATGATATTGATAAAAACGGTTGGTTACGTTACGGTGTTGGGCATGGAGAATGCCATATACATGCACAACACAGTAGAGGACATGACAAGGTCCGTGACTCAAATACATACAAAATAGTGACAGCAACATAACATCCATCAAATTATCCCATTCCGAGGCCAAGTTATTTAGAGTGCTAGTGCATTTGAAAACTCAAAACTTCATAAGTTCATGAAATTTGTATTTTGGAATACTTTAGTTTCAAGGAACTTTATTTTATCTTCAAATTAAGTAACCAAATCCGAAACACATTCCCAATTCCCTCAGTTTCTCTGGCACTGTAGCCTTGGATACGTGCATGTTGCAGCTTATGTTACGAGGCAATATCATCCATGAAATCGAAACTTGGATGCACAACGTACGCCTTATTTCACATCAAGAACGAGCTCAAATTGGGCGGTAGGATTACCCTTTATATACTGAAGCACAAAGGTATAATAAATACTTCATGAACACTGACCATTAATGTCAATCATTTAAGACAGTTTGAGAGAACTAATAGCTTACCCTATCGTTTAGTTCGAGGACAAAGCCAGAAAGAAAACTAGTTCAAAGGTGGTCTCGCTTTTTCCCCGTTGTGACACCTCTTTTTGTTGATAAAAAAAGTGGGGCCGATCCAATAAGGTATTATCCAACGGTACTATGGTTGACCGTTGGTCCTGATCCACCAATATATTTTTGACAAAGGTGTGCTAAGCATCCAGCATTTCACAGCATGAGACACCCTAAGTGCAAAGCTAATGTTATCATAAAAACATGGACCTGAGAACTCAAAAAATGCTATCCTGATCAGCCAGATTTTCATTACCTGGCGTTAATATCTTCACCTTCTCTACAATTACAGGTATATGTATAATCCTCCTATATGGTATCACAAGGTTGCTAAGGTAACATCATCTTTCATGAAGTCAGAGCTCTTAATAGAGAGAACATAATCCTATGACAGCAAAAAATGTCTCTAATATTTTTTAAGTCTTCAGAAGTGCATTTCATCAGATCCAGGCAAGGATATTGGTCCAAGGCCATCACCCTCCAAACTAGCAAGAATTATGAATTCCCTTTCGATATGTCGTATTTTCTCTATCCATCTCACTGCAAACACCTTACAACGTATCATATCACCATTCTCTATCCTAGAGAGATTGTCAGCCAAGAAATGTGGATTTTTCCCATCAACGAGGTGGAAGCCTGGCATCTTGTGAGCTGGGAGATAGACATAATTCATCGGTCCGCATTTCAAGTAGGCTCCAAATATGTCTATCGCAGACACGACACCAACCATGATCTCTCCATCCACGGGTAGGAAGGTGCGACAGTTGAAGTCTACTCGGAAGTAGCAGGATCCTGAGAATTCGTACCCTTTGCCTATGCTCTTAAGTTTGGTTACGGCAAGAAAGTAACCACACCTCTCCGCTGCCTTCAGTTCCAAAACGCACTTCAGAAGGCATGTTGCAACTGAACTTAGGGCCACCTTACCATTTTTGTCGATGTCTTGTGCAGGGATGGGAACATGGTAGTTACATTCCGCTTCATGCAGCATATTTGTTTTTGTTTCCCTACATTAAAATGGCCAAAGAAATGAGCAAAATGTAGGTTTAGTATATCTTATAATTCAAGCACTCAGGCATAGAGGTTTCTCATTTCTTAACTGTATACAAAGTACAAACCATTCAACGACCGGCCAGGACTTTCACGGTAAATCATAACAACAGAATGATAACTGGCAAGAAAAGGAAAAGTCCGTTTAAACGTTTATGAAGAGAACACATCATTTAGCTGTCGTTATTAGCATGAGGAAACAGCTACATTGCACATTCTAAGTGATGACCACTCCTTTTTAAGTAAAAGGTAATTCATTAATCACAAAGCAGAGCAATAGAAAACTCAGGGATAACCATGATCTAGCCCAGCTATAGCAGATAATGCAGAATCTAGAAGAAGAGGATCTCACAGATAAAAAAAATCACATAACTTATCACTGCATGATGATCACTCATTCATATAATCATATGTTTATCATAGAACAAGCAACAAGATGGACCAAACAGATGACTCATTGTTGTTGTTGGGGACACGCGTGTCATGCTCATACTGACCCACCCAACTCTCCTCCCTCCGTCCCTCTGAAGTATGCAATTCTCGGTCGGAAGAAAGTCCACTGACCTATTACAGAGTGAGTTGAATAAAGTTTGAGGATATTTAACTGTTATTACACCCATGGAAATGCCCAGAGACATATTCCTAGAAGAAATAAAGTCAAGGTGGGGAATTAATGGAGGTTAACAAGGGAGTGGACAGGGAGGATTGTATACAAAAGAGGTGACTCCAAGCTGTGGGATTGTGTAGGTATATCTTATAAGTCTCGGATGATCTAGTAGCTGCCTTGACCAAAAATGTTGCCAACCGAAGTGTTTTTGTGGATCAGTAAACCAATTTGTGATCTTCTAAAATTTGTTTCCACAGAAACATGCAAATATATCCTCTATAAAAGGAAACATGTTATGAATTGATCGTACATTATGAGATTTTACGATTCCTTTCCTATCCACAGAAGGTATTAATCATAGCGAAAATGGAATTTCCACAATAACTGCAAACAGTTAGTAATTGAGCAAGAGAATTAGCTTTGATCTTGTTGGTGTGTTTCTCATTATAGCTTTGTGAGTGTAGGCCTCCATAAGCAGTCCTTCAATCAGTAGAACATGCCTTGTTCAGCTGATCAATACCGCCTAGGTAGGATATCAAGCTCAAAGAAGTTAATACATGACAAATATCCACTTTATTATACTGGAAACTCGATCTAAGTAACAACTGTGCAGGCAACACTGGGTAAGAGTGTCCTGGTGATGACTTTACACCAAATGAAGTGGGACAATATCATCTGACCTGATATATATATATATATATATATAGAGAGAGAGAGAGAGAGAGAAGATGCTAAGAGGTATCCTATATACACAGGCATGCTGTATTAAATTGACTCAGTACAAGTGTCGGGGTAGGAGACGTGTCCAAACATCTAATTCCAAAAACCCAAGACACGGGGACCTGAGAAAACATTTAAATGCTTAAAATCTTCATATCGATTTCTATGCAAAATGGTATGTATGTGGCATACACTGCTTGAAATGGAAAGCTCTCTCATCTAAAATGAGATATAATGCAGCGTTTGGCACATATCTTATGCAATGTTCTTGTCCAACCCTTCGAGAAGGGTACTTCATGCTTTTCAAAGTGTTTGTGTAACATAACGTGTATAAGCGGTACAAGAACCTTTTTCTCTTATAAGGTAGGTGATACAAAAAAGCCTATGTAATGTGATCAGTACGAAGGTCACTAGGACATCAAATGCTTTATAACGTAATTATTTAACTAGTATCTTGAAGTTTAGTAACCCTGGATCGCACAAAATCTTATAACTTATCTAGAATCTCGAAGTTGAGAAACCATGGACGACGCAATCAGCTAGCACTTCAACTTAAATTGATATGACCTGATAATTATCGTCATCCCAAGAACAGAGGAACAGCGTTTCGTCTCTCATTACTTATTGCTTCTACTCCTGTTTCGACTCAAAGTTATAACATTCCCATATTGTATGGATTGAATGCCACATGAACCCCTAAAATCAGAGTGGGATGAAACTAGAACACATCCTGGGTGAAGAAGTAACAACCAATCTTTGTTCATATAGTTTCAGCGTAGCTTCCACTAAGTTAACCCCAACGGCACACCTCTCAGTCCAGCTTTAAGGATCGATAAATATCTACATTAAACTTGTAATTCGCCAGCAAGACCACAGAGCTCTCGCGTAGATTAGATTCCACTTCAGCACCTGTTCGTTTCATCAAGAATTAGCGCTAAGCTAGATTCCTTATACTTTCCTTTTCCACAAAACAGTTGATAGTGTTTCAAAAGTAAATTAAATTACGAAACAAACCAAGTAAAAATCTAGCAACATTTCATTCTTTATCGCAAAATAGAGGTGGTTCAAGATGCCCAACTCTTCAATACACATACGAAAAACAAGTATAAGACACCGAGACTAATTTTCTGTGGCTGAAAACAACAACTCTAACACCTTCAACATTCAAGTTTCTTGGTAATAGTCTTCTCTTCATCAAACATAAGCTAAATTCACTCTGCTTTAACAAGAACAGCATGAAGTTATCTACTCAAGAAAGGCAATGAAGAATGAATGTCTTTCTTTTGGGTCCTCAAGAAATGATCCAAATATAACGTAGAAATCCAGTTACATTGACGACCCAAAGTCGCATATGCAAGATTACAAGTACAATGTATATGATCCAACCCACTGGAACTCAATAGCAAATACTGAAAACAAAAACTGGGTCTAGCGAAGCGACGTGAGAGGGGTTGGGGGGGAGGGGGGTGAAGGCACGTGATACCCTACCTGGGATGAAGAGGAAGCCCTAGGAATGGCCACCGGCGAAGAGCAAGAGGGGCGAGGACAGAGCATCTGATAGTAGGCCCGTTCAAGTATTACTGTAGTCGGGTCCAACCCGGGGCCCCACTTAGATTGTGCCTAAAATTAAAATTACACATAAGAAAAGCTATTTTAATAAATGTGACAGAGCACTAATTAGCGACAAATTTTGTTGATTCTAGTTATTCTTTTGGCGACGCTTAAAAAAAATTAGTTGCAAAAAGCACAGCACACTATTCCATCGATCCTTGGTTGCAAGATTCTCCGGTCTTAGTGGTACTTTACTTTGAAAACCGACGTTCAATCTTGCTTCCACTTCTGCTTTTTTGCTCTCCAAAACTAAGTATACAACTGACGCGCTCTCCCGCAGAATTCATTGAATCATTGATGCTCTCTACCATGAAATTTTGCTCACTCTATTACGGTTCCTTAACAAGTTATGATTTAGCTATGACAAACTTTGTAGTAATAGCCCCTTCTTTTTAGTTTCCTTAGTTTTATTTAGAAACTATGAAAAAAAAAGTTAAAATAAATAGAAAAAAAGAAGGGTTTTATCTATAAACCATGAACATGAAGGGATTATAACAATAACGATTGTAATAATTAAAACCCAATATTCAAAGTTGTAACGCCCCCGGAAATTCGAAGGTCCGTCGCCCCAAACTCTCGGGTCGTTAACCTACCGGATCACGTCAAATCTGTCACTAACATATATTCCAAATCATCTAATTCAACATCAACTCAGATTTCTCAAAATTACTAGATCACAAACTGCTTAGCTTAAATTATTACAGCTTAGGTTCTTCAAAATTCAAATTCCTAAGAACAAAGTGACAGTACCGACCCACGCAGGGGTCTTGCCATACAGTAGTGGTGGGCTCACCGAAATCTCACACAGACTCTAAACCCCATTCCCGAGCATTCTACAGCTGACCATCACCTGCAGAAGGGAGTCAAACGGAGAGTGAGCTTTTGAGAGCTCAGTAAGGTCGTACAAGGACTACCAAAGAATCACAAAACGATTCCAAAGAATCCAACCGACGAAAATTTCCGGAATACTTCAAACGGGGTCAAGAACTCAATGATTTCCAAAATGATCAAAATTTATCATAAACAGATACCAGATTAAACAACATCAATCACAACGATTTCCAAAACGATCAACAGAAGATAATTTCCAAAGCCATCAGTCCAAAATACAACAAAGATTTCTCGAAAGATTTCAACCCAAGCAGAAATCATTTCCAAAATCAACAAAGCAATCAGAACTAGATACCAAAATAAACACTTAAATACCCTTTTCAAAGATTTCAAAACAATCAATAGAAGATAATTTTCAAGTCGTCATTTTCAAATACAACTGATGGTTTTGCAAAAGGTTTCAAAACAAACGCAAAGACTTCCAAAGCCTTAGGGAAAAAGGGTCTTAGATAATCACAAACAGTTTGATCACAGTACGGGAAAGAGTTTCAACTCAATCCCCTTTCATGCAGATATCCAGACTTTCATTTGAACATCATTTTCAAAACAGACATTGTCAGATACAATGTAAACGGATTCAGAAACGTCAACCCTTGGCAGAAGCAATGTCACTCAGGCAATGTACCTTAGTAGGCTAGTACCTTCTCACTAAGGTACTAGCCCTACTAAGGTACTAGCCCTGCATAATTCTGCAGGTTCAGACCAGCCTTATAACGCCTCCCCACAGAACAGAATTCTCAGGTCAACACAGAAAAATTAGCAATATCAATGAGCATTTACATAAGCTCAAATCACCAAAATCAATCTAAATTTCAATGTCAATAAACAAACTGAAATAAGTCATCACTCGGAATTTCAGAAGAAAATAAAAAATAAACAGCCAGAACGATTACAAACGATTATCGAATTCAGGCACAACAGTTCAGAAGAACAATACAAACAATTATTAAGTTTACTCAGCACGCAATAACAGGCGAGCACCACAAGATTTTCAAACAAACGATCCAGGTTCAATATTGGGGTTTATAGGCAATAACATGGTGATATCAATACATAATTCAGAATTCGACATTAGTCATAAGTATATCAAAGGAGTACTTACGAGTACAAGTAATCAAATAAGGGTTCGGAATCAAATAAGGGTTCGGACAAAAGTCATCACCTAGGGTTCAGATATAATCTCTTACCTGCATCCGCAGCTAGCTTATCCTAACCGGAAAGTCTTTAGCTTTAACCTAAATGAAATTATCGAATCATCATAATACAGCCTATACTACGATATTATAAACTTAATACTGACTCACACAACTCCCAAAATGAACCTCCCTCACTGGGTATGTAAAATTACTAAAACACCCTAGGGTGTAAAATTATCAAAATGCCCCTCGTACTCTTAAATTGCCCAAACGGCATTCCCTTAAGTAGAATCATCCAAATAACCTCATTTTATGTCAATCTATGCAAAAATCCCTTTCTTAGGTCAAATTACCAAAATACTCCTTCAGGGGTGACAAATTACCAAAATACCCCTAGGGTTTCCCGTACCGGAAAAATCCCAAAAATACTTTGAAACGCTATTTTAAACATCCTGAAATCATTCCTAGGCTAAAAATTATTTTAAGAAATTTTCGCCCAAAAATCTCAAACCAGTGTTTGAATCGAACGCTAAAAAGCCAGTTTCGCCAAAAAATACCTATCGGCCTCATAATGGCCCGAAATTTTAGATAATGATTTATATCAGTAAAATATGGTTTCTATAAAAAATTCGATTAAAATAACTTGGTTTACCGGGTTAAATAAATTTGGAAAGTTCCCTAATCGGTACCCTAATTTAGCGCTCTTCACGGACACTGAAAATTCTCAAAAACTTTCAGAGCGTTTGTCTCGTAAAAATATTGGGGGTTACAGTTTTATACTTTGGCTAATTTTGGCTCTAACTATTTATAAAAAAAATTGGATAAAAACTGCCTAAATGAATTTCACCTTTAGCGACAATAACAAACACTATTCAGATTTTTACACCTACTATCTCACCTTAATCACACACAGTATCGTCTTCTCCACTCAGTCATACACACCTGCACTGAACACATCAAGAACACACACAACCTCGCACACACAGACCTTTGATTACATCCACAAATTCATAATTCAATTAAACCCTAATCTATCTACCAAGATTAGCTCCAAAACCTAGCAAAATCACTCATCCGAAATCTCAATTTCCCAGAAAATGGCCTCCCTCCCAACATGGCTTCACAGCCATGTTCATGACTTCCCCGCACACTCCACAGTCACGAACACACATATACATGCTATAATCACACACTAGGATACTCACACTTGAGTTTGGATAATTCACCTGCTGAAAAATGGCCGAAATCACTCCTTTCTATCCTTCTGCTTTCCCCCTCCCCGAGCTCTGTTTCTTTTCTTCTTCATGCCCCGTTTTTTTGTTTAGGTTCACTGTTCATCTTTCTATTTTCTTTATTCTCTCTTATGTTTTCTCTTTTTCTTTTGTTTTCCTTTCTTTCATCCGAAAATCCTCATTTATCCACTCAATATTAAATTACTAGCCTAGCTTAGTCATGGAAGCTAGTAGGAGGTGTCGCATTCTAAAAAAATAGCATCTAAACATTTTTATAAAATTGCACAAATGGCCCCCAACTTTATGTAATTACAAAATAAATCCCCAATTTTGTATAATTGCATTCAAGCCCCTAAAATCATGCTAATCATTCTCAATTTGATTAAACATCGTTAAAAATACGTACTAGTATTTATTCAGTTATTTTTCATCACTAAAATAAAAATATTACATTTATGCCCCCAAAGTTTTTTTTTCAAAATTACAAAAATGCCCTCAAAAACTTACAATTTACATTTTTGCCCCAAAATCTTTTTAAGCTCCTACGCACTACCAATACCCGAGCATCGCTCAAAATTAACGCCCGTTTATTTTTCGGGTCACAGATGGCTATTTAACCGGCTCTCGAAGTTCGGGATATTACAAAAGCTGTCAATACTACGGATTATAACATATCTCGCTAAAGTTTGTGAATCTTCCAGCAACAAAATAGAGTTTGAAAATGTGGAAAATAGACGCTCGCATAGCAGTATTTTGTACTATAATGCATGAAAGCATTAGAAAAACTTCAAATCGTTTAGAGTTTCTTTAGTTGGGTAAATGTTGTCATTTTGGTTAGAAAGAAAAGGTCATCATGAATAGAAGAACAAACTTTAGCTTTTACTCGGGTTGTAAAAATTTTCATTCAATCTCATGTATAGTGACAATTAATAGTCGCTAAATGTTTCAAGCAACTTTTCTTCTAACACTTTCAGTAACAATTATATCAACACTTTTACCGTCGTTAAATAAAAGTCACTAGAAACATTTAAAGACAATTGATTGTCGCTATAAAAAGAGTAGAAGAAGATTCTTCCAACCGGGTAGCAGCCAAATTTTTTCCTGAATATAAATGACTTGCTAGAAGACTTGATTTGTTGTTTGATGTGAAAGGGGTTTGTAGGTCATATTTATCAAGAATTATGATGATTATTTTTCGGTGAGATGGGTCAACACAGAAGTCGCTAGGGTCGTAATTGATTGTGAGTCGAGCCTAGCTTATAATTGTTCAAGAATGATTGAGTTTACTTATCAAGTTTTATATAAAGCCCTAGCAAGAGTTTACATATAAATCTATGTGCTCAACCAATCTTCCAATCTTAATAAGTAAACGAACTTCAAAAAGCAATGTTTATGTGCTTCTTTGGCACGCTTGGTGCTCCTTACTTTTTTATATCAATGTGTATGTTGTTGCTTGGCCAAGAAGGCTTTTTATGTGCCAAAAACTCTTTTATACTCTACGTTCCAAATTTAGCATGTATATTCAAAATTACAAAACAAACCAGATTCAGGGTTGCTGACCTATTGCTGTTAGGAAGGTAACGTGATCAAGTATTGTCCACCGGCCGACAGAAATATGAAGTAGTAAATAGTTACCGTAAGATTTCATGAGTCATGGGTCAGACTAGACCTTAAAAGTTGGAAGAACATCAATGTGCCATGACACCATGTCATTGCAATCACGCGGTTGTTATGGTTATGCTGAAAATTTAGTTCACACAAGGTAATCACCGAATATTTCGAGTGACAAAGTAAGATTTCATGTAACCAATAACAAATATGAGAAACCCCATGAACCAATTACAAATATGAGAAAATCCCATGTTGAACTTATTACCCCCACGCAAAAATTAATTGATCTTAGTTTCATTGAATACTCATTCCGGTTTATTAGCACGACTTTCTTGAAAACTGAAATCACCGGAATACCTAATATTGTGTATGCCTTTCCAAGCTATTTTAGTACTCCGTATTATTTTGTTGAACTTTTTTATGCTAACTTTAAAAGCAGTTGCTATTTGCAGTTATATTTTTCACACCCACACTCTACACTTATTATAAAGTGGCTATATAGGAACACTTCAAGGCTTTTAGAGTTCGAATCTAAGCTCAAATGGTAAAATGTGAAATTTAAATATCACTTTCCTTATTTTCATCTCTATTTTGTCGCTAAAGTTTGTCGCTAAAGTGGCTATATAACGACACATTCATGGCCTTTAGCATTGAAACCGGAGCACAAATGGTAAAATGTGGAGCTCAAACATCACTTCCCTTTCTTTTTGTAGATTTAACGTACAAAATGACCAAAAGGACATCCCTTATAAGCAATCCCTAATTTTTAGGTGAACATCGTCGTCTATATGATCTAAAATCACATTTCCGTCCATACGATCTAAAATGTCTAATAGGGAGGAAGGAGAAATGGAAGCAGCACATTGGCACATGCTCACCGGTGCCACAGCATATGGGCACATGCTCACTGGTGCCACTTGCTGCCTTTGCCACTGTATAAACTTAAGCGCCGCCGTATAAACTTAAGCTCTCAATAAAGAGGCTATTTCCACCCCTTATATGTTATTACAACCCCTTGTTACTTGCTACATGTTAACGCCAAAAGGGGTGAAAAGCATATGAGAAGGTATAAATAGCATTTCCTCGAAGTGAATTCTACATATCCAACTCACAGGCACTCACGGGTACATAACTCTACAATTCCAGTCCATCAGTACCAGGCAATGAAATTGGTCCAAGGCTGTCACCCTCCAAGCTAATGCTGTGCAAGTTTCTAAGATCAGAGAAACAAACTCATCGTATCCCTTCTCAGAAGCCAGATAAAACGGAGTCTCCTCTGCGTTATTCGCAGGGCAGAAAAAGTCCGGATCTTCTTCCACTAGCAATTTAACCACGTCGAAATGACAATTACGCACTGCTTCATGCAGGGGCGTGTCGCTCTCCTTATTCAGCATCCTTAGCATCTCTTTGCGTGCTCCTACCCTTTTCACGAGCGCTTGAACTATGTCCGAACAAACTTTTCTAGAGGCGATGTGGAGCGGGGTGTCGCCTTGGATATTGACTCGACAGGACAAAGATGGCGAATATCTTAGAACTTCATTCGCACATTCTGTGTTACCAAACATGGCTGCAATATGGAGGACAGCAAGTTTCGTCCTGTCTTGGAGGATGATATCAACTTTGCCTTCCATGGCAGGCCGGTACAAGCTAAGATCCATCTGATTTTTGCTTAGAAAGATCTTCTTTGGAGCAAGAAATCAATACTCGAGATAGAAAAATCGCAACAGACTTTTCTTCTTATAAGGTGTCGCGAAATGAGTGTCGTCCAGCAATCATATGATCCTTATATACCCAAGATCCAGAGTAAATGCTTACAAGATTTGTTCACATCTATATCCTCCTTGGCTTGTCCTTTCCTCGATCTTGTGTTGGCACCTTCCATGCACTGTTGAAGGAGGAATCTGTCGGGATAATAATAACTAAAGGGAGCTTGAAATAAATCTTTTAGCAGTCACACTCGCATTATACAATTACGAAGATTTTATCAACATTCACTTGTTTTATCAGGAATTTCTGAGAGTAGATGTTGATTGATTATAAATTTTAATGTCGGCATGAAGCTACTACGAAAAGAATTTTGAATATGACCTTTGCTTGCAATGTCGACGAGGGAGCATAGCCATGAGCGTTCAATGAACAAGAGCAGCTTATCGAAGTCCTTTTTCCTTTTCGCTTATAACAGTGAGCATAGCCATGCGCGTTCATTTGCTGTGTAACCACCGCTACCATAGGGACTAACAGAGCAACATCTCTGCACCCTATACATGAATTTCTTATGCGAAGTGCAACCCAATGGCCGTTTAAAAAGATACTGCACATAGATCATACTGCGAAATCCAATGGAAGAAAGTAGTGTACTCATACAGGTTCCACAAAAGTTCATACAGATTCCACAAGACTAAGATGTAGGGCTGATACCAGAAAGTATGATTATGGGGGAAACAACCAACTTCCATAAGTTCGACCCTATTGAACGAGAACGTATTGATGTCAGTAGTTCTAAGATCCCTAAGGTTAGAAACACCCAAGTTGAACGAAGCTGCACTAGACAGGGCCAAGGAAATCACCCTCCAAGCTGGCTACCGCCTGGAATTCCCTTTCGGCCTCCATATACTTTGTGCCAATCACCATCAGACGCACCGCCATGTCTTTCTCAATCTTCGACATCTTCTCATTCATGAATATGGGATTTTCACCAGGGACATAGCGGTAGTCTGTCATCTTCTGATAAGACAGGTAGATGTTCTCCACAGGCCCGCAACGCAGGAAAACACCGTGCTTCAGAATCTTGTGCACGGTCGCCTCCAAGATCTCTCCCCTGAAGATCTTGAAGGTGAGGCCGCTGAAGGTGACCGGAAAAAGCACGTCTCCCGTGTGTTGGCGGACTCTTCCTTCCCCGATGCTATCCAAGGTGGTCACAGCAAGGAAATAACCGTGATCCTTCGTGGCCTTCTTTGTTGAGAAGTCTTCCAAAAGGCGGACCACAATTGCCTTTTGGAGCGCCAATCCCTTGGCATCCAAGCTCTCGGACGGAATGATGACATTCCATTGCAACTGTACTTTGAGAAACATTTTCGGTATCGCACCTATCATAATGAAGATAAAGGAAGTGTTAACTTTTGAGTGATTCAGTAAGGTACTCACAAGCATTCACATGCCAAATGCCATATTAAAGAGTTCTCAAATCTAGCCATATAGGACTCGTAGCATACAATAGTTAGGGAAGCTAGCCACAAATAACTGGTGGTAATATGATCCTGACAACACCTGTACACACACACAGCCCAGAGAAATCCACAAATCTACTAGTTGTGGAAGTAAGTCTTCATGCAACCAATTCCAAATAGAGAAAAGTCCATGTTGCATCTTCTTCCCACCATGCCAAAATTACGCAAGCTACAAAATCTTAGTTTCATGACACAAAATTGCAGGCTGACCGAACAGCAAAGAACAGCAGAAAAATGCAGGAAAAGCCATTAATCAGCAATCAAATAGCAGCTCAATCGAACTGCAAAGAACAGCAGATACGGCACTGCTCTCGAGCCGCACATGCTCCCACTCGACTGTGAAGCACGGTCTCCAGTCCTGATGCAGATATAAACATTTTTGAAATTTACGGGATATGGGTGCAGCGGGGATACGGCTACACTCGTTTGAATCTTAATATACTGCAAATTAGCCGTTCTACAATACCACCAAATACATCTTAATAGAAGTAGCATCAAAGTTTAAGAGGTAGCAAAGTTCCAGAGGGGTGTAGTGCCGTGATTGGGTGGAGGTGGAGGATTCTGGTTGTCATTCATAGTTCCAAGTCCCAACTGGAATCATAAACAATAGAAAGAAGAGAACTACACCGTGTCCCCCAAAGAGAGGACTACCCCGAGACCCCCAACCAAAAAAATTGGTGCACAGCCTAAATAGCATACAACATAGAGTTACTAAGGCCTGCAGAATCGGAGGAGGTAGAGCTCGCCTACAGAAATTAGAAAATAGAGCAAACGAGAGATAGGAAGACAAATCAAAAGACTCGCCTACCGGTGGTCGTCGGTGATCGCCGGTGGTCGCCCTCGTTGCCTTCACCGCTGCTCTGCTTTCTCTCTCCCCCTCTCGGTTCAAGACTTAAAAAAAGCCCTAGATCTTAAGCCCACTACTTTTAAGACTAGTTGAGCACAAAACTTTATAATTTGGGATGCTGTGCGCATTTCACCGTTGTTTCAATTTAAATGCTAATAATTTTATTTTGGGTTCCATTCACCAATCGACGACAAATTTTGAATTTATTAGAACGGTATTATTAGGGATGTTGGTACTTAATTCATCTTACTGTTTAAATTTTGAAGCAATTTACCTTAATATATTTAATTTGTGTTCCATTCATCAAATGATGGCACCGGTTTGGATTTCTCGGAACTGTATTAGCTTCTTATGGACAATTTTGTAACTTCATTCGGTTAAACTACCTTGGCAACCACATCGCCACGTCATGAAATATTGATCTAATCAAATTCCAGAATTCTTCCACATGTGCAAACCGAATCACCACCGATTAACCTAACAATATTTTTTGAATCACAAAACTCAAAACCCAACAAAAGGTGGTTAGAGGGTCCTTTGGCAGGCAATCGCCGATGACCGTGAATGTAGTGGTTGATGAGAGAGGCCACGGGTAAGGGTGAGCATTAAAACCGTTGAAACTGATCCAACTATGAGAACTGATCCAACCATGGGAACCGAACCAACCAATCCGTTTATTTTCAAACCGATCTAAAAATCAATCAGTTTGATATAATTTTTTTTCCCCAAACCGTGCATTTGGTTCGGATCGGATCGAATTTTTTTGAAACAGCATAAACCGAACCAACCGTATATCATATAATATATCTATATTTTTACCTAATCCTAGTTATTATTTACTAAGCCTAATTATTTAACCCCTCATATAAAATGGGATAAACCGTAAATTCCTTGACATAACACATATTTTTCACTCGCCGCCTACATCTCACTAAGTGTTATTAATTATGATAAAAAAAAAATTTTGGAGCTTATTAGCACGTACAAGTGTTTTGGACCTAAACTTGCCCGAAATTGAGTTTGGCTCAAACTGATCCGTTCAATCTCATGTATAGTGACAATTAATAGTCGCTAAATGTTTCAAGCGACTTTTCTTCTAACACTTTCAGTAACAATTATATCAACACTTTTAGCGTTGTTAAATAAAAGTCACTAGAAACATTTAGAGACAATTGATTGTCGCTATAAAAAGAGTAGAAGAAGATTCTTCCAACCGGGTAGCAGCCAATTTTTTTCCTGAATATAAATGACTTGCTAGAAGACTTGATTTGTTGTTTGATGTGAAAGGGGTTTGTAGGTCATATTTATCAAGAATTATGATGATTATTTTTCGGTGAGATGGGTCAACACAGAAGTCGCTAGGGTCGTAATTGATTGTGAGTCGAGCCTAGCTTATAATTGTTCAAGAATGATTGAGTTTACTTATCAAGTTTTATATAAAGCCCTAGCAAGAGTTTACATATAAATCTATGTGCTCAACCAATCTTCCAATCTTAATAAGTAAACGAACTTCAAAAAGCAATGTTTATGTGCTTCTTTGGCACGCTTGGTGCTCCTTACTTTTTTATATCAATGTGTATGTTGTTGCTTGGCCAAGAAGGGTTTTTATGTGCCAAAAACTCTTTTATACTCTACGTTCCAATTTTAGCATGTATATTCAAAATTACAAAACAAACCAGATTCAGGGTTGCTGACCTATTGCCGTTAGGAAGGTAACGTGATCAAGTATTGTCGACCGGCCGACAGAAATATGAAGTAGTAAATAGTTATCGTAAGATTTCATGAGTCATGGGTCAGACTAGACCTTAAAAGTTGGAAGAACATCAATGTGCCATGACACCATGTCATTGCAATCACGCGGTTGTTATGGTTATGCTGAAAATTTAGTTCACACAAGGTAATCACCGAATATTTCGAGTGACAAAGTAAGATTTCATGTAACCAATAACAAATATGAGAAACCCCATGAACCAATTACAAATATGAGAAAATCCCATATTGAACTTATTACCCCCACGCAAAAATTAATTGATCTTAGTTTCATTGAATACTCATTCCGGTTTATTAGCACGACTTTCTTGAAAACTGAAATCACCGGAATACCTAATATTGTGTATGCCTTTCCAAGCTATTGTAGTACTCCGTATTATTTTGTTGAACTTTTTTATGCTAACTTTAAAAGCAGTTGCTATTTGCATATTTTTCACACCCACACTCTACACTTATTATAAAGTGGCTATATAGGAACACTTCAAGGCTTTTAGAGTTCGAATCTAAGCTCAAATGGTAAAATGTGAAATTTAAATATCACTTTCCTTATTTTCATCTCTATTTTGTCGCTAAAGTTTGTCGCTAAAGTGGCTATATAACGACACATTCATGGCCTTTAGCATTGAAACCGGAGCACAAACAGTAAAATGTGGAGCTCAAACATCACTTCCCTTTCTTTTTGTTGATTTAACGTACAAAATGACCAAAAGGACATCCCTTATAAGCAATCCCTAATTTTTAGGTGAACATCGTCGTCTATATGATCTAAAATCACATTTCCGTCCATACGATCTAAAATGTCTAATAGGGAGGAAGGAGAAATGGAAGCAGCACATTGGCACATGCTCACCGGTGCCACCGCATATGGGCACATGCTCACCGGTGCCACTTGCTGCCTTTGCCACTGTATAAACTTAAGCGCCACCGTATAAACTTAAGCTCTCAATAAAGAGACTATTTCCACCCATTATATGCTATTACAACCCCTTGTTACTTGCTACATGTTAACGCCAAAAGGGGTGAAAAGCATATGAGAAGGTATAAATAGCATTTCCTCGAAGTGAATTCTACATATCCAACTCACAAGCACTCACGGGTACATAACTCTACAATTCCAGTCCATCAGTACCAGGCAATGAAATTGGTCCAAGGCTGTCACCCTCCAAACTAGCAAGAATCATGAACTCCCTTCCAATATCTTGTACTTGATTTCCCCATCTCTTGCAAAACACCACAAAACGTATCACAACGCCATCCTCGATCCGAGAGAGATTGTCGTCCAAGAAATGTGGTTTTTCCCCGTCGACACAGTGGTAGTCTGGCATCTTTTGAGCTGAGAGGTTGGTCCGCATTTCAAGAAGGCCCCAGGTCTACGTATCTGTTGTAATAGTTAGTGAAAAGTTGAGTGTGGGTGTGTTGTCCCACATTGGAAAATAAAGAAGGATACAAAGCCTTTATAAGGCTCCACCCAACCAATCAATTAACTTTGGATGGTGGGAAGAGTTGGAGGAAAATTTGAAAATTTCCTTGATTTGACCTTGACTTGAATTTGAAATATAACAATATTTAATGGTCAAAAGATGGGCACTTGGGCACTTGGGTCTTGGTTGAAATTAATTAATATATTTTAATTAATTTCGTTTTACTTAGCAGTTAATTGCAGTTGGCCCTAAACAGTTGTGTCCCTTGATTTTATGGTTGTGTCTATTCAGATATTATTTAATATCTGTACATCCTTCAATTTCAATGAGATCAGAAACTTATTATTCAAAAAAGTGTTCTTGGGAAAATTCTGAATTGCTGATCAGAATTTCATTTTGGCTTTGTAATCCTGGAGGAATCTGTCATTAACCCAGCAGCAATTATAGTGGGGGCATATTTCCTTAAGGACAGTGATTAAGTCACGCTCAAAGCATTATTTTCGTCTTCATTTCTAACGGTATCTTGTACACGACACCGAGTATGACCTCTCCATCCACAGGTAGGAAGGTGCGGCAGTTGAAGGCTACTGGGAAAAGGACGAATCATGATAACTCCTCGAATTCTCCGTCACCTATGCTCTTCAGTTTGGTTACTGCAAGAAAATAGCCATGCCTCGCCATGTCCTTCCAATGTAACATGTGCTTCAGGAGGCACGTCACAATTAAACTTGGGGCAACCATTCCATTTTTGTCGAGATTGCTTGCGGGGAATACAACATGGCAGAACAATTCGACTTCACGCAGCATTTTTTTCTTCTTCCTAGATTGACAATAGCAAAGCAAATGACGAAGCAGATTACCAACCAGATTATAGAAGGCAAGCTATAAAAACATTACGGTTTCCCATATTCAAACAGCAGAAGAATGAGGCAGATTACCCGTTTTTTATTTTGAATTTTTTTCTTTTGGTAGCGTTGGGCGTGGGGTGGAGGTTTGGGCTGGTCTCAAAACTGGAAACACAAAATTCCAAAATTGAGTTTTCAAAGACAACCATGTTTTCAAAACTGAATGGAAAAAAAAAATAGAAACGGTCTATCAAACGGGTTTCTTTCTCCAGTTTACAAAACTGAAGAAAAACCTGGAAAAAAAATGTTACCAAACGATACCTTCATAAATTGGATTAATTTTACGCTACACCACATACTTAGGGGTCAGTTGTAACCAGCACCCGATAGTTTTAATTTTGGCACCCAGCACCAAACTGTTTAAAATTTTGATATCCAATACCAAATGACGGTCAAACTGGAGTTTGACCATACGCCTGTTACTTTTCAAAGGCCAAAATGGTCTTTTTACCTGTTAAATCCACCTTTTGCCCACGTCAGCTCCAAATGGCACCAAAAATTAACACGAGGTCCTCCACATCATTTCCTCACTCTTTCTTTCTCCCTGACTAATCATCTTCCTAATCCCACGAACCACCCCACCCTGCCTTGCCCACGCCCCCACCCCCGCGCCACGCCAAACCTCTGTCACTGCTACCAACATACACTAAGCCCCACTCCTCGCTGTGTTACCACCTCTGCCCCATCCATAACCCTTTCCTCGGTCTCTCCTACAGCCCCGTTCCTCCCATAGCCCCACCGACAGCCCTGCAACCAACAATACTGTTTCGGACCATTACTGTTGACCCACACCACCCAACCATCACCACTACCAAATCACAACCCCACAATTTCACCCCAATCACCGTCAATCTCAACCCCAATCACTGCAAGCGCCCAGATCCATGACCCAAGACCCAGCACCACTGGTTCAAAATATGGTCGAATGACTGAATCACGCAAGTTGCCGACGAACCCAATCATTCATCGCCCAGTCTGGTCGCATTAACGCCATCGCCGCACCCACAACATATCAGCACCATCACCATTGTACCACATCATCACCACATAATCAGCGGTCCAAATCGAGAGTAAGAGGGACATGTTAGGCTAGCTGAAAAGGGCTAGGATCTGGGATGCAGATCTGGGGCTTACTGGGGGCACCACAATGATGGTGGGCGATGGCTGGTTGTTGGGGTAATTGGAAAAGGCTCGGTGGTGGATGGGTGAGGTGGTCAGATATGGTGGGTGGGTGTGATTGCGGGTTGCTAGAGTCGGAGGCTGGGGGTGGTGGGTTTTCAGGTTGTGATGGAGGTTGGGATTCATAGGTTGGTGGCCGTGGTGGTTTTGGTTGCATGTAAGTTGTGGCGACAGGGCTTTGTAGGTTGGTGGTGGTAGTATGCTCGGCAAAAGTGGTGGTAGAAATGAGTGGGTTGGGAAGAAAGATAATCAAATGGGTCCAAAGGGATAGATTTAGTGAAGAATTGATCACGTGGAAATGACATGGACACCATGTCATTTGTAAAGGGCAAAGAGACTATTTTGCCCCTAAAAAATTAACAGACATGTGGTCAAACGCCATTTTTACCGTCATTTGGTGCTGGATACCAAGATTTTTAAAATTTTGGCGTTGGGTGCCAATTTTAAAATACTGGGTGCTGAGTGCAACTGACTCCTAAGTATGGGGTGTAGCGTAAAATTAATCCTCATAAATTCATGAAATTTATATTTTGGAAAACTTAGGTTCAAGGAACTTTATTTTATTTTTCAAATTTAAATAACTAAATCTGAAACACATCAATTCCCTCAATTTCTCTAGCACCGTACCTCGGAAACTAGCATGTTGCATCTTATGTTACGAGGCAATATCATCCATGAAATAGAAACTTGGATGCACAACGCACACCTGACTTTCGCATCAAGAACGAGCTCAAATTGGGCGATATCTATATACCGAAACACAAAAGGTAGAGTAAATACTTCATCAACACGGACCATTGATGTCAACCATTTAAGACAATTTGAGGGAACTAGTAGCTTACCCTATTCTTTAGTTCGAGGACAAATCCAAAAAGAAAACTAGGTCAAAGGCGGTCTCACTTTTTCCGTTCTCTTGTTGATAAAAAGGGGGGGGGGGGGCTGATCCGATAAGGTATTATCCAACGGAACTATGGTTGACCGTTGGTTTTGGTCCACCAATACACTTTTGACAAAGGTGTGCTAAGCATCTAGCATTTCACAGCATGAGAAACCCTAAGTGCAAAGCTAATGTTATCATAACAACATGGACCTGAGAACTCAAAAATTCCTATCCTGATCAGCCAGATTTTCATTACCTGGCGTTAATATCTTCACCTTCTCTACAATTACAGGTGTATGTATAATCCTCCTATATGGTATCACAAGGTTGCTAAGGTAACATCATCTGTCATGAAGTCAGAGCTCTTAATAGAGAGAGAACATAACCCTATGACAGCAAAAAAATGTCTCTAATATTTTTTAAGTCTTCAGAAGTGCATTTCATCAGATCCAGGCAAGGATATTGGTCCAAGGCCATCACCCTCCAAACTAGCAATAATTAAAAATTCCCTTTCGATATGTCGTATTTCCTCTTTCCATCTCGCTGCAAATGCCTCAAAACGTATCATAACACCATTCTCTATCCTAGAGAGATTGTCAGCCAAGAAATGTGGATTTTCCCCATCAACGAAGTGGAAGCCTGGCATCTCGCTAGCTGGGAGAAAGACATAATTCATTGGTCCGCATTTCAAGAAGGCTCCAGATCTACATATCTTGTACACGACACCAACCATGATCTCTCCATCCACGGGTAGGAAGGTGCGACAGTTGAAGTCTACTCGGAAGTAGCAGGATCCTGAGAATTCATACCCTTTGCCTATGCTCTTAAGTTTGGTTACGGCAAGAAAGTAACCACACCTCTCATCTGCCTTCAGTTCCAACATGCACTTCAGAAGGCATGTTGCAACTGAACTTAGGGCCACCTTACCATTTTTGTCGATGTCTTTTGCAGGGATGGGAACATGGTAGTAACATTCCACTTCATGAAGCATATTTATTTTTGTTTCCCTGCATTAAAATGGCCAAAGAAATGAGCAAAACGTAGGTTTAGTATATCTTATAATTCAAGCACTCAGGCATAGAGATTTCTCATTTCTTAACTGTATGCAAAGTATAAACCAATCAACGACCGGCCAGGACTTTCACGGTAAATCATAACAACAGAATGATAACTGGCAAGAAAAGAAAAAGTCCGTTTAAATGTTTATGAAGAGAACACATCATATAGCTGTCGTTATTAGCATGAGGAAACAGCTACATTGCACATTCTAAGTGATGACCACTTCTTTTTAAGTAAAAGGTAATTCATTAATTACAGAGCAGAGCAATAGAGAACTCAGGGTATAACCATGATCTAGCCCAGCTATAGCAGATAATGCAGGATCTAGAAGAAGAGGATCTCAAAGATAAAAAAATCACACAACTTATCACTGCACGATGATCACTCATTCATATGTTTATCATAGAGCCAGCAACACGACGGACCAGACAGAGGACTCATTGTTGTTGTTGGGGACGCGTGTCATGCTCATACTGACCCACCCTCCTCTCCTCCCTCCGTCCCTCTGAAATATGCAATTCTCGGTTGGAAGAAAGTCCACTGACCTATTACAGAGTGAGTTGAATAAAGTTTGAGGATATTTAACTGTTATTAACCTATGGAAATACCAAGAGACATATTCCTAGAAGAAATAAAGTCAAGGTGGGGAATTAATGGAGGTAAACAAGGGAGTGGACAGGAAGGATTGTATACAAAAGAGGTGACTCCAAGGTGTGGGATTGTGTAGGTCTATCTTATAAGTCTCGGATGATCTATTAGCTACCTTGACCAAAAATGTTGCCAACCGAAGTGTTTTTGTGGATCAGTAAACCAATTTGTGATCTTCTAAAATTTGTTTCCACAGAATTGAAATGTGCAAATATATCCTCTATAAAAGGAAACATGTCATGAATTGATCGTACATTATGAGATTTTACAATTCCTTTCCTTTCCAATCGTAGCAAAAATGGAATTTCCACAATAACTGCAAACAGTTGGTAATAGAGCAAGAGAATTAGCTTTGATCTTGTTGGTGTGTTTCTCATTATAGCTTTGTGAGTGTAGGCCTCCATAAGCAGTCCTTCGATCAGTAGAACATGCCTTGTTCAGCTGATCAATACTGCCTAGGTAGGATATCAAGCTCAAAGAAGTTAATACATGACAAATATCCACTTTATTATACTGGAAACTTGATCTAAGTAACAACTGTGCAGGCAACACTGGGTAAAAGTGTCCTGGTGATGACTTTACACCAAATGAAGTGGGACAATATCATCTGACCTTATATATATATATATATATATATATATATATATATATATAGAGAGAGAGAGAGAGAGAGAGAGAGAGAGAGAGAGAGATAGAGAGAGAAGATGCTAAGAGGTATCCTATTTACACAGTCATGCGGTATTAAATTGACTCAATACAAGTGTCGGGGTAGGAGACGCGTCCAAATGTCTAATTCCAAAAACCCAAGATACGGGGACCAGAGAAAACATTTAAATGCTTAAAATCTTCATATCGATTTCTATGCAAAATGGTATGTATGTGGCGTACACTGCTTGAAATGGAAAGCTCTCTCATCTAAAATGAGATATAATACAGCGTTTGGCACATATCGTATGCCATGTTCTTGTCCAACCCTTCGAGAAGGGTACTTCATCCTTTTCAAAGTGTTTGTGTAACATAGCGCGTATAAGAGGTACAAGGACCTTTTTCTCTTATAAGGTAGGTGATACAAAAAAGCCTATGTAATGTGATCAGTACGAAGGTCACTAGGACATCAAATGCTTTATAACCTAATTATTTAACTAGTATCTCGAAGTTTAGTAACCCTGGATCGCACATAATCTTATAACTTATCTAGAATCTCGAAGTTGAGAAACCATGGAGGACGCAATCAGCTAGCACTTCAACTTAAATTGATATGACCTGATAATTATCGTCATGCAAGAACAGAGGAACAGCGTTTTGTCTCTCATTACTTATTGCTTCTAGTCTTCTACTCCTGTTTCGACTCAAAGTTACAACATTCCCATATTGTATGGATTGCAAGCCACATGAACCCCTAAAGTCAGAGTGGGAAGCAACTAGGACACATCCTGGGTGAAGAAGTAACAACTAATCTTTGTTCATGCAGTTTCAACATAGCTTCTACTAAGCTAACCCCGACGGCACACCTCTCAGTCCAGTTTTAAGGATCGATAAATACATACATTAAACTTGTAATTCGCCAACAAGACCACAGAGCTCTCGGATAGATTAGATTCCACTTCAGCACTTGTTCGTTTCATCAAGAATTAGCGCTAAGCTAGATTACTTATACTTTCCTTATCAACAAAACAGTTGATTCATTCCATCGGGTCCGGTTCGTGTATAGTGTTTCAAAAGTAAATTAAATTAAGAAACAAACCAAGTAAAAGTCCGGTAACATTTCATTCTTTATCGCAAAATAGAGGTGGTTCAAGATGCCCAACTCTTCACCGAACCAATACACATACGAAAAACAAGTCTAAGACACCGAGATTCTCTGGCTGAAAACAACAGCTCTAACACCTTCAACAGTCAAGTTTCTTGGTAATAGTTTTCTCTTCATTAAACATAAGCTAAAGTCACTCTGCTTTAACAACAAGAACAGCATGAAGTTATCTACTCAAGAAAGGCAATAAAGAATGAATGTCTTTCCTTTTGGGTCCTCAAGAAATGATCCAAATATAACATAGAAATCCAGTTACATTGACGACCCAAAGTCGCATATGCAAGATTACAAGTACAATGTATATGATCCAACCCACTGGAACACAATAGCAAATACAGAAAACAAAAACTGGGTCTAGCGACTGAGAGGGGTTGGGGGGGAGGGGGGTTGAAGGCACGTGATACCCTACCTGGGTTGAAGAGGAAGCCCTAGAAATGGCCACCGGCGAAGAGCAAGAGGGGCGAGGACGGATCCGGATCCTCTGCCGTGAGTAGGGTTACCGCAGAGGTGCTGTGGCCCCAATCACGGCCGTTGGATCAAAATAAGTGGAGGCCAACGGATGAGATGAAGCCACGTCACCGACCGCATTAAAGCAGGGCATTTACTTTCCAAACCAGTCACTCTCTCTCCAAACTCCCGCAGCCCCTTCACTCTCCTTCTGCCGGCGATATACGGCGACGGCGCATCCTTCGGTGAACCGGCCGGAGACGCGAACCGATCCACCTTCCGGTGAAACGACGACGAGCTAAGGGATCCCACAGCACCTCTGCAACAGATCCCACAGCACCTCTGCAACAGATCCCACAGCACCGGTGCCTCCTTCGGCCGGCGCGTCTCCCAGCACAGCACCGTCGGCTTCCTTCGGCAGAGGTATCCCAGCACAGCACCTCTCTCTCCAAACTCCCACAGCACAGCACCTCTGCCTCTTTCGGCCGCCGGCGTAAACCAGCACTGTTTCCGGCGACGGCGCGTCGCTCTCTCTCCGTGTGCTCCACACGTCTCTCAGCTACGCCCACTTCTTCAAGTTCAACGGCGAATCCAACCACCGGAGCCTATCTGCTCGACCGGTAACCCTTTTTTATCCTCTATATTCCACCCCATTTTACTTGAATTATTTCGTTACGCGGTCATGATTAATTTCTTCCCGTTGTTATCAAATTGTGTCAATCATTGGAATTTTAATTTTTTTGCCAATCCGTGTGTTTTAATCAAGTAATGGCCAAAAAATTTCTGGGTTTTACCGATTCCTAGGAAGTGGAATGACCCAAATTTGTTCTTCACGTGCTCCCTCTTTCTAGGTGAATGTTCTAAATGAATCTATGAAAATGAGTTCTGGGTTTACAAATTCAAAACATTTTATGCTCTATAGGACGGCGATAGTATCTGTGATAGATATGACAAATGAAGGAAGAAATGGGAGGATTACAAAAGTGTGACCCCGCACATTGTTGGAATCATATAGGTGATGGATTATATTTTTTAAACTACTAATCGGCTGGTTGTTGAAGCATTTTCAGCTCTAGGGTTTAGAGTTACAAAATGAGTCAACTTAGTCAAGGTTGCTCCTGTTTGGCTCAACCTTATTTAGGTAACAACTAATACGTTTGGGCAAGGAAACCCAGGTGAATTTACTTGTACTGAGCTCTCTGTTTTGTGGAGTGAATGAGCTGTCTATTGAATTATGCAGCGGTATGAAGTGGCTATGATTTTTCTTGAACTCATGTCAAAATCGTATTACAGGGTCTGGGGAAGTCCTTGGAGTTATTTACAGCCAACAACAGAAGTAAATGGGAAGCTGCTGAAATGGTTCTTACAAACCCTGTTGAAGATTCCCTGGAGGTTTGCCAATTTAGAATCCGTCCCCTGTTTCAATGGTAGAAAATGATAATAGAAATGCAGTTGTTACCATACGTAGTGCCTCGCCAACAACGTCAAGCGTCTCCGAATCAAGGGTATATACCGAATAATCATCATGGATAGCTGTGTGCCTCGCCAACAACGTCAAGCGTCTCCGAATCATCTTTTCTTTCTCTTCCGTTACTCAGCTGCCATCTAGAAGATTGTGCTTGCTCGTAACCAATTCTTATTTGCTTCAAGGTCATGACTCATCAGAGACTGGATTGGCTCAATGTGCTCAAGATTATAGTGGTCAACTTTTCTAGCTCGACGTAGAAGACTTGCAATGACTGCTACGTACTGCTTAGCACATTGGAATCTCTGTGTTTGATGTGTTTTAGTGCATTATTAGCTAGTTCCTTTTTTATTAGGTTGTATATTGTGTTGAGATTAAGCTATGTATACTGAGCATTTTCTCCTGAATTGTCTAGTATTACCTTTTTCCTAAAAGATTGTGATATGGATATGGATACATTTTGTACAGTTGTATCACTAGTAGTGAAAATGAAATGTTACAGAAATTCTTCTTGGCCTGTTTAGTTGCAGTTTATGCTTGGCCTTTGCTAGGCAAATGTGCTGTGTTGTGCTGTGATATTAAGCCAAGCAGCTGTGTTGTGCTGTGATATTAAGTCAAGCAGCTGTGTTGTGCTGTGATATTAAGCCAAGCAGCTGTGTTGTGCTGTGATATTAAGCCAAGCAGCTGTGTGATATATAGCATACCATCTCAGCATTTACTTCCACACCATCTCAGCATTTACTTCCACTGTCTAGTTTCTTTTGCACAGCTTGGATAGTCTTCAGCTACAGCTTGGATATCCATGAATGGATATCCATTCAAAACAAAATAATCCCTTTGCTTAAGCATGTAACAACTTAGATATCCATTCAAAACAAAATAATCTCTTGTACATCCATTCAAAACAAAATAATCCCTTCGACATCCATTCAAAACAAAATAATCCCTTTGTTTAGGCATGTAACAAACTTGACAACAAATTGTCATCCAAGCCGGCCTATATAGAAAAAATAGAAAGATGAAGAGAAGTATATAAAAGTTGGCACCCAAAGACGACTAAAACATAATGTAAAAAATGGTACGCTTACGCTTAACATTTCGGTAAAACTTGGCCGATACATGTCTTTTTCAACATTGTCGTGATCAAAGTTACTCCAAGTAGATGCTTCAGACGGCTCCAAGCACTATATAAACACGCATTAAAATTGGCAAAATTAAAAGTTCTTATCAAAATAAAAAACGTATGCATATATTTATGGAAGGGGGAATTTGTGATTGCACACGTCATATGTGATTGCACATACGACTGGAAGGGGGAATTTGTCCGGCAGCAGCATCAATTATGTATGATATTTGTTATACCAGCACTTATTTCCATTTCTGCAGGATATCAATAAGAAGTCGACTGTTACTAAGTGAAGCAACCAGCCTTACTAATTTGGTATGCAAAGCACTATAGGCTTAGATACTCTCGGATATGTTTCTGTGTAAGTGAACAATGTTTTGAATTTGTAAACCCAGAACTCATTTTCAAAGATTCATTTAGAACATTCACCTAGAAAGAGGGAGCACGTGAAGAACAAATTTGGGTCATTCCACTTCCTAGGAATCGGTAAAACCCAGAAATTTTCTGGCCATTACTTGATTAAAACACACGGATTGGCAAAAAAATTAAAATTCCAATGATTGACACAATTTGATAACAACGGGAAGAAATTAATCATGACCGCGTAACGAAATAATTCAAGTAAAATGGGGTGGAATATAGAGGATAAAAAAGGGTTACCGGTCGAGCAGATAGGCTCCAGTGGTTGGATTCGCCGTTGAACTTGAAGAAGTGGGCGTAGCTGAGAGACGTGTGGAGCACACGGAGAGAGAGCGACGCGCCGTCGCCGGAAACAGTGCTGGTTTACGCCGGCGGCCGAAAGAGGCAGAGGTGCTGTGCTGTGGGAGTTTGGAGAGAGAGGTGCTGTGCTGGGATACCTCTGCCGAAGGAAGCCGACGGTGCTGTGCTGGGAGACGCGCCGGCCGAAGGAGGCACCGGTGCTGTGGGATCTGTTGCAGAGGTGCTGTGGGATCTGTTGCAGAGGTGCTGTGGGATCCCTTAGCTCGTCGTCGTTTCACCGGAAGGTGGATCGGTTCGCGTCTCCGGCCGGTTCACCGAAGGATGCGCCGTCGCCGTATATCGCCGGCAGAAGGAGAGTGAAGGGGCTGCGGGAGTTTGGAGAGAGAGTGACTGGTTTGGAAAGTAAATGCCCTGCTTTAATGCGGTCGGTGACGTGGCTTCATCTCATCCGTTGGCCTCCACTTATTTTGATCCAACGGCCGTGATTGGGGCCACAGCACCTCTGCGGTAACCCTACTCACGGCAGAGGATCCGGATCCGGCGAGGACAGAGCATCTGATAGTAGGCCCGTTCAAGTATTACTGTAGTCGGGTCCAACCCGGGCCCCATTTAGATTTTGCCTAAAAATTAAAATTACACACAAAGAAAAGCTATTTTAATAAATGTGACAGAGCACTAGTTAGCGACAAATTTTGTTGATTCTAGTTATTCTTTTGGTGACGCTTAAAAAAATTAGTTGCAAAAAGCACAACACGTTATTTCATCGATCCTTAGTTGCAAGATTCTCCGGTCCTAGTGGTACTCTTACTTTGAAAAACGACGTCCGATCTTGCTCCCAATTCCGCTCTTTTGCTTTCCAAAATTAAGTATACAATTGACGCGTTCTCCCACATAATTCATTGAATCATTGATGCTCTCTACCATGAAATTTTGCTCACTCTATAACGGTTCCTTAACAAGTTATGATTCAGCTGTGACAAACTTTGTAATAATAGTCCCTTCTTTTTAGTTTTCCTGATTTTACATAGAAACTGCGGAAAGAAAAAGTTAAAATAAGTAGGAAAAAATGAAGGGTTTTATTTATAAACCATGAACATGAAGGGACAATAACAATAACGATTGTAATAATTAGAACCCAATATTCAAAGCTGTCAATACTACACGTATTATAAAATATACTACTTCGGCGCTAAAGTTTGTGAATCTTCTAGCAACAAAATAGAGTTTGAAAATGTGGAAAATAGACGCTCACATAGCAGTCTTTTGTACTATAATGCATGAAAGCAACAGAAAATTTTCGAATGGTTTAGAGTTTCTTTAGTTGGGTAAATGCTATCATTTTGGTTAAAAAGAAAAGATCATCATGATTAGAAATGACTTGATAGAAGACGGGATTTGTTGTTTGATGTGAAAGGGGTTTGTAGGTCATATTTATCAAGAATTATGAGGACTATTTTTCAGTGAGATGGATCAACACGTAAGTCACTAGAGTCGTGATTAGTTGTGAGCCAACGCGAGCCGAGCTTATCTTTTAATTGTTCAAGAATGATCGAGTTTATTTATCAAGTTTTATATAAAGCCCTAGCAATGGTTTACATTTAAGTCTATGTGCTCAACCAATCTTAATGAGTAAACGAGCTTCAAAAAGCAATGTTTATGTGCTTCTTTGACACGTTTGGTGCCCCTTACTTTTTTATATCTATGTGTATGTTGTTGCTTGGCCAAGAAGGCTTTTTATGTGCCAAAAACTCTTTTATACTTTACGTTCCAAATTTAGTATGTATATTCAATATTACAAAACAAACCAGATTCAGGGTTGCTAAGCTGCTACTCTTAGGAAGGTAACGTGATCAAGTACTTTCGGTTGGCCGACCGATATATGTAGTAAATAATTACTGTAGGATTTCATGAGTCATGGGTCAGACTAGACCTTAAGGCTGCGTTTGGTGACAAGGATATGGATAAGGATAAGGACAAGATAAGGGCGGATAAGGCCGGACAAGCTATACTGTCGGATAAGACCGGATAAGCAAGAAATCCTATCCAGCGTTTGGACCAAGTCCGGATTATAAGTCAGATATGCAATTTACAAAGTTATATATATATATATGTATATATATATGTATATATATATATATATGTATATATATATATGTATATATATATGTATATATAGATATATATGTATATATATATGTATATATGTGTGTATATATATATATATGTATATATATGTGTATATATATATATGTATATATATACCTATATAGATTTATATTAATATGCATATATATATATATATATATATATATATATATATACATAGGTATATATATATATGTAGGTATAGATACATTATATATATATATATATGTATATAGGTGTATATACATATATAGGTATATAGGTGTATATATATATTTATACCTATATATATTTATACATACATATATGGGAGCTGATCTCTTGACAGCGTAGGCAAAATAGGATATCTTGCCAGCGCGATCTGCCCGTCCATCCCGAAGGGATGGACGGTCCAGATCACTTTTTTTTGCGGCGCTGTCAGTCGTCCGCTACACTGTGTAGCGGACGGATATTTTTACCATCTTGCCCTCGCTCACCCGTCCGCTACACTGTGTAGCGGACGACTGACAGCGCCGAAAAAAAAAGTGATCTGGACCGTCCATCCCTTCGGGATGGACGGGCAGATCGCGCTGGCAAGATATCCTATTTTGCCTACGCTGTCAAGGGATCAGCTCCCTATATATATATATATATATATATATATATATATATATATATATATATATACACACACCCGCAATGTATATGTATATATACAATGTATATGTATATATGGCGTTGAAGGGAAAGAGGAAGAAAAGTGGGGTGGGTCCCATTCATTTTAGTCCGACATGATCTGAACTAATTTTATACCACCTCCCCTCCCCTCCCCTCCCCCCCCCCCCCCCAGGTATTATTTTATCCCACTCAAGGGGGATAAAACAAGTCCAAGGGTACCTTATCCGGGGACTAAAGTGCACGTCCAAACGCCGGATAGGATTATTTTTATCCTATCTGGAGTCTTATCCCGCGCGCCAAACACAGCCTAAGAGTTGGAATAACGTCTTAGTGCCGTGACACCATGTCATTGCGATCACGTGGTACTATGGTTATGTTGAAAATTTACTTCACACAAGGCAACCACCGGATATTTCGAGTTACAAAGTAAGATTTCACGTAACCAATAACAAATATGAGAAAACCCCATGAATGAATTACAAATATGAGAAAATCCCATGTTGAACATATTACCCCGACACAAAAATTAATTGATCTTAGTTTCCTTGAATACTCATTCCGGTTTATTAGCACGACTTTCTTGAAGTTGAAATCACCGGTATATCGAATATTGTGTATGTCGTTCTAAGCTATTTTGGTATTATTTTGTTGAACTTTTTGATGCAAACTATAAAAGGCAATTGCTATTTTGCAGTTATATTTTTCACACCCACACTCTACATTTGTCACTGAAGTGGCAATATAAGAACACTTCAAGGCTTTAAGAGTTCGAATCTGAGCTCAAATGGTGAAATGTGTAATTTAAGTATCACTTTCCTTATTTTCATCTTTATTTTGTCTCTAAAGTTTGTCGCTAAAGTGGCTATATAACGACACCTTAATGGCCTTTAGCATTGAAACCAGAGCACAAATGGCAAAATGTGGAGCTCAAACATCACTTCCCTTTCTTTTTTTAGATTTAACATACAAAATGACCAAAAGGACATCCCTTATAAGCAATCCCTAATTTTTAGGTGAACATTGTCGTCTATATGATCTAAAATCACATTTTCGTCCATATGATCTAAAATGTCTAATAGGAAGGAATGAGAAATGGAAGCAGCACATTGGCACATGCTCACTGGTGCCACTTGCTAGTTTCGCCACTGTATAAACTTAAGCGCCGCCGTATAAACTTAAGCTCTCAATAAAGAGGCTATTTCCACCCCCTTATATGCTATTACAACCCCTTGTTACCTGCTACATGTTAACGCCAAAAGGGGTGAAAAGCATATGAGAAGGTATAAATAGCATTTCCTCGAAGTGAATTCTACATATCCAGCTCACAAGCACTCACAGGTACATAACTCTACAATTCCAGTCCATCAGTACCAGGCAATGAAATTGGTCCAAGGCTGTCACCCTCCAAACTAGCAAGAATCATGAACTCCCTTCCAATATCTTGTACTTGATTTCCCCATCTCTTGCAAAACACCACAAAACGTATCACAACGCCATCCTCGATCCGAGAGAGATTGTCGTCCAAGAAATGTGGTTTTTCCCCGTCGACATAGTGGTAGTCTGGCATCTTTTGAGCTGAGAGGTAGATATAATTCATAGGTCCGCATTTCAAGAAGGCCCCAGGTCTACGTATCTTGTACACGACACCGAGCATGACCTCTCCATCCACAGGTAGGAAGGTGCGGCAGTTGAAGGCCACTGGGAAGAGGACGAATCCTGATAACTCCTCGAAATCTCCGTCACCTATGCTCTTCAGTTTGGTTACTGCAAGAAAATAGCCATACCTCGCCATGGCCTTCCAATGTAACATGTGCTTCAGGAGGCATGTCACGATTAAACTTGGGGCTACCATTCCATTTTTGTCGAGATTGCTTGCGGGGACTACAACATGGCAGAATAATTCGACTTCACACAGCATTTTTTTTTTTTTTTCCGTTTTCCTAGATTGACAATAGCAAAGCAAATGACGAACTAGATTACCAACCAGATTATAGAAGGCAAGCTATAAAAACATTACGGTTTCCCATATTCAAACAGCAGAAGAATGAGGCAGATAATAGAGACAGTAACCTAGAATGATCACTGGCAAGAAGAGGAAATGCATGCCCCAAATATTTTGGAGAAAACGTATCAAACAGCTGATTTTGTTTCACCAATGTCAATGACGCAACAGATGACCTGGTGCGACTTGCGATATTATGGTAATTCATGCTGGGATCATACCAATAACAGGGATAGTAACGCAGAACCAATCAAATAACCCTTCATAAATTTTGTATCTCAAGCATTTGATACTATGAACTACTAGTGATGCACCCCTCCCTCATACGTAATTATCCCTCTCTATAAGAAAATAACTACTTGTGAAAGCGTTCTTCAAGAGTTGGAGGGACTGAACTTAGGATGGAATAGGAGAAAGGTTTAGGATTTGGCACCACTATCTTCATGTGGTTGGATGGCTAGGAAGAAGTAGGTAAGCTTTTGAGGAAGCGAGTGTTCTAAACGTAGTGTCACGGACTCGCTGTGTAGGCGCCTAACACAAAGGTTAAGCAAGAAACCTAGGCATTGGACCAGAAAACGGACCGTGCAATGCCACAGCCCTACACCGAGCCTAACATTGCCCAAACACTAAGGGGATTTCTATGGAAAAGGGCCTAGGGCCCTGAAGAGGTTCAGCCTGTCGTATCTGTGAGAATGTCCTGGGTCCCTAACGAGTGGTATAGAGTCACATGAAGTCTTTGATCAGGGATGTTAAACAAGCGCCGGGGGTAATGGATAGCGCGTTTGAAACCTCTTTGTTGGCGAAACTAGGGGAGCGTGTGAGGAAGTCGCAAAGAGCCATTATAGCACGCAGAGTGCTAGCATAGGATGGGATCAAGGGACTTGTCTCATCCCCCTTGCAATGGCATAAAGGATTGGTGTGGTAGCTGTCATGGACTAAATGGGCGGATGCTAACAAAAGGTTACACAAGGGACAAAGGCATTCCACACAATGAGCCCAGCATGTAATGCCACATCCGAACGACCCTAACAGCACTCGAACAGTAAGGGGGCTCTATTCGGAAAACAGCTTGCAGGCCTCATTTAGGCATAGGTGACCGTAGCTGTGTGACAAAGTCTCTGGGAAACAATAGGTGCTTCTTAATATAAATACTTGACTTGTGAAAAGAAAAAAGTTAGTATACGAGCCTCAAGCTTTTAGATCTAAGTACACAGTACAAAAGGTGTCAGCTACCTTTTACTAAACATTGTTAACAAACAAAGTATGCGTGTAAACCAGGCACTAGGAGAAAGAGCACTGACAAAGTCTTATAAGGCCAAATTCTTTCTCCCCACTTCCAACGTGGGACAAGTTCCAACTTAACCTTATATCACACATAGCCCAGGACATACTCCTAATAGTCTAGTACATACTCAATATCGGGTCTTCATCCACATTAGTACACAGCAAGTACGATCTCAAGATTTGGGTTATTTGATGGTGGAGGCTTTTTGCTGTAGTATTTCTACAAATTATAATAGGCCTTATTACCATATTCAGCACCTGTATCGTAAATCTAGTGCCGGCATATCCTGATGTATGCATGACACATTTGGTGATGTAAAGTATCCAAAAATTTGCTTATTAAGATTTAAGTTCAAGGATACAGCTCATGTACGGGTATCCATAGGCACTCGAGTACTGCACCCAGTACTAATACAGCAATTTAAATTACCTGTGCTTCACATACATCATTCACCCGTGATAAACTATTATTACTTCCCTAACAGTAAGGGCCTTTGTTATTAAGCTTCACCCTCTGGGCTCTAGTGTCTAGTGCTCGTTCACCAGAAAAGTAGGGAGAAGACATCATGTTATTTAACCATCAATCTGGGAAGAGGCAGAACATTCACAGAGACTATGTACTTACTTCTTAAAGGGAAAAGTGCAAAAACACACATTGTGGCTTGCCTTGGTTGCAAGATGATACCCCCAGTTTCATTGTTGCAAATGGCCCACTGTGTGCTTATTGTGTTGCATTCATTACAATTTTAACAGATTAGAGGAATGTCTGTTTTGTCCTCTTTATCTTTCATCTTCTTCACTTGATCCAAACGCCGTCAATACCGAACATAGCCACCGCCGCCGCTTTATCTCAACCACCCCAGCCACACCCTAAACCACCGAGCTCCTTGCCTCCAGCGACCCCAGCCTTACCCAAATCAAACCCCAGCCACCACCTCCAATGAACCCAGCCCCACCCAAATCGAACCTTAGTCGTTGCCTCCCATGACCCCAACCTCACCCAAATAATCCCCTAGCCTTCGCTGCCTCCAACGACCCCAGCGGCGTTGTGGTTTAGACGAGAGGGAGGGCGATGGGTTGGTGGTTGATGGGCGAGGTTGTGGTGGTGACGAGAGGGAAGGGCTGGAGGTGGAGGTGGAGGTGGGCGACTGGTGTGGTCTTGGTGGATGGGGCTGGGTTGGCGAGGGTGGCGACTAGGGTTAGGTTGGGTTGGAGTGGAGAAGAGCTAGGGACATGAGTAGGACATAAAAATAAATTGTCAGTATTATAGTCATTTCTTTGTATTAATCTGTGCAAAATGCACTTTTTTAAGAGCTTATGTATCACATCCAGTCAATTTGGACAATTTTTCTAGTGGATGCAATAGAAATGGCACCAAAGGGGACCACTTGTAACAAATAGAACCAAGATGTGCTTTTGCAACCGAGGCAAACCACAAGGTGTGTTTTTGCACTTTTCCCTTTCTTATAAATATAAGAGCACATCCTCCTTGCTACTCAATTTTAGCTTAAAACTTCTTATAAACAGCTAAGCACTTCTTTAATAACTATGTGGTACTTGCAACTCCACCCTTGTTCATCTGAATGCAATGGCTCTGACAAACATGGGGTTATTTAAGTTGCTTAAGCAGATCAGATACCTACTTTACGTCACTATCTCAGCTAAAGAAGCTAACACATAAGACATGTACACTATCTCAGCTAAAGAAGCAGATCAGAGTACCTACTTTATGCAGGCATCAATGTGTAGTGTAGTGTAGTGTCCTAAGATGATATTACTCCATATGAAGTAAAACATCACTATTGGACCTGAAACAAGACCCCATCAGTCGTGTTTGGTAACTTTGCTTACTATTCTCCTTAACCAATGGGTAATTGTTCTTCTATTGAATCACATGTAGCAGGTTCATAAAACGACTTTTATCCTCTATTCATGGGGAGCGGTTATTTAGATAAAAGCCAAAGGGACATCATTCTAATGCAAAGCAAGACCCATGTAGGCATTTAATCTTTTAAATAGCTTCTGTTATGGGCAACTGTAAATAGCTAGCAGTTTGGTTTAAATTCATGCGGTCTAAAAATAAACGTCACAAACAACTAAACGCCATGTTTAGTCTCATTAACCATGTGAATTCCAGGCAGCTCCTATTTTGACCCAAAAGTGCCGCATATACATATTCTATGGATTACTTGCCACTTGAACCCCTAAAGTCCAAGTGAAAACTGACATCTCAAAAAGATGTAACCTCTAATCTTCATCCATCCACTTCAGCATTACGAGTACTATATCAACCCTGAAGGCCACAGTATTTTTGTTGGATCCATTTAGAATCAACAAGACCATAGAGCCTCGGATAGATTAGCTTTCGCTTCAGTATCGGTCCATTTTGTCTGGAAACTCCCGCTATGTTGCAATCCTAATAATTTCCTCAGTTGATTATCAATTGCTTTCATTACATCCTATTCATGTATAATATTAAAAATTCAACTCGTCAGCAATGTTTCAGACAGAGCATGTTGAAGGTGCCCAACAATTAGTTGGACACGCGCATAGAGAAACAAACCTAAGACAAAGGAAGCTATCTTTGTCACTCGAAAACAGCGGCTAAAGTCTCAAAACAAAGTAATATTTTTTTTCTCTATCAACGATGTTCTGTCTTTGAGAAATAAGACGTGCGACATAATTTTTCCCCAATTTCCATACTAACCAAACACTAACTACAGCTCTCGCACAAATACAGTATAATCACTACCATTCAATAACAGCACAACTTTCAAGAAAGGCAATATAGGACCTTTCCAATGTCCTTAATAATGATCCAGATAGTACCGTCAAAGTTAATCAAAAGGGGCTGAGGCATCAACACCTTGACCTAAATTAGCAATCTCTAGTAAAAGGTTAACATCAAACTTTAGAAATTTCGTACTTTGAATTCTAAATAGATGAATATATCATGCGAAAGTCGTCGCTCAAGTACTAGCTAAAATAGACAAAATAATTTGAATATTACTGCGTTCTGTTTTTTACCATGAAAAACTAAACTCAAGAGCACTTCAAATTAAGACATAGCATAAAACCAACCCAAAACCCACAATTCAATGATGCCATATGATTCACAATTACTAGAAGCGAAAGCCATATCAAGCTTCAATCGAATAACCAAAACAGCAGAACAAAGATTTAATCTTGCAAGAAAGATTAAAAAAGGAGCAAAAAATGTAAAAACAGCACACACACACACACACACACACACACATATATATATATATATAGAGAGAGAGAGAGAGACGCAGCGCATACCTAGGAGGAAGAAAAAACCCTTGGTCAGATCAAATGTGCTGAGAGTGAGAAAACTGAGCGCAGTTTCCGTTTGTAGTGTATTTCAGGTTCAGTCAGGAACCCAGCTATTTTTCCTTTGACAGTAATGGTGGATCAAATTCTTGGAAGCTGGTCATTTGTCCAAAATCTGACCTGGATACTAACGTTAGTTGCTTAAGACTTTTAAGCGTGCGTTTCCTTTTTTTGGATTAAGGATTAGAATTGCATTATTTAAGCAAGCGATTTAAGCGCGTACATTTTTTGATACTCCGTATTTTTCTTGAACAGTGAGTGCATATTCATTATCATCAAAGAGATATCTGATATTAATTCTAACAATTTTTATCAAACCTATGTTCTTCTTGAGTAGTGAGTGCATAGTAGCTACCATCAAAGACGATACGCTAATAACATTTGTCAAGAGTACATTTCTCTTGAATAGCGAGCGCATATTATTTGTCGGCTAAGATTACAGTGAGCGTTTTTTTAATGATTTAAACTTATGATTACGATATTATTTAGATAGTTTTCAAAGAGTATAATGCGCGATTTAAACTTCTTTTATGTACTTCAATGAAGCGCACCAAAAAAGGAAATTAGAAACTATTTTCCTCATAAAATTTTATGAGGAACCAACTCACGGACTTGCCTGAATACTACTCCGTATTTGGATAAGAGAACGCTAAGCACAACTCATGTCATTGGACACTTAACCTTTTTAGAAAAGTTTGCTATAATTTGGGTCACAAAAAGAGCCTAAAACACTCTCATATAGAGACGATGATTGCTCAATATGATTACAAATCTCTCGCTAATCATATTCAGCGATCATTAATAATCACTGCATAAGAGATCGTCTTCCTACCACCGGTAGCCAGAACTTACTTCTCTTAAAGACTTACATCTAGACATCTATCGATAAATTTATTATTTCTATTTAGTGATAAATTTTAAGTATTAAGCGCATCTACGATGGTTTAACGGAAATAATTTGATAAAAGATTTTGGGGGTCACTGTTGCTTAATTCGTTACGAGCTTCGGTAATCAGGGGGTACAACCGCCCAAACATACCAACATCATGGCTGAACCAAAGATTTTATTATCATTTTTTGCGCTCCTTAGATATTAGGCAGTCAAGATATTATCAACCAAAGCAGCAAAGGGCCTTCAGTGCTTTCACAGTTTCTGCAGTTGGTTAACAGATTTTACAAACTCTCTTACTGTCTCTCTCTCCGTCAATCAATAGGTTGTATGTAGAATTGTAATGGCTCTTGTGCCCAGTCGCCAATTCTGCCCAACAACTACAACTTTCATAGACTCATTCCACACATCAGTCTCTAAGCTTCATGCCACCACACGCCTCCAATTCTTCAGGTACACTTCCTCCTTTCCTTTCAAGAATCCCGACATTCATGCTCCCTGTAAAACTATCAGCTCATTAGACTCAACCCCACATAAACACCTACAAAAGGAATCCAACTTTATTCCAAGAAATAAGAGTAGTAAATTGGGTTATCAGAAAGATACCCAAAAACCCATTTCAGAATCAAACCCTAGTGTGGGTTTATCTAATGGTAGTTGGATTGGCAAATGGAATGATACCCACAAAAAGAATTGGTCTAAACAACCTCAGGCAGTGTTGAATTATAGAAACCGTGAAAATTTGTCTTACTCAGATGAGAGTGACGATGGTGGTGGTAGTGGTAGTGGTAGTACAATGGAGAGGATTGTAAAGAAATTGAGGAAATTTGGGTATACTGATGATGTTAATGAGAGGAAAGAGAAGGCGGGGGATAGGGTCATTGAAAAGGGGTCTATTGAGGATATATTTTATGTTGAGGAAGGGATGCTGCCGAATGCGCGAGGAGGGTTTTCCCCAGAGTCGCCTTTAGGGATGGAAAATGGGTTTGGAGGTAATAGGGAGGTAAGGTTTCCATGGGAGAAGCCTTCGCCGGAGGAGGCAGGGAGGAGTAATTCGGTGAGGCAAAAGAGTAGGACGTCGGTGGCTGAACTGACTCTTCCGGAATCGGAGTTAAGGAGGCTGAGAAATTTGGCGCTTAGAACCAAGAACAAGACGAGAATCGGTGGTGGCGGAGTTACTCAAGCTGTTGTTGACATGATTCGCGAGAAGTGGAAAGCTACGGAGGTGGTGAGATTGAAAATTGAGGGGGCTCCTGCTCTTAATATGAAGCGAATGCATGAAATATTGGAGGTAAGCTTCTAATCAAATTGGTCACTGCGTACCTCTGGTTGTATCTTGCATTTTGATGATAAAGCACTTAATTGTTTTATGACTTTTTTTCCAGATGAATAAGCAAGAACCCATTTTATTCTTTCTACTAACATATTGACGGGCGCTCTAGTTTATGTTATCTCATGTCAGCACTGTCTTTTCTACTCATTTGAATAACCCATTCCACTCAACTTAGTTGAAAATGTTAGGCTTCAGTAGTTTTTAATATTATATTCATTCAGTTACACTATTGGCAGTACACTAAGTTTTCCAAATCTTTAGAACATTAACTTATGATGGAGTATTCTTTTTAATTATGTATGAGGTTGTATTTTAGATAGTTTCCAATCCTTTTGTTGATGCCACCTTTTATTATCCAGAGGAAAACTGGTGGGCTGGTGATTTGGAGGTCAGGAAGTTCTGTTGCTCTATATAGGGGTGTAAGTTATGAGGATCCTTCCAAGCGACTAAATAAAAGGATGTATAACAAAAGTGAAAGTCCTCAGAAGTCCTCTTCAACAAGTACTGAGAGAACCAGTAGAGATCCTTCACAAGTTCGTCCCTTGAACAATGTGCATGACCCTCTAGCAGATTCGGTGAGTACTACTGAGGATACTAAAGATCCTGAACCGTTGGAGGAAGTAAAGTATGAAGATGAAGTAGAGAAGCTGCTAGATGGTCTGGGGCCCAGATACACTGATTGGCCAGGATTTGATCCGCTACCTGTGGATGCAGATTTACTCCCTGGTATAGTTCCTGACTACCAACCTCCTTTTCGAATACTTCCTTATGGAGTGAGATCTACCCTTGGAGGAAAGGAGGCAACATCTTTACGAAGGCTTGCCAGAGTTCTCCCTCCACATTTTGCATTAGGTATTGCAATCTTCTTCTTTGTGTTATTCTCTGATGTGTGATGATTTGCAAATTATTAATCTGATGTGATATGATTTGCAAATTATTAATCTGATGTGATATGATTTGTAAAATATATTGTGCTGACTTGATATGATTTGCATTACCAGGTAGAAGTAGGCAGCACCAAGGTTTGGCCTTGGCTATGATTAAGTTATGGGAAAGAAGTTCGATTGCTAAAATTGCGCTGAAACGTGGTGTCCAGCTAACTACAAGCGAAAGAATGGCTGAAGATATTAAGGTAATAAAACAAGTAGTTTAAGGGAGAGAACTTTACCTAACCATCATCCTTCTGCATGGTAAGAAAGATGTGGTACTTAATTTTGCTAGAGTTGAGGTCAATAAGCATTTTAGTTCTGTGCAGCAAGCTTTAGAAATTGCTTGTACTTCGCAAGCAAGTTAAGAAACCAATTTCCGTTCAAAAAGGTACTACATGCTTAATGTATATACTAGTCAAATGTATATGAAAAGAGCTCTTAGTACCTGTAAATTGTGTATTTACTGCGGCGTGTGCATCATCACCAGGTAGAAACAGGCACTCAACATGATGTTCTGCAAAAGTTTGTCTTTGACTACTTGGCTTATTTGAGTGGTTTTCTTACAATTAATTTTACTGAAGGACTTGTAAAGCAATCATGCAAGTCATTTACTTTTAGCCAAGTTTAGTTATATACCGGAAACAAGGGTACAAAAGGCAAAAATTTAAGGCAAGGTGTTCCAATGCCACTGATGGATTGAAGCAATGTGGCTAAAGCTATTTCATTCTGTATTTTAAAAAATAAAAATGTAGATCAAATATAGAATATACAAGCGGCAAAATAACAAAAATAAAAAAGAACTAAAAAGGATATGTAACGCTAGTAAGTAAATGAAAAGAGTAACAAATAATACCCTTAGGATATATTTCTCAACATGCATCCAAGCAGTTAATCAGTAAGAAAAGAAAATAGGAACTGATGTGAGGGCATATTTGCTCGAGTTGATTACAAATTGGAAGGATGAAAAGCACTATGCCTCCAGTCTTTCATCCTTACGGAAGGGAAGGTGTCTGTCTCTCGTTGTTTGGTTGAGCAGGGAGGCGAAGAGGAAGGATTACCAGTGGGCCACTTTAGACTCCATTCTTACTGGGAAGTCTTACACTGCCCTCCCCTTTTCCTCCCATTTTATAGCTCTATACTGTGATTTGTAAGCTACTTATCAAGTATCATATGCCGCCATGAGGCCAAGTAACTTGTGTAATTAAGTCCTCTGATTATGAGGCAAAGCATAAGCTTGGTAATCGACACGCTCTATTCATGTATTCAAACACGCATAAAAATTATGCTGAATGCGGTAGAGCAATATATGCAAAAAAATATCCTGAATCAACTGGACTTTGAACTTTAAATTGCCTGTGCAAAAAGGTTGGACATAAAATTGCCCAGTTAAAATACACACATTGAGGAAGTCAAACGAGTCATATTGTAACTGTTAATCAAGTGCTATAATGAGTTTTCTTAATTTTGGCAAGTGGTTGTATGGTGCAGAACTTAACGGGGGGCATGCTTCTCTCTAGAAACAAGGACTTTTTGGTGTTCTATAGAGGAAAGAGCTTTTTGTCACCAGATGTTGCTGAAGCGTTACTTGAAAAGGAGAGGTTGGCAAAGGATCTGCAAGACGAAGAAGAGCAAGCACGGTTGAGATCATCAGCCTTCTTTACACCAAGCATTGAAAGAACTGACGATTCTGGAATTGCTGGTACTCTTGGGGAAACTTTGAGTGCAGATGCAAGGTGGGGGAAAAAACTGGATGATCAGGATAAGGAAAAGGTGATGAGAGAAGCAGAAGTTCTGAGGCATGCCAACCTTGTCAGAAAACTTGAAAAGAAGCTAGCTTTTGTAAGTTTCTCAAGGCTTACCTTTTCTGGGAATAGTACTGTCTTGGTACTTTCTGGTTGCTTTAATAGTTTTAAGCATCATAAGTTTTTCGTAATTTAGAGCCATTTTATCTTAGTCAGCAAATCGGCAGTCTTCATGTCACTATCATATGATGTGAATTGAGTTAGTAGCGCCAATGTGCTGGAAGTATTCAGGATAGCCTTGGGTTTCATAAGCTAATGACATTCTCCTCTTGGATTCAAAGTAAATCGAAAACCTTCTTCTTCTCTTCCTTGTCCCCACTCTGTGATACCTCCAAGAACCAAACCCACCCCCAACACCAACCCCCCCACCACTCCGCACTCCGGGAAAATCTTTTAGCTACCAAGTGCCCCCAAGTGCCGGTGCATTACTACTTGTTGCTTTCCGGTCAACACGGTAATTGTTGCTTTTTGAGGAACCACATCAACCATGCTAAAAAGAACATCATATATTTGTAGGTGGGGATACTCCTTTTTTTTTTTTGTACCAGTTACTAAATTACTTTAGAAACTTTCTCTTGATCTCAAACAAATGTGATATATAGACTTGAGAATATAGAAGCAGGTCCACCACCCTCTGAAGGGAAAGGTCATCTAGTTTGATTAGTCAAAATCATATATTTATAAGCAAGTTTTAGTAATTAATATTAGGGAGACTTCAGCTTAACAGGTTTTTATTAGTCAAGGACTATTTTATTTAGGATTTTTTTTTCTGGGGCATCACTTATCAGAAAGACGACTTTTGGATTCTGCTTCTTGGGCTTTTGCTTCATGAGGTTATTAAAAGAAGTAGTAGGAGAAGGGAACTAGCTATGCGTTTCACATTTTTTGGTTTAGTAGCCAAAATATCAAGAACTGATTGGGTCTTTAACGAACATTTAAGCCCTTACATACTTGATAGTTAACCGAGTTCCTTTCTCCCATCAACATAATCTTTTGGCGGAATGCTGTTCTCCACAACTGTACCTCAAAACCCCTCCTTGTTATATCATTTACTCCTTGGCAATTCCATGTTCTTCCTTAAATAGTTATGCAGTGAAACAAACTTAGCGTTAATACTGTTCAAACCCTGACAGATGCATTCGTTAGTTGAACGTATATCTCGGGGGGCAAAATTGTGAATCAAGTGATGTTCTAGAAGCACCACTTAATGCTCTGACAATTAAGTCACCACTCTCCGTTTTTTCACCGTTAAGAGTTTTGCTGTTAAGTACTTTAACCATTAAACGAATTGCCATCTCTCATATACGTGCATGTCTAGGCTTCAAATTTCCAGGACCTAAATTTTACTAAACATAATTTGGATGACAGGCTGATCGAAAGCTAATGAAAGCAGAACGGACTTTATCCAAGGTGGAGGCATTTTTAAGTCCAGCAGATCGCCCGACAGATCCAGAAAGCATAACGGATGAGGAGAGGTTCATGTTCCGGAAGCTTGGTTTAAGAATGAAAGCCTTCTTACTCCTTGGTAAGAGACGTCCTGATTTACCAAAAGTTGTGCACTAAAATTTAGGAAGTGTATAAAAAGAGGTTATTTTTTCAGGTAGGCGTGGAGTTTTTGATGGTACCGTGGAGAATATGCACTTGCATTGGAAGTACAGAGAATTGATTAAAATCATTCTGAAGGCTAAAAGCTTTGAACAGGTCAAAAAGATTGCATTAGCTCTTGAAGCTGAGAGTGGTGGTGTTTTGGTGTCTGTAGATAAGGTTTCCAAGGGATATGCTATTATTGTATATCGGGGTAGGGACTACAAGCGACCTCCTGCTCTGAGGCCAAAGAATCTTCTAACAAAGAGGAAGGCATTGGCACGTTCCATTGAGCTCCAAAGGCGCGAGGTACCTCCTTGAGATATATTCTTCTAGTAATAATACAATTAAATGCCGCATTATGCTCCCAGACATTTCCATCACCAAGTGGGAGATCGGCTCCGCCTCAAGACCCCAACCCCCAAGATGTCACGTTTAAAGCTTAATATTTCGAATAGAAAGAGTACAAGATCTAAGCATTTCAAGCTTATCATACTATTATTGCCTGGGTCAACTCGGTGCATTTATACTCATTGGTCATTAAATAATAGACCACTTCCGACCCAGATCTTACCATGAACCCCCTACAAAGAATGCAACAAGTACTATCTCAAACCACCTTCCATCACCACCGCGCGATGCCGTTACTGCTATGTCAATCCGCCACGATGACTTACTACCAACATATTAATAAAGAAAAGCTGAACCTTCCACCATATTGGCAAAACATCTACCGCCATGCCCTTTGCCGAATGCTAAACCAGTACCACCACCTTTTAACATGCACACGCCCATCCATCAAACAATCTGCTTGCGCTGCGACCTGAATGCCCACCTTCACCATCGTATCAGAGCTCTGAGCACAACCTTCGTATGAGACACACTCCAAACATACATGTTATTCCCTCAAACCAATCCCTTGGAACATACCTTGTAAGACGCTTTAATGGTGGTTGTAATAATGATCCCTGGGCCCTGGCATATAGCTGACCATGAAAATATGGGTCTTTGATGTGGGTCTCCTAGAGTTGCACTGGGGCGGACAATCATCTCTATACACGGATTTGCTGTGTACATGTACAAGCCCATAAATGATTATTTTTATTACTGACGCTCTGTTTCATTATTTTGACAAACAGGCTCTCTTGAATCATATATCAACACTGCAGACCAAAGTAGAGAAGCTACGATCCGAAATCGTATGACTCTTATTCTGTTTAACACTGTTACCTGAACTCATAAAATGTTGCAAGTTTGTGTTCATCTCTGTTGCTAATCGAAGCTTGTTTGCATTTCATGATTTACAGGAACATGTGTGGAGTGTAAAAGACCAAGGAGATGAGGAACTGTATGACAAGTTAGACCGCACTTACCCTTCGGATGATGATGACAGTGAGGTTGATATGTCAACAGTTTTTCCATATTAGTAGCCGCTTCTCTTCTTGTTCCTAAACCCTTTTTTTACCCTATACAGGAAGAAGGAGATGATGACTACCTTGAGAGCTATGATAGTGATACTAATGGTGAAGACGAGAGTGATAATTCGATCCAGAATCTGCACTTGGAAACAAACGTTCCATACAATTTCCAAGATCAGGATTTAGAAATGGAATCTGATTGTCATTATTAGCTTGTTGCTTCTGGTGCTGCTTCTGGAGCATCATGTAAAGAAGGAACAAAGAGGGAAGAAGATGCAGAGTGCACGATGAGCTTAGTGGAAGAACTTGAACGTCAGAGACTTGATTGGAAGAAGTTCCGGATGCCTGTAGCTAATAACCCTTTCACAGCAGTGTATAGAATAATCTGCTTATCACCCACAGTCAAAGATTTTGAGAAGGAATTGAACATGCATAGTCATGCAGAGATCTTGTGCTCAAATGGCTGTTCCTGCAAGCAAACTACGGAGGAAAATCCATGCGAGTCCCACGTGCATACCTGGGAAAGCCTTTTATACATAGTTATGAATATCGTAGAGTACTAATCGTATTTATAGCTATGACCCGTATCGGATATTCTGGTCTCCAGAATCTCCGTTTCAAATTTCTTCTTTAATTTGTGGTTACCAAAGTACTTTCAAGGTTTCAGTCAATTTAAAATTTTCAGTTGAAATACCTAACCCAAACACATCATATAAATGTATTATGAGGAGAGGGAAGAATGTAATTGCCAAGTCTTGCACGCAGTTATGCACGATTATGTCATCATTGGCCGACGTACAGTACAGTTGCACGAGATCTTTTCTATAAAAAAATTATTTAGATTATCTCAAATTCCAGCAAAATGACCAAATAAAATCCTAAAAACCACTGGCCCCCATTTCAGACCAGACCTATAAAAAGTCCAAGCAAGTGAGGGAAATCCCATCCAAGTGGACTATACACTTCTCTCTTTGTTTTTGGCAGCAACAAGAGGACCAAACTTAAATAACATGAATGTCCAACTTACAAATACATGTGAACACTTTGACCAGGAAATAAAAGCCTTTGCCTGGACTAGGACAACAACATTTGACCACATGTTTAATGTGCATCTCCTGACTCTTAATATATGGCTCTCCTGTCCAAGGAAACGGATATTACAACCGTTGGAAACCGAAATTTGAAACTCCCGGGAACACGGGGCCATATGGATCAGTTTTTTCAGTACGACTTTCTTGATGAAGCTGCATGGTTTGAGGCGGATCTTCCGGCGAACCGAAGTGCTTTTGTTAGCTACGCTGAGCAACCCAGCTCGAGAAGCTTTTCTGGGTCGGGAACTCGGAACGTGAACAAGAGAATGGTGGAGCTCTTGATCAGAAGGAGCAAGGTTCCGGCGGTTGGGACGACGGTGCAGGAGCCGGACGAGGGAGAACGGTGTCGGCGGCATATGATCAGCGAGAGGATGAGGAGAGGGAAGCAGAAGCAGAGCTACTTGGCCTTGCACTCTCTGTTGCCACCTCGAACCAAGGTTTGAGCTCTGAACTCTATATTGTCAAGTTGTCATCGGCTCTAAAAGGCTAAGCTAGCAGCGAACAGACCACGATGTTAGCGTGCTTAACACATATTTTAAACCTCGCTTGTGCATGGTGCAAGTTCTTTGCTCATCGGTGATGGTTGAAAAATACCATTGTGCCAAAGCTTACACTCAAAAGGTTAATCTAATTGCACAATTCGTTCCTCGATTTTTTAACTGCAGAGTGACAAGAATACGATCATGCAAATAGCAGCCGAGAAAATTCGAGAATTGCAGAGTAGCCAGGAAGAACTGAGGAAGCAAAACAGTGAGCTCGAGGCAATTTTAGCTGCAAGAAGAGATGAAGAAGTAGTGGAGGGAGCAAAGATCAGATTTAGAGTTGGCAACCCTTCTTCTGGAATCGATTCTATGTTGAGTGTTTTAAAATGCCTGAAAGAGACTGGCTCCGAAACCAGAGCTATCCAGTCATCATTTTCAGCTCAAGAATTGTCTGCAGTAATAGAAGTTCAAAACAAGGTACATTGGGCAGGCTCTCTCTCTCTCTCTCTCTCTCTCTCTCTCTCTCTCACTCACACACACACGTACACAGTATTTGTAAACATTACAATAGTAAACTATGAAATCGATAATCTCACTAAAATTGGAGCTTCTCACTTCCACTTTTATAGCTAAAAGTTGAATATGTGTTGCTAAAAAGTGCTACTGAAAACTGGCAGTTTGGTAAATACGACCAAAAGAGAAAATCATTAGGAGGGCCGGATCACCATGGTTCGTACCATGGCCAAATAGTTGCAACTTGGTAATGAATTCTGCACTGTTAGCACTCTCATTTTCCTTTTGTTTTCTTTTCCTATCTCCTTTCCTTTAGCTTGTACAAAACTAAAGCCACCAATTTTTGCTAGCTTGTTATATATATATTGTTGATATCCAGCCACTAAAATTTCTACTAGTGTATATATATTACTTTGATTATAAATCATATATGCTTGGCTTTAGTTTTTGTTATCTATTCATAACTTTGTAGGCAAACATACGTCATAAAGATCGTGAACAAAAAAAGTCATTAGAACCGTCACATGACCATAGTTCAGACCTGGGTCAAATAGGTCTATCTCGTAATGGATCGTGCAGTACGTCTATATACTCTCTCTTTTGTTCCTTTTCTCCCTTTCCTTTAGCTTGTACAAAGAATGAAGCCACCATTTTTTGGTAGCGTGTTATTTAGATAGTTGATAACCAGCTACTAAAATTTCTTGTGTTTGTAATGACCGAAAGATCAAAGCTGCTGGAGTAGAAAATGCCGTTCGCAAAACTTTATTTGAAGCTGAGAAGAAGTTTCGATTCCTCTGCCCAGAAGGGTGGAAAGCACCCATGATGCCCCTGTAGATATCTGCTCTTGGTCACCTCCCCTGTTGACTTTGCTCTAGTTTTCTTGATATTTTGAATGTAGCAGCTTTTTGTCTTTATATTAGTAGTATAGACTCCAAGCAGACAGGAATATTGTACGGCCTTGCATGTACTGGCATCTATAATGCCCGTATTGTGAACCTTGTTACCGACTAAAGAATAGGAAGCACCTTGCAGAGAAGCTTCTTTTCTACTACTTGCTTGTTGATATAGAGTAAGCGAGCGTGTATTGAATTATCAACGAAAAGTCCACGAGGCATTGAAGTGTGGGACTTAGCAATTTGCTGATATATATGTGTGTGTGTGTGTGTGTGGGGGGGGGGGGGGGGGGAATAAACAAGTGGAAACGTGTGGAATGTGTGCTTCCTTTGGAATGAAACCTTTGAACTATTTTTTTTTTTTTTTTTGGTTATTAAAGATGAAACCTTTGAACAATTTGATAATCTTTGGAGAAACCCACGTAAACTGTCAAAGGTTGGGTTTAATTCGGAGGTAGTTTTTATTGGCCAAGTCCTTCAGCATTCGGGAGAAGATTTTGGATCGGAATGTCATAACACGAAGTTTAACCCATTTTTCTCGATTGGGATCTTCTACTGTACAGCTCCTATATTTCAATATAAATATGTCGTTGAATGTATTTCAGCGACAAAAGATTGTCACTATTAATTTTAGCAACAATGCAAAAACACTTTTACTAACAGTCTTTTGTCCTTTAAGATATCACGGCAGAAATGTTGTGTAACAGATGATCCTTATCGCCTTTTTCCTTTGCTATGCCGATATGGCTATCCGCTAATCTTGCTCACGGATACCAAATAATGTAATTATTAGCCCTGAAAGGGTACAGGAGTATTCCTCGAGAAATAATGGCAATTGTATCCCTAGAAGATTTATTGAAGATGATGTTGTTTCTATGTTTCTAAACGAGCCATAAAGAAAGAAGGATTATATTCCCGATTCGGTGCAAGAGGATGAAGAGGAAGTTTGTGTTTTCCAGGCAATCAACCAAATTACGATGTTGATTGAGGCAGCAAAGATCACATTTAGAGTTGCTCATCCTCCTTTTGGAATCAATTCTCTGTTGAGTGTCTTGAAATGCCTGAAAGAGACTCTCTCTCTCTCTCTCATGTGGATCCGAAACCAATCAAATACTTTCGCCTTCTTATTAGTTAAATTTGGTAAGATTAGCGTAAAGCATTTTTAGCTTTTGTCAAAGAGTCGAAGTGAATGCCGATAATTCACCAGGTCTCGACCTAGCCTTCCTTACTCGTGTGGGAGAAGAGATAAGGGATAGAAAGGGATGGAAAGAATTAAATATACTTCTTATTTTGGCAGTGCTGCTTTGGAATGGTTATATCACCTCTACACATATACATTACTTTAATAAAAATCATATAGGATTCGCATTAGGGTTAGCTTTTGTTAACTATTCATAACTCTGTATCGTAGACCATAAAGCCCGTGAAAAAAGAAAATTATTAGGAACACCACATCACCTTAGTTCGTACGATGGCCAAATAGTTGCAACTGATAATGGATTGTGCACCCTTGCACTCCTTTTTTTCTTTTGTTTTCTTTTCCTTTCTCCTTTCTCCTTTCCTTTGTTATATAGATAGTTGATAATAAGCTACTAAAATTTTTACAAATGTACACTATTACATTGATAAAAGACACACACACACACACACACGCGCGCGCGTATATATGTATGCTTAGCGTTAGCTTTTGTTAAATATAAAGCTCGTGAAAAGGTAAAATCATTAGGCCCTGACCATGGATCAGACCCAGGCCACATAGTTTTAACTTGTAATGCACTCTTACTATGTCCACATACTTCGTTTTTCTTTTCGTTTCTCCTTTTCCTTGAGCTTGTACATAGAATGAAGCCACTACTTATCAATTTCTTGCGTGCAATGAGTGAAAGATCAAAGCTGCAAAAGTAGAAAAGGTCATTCTCAGAACTTTATATGAAGTCGAGAAGAAGTTTCATTTCCACGATTCCCCTGCCGAGAAGGATAGGAAGCCCCTACCATGCCCTTGCAAATGTCTCCTTCTTGGCCACCTTCCCTGGTGACTTTACTCTAGTTTTTGTAAGCGGTATTCGGGTTTTAGTAACTTTTTATCTTTATATTAGTAGTATGAACTCCTAACAGACAAAAATGTGATCCAGCCTAACGTATGCTTGTTTTTGGACCTTGTTACTGTTTTTCAATTATGGTATATATTTCTATTTATAACCCACAAAGAAAAGGACAGGAACGCAAAATTTGAGAAATTACCACACGAATATTCTACAACTAGATTCTAAAACTAGTAATTTTTATTTAAGGAAACCGCATAACAGCGTGACTCGTAGGTTATTCGCTGTAAGTTGTAAGTTAACTCAATCATTATAGAGAAGCTTCTTTCTAATTGCTTGAAGTGAGCGTGTGACATAACAAGTGGGAGGGATTAGGTATTGACCATAAGGCTGTATAGACAAAGTATTATCAAGGAAAAGTCCACGAGGCAAAGGAAGTATGGGATTTAATAACTTGGTGATACGTGGGAATAAACAAGTGGAAACGTGTGTAAAGAATGGTTCTTTTAACAATTTGGGGAAACCCATGGAAACTTTCAAAGGAAGGCAGGATGGAACAGGTTTTGGAGGTTTTTTCGGACCAGGATGATCTGGTGTACTGTATATCTGCTTTATTATAAATATTTAGCAGTAAAGGATTGTCACTATTAGTTTTAGCAGCAACAAAAAATATTTTAAGTAGCAATCTCTCATTCTTAAAACTGTTACGGCGGAGATGTTAATTGTGCAGTAGATGATCTTTATCCCATTTTCCTTTTGCTCGCCGTTATGGCTGATATTGGTCACGCTGATACGGAATAATATAATTAATCACTTCATGACAGCCACAATACCATGTGCTTTCACAATTTGTCACACGACTTAACACTTTTTTTTTCTTTTTTTGATTAATTATAGCATTCTCCCCTATAATTTACACATTTCTGTAGGTTCTCCAACATTTGTAACTTTTACAATATTATTCCCTCATAATAAAAAAAAAATTGCAAACTAGTCCAAAAGATAATGCCTATCTTTTTTGGACGTTAAGTATGCATATGCGCACAACATGATCTTTTTTGAGGGACTAATTAGTATGATCACCACCATCACCTACAACACCAAACCCTGCCGCCCGCAACACCAGCAGACACCATCACCTGCAACACCACCAGTCCACCACACACCACCAAATCCCACCACCCGCAACACCACCAGATTGAGCAATAACCCTACAACCCAAACGACAACCCGCACCACTATCGGAACCATACCAAGATCTGAATATGGTGGAGATCTGTGCATGGGGATAGAGATCGAGATGATGGCTGTTAGATTTTATATATATTAATATGGTAATTACCTTTTCCCTATTATCCTAAGTCTAGAACATTCTATAGCTCTCATAACTTATATAGGATTCTCTTTCCTGTTTTTAGTAGGATAGTTTTCTTTTACCTATATAAAGGCTTCATTGTACTCAGTTTTATTTTATGCTCTTGAAAGCTCTCTAATATAATTATCTTTCCCTTCACATTTTCTATCAATGGCGCCACATGGAGGTCAAGATTGGCCCGTGATGGGTCGTGTTGGGTAATGGTCGTAGGTGGGCTGTAAGGTGGTGGGTAGTGGTGATGGTTGCGGCCTGTCCATGGGGGAGGCGGCGTGGACTTGCTAGTTGTGGCCATATGTGAGTTGTTAGGTGGTGGGAGTGGTGGAGTTTGGTGGCGGGGTCCCGGCAGTGAGGGCGTAGTGTGGGCAGCGGGGTTCCTGCTATGGAGGATTTAGTGTAAGCAGTGGGGTTTCGGCAATGGTAGCAACCACATGGTGGTGGGCTGGGGTGGTACAGTGGTAGGCTAACGGTGGCGTGCGCAGAAGTCTTACCGGGGGGCACGTATGGGTGGACGGGGTAGCTCGTAAGGGGTGGTGGTCGTTGGCGGTAAGGTGGTTACAATTGTTGGTGGTGGTCAGCAAAGCTTCGTAGTGGTGGCGATGATTATACTAATTTTTTCCTGAGCAAAAAACATGTGCTATGCATGTGCTAACTTAACGCCCGACATTTGAAGGAGTGTTAGATTTTGAATTGATTTGCGATGTTTCTTTGAATTAGGGAGTACAATTGCAAAAGTTTTAGCTGCAGAAAGAAACCTACAAAAAAGTGTAAATTACGGAAACAGTTTGTCATTGACCCTTTTTCTTTTTAAACAAGAGATTTGATATTTCAAACCAGAGTCCGGTTACTCAGTTATACGAGTAGCTAGGCTACTTTTCAAGCAAGCATAAAGATGAGAGTTTAGACACTATTTACAACCATATTGGAACGGCTAAGGACGGCTAATTTTCTTTGCTATATCAAGATAGGATATTTCTTTCATGCACTGAATGTGATATAGAATCCCTGCATTCTTCGAGTCCACGGGCCTAACCAGCCTGATCTAAGAGGTAAAGAAATAACAACTAAGTATGGAATTATACATGTGTATAACCTAAACTAACAGCCCATAATACAGCATTAGGAGTCCTTTAAGAGAAGCAGTGTATTGGGAGGACGTAGCAAAACAATCTTCAGATTTTTGTCCATTGGTTGTCACTGATGAACACAAAGCTGTGTATGTGCCCAAACACTTTGTGCATGTGCAAGGTGTTCGAAGGACAATGCTCGAAGAATTCTGACAAGGCATTGCAAGCCTTTTACCCCTTATTTTTTCTGTTTTTTTATAATGGTGAAGTTATGTTAAAAGGATGTACAGTATGAAGGGTATGGGACTGTTCCTTGAGAACGAATGGCAATTGTATCCCACGAAGAGTTATTTCTAGGTTCCGACAAAAAGAAAGAAGGATTATGTTACCATAAGGGCAGATGGTAGGATTTTAAGTTTGGTTTTGCGATGGCTATGACACGATGGCTCGATGGCTTGGAATTGAATTGAATTTTAGTTTTGTTTAGAATTTTGATTGTGGTTTTGGAGATGGCCTCGCTAGCTAAAATTGACTAAGGGAATGGTTGGTCTAAGGATTGCCGGTGGTGAAGCTGTTGATGGAAGTTGACAGCAAACTGGCATTTGGGTGCCGGTGTTGGGTGTTTGGACGGGGTTGGCATTTAGCGCAGACGGCAGACAGCACTAGCATCTACTTATGACAGCGGACAAAGGCGTTGTTCTAGCACAGACGGTGGTAGGTGTTTGAACGAGAGAGAGAGAGAGTGTCAAGGAGATTTAGGAACCAGAAGTACAAATTTGCCCATTAAAAATTAACATACATCCAAAAAGATAGGCTTCATCAGGCCATCAACTGATAAAGAAAAGCACCGAAGCCCCCGGCAACGAAGTCCATTCGTTTAAGGAAAAGTTTGGCTACAATTTGGATGGTATTCAAATAATGATTGCTAAGTACTTTTCACTAACCACCAATAAAAGGTGCTAACAAGACATCACTTAACATGTAAGCAAAAAATGCCACTACCAATATTTAGCAAATTTTGATGAATCAGTTCCAATTAGCCATTGAATTCTACAAATGTGAGTAACCCCCGTTTAGTTACGGACCAAATCTTTTGCTACATCCACCATTTTCATAAATGCCTTTAGGATTATCAAGTATAGAAGTAACAGTAGTAGTGATAAATACTCAATCTACCTCACATCATATTGCACGCGGTGAGCTACCACCAACACAACTATGGCCTTCCAAATATTTGCAGCAAAATACCAACCCAACAAATGTGGTAAAAATGGTCACAGCCATCAAGGCATCTGGCAGGGTGTTTATGAACCAAAACATATTTCAATATCCATCTAATTAAAAATTCAGCATAACAGAAGTCATCAAACAAGAGAGACTAGCAAAATCTGAAAAACATTGTAGGGTCCTTGAGAACAAAAATACGGTTATATATCTAGACTCCCCGATGGAAATTTCACATTAAACTTGAAATGAACCTCAATACGTCGGTAGCACCAAAACCAGAAGGAAACTTCACTTGAGGGGAATGAACCTCGAGGAGTGGGTGGCACCAATACCAGGTCTACCGTGCTTAACAGGCTTATACGAAATTGAGAACTCAGCCAGATAATGGCCAATCATCTCAGGCTTGATCTCAATTTGATTGAAAGTCTTGCCATTGTACACACCAATGACGCTTCCAATCATCTCCGGTACAATAATCATACTGCGCAGGTGGGTTTTCACAAGATCGGGCTTTTCGCCTGGTGGGGCCTCTCGTTTCTGATCACAAATATAAGGAATAAGTATTACTTTAGGCAGAGACCAAAGACAAATTATAAGCAAAGTGACAAAGAAATATGACAACATCAACACTAATGCAACAGATAGAAATGAAAACTAAAAAGAACTTCATATGTAATTCTTGCAGTTTGAACCAGTGAATGAGAAATTGAACACAGAACTTGGTAATGTCAGGACAGGCAGTTAGAAACACGTTTAAGCCAGTCATACAATACAGAAAAGGCAAATCGACAGTCCAGACATGTTTCGGCGGCAGGGAAGTACGCTATTAACATAATTCGAGATGGGAGTGTCTTGAATAAATAAATATTTCATGCATCCTTATTCTTGGAGTAACTCAATATGACCTATTAAATGGGGTCTCACCTAATATATCAAAAAAAGGGTTGGTTTCAGAATAATGGAAAGTTCGGAGAACTGTATTCAAGTTAGCATGTGAAAATAGGTGTATTGTACCTACAGCAAAATGAGTAATAAAATTACAGCTCTAAAAGTTGGTTAAGAAGTCGAGTCACAGCACATTAACAGAGTTTCCACAGCATCTGAGGCAAATCTTGCAACTAAGAGACAACCTGTACAGTCTCTAAGCTGTTTTATTTTTATTGGTTCTTCACCTAAAGAGAGGGCCAAGGTTGCTGTGATTTGACAGCCCAAATGAAATTTATAGTAGAAGCACTCACATCCCAATCCCTGATAGTCTATACATGGCATCACACAAACACACAAGCTGGGCATACAAGTCAGTAAAATCCCTCAACAAAGGCAAAATATTTCAAAGCTCCAACTCCATTAACCCGCAAACAGACTTTCATTGCAATGTACTTAAAACAATACATTAATCAGAACTCAAAAAAAATTGATAACAAGAACAAGCGATAACAAGTGAATAAAATTTCCTCCTTCAATTCAGGAACAGAACAAAAAGCAAGCGACGCAGACAATTCAAACTATTTCACTTGAATCAAAGCAATCAGCAGCTTAGCCCATGATGACCAGAATATCGCCTTAGACCAAATTATAAAAACCCTGATTAAATTATGTTCTGTAATCCAAACACTTTTAGACAATAGAAAAATGAACACAACACATTCAGGGAGGCATCAGGCTATTATCAACAAATAAAGTCCACAACAGAATGAATGGCGGGAAAAAGCACATACCGCCTTGCGCAGCTTCTTGATCAAAGCCATGGGCTTCCTCTTCATCCCTCTGTTAAACCTATCATTCCATCACATACAAACAAGTCACAACCCCTTCCCTAACTTACACAAAATGACAAAGCATACTCCTCCGCTTTCAAATGCAAAAAATTCAACTTCAATGTCTACACATAAACCCAAGACACAAAATCTATCCTCCCTCCATTTCAAATTTGTGTCCCTCCAACCAAGTGAAACTTTTCTCAACGTTTTTTGCCTAGTTTATATTTGTTTGATCTTATAATACCACGAGTTCAATTCAATGTTTACATGTAAACACTCTATCCTAAAATTTGCAAGAAGTCGGCACATAGTAATTGAATTGGAAGGAACATTTTACGGCAGGTAACAAAAGAAACCACATGAATCAAATTAGGGCGAATATAACAACTTTGTAACCTCGTCTATTATCAAAACAAACAGAAGTATAAAGCACTGATTCACTTCCATTAGCGACAATTACACAAACAGCACAAACAGCGACGCTAGTACACACAATCACCCAGAGATCTATCTACTTAGGGTTTGATGTAACACGACGGAGAATAAAATTACCTTCGTCGGGCACGAGCAGTGAAGAGCTTGACGAGGTCGTCGGTGGACATGTCGAGGAGAGCATCGAGATCCACACCGCGGAAGCTGAACTTCTTGAACGTCCTCTTCTTGGGCTGTCCCGCCGCCACGTCCACAACATCAACGTCCGCCTGCATTAGCACACACAAACAAACAGAATTCACATACACAGTTCACAGACAAGTGCGTGTTACGGAGGACTGGACCGATTAGACTACAATCATACAAGAATTCAAGCACGCAGGATAGGGGATGTTGGATCGAGTAGCTTACCATGGCTGCTGCTTGCTGGAGATCGGAAATCCGAAACCCTAGTTCTGAAGGGGAGAGAGACGAAATGGGTGCTGAGCGGCTAGGGTTTTGAGAGAATAGGAGTGTGTGAAATTATATAGGGTGGGAGAACGGGAAAGTATTGCAAGTGAGTCCCTAGGGGTGTTTTAATTTGCTGAGGAGGACCTAGGGTTTCGGAACTTATGGAAAGGGTGTGAATTTTGGGGAATTGTGTGCATTTATGTCCCTGGGCAATAGAAGTTGTATTTGTACTTTTGACCCGTCTCTCAGAAGTTAGTGTTCAACTCTTAGGTTAGACTATTTTTCTCTGCAGAGGAGCTATCCAAATCTCAGACATCCGAGTAGTCTCTATAGTACAATGTGGTCATTCATGTTCTTGTATGCGTGACGGCACACATTAACGGCTGATGACTGATCTTGAAATAAACCTGAAAAGCATATGAGTATATAAACGTGTCATTATTCGAGATTTGGGATCATGATCCTCTTTTGGACAGAATAACAACTTTAACGGTTTTTGAATGTTGAAAATAATATTTTATTGATGTAGCTAAAAGTTGTAGCAATAATTTTTTGTCACTGACATGCATAGAGACGCTTCTCTATTATCACTTCTGCAGTATAGCAGAGAATCCCAATCCAAAAAATCATTGTCTACCAAAAAAAAGTTAAAGTTGTGCAAATAATATACGCATGTATTAGTTTTAAGAAACTTGTACAGCATGTAACATATGCTAATATTTTATGAAATTACAATATAAATACATGATATACACGTATTTAAAGATCTTGCAACGTAAGTACATAAATGGACATTTAAGTTGATCCATGAAATTACCATTCTCATTTCGAATCCTCTTATTTAGGTTTGGTTTTTGTAAAATGGTTCTTGTTCTCAATTCTTACATTTATACTTTCACTTTTTCCACGAATACCATCTTGGATTTGTTTTAAATTCTCTTATTAGTTTCGAGAAAGATCCTCACTTAAATGTTTTTTCTATGGTGCATTTTAGCCAATTTACAATTAATGGAGTGAAAATGGCCGACTCACAGAAAGGACATCTGAACCAATACAAAGAAGATGTTTCTCGTCAAAAAGTTTACGTATATAATCAATGCGTACATACTCAGCATACTATTGCACTAGAGCATTATAATAACGTTTGGATCTATTTTGAGAAAAGGCACGTCATTTAAAATATTATGAAAGGAAATTATGCTATTCATAAGTAAAGAAGAAATTGAAGAAGACATGTTGCAATACGGTCGTTCATAAGTCTATGTTAAAATGTAAAAAAGCACTCTCAAAATGTATGTACAACATCTTAACCTACATGCAAGAAAATGAAGAAAAGAAAATTAATCTAACCTTTGAAAGTGCAAATATTACAATTATCCCACTTGTCCTTTATCACCCACCCTCAAACTCGCGATGGGATAACGAGACCATCGAGAGTTTGCCGAGAAGAAATTTGAAGCCGACAACTGTGCGGGGCTTGGTGAAGAAATCAGATATTTGAAGGGACGAACAAACAAAAGGAAGTGTCAATGTGCCTTGCTGAAAGTGAAGGAGAACAAAATGACAGTCAATATCAATATGCTCTTTTTGCCCATATAAGACATCTTTATGAGCTATTTAGATAGCACTTTTCCTGTCACAAAACATAGGTGCGTGATATTCTCCATGGCTCGATATTTAGATTCTGAGTTAGAATGAGATATAACATTTTGTTTTTTACTTTTCCAAGAATTAAAAGAGTCCCCAAGAAAGATAGGAAATCCAATGAAAATTTGTCATTGGTTACACCGTCATCGTAATCGGCATCATGATAATGCCTTAAAGTGAGATCAAGAAAAGAGGAGACAAGTAAACCTTGTGCCAAACTCCATGAAGATGGCAAAGAACATGAACCACCACTTGGCCAATGAGCTGAATGAGGTGAAGAGACGAAACTGGCTAACAACATGTGGAGCATACTGATGTCACGTCGAGTGACTCTCGCGCAGACTAGGCAACCAACAATCTATCGATACAAAGTTGCATTTTCGGTAATTGTGTATGGATACTAGGACAAAGCTTGACATCAAGTTCAAGAGGAATATCATCATGCATGTCATCGGTTAACCGAGCATGGCTAATAATGTCATTGCATACTTTGATTCCGACAATTAGGTAACCTTTTGGAGAATAAACAACTTTTATACCGGGGATGAAACGATGATCACCTAAATCTTTCATTTCAAGCCAATGATAAAGATGATATTTCAATTGAGAGATGCCATATGTATCATCCCGATGATAGTCATATCATTGGCATAGAAGAGTGACAATATTCTACCACGTTTAAAAGTTAAACAAAAAATAGAACAATCATGAAGATTTAAAAAAAAACTGACATAGTTTGCTGAAATTTTCCAAACCACACACACGGTATTTGTTTGAGACTTTATGAACAATTTTTGTTGCAAATCACCACATGAGTTAGTTTTGACAATCTCACCAGTATTTTCCTTAGACTTGTCTCTACATTACATTATGGTCATTCACGTTCTCGTATGCGTGACAACATGCATTAACGACTAATGGTTGATCCTGAAATAGACCTGAAAGTTATGAGTATACAAACGTGTCATTATTCAAAAAATTAGGAACAAGACCCTCTTTTGTACAACTTGAGTGTAAATAACAGCTTTAGTGGCTTTTAAGTGTCAAAAAAATTATTTAATCGATGTAGCTAAAATCTTAGCGATAACTTTTTATCGCTAAAATGCATAGAGACGCTTCTTTGTTATATCCCTTTTGACGTATAACAGAGAATCCTGCTCTAGAAAATTATTATGTACCATAAAAAGGAGTTAAAGTTGTGCAGATAATACACGCTTGTGTAAGTTATAAGAGATTTGTACAACATAAACATATGCTAGTATTTTATGAAGTTACAAAATGTCAGTAGTAAAATGGGGGACTTAATGCATGATATACACGTAGTTAAAGCTCTTGCAACGTATGCATAGAAATGCACCTTTAATTTGATCCACAAGATTACCAGTCTCATTTCCTATCCTCTTTTTGAGGTTTAGTTTTTGTAAAATGATTCTTGTTCTCATCACTCTTACATTCATACATTTCCACTTTTTCCATGGATACCATCTTGGATTTGTTTTTTTTAATCTCTCATACTTTCGAGTAAAATCCTCATTTAAATGTTCTTGTGTGGTGCATTTTAGCCACGATACAAGTTAATGGAGTGAATATGGCCGAGACTCAAAAATGACATCTGAACCAATATAAAGAACACGTGATAAGAAGAAAGAAGATGTTTCCGGTCAAAAAGTTTATGTATATAATCTATTGCCTACATACTCCACATACTATTACAGTAGAGCACTGTATTGATATTGGATTTATTTGAGAAAAGGCACGATATTTAAAAATTTATGAAAGGAAACCACGTAATCCATAAGTAAGGAAGAAATTGAAGAAGATATATTACAATACGGTCGTTCACATGGCTATGTTAAATTAATGGGATAATATCACCTATGTCCCTGAGGTTTAGGGGTAATTACAAGCGAGGACACTAAGTTTCAAAATGTAACACTTATGTCCATTGACAAACGGAACCCTAAAAATTCTAACGGTTTTAACGAAAAGACTGTATTGTCCCTAAGTTAGAATCTTATTTTTTTGCAATGCCATTACTTCAAATTAGGGTTTCTGGGTTTCTAATGCTATAACTTCATATTAGGATTTCAAACCCTTAATTTGACTTCAGATTAGGGTTTTCAATGTCATTAAGGGTTCATTTTGACTTCAAATTAGGGTTCAAAACCCTAACACTTCTTCACCACCACCACGCCGCCGCCGGTTGGCTTCAACGAACGAGGTGGGTTTCCAAGCTTTGCAACCTTGAACCAGCTTCAAGAACTGGGCCAACAGTATCTGCAAATGACGAGATTCCTTCGTCTCACTGAGGAAGACAATGATGGTCACTGAGGAAGACATGGCGGCGATGGGTTTCGACGCCGGCAAGAGATTGGTCGCGGTGGCTTGGGGTGGCGTTGGCTTGGAGGGAGATTGGACGGGCATCGGGGTGGGGGGAGGGGGTAGAGGTGGCAGTGAAAAAGAGGGGCAGTGGGATGGAGGGGGCGGCTGTGGCGAGGAGAAGAGGGGGAGGTGGCGGCGGCGAGGAGAAGAGAGACATGATTGTTAAGGGGGCCAGCGATGGGTTGGAGAGGGAGGTGTCGGCGCCGACGTCGGCGTGGGGAAGAGGGACGGGGTTGGGCTGCCGGCAGCGTGGGGTGAGGGAGTGGGCGGTGAGATTTCAGATCTGGGGAGAGAGAAACCCTAATTTGAAAATTAGGGTTTTGAATTAGGGTTGGATTTTGAAACCTTAATTTGAAAATTAGGGTTTGATATACTGTACAAGGGCAGTATTGTTATTTTTAAAATACGTAATGATGAAAATTATACTTTTTGGACGGAACCCTGAAGGATGGATACGAATGATACATTTGAAAAAGGTTTTGGTCACGTATGTTACATTTTGAAACTTAATGTCCTTGACTGTAATTACCCCCTAACCTCAGGGACATTGGTGTAATTAGCCCTAAAATAATAAAAAGAACATTCCGAAAATGTGTATGTAACGTCTTAAACTACATACAAGAAAATGAAGAATAAAAATATGTTCTACCCTCTGAAAATACAAACATTACACTATCCCATTTGTCCTTTATAACCCACCCCTCAAACTCGCGATGGGACAACTAGATGATCGAGAGTTTGCGGAGAAGAAACTTAAAGCCGCCTACTATGTGAGGCTTGGTGAAGAAATCGGCTATTTGAAGGGACAAATAAACAAAAGCAAGTATCAATGTGCCTTCCTGAAAGTGATTGCGGACAAAATGACAGACAATTTTAATATGCTTTGTAGCTTATATAAGACAATTTATGAATTATTTAGATAGCACTTCTACTGTCACAAAAACATAAGTGCATGATACTTGCCATGGCTCGTTATTCAAATTCTGGCCTAGAATAAGTTATTACACTTTGTTTCTTACTTTTTTTGAAATTAAGAGAGTCCGCAACAACAAAGACAACCAATCCAACGGTAAATCTATCATTGGTTACATCACCATCGCAATCAGCATCGGGATAAGGCCTCAAAGTGAGATCTGGAAAAGAGGAGATAAGTAAACCTTGTGCCAAGCTTCCACGAAGATGGCAAAGAACATGAACCACCACTGTCATGAGCTGAATGAGGGGAAGAGACAAACCCCACTAACAACATGTGGAACATAAGTGATGGCAGGTCGAGTGACTGTGAGGCAAACTAAGCAACCAACAACCTATCGATACAAAAATTTTGTTTTTCGGTAATTTTGTACAAATAATGGGACGAAGCTTAACATCAAGTTCAAGAGGAGTATCCATGTCATCAGCTAATTGAGCATGACTAATAATGTCCTTGCATTTGATTACGACTATTAGGCTTAATACCGAGAATAAAACGAAGATAGTCTAAATCTTTCATTCCAAACCGACGATAAAGATGTGTGTTTCAATTGAGAGTTTCCATATGAATCATCCCGGTTATAGTCATATCATTGACATATGTGAGTGACAATATTATATCACACTCAAAAGTTAAATAAAAAAATAGCACAATCACGAAGACTTTTAAAAAAACCAATTTTTTTACATAGTCTACTGAAAATTTTCAAGCCACACACATGGTGATTGTATGAGTCTATACAAAGCACGACTTAACCGAGAAAACTAATTTAAGGAACAAGCAAGTCCTGGTGGAGGCTTAATGAACATTTTGTGTTACAAATCACCACTTAAGAATGCATTTTTTAAGAAACATTTGATATGCGTGTGTGTGTCTATATATACATATAATAAACTTATTAAAAAAAATTAAAAAGTGATGGCCATCAATGAGCATCAAACACCACATCTATATAAGACTGTGTTGCTAAAAATGTTTTTTCCTTGGCCCTCCTGCCACTTAGCTTTTGTTTGACTGTTTTTCTATAAATGTCCATTTAGACCGCATCAATCACGGCCATAGGTAGCATACTAAAGTTGCAACAACAAACCTCAACTTCATAACATAGTCCAAGGTTTTCAAATGGCACAATAAGGTCAACACCATGACCTATAAGGCTCACACAGTGAGAAAACAGGGATCCACTCCCCCTTTTGGTCGACTTATAAGCACATGTTGTATAATGTACATGGTACAGTATTATACTCACTAAAGTGAGGATGTCACTTTCTAACGGCATATACCATACAAATCTTGGACTGGTCAATATCCAAGTGTTTGATTTGAGACTCTCAAACTGGACATATTTTCAAAATATCCACTTGAGATATCACATTCAGCTTTCTCACGCTACTTGAAAAATGAGTTATTTTTCAAAAAAAAAAAAAGGTTATAAAAACCTCATCTTGGTCATGCCAAGGTGACATATACATCAAGAGAGTTCTTCACAATTGAATTTTTATGTCTCATCTCTCTCGCTGGATAGGCGACGAGGTGGTTGTTGTGTGAGTAAGCTAACAATGTATAAGCCTGGTGACATCCATTATTTCGATCATGATAATGTGTGTGATTTACTAATATCGTAAGTCATCAAACACATCTTAAAAGATAGGCTATTCAAATAAACAACATATTATCAACTTAAGTTAACATCAAATTGTTAAGAGGTATCACAAGTACATAATGTACACATAAACCAACCATACATCAGATTTTACAAAGACCCAAACTTTTGACATGATGGTGAAAGGGATCCCTAGCGAGTGGCTTAGTCAATGGGTCAGTCACCATCCTTTTCGTAGGGATATGCTCTAGTACGACCTCTCCATATGCAACTCCATCTCGAATGAAATGATAACGAGTCTCTTTGTGCTTCGTTTTGCCATGATACGTGGGGTCCTTCACATACCCAAGAGCAGCCATACTGTCACAGTAAATAGTTACAGGATCTGTAGCATATGATACCATCTCAAGTCGTTGTAAGAATCTTTTCAACCAAACAGCTTCTTGAACAGCCGCCAAACATGCAACATATTTAGATTCCATCGTGGACAATGCTATGCAGGATTGCTTTTTGTTTGACCATGAAATTGCACCATTGCTGAGCAAGAAAGCATATCCTGAAGTGGACTTACGCTCGTCCAAATCGCCATTATAATCTGCATCGCTATAGCCTTGCAAATGTATGTTACCTCCACGGTAACAAAGCATATGATTCCAGTGCCACGAAGGTATCGCAAGATCCTTTTTATTGCTCTCCAATGAGCAATTCCTGGATTGTTCTGGAAGCGACTCACTAACCCAACATCGTAGCGTATATCTGGCCGTGTACACATCATGTCATACATTAAACTTCCAATAGCACTGGCATAAGATACACGAGACATCTTATCCTTTTTAGCTTCGGTCTTAGGACAAAGATCAAGGCTCAAGGTATGTCCTTTCTCGACAGGGTGTTTATAGGTATAGCATTATGCATACGGAACCGCTTAAGAACCTTTCTTATGTATATATCTTGAGACAAACCGAGAATTTTCTTTGAACAATCTCGTAAGATCTTTACCCCAAGCACATAACGTGCTTCTCACATGTCCTTCATGTTAAAATTGGAGGACAACCACTCTTTAGTGACAATAATCATCCCCATGTCATTTTCAGCCAACAAAATATCATCAACGTACAAGGTAAGGATAGTAAAACTCTTTCCACACCAATTTGTGTAAACACAATGGTCTTCATCAATCATCTTAAGGCCGAAAGAAATCATGGCTTGATGAAATCTGAAATACCATAGTCTAGATGACTGCTTTAGGCCATATATAGAACGTTTGAACTTCCACACTTTGCGCTCTTGTTCTTTGATCACATGAAAACTGGTTGATCCATAAAGATCTCCTCATCTAGTTCTCCATTGAGAAAAGTTGTCTTTACGTCCATCTAAAAGAGCTTTAAATCCAAATGAGCGACAATGGTAAGAATAAGGCGAATAGAGGCAAGCCTGACAATAAGTGAGAAGGTATTGTCATAATCTACACCCTTTCTTTGGGTATAACCTTTTGCCACAAGACAAGGGTTATACTTATCAACCAAACCATTTGCCTTGCGCTTAATCTTTAGAACCCATTTGTTCTCAATAGATTTGTGCCCATGTGGAAGATCAACAAGTTCTCAGGCTTGATTCTTTTCCATCGAACCCATTTCCTCTTACATTGCAGCTAGCGAGTCCTTAGCAACGGGTGATATAAGAGCCTCATTATAAGAAGTAGGCTCATCATCAAATGAAGCACACATGAAAGGTTCCTCCTCAATCCTAGCGACGAGGAATATTCTCACGTTGATTCCTATACAATTGAGGCTCATGGGAGTCATCATCAATTGGTGTGTACTCACTAGATTGAGAATCTAATGGAATACTCCCACTATGTGGTCCGTCTCTCCCACTATCCTCAACCCCATAGGGTCGTCATTACAACTTTGAGAATTTGATGGGACACTCCTACTATTCTCAACACTCATAGGGTCATGGTTATCGCGTTGAGACTTTAGTGGGACACTCCCACTATTGTCAACACTAACAGGGTCATCATGACCATGTTGGTAACTAAAATCCCCACTCTTGCTGAGAAACAGCATAAAGATTCCATATGACTCGACCATTTCATGAAGCTCTACATCTTTTTTGACTTCCTCCCTGCTTAGGAACACATCTTCAATGAAGTCCACATTGTGAGACTTAATCTCAGTTAGAACACCATCAGGTCATTCATGTAACATCACATATCCTTTAGAATTTGCTGGATATCTAATGAATATGCACTTCTAGCCTCTAGGACCTAAATTTCCGTGATGATGAGATGTTACGTGAATATATCATGTTGACCCCCGAGGCAGCAAGAAGTTCAACTTTGGTTTACTACTCGTCCATAACTCATATAAAGTATATGTAACTGACTTAGAGGGCACTCTGTTAAGGACGTAGGCTGCAGTTAACAAAGCGTCTCCCCAGAAATTTATTGGGAGATTAGCATGTGCCATCATCGACCTAACCATATCTAGCAAAGTACGGTTTTTTCTTTTCGCTAAACCATTTTGTTGCGAAGTGCTAGGAATCGTCAATTGCCTTATGATGCCTTTATTTTCGCAGCGCACCTTAAATTGCTCAGATAAGTACTCACGACCTCGATCAGTACGGAGAATTTTAAGGTTCTTTTCCTTTTGATCCTCTACAACATTCACAAATTGTTTGAAACAATCTAATGATTTATACTTGTGAGCAATGAGATAAACATAACTGAATCGTGAGTAGTCATTTACAAATGTGATAAAATAATTAGCACCATGACGTGCCCTAACATTCGTTGGTCCGTAAATGTCCGAGTGGACTACTCTAAGGGAGACATAACGCTCTTAGCCTTACCAAAAGGCTTTCGAATAGCCTTGCCAGCTAGGCAAGATTCGCATGTTGGTAAGTTGACTTTGGCGAGAGGACCTAAAAGTCCTTCTCTAGCCAACCTTGTCATACAATCTTGTTCTATATGACCAAGTCTATTATGCCAGGTAATAGAAGAAAATGCATCTTCTTTATTACTAGAAATCATGTATGTATCATAATACAAAATGTCATCAACATTTAGTACATAAAAGCCATTTAACAATATGTCCACTACCATACAACACAAAATCTAAACAGTGGCTAACAAAGTCTACACCAAAATTGAAAGAAAATCTTAATCCGGCCATCGCTACTACATACATCAAGTTTTGTCAAACTCTAGGTGCATAATAGCACATCATAAAAGAGTAATGATCGACTAGTCTTCATCTTGAGTTGGTAGGTTCCAATTCCCACAACTTCTTCACTAGTGTTATTCCCCATGTAGATATGCCGACTCCCTTTAGGTATTCGACGGTACTCGATAAACCCTACTCGATCTCTCACGACATAAACTCGACAACAATAGAGGCATTGCCCTTAGCCTCTTGTCGTTCTGCCTCTAACTCTAGATGATGCGATAGTTAAGCAAAAGTTTTAGTGCTTTCATTGTGTGTTGTCGTGAGTTTCATTTGATCTCAAGAATCAGGCAGAGAGCGGAGCACTACAAGAATCTACTACTTATCTAAGAGATTGTTGCCTGCTGCTTTAAGGTCGCGAATCATAGCCAACATCTTTCTAAGATGGTTGACCATTTTCGCATTAGGAGCCATCTTATAAGTTTCAAACTTAAGAGTCAAGGCTCGCAACCTTGTTGCTAAAGTGCCTGCAAAAGCCAACTTCAAGGCATTCCACATCTCTTGAGCGATCTGGTAACCCTCGAATTGGCCAATAAGATCATTATGCATGTAGTTCAACATATTGAAGCGTGCACTTCGATCCTTCTTCTCTCAATTCTGATAGTTTTCCTTGTCACGCTTATGTTGGGCGGTATCACTTTTCGGGCACGGTCATGCGGTTGGTTATTGTTTCCAAGGCGTCTTGCTTATTTAGGAGATACTGGATCTTACGATGCCAAATATCATAGTTATTGCCATCCAGTTTCTCAATTTTGGCGAGGTCCGCAACAATGTTTGTAGAGGCCATTTCACTACAGTTAAATTGCACATATAGATATTAGCACACACACATTTTCCATATTTTGCCGCACTCATATCACCTAAATGCAACAAGTAACCCAAGAACATAAGATCAAAAATTTTGCTAGGCTCATAATCATCACCCATGTCCATGGATTAAATATTACTTCTAATAAGAAAAAAGAGAAAAACACATCTTAACTCATTTAACGTCCATTTTAATCATATGCATTTTGTTTGTTTATACTAAAAGAAAAGAGCATATGATAAAATTTTAGAATACATATACATATTATGAATTCATAAAAGAGACAATATGAATGACAATGGGGCGGGTCGGATGCGGATCTTATAAAATTCGCACCCGCCCCACTACCCTTGAAATCCCACCCGCCCCGCACCGGGTTATAAAATCTCAATACCATATCCGACCCTAAAAAACTCATCCCCCCTGCTTCTAAAATACTTTGGAACCAGTGACAGGAGAATCGACAGATTTCCCTCTTCCAATGCTCTACATAATTGCTTCCAATACTGAGCGACAGAGAGAAGAATAAGGTGCGGTGGCTGGTGGGGAAACACGGCAGAGTCGCCGTCGCGCCGAGAAGGAGAGGAGAGCTAAGCAGCGTAAAGCAGATTCAGTCGTGAATCGCGATGAGGTGAATATGTTTGGTGCTTTGGTGAATATATTTGGTGGTGGGTGGCCGTCGGCGCTGAACGTCAACTATGCGGGGGAGAAAGAGAGAAGAAGGAGGTGCGCTCACATATCAGAGATGATTGTCGGTGCATTACTTGGGGAATCAGTTAAAAGGTTTAGCTTAAATGCTATTATGGTGATTGATGTTGATATTCGGTTACTGGAAACATTTGCAGAGAAATCAAGCTCCCCTTGTATCTGAGGCAGAGGTAAATCAGTTGAAAACTGCACTTGCAGAGGCAAGATAATTGATTGATTTGCTTTTGAGCAATCACCCAGAGAATTTTTTGAATCCAGTAATTAGAGAGATGAGTTATAATGCTTTGGACTACAGGAAAGTAGTTACCATTTCAGAGAAATTAAGGGATCCTTCAGATTGGTTGTTTGGAACTTTTGATCAAGGGGATACAACGCTAATCCAAAGAAGAAGTCTCTTGATTCCTGTTGCCGAGGAAAGATGGTTCGCATGCCACGTGAGGTGCCACAAAGGATGCAATCTGCGTTGGCTTCCAAGTAGACAAAGTGGGAGACAACAAGGATGGCGTAAGGGCTGAGAGCAAGGCTCCTCAGGCAGGTCGCGAGGGCTGGCAGTGTCGCTCGGGCAGGGTGACGACGAACAGGGCCAGCGGTCGACAGTCCGTAGTGGGGGTGCAGCGTCAAGAGTCCGATGTCAGGGGTCCAAATGTGTTTCTATCACTAAAACTCCAGAGATAATGGGTTTTAGAGAGAGAGTGAAATGTGGAAATGAGGGAGAGGTCCTTGAATAAGCTCCAAAGTCCACTATATATAGGCACAAATGCGCGCGTGTCATCAGCCGACACGTGTCGTCCTCCGGGAGCGACACGTCGCCGTAGAGGGTCCCGCAGTATTGATTGTCCGTCGGATTGCCGGTCCCCGAGTTCGTGCCACCCTGCCCTTGCAGCGTCCCTCTGCCTGTCTGAGGAGACTGACCACACTGCGGTAGCATGGTCAGAGTAGCCCGTTGCCCCAGCCTCCAGTCCAAGCCCTTACTGAATCCCACGAGATGCGTCAAGAGACGCGCAGAGATCCTGACAGCGGCGAGGGTTGCCCCTGCAGCCAACTGCCAGGCGGACTAGGCGCGATGCCCTCCGAGGACCTGCTCCCGTCCCGGAGTGACCCCGGGGTCATTGCCCTGGCGGTGTCGATGATCAATGGTAACATGAGCGCACATGCTCACAGCTTGATACTCAGAGTCCGTGGCGAGGGGTCCTCGTGCCGGAGCACTACGAGCGGAGCCCCCCGGTGAGTCTGTCGGGTGATTGTACTGGCGATGGCCTTAGGGTTGTAAGCCCCTCCTTGTTGCGAAGGTCAGAGCCTCCGGTTGATTGTGCCCGCGAGGGCCGAAGCCCGTCGGTTGATTGTGCTGGCGAGGGCCGGAGCCCCCGGTTGAGTGTTCCCGCGGTGGCCGGAGCCCGTCGGTTGATTGTGCTGGCGAGGGCCGGAGCCCCCGGTTGATTGTGCCTGCGAGGGCCGGAGCCCGTCGGTTTGATTGAGCTGGCGAGGGCTTCATGGTTGCGAGCCCGTCCCACCGCGAGGGCCGGAGCCCCGTCAGTTTGATTGAGCCGGCGAGGGCTTCATGGTTGCGAGCCCGTCCCGCCGCGAGGGCCGGAGCCCCGTCACTTTGATTGAGTCGGCGACAGAGCGTCGCGCTACTGAAGATAGTGTTGTTTGGAGCGAGTAGCCAGTGCCGTGCAGCAGGTTCCCCCCAAGGACAAGGGTGGCCGACCCCCTTACAAAATGGGTGGCCGACCCCCTTCTCAGGGGGGTGGCCGACCCCCTTCTCAGGGGGGTGGCTGACCCCCTTACGAAGTGGTGGCCGACCCCCTTCTCAGGGGGGTGGCCGACCCCCTTACGAAGTGGGTGGCCGACCCCTCGGGGGGGAAATGCACTTTCGATCGCCGTCTGAATGCTTAAGGCGCGGAACGCTTTGACCGAGCAACGATGTTTGAGCATCGGAGCGCTTTGACCGAGCAATGATGTTGAGCATGTTTGACTACCGAGCGGATGACGTGTCGTGCCACTGGGATCGTTTAGCGGACCCCGGGGTGCGGTCCAGAATAGGTTGTGAACAATTCCTTGATAAAAAGACTAAGGGACGTGAATTGAACTCATACCTATACACACAATAACTCCCTGGGTATCTTTCCTCTGCCTCTTTTTATTATCAGAGTTGTCGCCGCGCCAAGAGGGAGTGAAGAGCTGACTGACAGAGAGTGAGAGAGGGTGGAAATTAAGGGTTTGTCATCAAAGTGTATATATATGTAACGATGGACGGCTATGATTAAATGAAATATATGGTTAATATACCCGGGCGAGAACGGGTCGCGGGGCGGGTTGAAGGAGATACCAGACCCGATCCTAACCCGCTACAGTTTTTTTTTAAAATCATACCCACCCCGTGACCCCCGATCAAAGTCAAAATGACCCGCTCCTATCGAATCGGGACGGGTCGGAGATCCACAGATTGCGGATCTTTTTGTCATCCCTAAGAGACATGAATCTACTTGTGCATTCTATGTCAAAAAAAAAATTGTCCAGCCCAATAACTGACCATTAAAAAAAAATTAAGTGGACACAAGATTTCATTGGTCCAATCCGAAAAAAGAGTAACAGCCCACCAACCGTCTCTAAGCCCACTTGTACACCATTGTCTACCAATGAAGACGTCATAAGTTCTAAAAAAGAGTGGGCCTGGTCCAAATCCAATGTGGATGGAAAGACCACACTCGCGGCCCATTATCCAAATGGTTAAGCCCGTTGGCAAATTGCTAGACCCGAAAAAATAAATAAATAAAAAGAGAGAGAACCGGGAAACTCAGAAAAATTTCAACAGTATCATCTTCTTCCTTAATACTGTACTAATTTTCTTTGCACACCAAAAAAATCATAACAAATCAATTTCTTATCCAAATCGCATGAAATCAGTTCTATTGAACTCGAAATTGACCATACAACAGATATATGTCAATCAAATTCGGTATTATGAAACTTTTCACGTGAAACCATGCGAGACCATTTAACGAAAAACATGATTTTTCATGCATATAGTTACTAATATACAACATGAACATACTAGCAACATTTATAAAACAAGAACAAGCCTTTTGGTCTCTAATACCATTGTAGATCGGAGCATTTGCGGAAGCGGAAGTGTAACTTTAATCGATTAGTTAAACCCGACTTGCTTTACGGTCATCGTCTCGTTATCGAACCGTCAGAAATCTGTCAAAACTCGCAAGAAGAAATGGCTACTAGAGTCATTTTTTATATTCACAGATAAAGAATGAAGACACTCTTGCACACTCACTGATATTTTACGGTGAGAATTATGCTGATGAATGATATATTGCCCCGTAGACACATGGACATATTTGTTGAGAATCGCAACCTTTTAGCAAGTCACATAACTGACTTGCTCTTGGAGCCCCTGTGACCGCACATGGGTCGGATCCGAATTGGACTCGAACCCAAATTTCCTAGAAAAAAAAAGCAATTCAAGGAAATGCATTGGCCTCTCTTTCACAAATTTGAAAAAAAAAAATCAGTACTATAAGTACAAGAATACAAGTCAAGGGTTGGAAGAATAGTAGTTAAAGAGAATATTTTGAAACGATGGTAACCCATTAAAGGACTTACGCAAAAATAGATTTTTGAGTTGTTCTTGAGCCTGGTAGCCGTTTCGTAGAATTTCTTTGGTGTTGCTTTAAGAACACATTCAATTAACTTCTTTTTGGTATTCAATAGAATACAATCTCTACGACAACCACAAAGCTGCCATTATATAAAATAGTTAGAGACAAAGTAAACATAACATAACCACTAAGACATGAAAATATAGCAAAAGTTAGACATAACGAAAAATGATTGTACATCGTACCCAATAGCCATATGGTCGGGAACATGGTGTATGAATTGCTAGTGAAGTCGATCACATCATTGGCAAAACCACAAACTCTCCTCAAAACCTACCTTCTTTGAAATTTAAAACATCAACCAGTTCTCGATCAACGTGCTCGCATGCGAGCACGTAAGAGGGTTTGCCATCCGTGCACGTTAGTCTCTCCACGACATAGAGGAAGCCTCTCATAAAATCTCTCTACATTAAGAAAACCATAATCCAATAATTTTGGACAAGAATTCAACCCGATCAGTTCCATTAAAAAAGCGCATTCACGAAGACAAAGTACGCGCATACTCTGCAACAGAAGGAAACTATTTTGAAGGAATTTAACAACACATCAAAGGATGGTGAGCACGATTGCAGAACAAATAAAAGAGCTTAATAGCTTGCAGCTAAGCTTGTGGAAAATGATGAGCAGCTAGAACTCTCATAGCCAAATTCTCAAGATCACTTACATCTTTCTTCCATGCCTGTTCCACATCACCAATATCTAAAGCAAAATCGCTACCATAAATGATGCATAAACATAACTTGTCTTAACTTAATCGCAAAAAGTATAAATACTGGCATCTCTTAACTGCTGCGTGTTAGTACTTAACAAACTACTGACAAAACAATTTTTTAGTTTAGTAGCCAAAATCCGTTTATCACACCTGAGATCATGTTGAAAGCGTGACCTTGTTTTGATCTGCAATCCGTATTCGACTGCTAAGCCGTCCATGATACTGCACAATGAGCATAGTTGCTTTTAAGCCATCGTTAATCCCACTACAAAATTAGAAAGGCTTTCCACTACCGAGCATGATAACATGAAATCAACCAAAATAAAAATAATTAGAGAAGTGTCAAAACTTTACGTACTTACTGAAGCACGGTTGTGAAGTCAGGTTCCATTGTGTTGTGGCCAAAAACTGACCAGGACCGAACGAGCGTCGGTTGGGACCAAACGAGCACGCGAGCAGACCTGCAAAGCACAACACGAGCAAACGGTGACGCGCCGGGACCCCCGGAGGGGGCTCCGGCGGGGAGTCTCCGATGCTTAAGTCAGTAAGTCGTCTCGAGAGAGTAGCTGAGAATGAAAGTATTATAGATAGTTAGAACTTACCATATTCCTCTTTTTCACTTCCATTTTATAGGGATGTATTAAAGGGTCGGTTACCTCCCTTTCATGAGGAGTTATTAGATTTATGGGGAGTTAATTGATGGGTGATCATTACCCATAATGGGAGAGTGGGAGAGTGGGTAAATGCCACTTCCCACCTCTCCAAAAGTCACGGGCAGTTTCAGAACTCTCTGGTTTGTGACACGTGTTGCTCTCCCACATGTGTATATTTTTACCCATATCATTTGCCCCCCATTCCATGTTCTTTCTGAGAAAGAATGTGGAAGCAAGATAATTGACTTAGCATCAAATTTTGGACCCTATTAAGGGATGCTCCTCGTTAGGAATTTAAACCAAAGGTGATATCTTTCACTCATCGGTAGAGTGCATAAACTTTTGGTTTGGCAAATGAGGGCTTATCTACCCGGCCTGCCGAATATAGGCTTAGAAGGGCTCGTTTACTCGATTGGCCCAGTAGAGGCCTTAAACGTGCTCGTCTGTCCAGATTCGTAAGCACAGAGACTGACCTCGGAGGGAGCTTGTATAATCGACTGGGTGAGTATAGGCAGAGGGGTCTAATGTGCTTGTCTGCTTGGCTAGAGCAGATGCATGGGTCTAATGCGCTCGTCTGCTCGGCAGAGGCTAAGACCAACGGAGCTTGTGTACTCGACTAGAGGCATTGGTCTATTGCGCTCGTCTGCTCGGCAGAGGTTAAGACCAAAAGAGCTCGTCTACTCGACTAGAGTAAAAGTATGGGTCTGTGCGCTTGTTTGCTCGGCAGAGGCTAAGACCAAATACGCTCGTCTACTCGGCTAGAGCAGAGGCATGGGTTTAGTGTGCTCATCTGGTCAGCAGAGACTAAGACCAAAGGTGCTTGTCTACTCGGTTAGAGCAGAGGCATGGGTCTGTGCGCTCGTCTGCTCGGTAGAGGCTAAGACCAGAGGTGCTCGTCTACTCGACTAGAGCAGAGGCATGGGTCTGTGTGCTCGTCTGCTCGGCAGAGGCTAAGACCAGAGGTGCTCGTCTACTCGGTTAGAGTAGAGGCATGGGTCTGTGCGCTCGTCTGCTCGGCAGAGGCTAAGACCAGAGGTGCTCGTCTACTCGACTAGAGCAGAGGCATGGGTCTGTGTGCTCGTCTGCTCGGCAGAGGCTAAGACCAGAGGTGCTCGTCTACTCGACTAGAGCAGAGGCATGGGTCTGTGCGCTCGTCTGCTCGGCAGAGGCTAAGACCACAGGTGCTCGTCTACTCGGTTAGAGCAGAGGCATGGGTCTGTGCGCTCGTCTGCTCGGCAGAGGCTAAGACCAGAGGTGCTCGTCTACTCGGTTAGAGCAGAGGCATGGGTCTGTGCGCTCGTCTGCTCGGCAGAGGCTAAGACCAAAGGTGCTCGTCTACTCGGTTAGAGCAGAGGCATGGGTCTGTGCGCTCGTCTGCTCGGCAGAGGCTAAGACCAAAAGTGCTCGTCTACTCGGTTAGAGCAGAGGCATGGGTCTGTGCGCTCGTCTGCTCGACAGAGGCTAAGACCAAAGGTGCTCGTCTACTCGGTTAGAGCAGAGGCATGGGTCTGTGCGCTCGTCTGCTCGGTAGAGGCTAAGACCAAAGGTGCTCGTCTACTCGGTTAGAGCAGAGGCATGGGTCTGTGCGCTCGTCTGCTCGGCAGAGGCTAAGACCAGAGGTTCTACTCGGTTAGAGCAGAGGCATGGGTCTGTGCGCTCGTCTGCTCGGCAGAGGCTAAGACCAGAGGTTCTACTCGGTTAGAGCAGAGGCATGGGTCTGTGCGCTCGTCTACTCGGCAGAGGCTAAGACCAGAGGGGCTTGTCTACTTGACTAGAGCAGAGGCATGGGTCTGTGCGCTCTTCTGCTCGGCAGAGGCTAAGACCAAATGTGCTAGTATGCAAGGCCTGGTGAGTAGAAGCTTACTCTAAAGGTGCTCGTCTCCTCAGTCTGGGGAGCAGAGGCCTCAAGTGAAGTAGTGTGTCCACTCAATTTTATCGTTTCTATCAAGGGGGTACAAAGGTAAGTTGCCCCCCGTTATGCTGATCGAATGGCACCACATGGTGGTTGTCCTAAAGGTCATGAGATCATGGCTATTGGATTGCAATAATATCTCTATATAAGGAGAACTTTATTTTATTTAGAGCGAGAAAGACTTTGAAAGGCCTAAAAGAGCTCGCTTTCTTGGATTGGCGACGTAGGAGTCCATCAGAGTTCTTCAGTTCGATCTGGCGAGTAGTGAGCTAGGAATTCGAAGAATCTCTGCTCTACGAGGCTTACGCGACTTCTCAAAAAAGAGTATGAGTGCTTAGCTGGGCCAAGGTTTAGGTGGCTCTTTATAGAGATGAGTACGGGTGTTCGGCTAGACCAGCGGTGCTGGATGATGACTGGCACTGTCATGCTGAGCTTCTCAAAGTGTCGGTCATAAGAGTGGCTAGAGCTCGGTTGAAACACTTAAGAGTGAGCCTCGTAATATATCTTCTTAGGTCGTTTATTCTTTCAATGATGGTATTCCTCGTCGTCTAAAAAAAGTGATGTGGCCATTACAATGGTCTTGGCCTTCTTTGTGATGCCAATGGTGAGAGCATAAATTCATCGTCGGGTGACCTTAGACGTTGTTTACAAAAGCTCTCAGCATAATGATGAAGAGGTTAGGTGAGGCATCATTGAATAGGTTGCCTTTGACAGATGGTGATTTTGTAGTGCTCGATACATCTGAGAAGGACGATTGATCAATCCTTGTAACTGCTTGATAAATTCTTATGTGGCATGAGTGGTGACGAGCAGGTCGTGCTGCTCAGCCATCGTATGACGGGGAGTGCAATGTGTCAGAGGTTATAATCTCATGTACATGTAGCCCCCCTGACAAAGAAGGCATAGATGCAAATGTGGCTTCTTAGTCACTGTGTAAGGCATGTTCTTAAAAAGAACAATTGTTTGCCGGCTCGGTGAGACAAGTAAATAAAGTTAGGGAGTGCGGTCTGTCTGCTTGGCTGGATGAGCAGATAAAGTTAGAGGACCATGGTCTGTCCAAACAAGTAGCAGACATGGAGTCCGTCAAAGCAAGATGCCACTAGATGACTAACAAAGACGTTGCATCATTTTGCCGTTACGCTGTGTAGTGATGTGCAACAGTGTGGCAAGTGAGAATACGGGCACGGGATCTCAAATCTGCCAGATGTACTGGCAAAGCTATAATCAAAGGCTGTGACGCTCTCATGGTTATCAGATTAGTTGTAGCGTGTGCGTCTCCATTACACAAGTCAACATGTGACGTTTAGCAGGCAGGATGTTGCCTTTGAAGCTCTTAACGTAACTAAAGTCATAAAGGCTGTGAATTTTCTTTAAGTATGAAGTGCAGTGCAATATAAACCCTCGCAATAGAAAAAGAAAGCGCACGAGCTGATTAAGGCAACTATATTTTAGCACGAAACTGAGAGTAGTAATCATACTCTCTGACACCATTAATATCCTGTCGGTTAGACAGTTGGGATGTGTCATATTATTCGACGTAAGCAAGACATAAAAAGTTATTGGCACTCGGATAGCCTGAAAGTGCTTTAGCCAATTGAAGCAACTGGGCAATGCCAAACAAAATAGGTCTACGCTAAAGTATTTAAGCAATACAGTATATTAAACGTGCTGGAGCCTATAGTCGTAACCTTTTTATGGATTATGTCACGTACAAATAGGTCTATTTATTCATGCACGCTTTTAGTGACGAATATGGCTACACATGTATAGGCTATAAGACACATGTTGCATATATCAAATAAACAGAACTTTGTGGGTTCTAAGTTTAAATATGCAAATTTATGGGCTAAAAACTTAAGTCCCTAAAAAGGAAAGTGTGCACCTGATTTATTCGATTGGTGGCTCAAGCTTTTATCCTTCAAGCCATCAAAGCACTGCTGAAGCGACGTCGCCACTGCTCGATTGCGCTTGGCACTGTTCAGTGCAGACCCAAGGCAGTGGAGCGTCTGGTGAGACCGTGACAGCCCATCATTTGGCAATCACGGCAATTGGACGCGACAACGACCAGCAATGGTGGCGCACCTGGGTGGCGGAGCTGCTATCGGGCGCGACTGCAGAGAGCTGGCCTGAGAAGTCGCGGCAGTGGCCGGCTCAAAAGAATCCACAGCGGCTCGGATCTTCAATAAGTGATGGGGTGGCTGCACTATCACAGTAGGTGAGTCGTGATTGGTGGGGCGTTTGACCCTGACGGCGCTGCCGGCAAAAAGAGCAGTCGCCGGTCACTGGCGAAGGCCTTGGTTCGGTGGCCGAATGGAACCTTCATGGTGAGTGGACCTGTGGTTGTTCCGGCGTAGCAACCCTGACTGATTGGTCCATTGCCAGGTAATAGCGGCCGATTAACGGCGTTAGGGCGTCGATTGATTGAGGAATGAAGACCCATGGTGGTAGTCGTTCAATGGTTACGACGGTAGGAGCTTGGACTGAATAACGACGGCGGTGGCGTGTATCTCGGTGGAACTGCTATCCGGCGCGACGGCAGAAAGTTACCGGAGCGATGGCGGAAGCACGCCGCTCGGTGGCTACGGTGTGCGCGATTGTTGTTGATCGCGATTTGCAGTGGTTGGTCCAGGATTGGCGTGGCTAGCTGTGATGTTGGCCTATTCTGCCGTCGACAATCTCACGGTGGAGCTGGCAATTGTGACGGCAACGTCGAAGATTCTGGTGCAGCCCCGCAGTATGTAGCCGGTCATGGTGGTCTGGCCACGTTGCTTAGCGGATTGTCGCGGATTGGGGCGGCACAACGACGGGGTTTAAATCGGCGATTTGGCGGTGTGGTCGTCGATCGTAGCGTGTGTTTGGCGGTAGTGGTGCTAGAAGGAGGGCCCATGGCGATGGGCTGTTTGGTGTGGCTGTAGCATCCCATCATTTGGTGACGACGACTGTTCCGGTCATGACAGCGGCAAGGCAGCAAATGGGCGAAGGCCCATGGCGGCGGCAGCGATGCTCCGTCTTCGGTGTTTCTCCAATCTCTGTTATTTGCCTCTTTTTTTTGTTGTAACTCTGTGGTGATCGGATAAAAGAACCGTTGGGTATGGTTAGTAAATTCGCCGCAGATTACGGCAGCCCCTTGTTGGTGGCGAATCTGGTGTGGCAGAGGCAAGAAGACGAATTGCGACGGCGTGACGTTGGGCAGAATGGAGTTGGTGGGGAGTTGGCCGGAGTGGTGCCGGTAACTTACTATGTTTTGAGGCTGACTTGCCACCGCAGTTGCTGCATGTGGCCCGTGCCAAGTGAATCTGCTGTGTTACGGGTCTTCTGTGGGCGACGCAGCGGCGGCGCGATCGTGGTGGCTACTATCATGCCCGGTTGCTGTGACTGTGAACGCCTTATAATGATTGTTTGCAACGCCGATCGTGGACTGCTGTTTCTATTTTGTCGTGATGGCAATCGTCACGTTCTGCGGTTGCGAGGCGGGGGCCGATTTCGGCAGATTCCTCTCCCCTCCTTTCTGTTTCTCTTCTTTGTGCTTCTAACTCTATGTTGATTCCATGGCTATAGCCGGTGGAGGCGTTGCTGCTGCTGGCAACGACGGCGGGCAGTGGGCCATTGTAGTGGCGACAGCCTCATTAGGGCCTTGACCATTGCTGGTCGTGGCCAGTAGAGGACTCCGAAAGTGTGTTTGTAGATTCCTTCGTCGGCGAATGGTTGTGCGGTGTCCCAACCGGCCGGAATATTTTCGGACATGAAGTCCGAGCGTTGGTTCATTGGAAAGCTTCTGCAGCAGCATCGGTAGTCTTGTGACGCCGGACGGAGACGCCGTTGGTGTCGGCATATGTCTGGTCGTCCTGATGGCGGAGACTTGAATGGAGTTATGGCGACCGTTGGGTGTGAAGGCGATGCTGGTCGCAAGAGCCGTTCGAAGATTCGCCGTGGTGGCGTACGGTGGCGGTGCTCCTTCTCTCTATGCTCTCCCTTTATATATATTTGTTTTGTTGCTAGGGCTGTAGCTGTGGTGGGCGCAGAACAGAGAAGGAGACACCAACCGATGGCTGTGGTCAGTGGTGACCGAGTGCCATGGGAGTGTCGTTGGGTTGTAACGCCGTTGATGACCACCGGCAGGATGTTGACCGCCGCGATCGCCGCATGGTGCTACGGACGATATTTCTGCTGGAGTTCTGTACTCCTTTGCATTTCTTCATTGACATGTTTGCTAAGCCTGTTTGGCTTTGTCGGTCCCACGGATGGCGCCAAAATGTTGTGGCCAAAAATTGACCGAGACCGAACGAGCGTCGGTTGGGACCAAATAAGCACACAAGCAGACCTGCAAAGCACAACACGAGCAAACGGTGACGCGCCGGGACCCCCGGAGGGGGCTCCGGCGGGGAGTCTCCGATGCTTAAGTCAGTAAGTCGTCTCGAGAGAGTAGCTGAGAATGAAAGTATTATAGATAGTTAGAACTTACCATATTCCTCCTTTTCACTTCCATTTTATAGGGATGTATTAAAGGGTCGGTTACCTCCCTTTCATGAGGAGTTATTAGATTTATGGGGAGTTAATTGATGGGTGATCATTACCCATAATGGGAGAGTGGGAGAGTGGGAGAGTGGGTAAATGCCACTTCCCACCTCTCCAAAAGTCACGGACAGTTTCAGAACTCTCTGGTTTGTGACACGTGTTGCTCTCCCACATGTGTATATTTTTACCCATATCACATTGCGAACCTCTGGCCATTTCCACTAAAAGGCATAGAGTCTTTCTTGCTTCCAAACCCATCTCATGACCGAGGTAGTAAACTTGTTAGTCATTAACAGAGTTATTCTCTTCATGTGGATCGTCGCTAAATGTCTTGCAATGAACGGGCACACATAGAGCTCTCTCGGACTTTTTTTGGTTAATGGCGCATCTGGCCTTCTTGAAAGCTTGAAAGTCGATGCAAACATTGTCATCTTCAGGTTGGTGTTCATTTCAGAACAGGGTGCAACTGTCAAACAAGAAGTTACCTATCCTGTTCATTTGGTTGGTTTATAACAGATCAAAACCTCCCATCCACAAGCTTCCGTTGCTTCTTTTTCTTTTCATGACGGCATAATGTGGGTTTTTAGCATAAGCCATTTGTTAGTCTCGGGCCATAAAGACTGAATTATAAGAGATGGGATTAGAGAGGGTTTTGGTAACAAGCGGCCACAAATAACATCAAACGCTAGCCAAAACATCATCTAAAGCAATGTTTAAGGTTTACATGGCCCTTGGTTTCTTCCATCAGAATTGTCCATAGTTAATATTGCACTTCTCCTTGACTCATCATCTCAAGTCTGCTTACGCTGATTTAGTCCTACTAGTGGCCAAAAAAATAAAAATAAATAAAAGAAAGAAGTGTGAAAGGAAGGCTTTCAAATAAGTCCAAACAAAAATAAATAAGTGAGACTGTTCAATTTTCAAAAATGGTGTACCATCCAATTTGCACGGGGTACAATAAAGAATCACACGTTTTATAAAACAGCCACGAGTCGATGTTGTAGGTTTCCAAGGTGCAATATTGCATCCAACAGCTACAGAAAAGGTCTGAAGATTATGCATAAACATTTAACTTTCCTACGTGGGCTTCCTTCATGGCTAACTAAGTGAAAAGGTGAAAAGAAACCTCATTGAGCTTGTGAATCTTGGTTGGCGAAGCAAACTTTTTGGCTTGCCAAAAATGTTGAACTAATATTTTTCATTTTGGTAGAAGAGTAGGATATCGCATCGAGAATCCAAACAATGTTTTAAGTAACTCTTTTGGGATCAATACACTATGTTGTACTATAACGCTTACACCAACAATAATGTTGAACCGAAAACTAGCCTTGTCAACCTACAATAACTTTAAACGGCCAAACATGGAGTATTAGATTTTCGTAAATCATGAAAAGATAATTCTAAACAGTCAAATGAGTGTCAAGTACAGTGTACCAACTAGACTTGGTTAATGAAGATCATTAACAGGGTCAATACAACATTCTGAAAAGCGAAATATGAGATGTGCCACGACTTGATTCATTACCTAGTACCAGCTAATAGTGAAACAATTTGGAATCTACCAAATCTAATCTAATCAACAAAAGCCAAATCTAAAACGAAAATGGCACATATGCAACCATACATCTGATCTCCAATATGTCAAAGACAAACCATAGCGAACACCTTGGACAAGGCTTTGCCGACAGAAAGGAGAAAAAGTTCACCAGGGCGGCCATACGAAGGCCTTTCAGACAAAATTTTCCTACTACAAATAGGAAAAAGATGTATTCTAAACAAACTTTGTCATGTGCAACAACCTTCTAACAAATTTTCCAATGTTCGGACTCTTGCTCTTGAAAAACAATCTATAAAACAAACGAAGAGTAAAAACTAATTATTACCATAAAGAGAAATGACAACAACTAACCAACATTATGTACCAATAAGAACAAAAAAACAGAACCAATAGACAACATTGAAATCCAATGTGTTTAGTAGCTACCAACACTAAGCTATTCTAGGGAATGCATTAGTACTACAGATACAAGAAAAAAAAATTAAGGATAAGAGGAGCCGTAGTTAAAGAAGAACAATATGAAACAATGGTAACACATGGAAAAAGCTTACCCACTTTTTGAGTTTTCCTCAAAAATTATCTGCGATGTTGCATCTGCATCAGGAACACATTCAAGAAGTTTTCATTTAGTATTGATCGAGCTTGAGCAAAGATGACACTCGGATGTTGAGCTTGAGCAAAGATGACACTCGGATGTTGAGCTTGAGCTGCTAATAAATCAATACCCTCTATTCTTATTTCACACAATCCAGAAACTTCTATATACTCCCTCTGTCCCACATAAATCGATGACAAGTCAAACAAAGAGGAGGTAATATGGATCAACAATTCAACGTTTCTCCGCTACTCATCTTTGGAAGTACAATAGAAAGAGGACCTGGTAATTTGATATAATTACTTTTATGAGTGGAAAGCCATGTAAAAGCTAAAAGAAAAGACATGGCATGAGAGCTCAAATCATCTTCAGCAAAAATAGTCGAAATAAACGAACCAACTATGAGTCATTAAATATTCTAAACGATAGCCCAACTCAATAAAAGTCGTAAACACAACACAAAACACGGGAGATAGCTACAAGCTGCAGCCACACGTTGCTGAACAGTGAAATAGATGGAGTGGATGTAGGGATGAGTACCAAACCATTCAAACCGACCCGACTTGCTTAAGCCAATCAAACCAAGCCAATCCAAAATTTTAACCGTTCACTTTCACATTTGTTAAACCGACTTCGGTTTGCAAATGATCTTTTTTTTTTGGAAACCGATGACATACCAAAATGAACGAAGCTGTTGCTGCTAAAAATATGCTCTGAAACTCTAGCCGAAAATAATGACCTGCAAGACAAAAAATGAGTGACAGCCGGGTGGGGTTTCCGGCAAAGAACTTTCTGATGCTTAAGTCAGAGAGCAACTACAGGGGTAGAACTCTGAAAAAACAGAAAAAGAATGTGTCTATGTATGTAGTTGTCTGCGTACCTTGGGGTAGCCCCCTTTATATAGCTGTAGATAGAAGACTCCTAGTAGGACTGGGCCCCAGATTTGTTAGAATCGCGTTAGGATCCTTAAGGATCACGTTATGATATTTGAGGACTCTTTTAGAATCCTAATTATCAATCGCATAGATTGACCCAGTTTGACTGGGAACGTCGGGTGTCCCCCAATTATTGGAAGTTATATTTAAGTTATATCATAAGCCCCCTACTTCCTTAGCTAAAATGTTTGACTGGGGAAGTTATACCAGATGTCTTGAGACACGCATCAGATTTGTAAGGGATTCTTCATCCGCTTGTAGGGGTAAATAATATTTCTCTACGCCACGTGCTCGGACCTAAGCTCTTGGGAGCTTAAGCCATATAACTTTGCCCAAGTAGGGCGCTAGAACTCTAGCTCTTGAGAGCTAGGTCTTAGAATATCTCGGAATCGTCTTTGAGAAGATGAATCATAGGATCTTGAGATCCTTTAGAGGCTGTGTCCCATGGTAGCCTCTTTGGGGAGAGGACAAAGCTGTGCATGCAAGTCGTTGCATGTGCTTGTACATATTTGCCTAAGCATTTAATTGTGCTCTTAAGGGATTTCGCTTGACAATGTAGTTTTCACTTCTCCATTGAAGGGTGTTTGTTACAAGTGTGTGTTCTTTAGCTTGGGTTGACCACATCATACTTGCGTTTTACCTTTGACACGAACTCTTATCATCAACTAAGAGCTGGCAAAGAAGCCTCGCACTCATGCTTGGCTGGGTTTTGAATTGACAAAGAATGGTGGGGGGATGAAGTCTCACATAGTGCTTTGCCATTTCACGGGTTAGAACTGTAGCTAAACAGTTTGGATAGAACTTGAGCTCTATCCTGTCACCCTTGGGGGTGTTCATCCCGTGAGGGACTGCCCTAGAAGGCTAGCGGAACGTAGAGTTCTAGTAAGCACCCTTGAAGGCTGATGGAGCGCAAAGCTCAAGTAAGTATCCTTGAGGGTTTGACGGAACTTAGATTTCTCATTCGCGCCCTTGAGGGCTGATGGAGCGCAAAGCTCATGTAAATACCCTTGAGGGTTTGACGAAACTTAGAGTTCTCGTACGTGCCCTTAAAGGCTGATGGAGTGCAAAGCTGATGTAAAGACCCTTGAGGGTTTGACGGAACTTAAAGTTCTCGTACGCGCCCTTAAGGGCTGATAAAGTACATAGCTCGTGTAAATGCTCTGGGGGGCTAGATGGAACTCAGAGTTCTCGTATGCGCCCTTGAGGGCTAATGGATCACAGAGCTCATGTAAATGCCCTGGGGGCTTTATGGAACGTAAGTTCCCATACGTGCACTAGAGGGCTAATGGAGCATAGAGCTCATATGAACGCTTGTTCTGCTACAGTCGAAGTAATAGATAATTGTTGTCCAAACGCTAAGTAAGAAGGCGTCAGGCATTGAGCATGTAATATTACCACTGTTAGAATATATGGAGCCCCCATGTCTGAGAAGGCATGAATATATAAAGATGATTTTTCAGCCTATATGTAGGGCACGGTCGCAGGAAAACCTGTAGAAACAATATAGAAGACCATAATCCGCCTGCTGGAGCAGACATGCATATAAAGCTAGGGGACGCGGAGTCTGTCTGAACAAAATTTCAATGACAATATAGAGGATGTGAAGTCCGTCTAAGCAGGATGTCTTTGGGTGATCATTAAAGAAGTTGGCACAGTTTATCAATATACTGAGAGGCAACTAGATCTGATTTGCTGATTGCATGAGCATGAGCTTGTAGTTGTACCAGACATATTAGCGACGCTATTGGCGGAGGATGGCGATGTGATCGGATTCGCTAGATGCGTTAGGAGTGTGCATGCCTCCATTATCGTAAGATTTCTTATCAACAAGCAATGGTTGAATCACTGTATGACTGAATATGTCATGAGCAATATGTAATGTCGAGTCGACAAGTTTCTGTAGTAGAAACCCTGGGCATGACTTGAAGTTGCAGGGCACATTTAATTTGATCCTCGCTTATGGAGCGGTTTCACACGTCACTGTTGATGCTCCCGATCGCTATTTAAGCCCTTGCAACAAAAATTCATGACTGAAAAAATATCTCTTAAAGTAATAAAACATATGAGCTTACAAATGCAACTATGTTTTTAACATAGAAATAAGAGCAATGTCGGTTAGGCGACAATGGTGTGGCACATTGCATGTCGTAAGTGAACTCTAGAAAGTCGTAGCAGTCGATAAGACTTGACATGTAATGTGCTTGCGCAACTGGTCAATGGTAGACCAAAAAGTAAACAAATCTAGCTAATATAAGCGCACCAAAAGTAGTGTTCGGAGGGCTTGCTAGAGCTGAAATCGCAGTCGCTTAATTTTTTAATGACAAAAATCCGAGGAAGTATATCCCGTTTTAAAAGAGTGTGTGCCACAAGTTAAATAAATGAGACCCCCTGGGACTTGAATTTAAATTGACCTTTTTTCCAAGTTAAAAGCTCAATGCTTTAAATAGCATGTAGCCCAAGTTGAATAAATAAGACCCTTTAGGTCTTAAACACACATATGCATTGTGCATGGGCTTATCACGTAATAATTTAAAACGTGTGGCATATGTTCAATACGTAAGACCCTGTGGGTCTAAAATACAAATATGCAATTTGCGTGGGGTGAAAATGTTCATGTTTTGAAAGTGTATGGCATATGTTAAATAGATAAAACCCTTTAAGTTCTAAATCTAAATACGCAATTTGCTTAGGTTAAAAACTTAATGTTTTTATTAGATATGGCTTAAGCCAAATAAGTAAAACCTTATGAGTTTAAAATAAATAGACATATTTATTTTGGGGGGGGGGGGGGGGGGGACAAAATTTTCCAAAAAGAAGGCAACCACCTAATTTTGACTGGTTTACCCATTCTTTATTTGACAAAGAAGCAGCGCCTAGTGAGGCGACAACGTAACGGTGGGGCGGCCCCTCTGCTACTACTTGTGCAATGACGGTGGGATCAAAGCAACCACGGCGTTGACAACGCTGCGACCACCATCTGCCAAAGGTTTAGGGTCGGTCACGGTTGGTGTATCCAAATTTGTAGCGGCTTCTCCTTGGGGTCTTCAATTGCAGATGACGACCTTGCTTTTGGTGCTCACTCTGGTGGGGGCTTGAAGAGATTTGTGGCCGCGCCATATGTTCAACGATGACAGGGAACACCGTGACAGGGGGGAGGTTGCGGTGGTGTTGGTTAATTTTTTTTTGTGGCCGTGATGGTGCAGATCAGGAAAAAGGGCGATGACCAACGGTGGCGCAAATTTGGACGGCGAGGTGGAGCCATATTTGTTGATCACAAATCTGGAGCAAGGGTGGCCAAGGTGGTGCCGCTATTCGATATGTGTGGCGTTATTGCCCTTGATCGTGGTGGATAGCGCGATGTCGACGCAAATGGCTACCGACAGTGACGTCGCGGTGACCACTGATGATGGTTGCCGATGGTGGGCCTCCTGTTTGTCTGTAACGGAGGCTGATGGAGGTGGCTTGGCCACAATGGCTGATGGAGATGGCGTCGCAACGGTGGCCGATGAAGTCGACGCTACAATGGCGGCTAACGAAACAGATCTCGGAGGTAAGAGACGCCGATGCACCAACGAACAGATCTCAAAAGAAGGGTAGTGGTCCCTCGGTATACGTGTTGATAGCCTCTCGTCGACAGTGAGTAGCCTGGCTATGCGTGGCGCCGGCACCTTACTGGTGGCGGGGTTAGGGTACTGATCCATGGCCGACTGCACTGCCGTGGCTTCTTTATCTTCGTCTCTCTATTTTTTTCCTTTTTTGATTTCTGTGACGGTAAGCCGTGGGGGCAGCGGCGGGGTGGTGTGGATCTGGTTCCCGTCGGCCGTCATGGGTCTTCTGTGATAGATCGAAGGTGATCATGTCGTGGTTTCGACCTTGCACAACGGTGCCGCTAGTGCTGCTTACGGTTCGATTTGGAGACCTACGGTGGTGGTGCCGTCGGATGGCTGCCGACGACCGTTTCCAAGACGTGCAATCAAAGTATTTTTTATTTAATTTTTGGTTTGTCTGTTGTAGCTGCTATGGCAGCTTTGTGGCGGTAGTTGGTGGTTTATGGTACCTGCGACCTCAGTGGTGATGGTTGTGCAGGCGTTGGGTTGCCCGTGTGGATGGTTGTCATGGTGCCGCTGGTGGTTATGCCTCCGTTTGTTTTTCTCTTTTGTGACTTTGACGAAAAATTGAATCTGAGACTCGCAGTAGCAATGGTTCTGTTGAAAGTTCCCACAAGTTCCCACAGCGATTCTGTTGAAGTATCTTGAGGTAAAACGGTTAGGCTGGCGGGTCCCACGGATGGTGCTTATCTGTTGCTACTAAAAATAGGCTCCGGAACCCTATCCAAAAATGATGACAAGACAGAAAACGAGTGACCGCTGGGTGGGATTCCCGAGGAAAAACTCTCCAAGTCAAAGTGTAGCTACAGGGGTAGAACTCTGAAAAAGTAGGAAGACTGTGTGTCTATGTGTGTAGTTGTCTGTGTACCTGGGAGTAGCCCCCTTTATATAGTTATAGGTAGAAGACCCCTAGTAGGAGTGGGTCGTGGGCCATATGTGTTAGGATCGCGTTAGGATCCTTAAGAATAACGTGACAATCTCTAAGAACTTTTTTAGAATCTTAACTATCAATCTCGTAGATTGACCCAATTTGATTGGGAATGCTGAGTGTCCCCCAATTATTGGGAGTTATATTTGAGTTATATCAGAACCTATGACACATTCAGAGACGGAACCATGCTTGTACGACGGGGGGCTAATGTACCCCCTCAGATTTTGAATATATATATATATATATATATAGGGAACCGATCCACACCCACCGGTGGATAAAAAAATTTTCTCCACCCAACCGCATGTAAGAGAAGCGGTTGGGTAGGATTTTCTTTTTGACGTGGGCCCCACCACAAACCCAACCGCATGTAAGAGAAGCGGTTGGGTAGGATTTTCTTTTTGACGTGGGCCCCACCACACCAAACACTCCACCCACCCATTTTTTTTTGCCCAACCGCTTCTCTTATACGCGGTTGGTAAGCACTTTTATTTTTTAACAATTTTTTTGCCCACCAACCGCATATAAGAGAAGCGGTTGGTGGCTTTTGCGTAACTTTTTTTTGGGTGGCTCCCACACAAAAATTTTCAGATTTTTTGGTTGGCTCCCACAAAAAAAAAAAAAAATCGAGCACAAGCCTGCCACGTGACGTCCCCCACGACTGCCACGTGGCCGAACCGCGTGAAGGGGCACCGATTGGTTGATGGCCCTGCCACGTGGCGTACCCCGCGCCGGCCACGTGGGCCAACCGCGTGAAGGGGCGTCGGTCGGGGCGATGCCCTGCCACGTGGCCTCCCCCGCGCCTGCCACGTGGCCCAACCGCGTGAAGGGGCGCCGGTTGGGGCGATGCCCTGCCACGTGGCCTCCCCCGCGCCTGCCACGTGGCCCAACCGCGTGAAGGGGCGCCGGTTGGGGCGATGGCCCTGCCACGTGGCCTCCCCCGCGCTTGCCACGTGGCCCACCGCGTGAAGGGGCCCCGCGGCTTGCCCTTCCCCCCCCCGCCTGCCACGTGGCGCCCCCCCCCCCACGCGGGTGATGCCCCACTTGGCGTCCTTCCCTCCCCCGTGACTGTCCTTCCCTCTCCTTTTTTCTTTGTTTGCAGCTCACTTTAGAGTCTGCCAAATTTTTTTTTGCAGCCTATTCGGGCACTTTGCGATTTCGCGCGAAACTTTTACGAGAACCCTAGGATGTTGGGAAGTTCCATTCCCCAGGATTTCGCGCCATTCCGGAGCCGTTAGCTATTTTTTTGGCCGAACGGCCCTTTCAGCGCTCGCCCTTTAATTAGACAGTTTTTTCACGAATTTATAAAAAATAGCTAGAGCGTGATTTGGCCAAAGTGCAAAACAGAGACCCTAGTTATTATGAAAGGATTTGTGTCAGGGAAAAATGTCAGATTTTTCCAAAGACTGTAAAGGGGCTAACTGATACGGGGAACCGTGTACCTTCGCAGTCTAATTTAAAATACCAAGCTAGCGCGATTTCGCGCGAAACTTTTACGAGAAACCAAGGATGTTGGGAAGTTCCATTCCCCAGGATTTCGCGCCATTCCGGAGCCGTTAGCTATTTTTTTGGCCGAACGGCCCTTTCAGCGCTCGATCCGGACACTTGTTAGCGATTTTTGCAATAAAAATCCGTAAAGTACTCTTTAGTCCAAGGAAGAACTCACGAAGCGTAAAGTAGCATTTCGAGGCACCTTTGAGATTTTTCCTGATGCCAGGGGCATTTCGGTAATTTGCCACCCCGCGATGGGTGTTTCGGTAATTTTCCCGCGCCAAGTTTTTAATTAGACAGTTTTAGTCCAGGAATGTAATCACAGAACCTGAAATGTTGTTTTGAAGCTGGTTCGGGGGCGTTGGGGTGATAGTGAACCCCCGGGGGCATTTCGGTAATTTGCCGCTCATCGGGGGCTATTTTGCTAGGAAGGATCCAGCTTAAAGGGCCATACCTTAAAATAACTTTTAGTTCAGCAAAGGGTGTCAGACACCCGAAAACTTTTATTGTTCCAGGTGAATTCATGAACTTATGACGCACCGGCGATGACTGCCAGGGGGTATTTTGCATAAGTAGCGGATGTTTTGGTAACTTTCCCCCTTTAAAATTTTTCCTGATATATTTGGTATATATTTGACGTAATACATTTAAAAACTTGAATTTAAAGCAGTTTTGAAGTATTGGAAATGTAGGAGCCATCGGGGGGTATATTGCTATATAACCACGTTGGCGCTAAATTCAGTGAGAACTAGCGTAATTAAGCGTTCGGAGTGGTGGGAAGTGAGGATTTGTTTTAATACATTGAAATAATGACTATTGCTAATGTGTTGGTAAGCTAGGTTAAAGATCCAGGAATGTAATCACTGAACCTGATAGTGAACCCCCGGGGGCATTTCGGTAATTTGCCGCTCATCGGGGGTTATTTTGTTAGGAAGGATCCAGCTTAAAGGGCCATACCTTAAAATAACTTTTAGTTCAGCAAAGGGTGTCAGACACCCGAAAACTTATTTTGTCCCGGATGAATTCAGGAAGCTTAAAATCCCGTTTCAAAGCACTCCGAACGATTTTTTGATGCCAGGGGGCATTTTTTGGTAATTCGCAGCCCCAAGGGGGGTATTTTTGTAATTTTGAGCGCCAAGAATGCAACTCAAATCCCTCCACAGTATATCTTGGAACGGTGGACGAAGGAAGCCAATAGAGTCCACGGTCACATTCCTTACGTGCCCAGTGTTTCAGTTGATTTCAGGCAATCTGAGGCGCTGCGATATAATCATCTTTGTAACATCATGCACGGTTTATCAATGGATGCAGCGTCAACATTTGATGGGTACACTTATCAAGTTGAAGCAGCCGCACGGGATCATGCTAAGCATGCACAGTTTAGGATGGCATTACCAGAAAGCCGGGACCCTCGACCGACTCCAGCCGGTAGATTCAATCGAGCCAAACAGCCAGTCATTGACGGCACTAGCATGCAAGGTGAGGATGACGACATTTTTGATCCAATTATTTCTCAAACAAAAGGGCGAAAACGAGAAATGCGCATGAAGAATCCGATTGAAAAAGCAACGGGTCCAAAAAATTGCGAAAGTGTGCGTTGTGTAATAAGATGACTGATCATGACAAGAGAAACCATTACAAAGTGTTAGGTATCGAACCTGGCAGTATGGTCGAGGAGGACGATGAGGAGGAAGAGTGTTAGGGTTAATGTTTCAGTTGTATAACGAATAACTTTTCTAATGTTTAAATTTATGATTTGATTTGTTGAATCTTTAATTTGTGATTTGGTCTGTGGATTATTGAAATATTTTGAATGGCATATTCGCGCACGCTTTAGCGCCCAATTCATAGCTTCCGAAAAATCTTGTAATTTGTTTTGTTCATTGCACTTTAGGCACGCTTTAGTGGCCACTTCATAACTTTCGAAAAATCTTTAAATTTTTTTGTCATTTTTTTTTTTTTTATTTCACATGAGGTGCGCTAGTTAGCCCATTCTTATGTATTTCGGCGAAAAACGAGACACGTTATTTTTTGGATTTTCCTATGAAGGGCCTATTCGGGCACACTTTAGGGCCAATTCATAACGTTCGAAAAATCTTGTAAATTTTTTTTTTTTTTTTTTTTCGCTCATTGCACATGAGGCGCGCTAGTTAGCCCATTCTTATGTATTTCGGCGAAAAACGAGACACGTTATTTTTTCGGTTTTCCTATGAAGGGCCTATTCGGGCACACTTTAGGGGCAAATTCATAAAGTTCGAAAAATCTTGTAAATTTTTGTCACTTTTTTTTCGCTCATTGCACATGAGGCGCGCTAGTTAGCCCATTCTTATGTATTTCGGCGAACAACGAGACACGTTATTTTTTTGGTTTTCCTATGAAGGGCCTATTCGGGCACACTTTAGGGGCCAATTCATAACGTTCGAAAAATCTTGTAAATTTTTTTGTCACTTTTTTTTCGCTCATTGCACATGAGGCGCGCTAGTTAGCCCATTCTTATGTATTTCGGCGAAAAACGAGACACGTTATTTTTTCGATTTTCCTATGAAGGGCCTATTCGGGCACACTTTAGGGGCCAATTCATAACGTTCGAAAAATCTTGTAAATTTTTTTGTCACTTTTTTTTCGCTCATTGCACATGAGGCGCGCTAGTTAGCCTATTCTTATGTATTTCGGCGAACAACGAGACACGTTATTTTTTGGGTTTTCCTATGAAGGGCATCTTCGTACACACTTTAGGTTCCAATTCATAACGTTCGAAAAATCTTGTAAATTTTTTTGTCACTTTTTTTTCGCTCATTGCACATGAGGCGCGCTAGTTAGCCCATTCTTATGTATTTCGGCGAACAACGAGACACGTTATTTTTTGGGTTTTCCTATGAAGGGCCTATTCGGGCACACTTTAGGGGCCAATTCATAACGTTCGAAAAATCTTGTAAATTTTTTTGTCACTTTTTTTTCGCTCATTGCACATGAGGCGCGCTAGTTAGCCCATTCTTATGTATTTCGGCGAAAAACGAGACACGTTATTTTTTCGAATGCGTCATATGAACTGTATATTCGCGCACATTTTAGCGCCAAATTCATAGCATGCGAAAAATTATGTACATTTATTTTTGGTACAGTTTTTTGTAACATCACAGCAGCTAGCCACGCACGTCAGGATAATGGTAATGAAGTCGTCTGGCTTCATTCTTTTTCAGCTCCCAGGCTATCCTATACCTAAACGTCAAGGCATCCTTCCTCGCCCCCGAGGAGTGTTTGAGCACTTCCGAGCGAGCAATGTAGTCCATGTACTTGAGGACGTAAATCCCGCAATCGTTACCGTTATATTGCTTTGGTCGGTCCTTTATCATCACGACCGTCCAAGGCTCCCCCCGTGGCCGTCCGCACGCTAGCGAGAGGACAGTAGTCTGCATCCAACAATAAAATCGAGAATCAAGCCTATGAAACAACAACAATATACTATGAGCCAAGGTCAAAAAATAAAAACTAACCACTAAAGTGATGTAGTCGTTGTACATCTGTGCCAGCAGTTGTCCAGGCTCGTCCTCCCTTAGGCTATCGTATATGTGAACCGTTCTGAACGCTGGATGGAGAACTAATAGGAACCAGTGGTGCCCATGAAGACAAGGTATCATGATAAGGTTCGCATCAGCAGCGGGACATTGATACTCTGCGTTCATCATGCATAACACGTTTCGACCTGGTTTCCAATTACTCCTGTTGCCCCCTTGCCTCCATTCATGGAATTCCCGGATCGCTAATTCCACAAAATGAGTGGGATACATGTTAAGCTTACAGTATTCAGAACGGTTAAAATGATGCTCTCTAATCCGGAGCAGATCTATGTAAGCGTTGATGACAAAATTTGAAAGATCTGTCTCCGGCGCCAACATTCTGATATCCGAATGACCTAGGAGTGTCCCAAGAGGGAAGTCTGTTGAATTGACAGGCTCATGCCCGAAGTAGTGCCGGTCGATCCAACCCATCTTCTCCGGCCTCAATGGCTTCGTCGCTTGTCCTTTGTTCGACCGGAAGCTTGGGCGCGAGGCATGGATTCCTACTTGGGGAACCTGACTCTGGCACTGAGAGTCGTATGCGTCAGGAGGAGGTCGCCTATACGGCTCCCACACCTGACTCGAAGTTCCGTAGTCGTACGCGTCAGGAGGAGGGCGACTAGACGGCTCCCACAGCTGACTCGGAGTTCGGTAGTCGTACGCGTCAGGAGGAGGGCGACTAGACGGCTCCCACACCTGACTCTGGGGCTGATAGTCGTAAGCGTCAGGAGGAGGGCGACTAGACGGCTCCCCTTGGTAACCCCGGTACGTAAGACTAAAGTTTTGAACATCAGTCTTGTACCTCTCAATGGACCTCTTGATATTGTCAGGAGCCTGCGCGACAAACCAGTCAAACGACTCCAGCTGCTTGAACACGTCAGTGGCCTGGTCAACCTAAAAAACATGCATAGAAAATATGGCTAATCATTTCATTTGATGGTCGATACGCGTGCGCAAATAAATTATCAAACAACACTAGCATGACTTACAATGGCCAATGCCCAGAACTGGTCATAGACCTCACGTGGCGCATACGATGTCTCCTTCACCTGGGAAGGGCGATTCACCCTCGTGCGCGTCACCCTGAGAAACCACTGTAAGTAGTCCTCAGTACTGATGCCGTCGTGCTTCAGCGATACAAGGCTGTCATACGTTTCCTGCCAGGTATTCCATTGTTGCACCTCGTCACCCAACACAGTCAATGCATTAGCCACCTCGAAGTTCGGCCCTCGACCACCCCTGTATGGCCGCATGTCTACAGCGGGTTTCAGAATCCCTTGTGGACAGCCAGCTTGCTTCATAGCTCGATCGGGCATCTGAAACTCACATTCTTCGAAGTGAATGAGCGGCACCCGAACCAAACCTGCAAGCACGTACGACACCGGAAGTTGCCAACACAACTCATCCAACAGATGCATCACCTTGTCATATGGCTGCCACGTCACCTGGTATGCATCCAGCATCTCTAGTTCCCCCCGATAGAACTGTAGATGGTTGTGAGGGTCTACCCGTCTCCTCCTCCGGTTGGTCGAAGGCCCCCAGGCCCACACACTAGGCCACGTCTCATCGGAATCTACCAACGGTTGTGGACGACCCGTGGGTAGCCTCTCGTAAGACCAAACCTGTGAACGCAAACATTATATGGAATTAGTAATGAATCCCGAATATATTGACTAAGGATCTGGGTAAGAAAATAAATGCTCATACCTGTAATAGAGTCAGGCAGGCGGCAATGGACTTGGCACCGTTTCTCGTAGCCTTATGCAGTGCTCGATATAGGTGCGCAAGGACAGCTGAACCCCACGACGACGAGTATACCTCGTCAAGATCCTCCAATAACACCATATACTTCGGATGCACCGTGTTTTTCGAATGCGTCGGAAGTAATATGGCTCCAATAATATACAGAAGGTATGCCCTCGTATACGTCACGAAATCATGACGAGTGTATTCATCCGGTAGCACGCCATACTGCTCTCTCAGCCATTTAAGCTTGACGCCGTTTGTTGTAAGAGCTGCCCTTGGAATTCCCAGAAAATAATGTCTAGCCATATTCGCTACGGATGCAGACGGCACGCTCAAAGTAACGGGTCTGCCGTGACATGGGATTCCAAGTATATATCCGACGTCCTCTAACGTAACAGTCATTTCACCAAACCGGAAATGAAATGAGTTCGTCTCGCTCCTCCATCGTTCAACTAGAGCGGATATAAGGCAATCGTCGTGTCGATACCATTTCCCGCAATCGGTGAACAGGCTTAAATTTTGACCGTGTATAAGGGCTTTTTGTTCCTCGTTTAGTACCCACTCTTCAATTCCTCTTGTGGTTTGAATTGTTTCCAAAACACCCCTATCGACACCGTCAAATACGTGCCTCGCGTCGTGGTCATCGTCATCGTATAGGATTGATGTATCATGAGGTCCGGGGTTGAAATCCATATCTCTAAGAACAAAATATAATCGTAAACCAACTTAGCGTCCATAATATTTACATTCCAAAACTACATTACGGATTTTTTGCGCAAAAATCGCGAACCGGTGTCCGGATCGAGCGCTGAAAGGGCCGTTCGGCCAAAAAAATAGCTAACGGCTCCGGAATGGCGCGAAATCCTGGGGAATGGAACTTCCCAACATCCTAGGGTTCTCGTAAAAGTTTCGCGCGAAATCGCGCTAGCTTGGTATTTTAAATTAGACTGCGAATGTACACGGTTCCCCGTATCAGTTAGCCCATTTACAGTCTTTGGAAAATCTGAAATTTTTACCGGATACAGATCCTTTCAGAATAACTAGGGTCTCTGTTTTGCACTTTGGCCAAATCACGCTCTAGCTATTTTTTATAAATTCGTGAAAAAACTGTCTAATTAAAGGACGAGCGCTGAAAGGGCTGTTCGGCCAAAAAAATAGCTAACGGCTTCGGAATGGCGCGAAATCCTGGGGAATGTAACTTCCCAACATCCTAGGGTTCTCGTAAAAGTTTCGCGTGAAATCGCGCTAGCTTGGTATTTTAAATTAGACTGCGAAGGTACACGGTTCCCCGTATCAGTTAGCCCCTTTACAGTCTTTGGAAAAATCTGAAATTTTTACCTGATACAGATCCTTTCAGAATAACTAGGGTCTCTTTTTTGCACTTTGGCAAAATCTCGCTCTAGTTATTTTTTATAAATTCGTGAAAAACTGTCTATAAATGTAATACGCTATTTTGAATCGCTATAAATGTAATACGCTAAATGTAATACGCTGATTTGTATAAACCTAACATTGAATTATAAGGAAATTCAAAATACTTACTTGTTGTGACTTGATGTATTTGAAGAAAAATCTACCGATCTTCTAGCGATTATCCACCGATCTTCTAGCGCTAAAATTTTTTGGTTTGTGGAGAAGAAGTGTGGAGAAGAAGGGTTGGGGGGAGGGGATTATAAAGAGAGAAAAGTGACGAAGAGAGAAGAAAAAAGAGGGAAAAAAAATACCCATGAGTGGTCTCTGCAAAGTGCCCGAATAGGCGACAAAAAAAAATTTGGGAGATTATGAAGTGAGCTGAAAAAAAAAAAAAAAGGAGAGGGAAGGACAGTCACGGGGGAGGGAAGGACGCCAGGTGGGGCATCACCCGCGTGGGGGGGGGGCGCCACGTGGCAGGCGGGGGGGGGAGGGCAAGCCGCGGGGCCCCTTCACGCGGTGGGCCACGAGGTAGGCGCGGGGGAGGCCACGTGGCAGGGCCATCGCCCCAACCGGCGCCCCTTCACGCGGTTGGGCCACGTGGCAGGCGCGGGGTACGCCACGTGGCAGGGCCATCGCCCAACTGGTGCCCCTTCACGCCGTTTGGCCACGTGGCAGGCTTGTGCTCGATTTTTTTTTTTGTGGGAGCCAACAAAAAAATCTGAATTTTTTTGTGTGGGAACCACCCAAAAAAAAAGTTACGCTAAATAATAAAAGCCACCAACTGCTTCTCTTATATGCGGTTGGTGGGCAAAAAAATTGTTAAAAAAAAAAAGCGCTTACCAACCGCGCATAAGAGAAGCGGTTGGGCAAAAAAAAATTGTTGGGTGGAGTGCTTTTTTGTGGTGGGGCCCACGTCAAAAAGAAAATCCTACCCAACCGCTTCTCTTACATGCGGTTGGGTGGAGAAAATTTTTTTATCCACCGGTGGGTGTGGATCGGTTCCCTATATATATATATATATATATATATTCACTCGCAAACACACACACACACACACTTACTCTCTCTCTCTCCTCCTCTCAGTTCACGACCGTCGACCTCTCACCGACTCACCGGTCACGGCGCCTCAGTCACCGGTCACGGACGGCGGTCGAAGGCCCTCACCAAGTCCAACTCCGGCCACATCTAGCCTAGATCTACGAGTCGGACAAAGTAACGAACCGGACGAAGTGACGACTCACAGTCACAGTCACTTTCAGCACCTCATAGACGAGTCACCGGTCATGGCACCTCAGTCACCGGTCAAAGACGGCGGTCTTCGGCGACCCTCAACAACGCCGGCCAGATCTAGCCTAGATCTACGACTCCTCTCTCTTTTTGTAACTCAGCTTTTATCCTTGCAATAAAGGTAAGGTTCGAATTGAAAGTCTTAGTCTAAGACTTCTGTTTCTTCTCGTTGAAAATCAACAGAAGTTACTAAATGATATGTAAGCTCTAATGTTTATAACTGCAACTTTCAGAACATGAAGGCTTCGCCTACGAGCCGGACGAAGTGACGACTCAGAGCCCGTTTGGGATTGATTAAAAAAAGTAGATTCAGCTTAAATCTTAATCAATTTTCAAAATTTGATTTAATCAGAATCAGTTTACTGTTTGGCAAAAGTAGTTGTAAACTAGATTAAATCTATAAAAAGTGTTTGCATAAAAAGTATTTAAATCAGTTTCACTATGACAAAATGACCATAGAGGACACTCAATAAATACTTTTGTAAAAAAAATGATGTGGAGGAATTGAAGATAGAAGAACTTACAAAAATGATGTGGATGAATTGAAGAGGGCGGCTGTATCCCTCTTGAAACCAATAAAATAACCCTAGAGGGGGGGGGGGGGTGAATAGGGTTTTAAGACTACTTTAAAAATTATCAACCAACAAACCTCAATCTTAATAACTCAAATAAACAAGCAACCAATCTCAACACAGATGTAAAACGATAAAGTAAAGAGAGAAGGGTTTAGAGATACTTGACAAGGAGAATTAAATGGTTCGACTTGATATACAAACAACCCTACGTTAACCCCTTCAAGGAAGTCTCTTAAAAGGCCCTAAATCCACTAGTATGATCTTCCTTACGGGTCAAGATCGAACCTCTTACAATCCCTTGATGCTATGCCCACATCAAGAACAAGCTTTGACAAACCCAAAGCTCCAAAGCTTGACAACCCCAAGCTTTGATACAAGAACCTTTCAATGAAGAAATGTGTACAAGATTTCACTCTCAATAAGTAGATGAGTACAAGTTGAAGTACTAGAATAAGAGAGATGAGTGTATGATGACTTATGAAAGTGTATATCTCTCAAATGTAAGCTCACAATAAATGCTCTCTTGAAAAGGATGAGAAATCAATGAAAACAATAGAGATTTGAACAATTGCTTTGATCTTTGAGAATATGAAAGATAAGAGAGCTTTGAATGCAATTGATTAATGAAAACTATGCCCAAGATGAGTATTTATAGAGGTGGGAATAAATATGACTGTTAGGGGTTAGGTGGAGCATTAAATGCGCCAAACGGTAAATGCAGTCGACTGTAATGTCCCATTGCAGTCGACTGTATTTCCAAAAGTAGCCATTAGAAATTCAAATTTCCAACTTGCAGTCGACTGTAATGCAATGCAGTCGACTGTAATAGGCTACTGGAAGTATTACAGTCGACTGCATTTCAATGCAGTCGACTGTAATACCTCACTGCCCAACTTGCAGTCGACTGCATTCCTGAAAATGCAGTTTCCTTATTTTTAAAGCATGAAAAACTTTTATGCATGCAAGGGAAACCTATGGGCAAGTTCTAGGTATACAGTCATCGTAACGATCATCTCTCTATGTCTAGTTTACAAAGACGGAAATAAAAGCATGAAAACTTCAATCGACGAATTCCCTCTTTGATGCGTTCCGTTGAGAGTCTTTGACCGTGTTGCTCGTCTAATAATCTGTTTGCATGAGTATGAGATTGTTCCTATTGCTTCATCAACTCAATGCATGTTAGACATCATAATCATCAATGTTAGTTATCATCAAAATCAAATATAATCCTAGGTTAAATAACCGTAGGGTTAACAATCTCCCCCTTTTTTATGATGGCAAATATTGATTCAAATAATATGAGATATATAAGATAATAAACGTAAAGAAGCATGACAATCTCAATTATAAACCATAAGGGGTCATGAGAAGAAATCATGACAAAAAGTTCCTCCTAACTTAAGCAATATAGGGCTCTCCCTAACTTAAGTAATATATGCTCATATCAAGTCCACACAAATATGAATCAACAATATTTTCTCCCCCTTTTGACATCATTGAAAAAGGTCAAAGGTGTGTGTGAAAGTGATCAACTTATGTATCCATCCATGGATAATCAAAATTGCCAACAAGGGCATTCAAAATCAAGAAGGCATAAGTATTTGAATAACCATCAAAAGGTGTACCAAACACTTTTTACAAAGATAGCTCAAATAGAAAGTGTAAAGGATTTAGAAATATGAGTGTGTGCAAATCAAATGAGATTGAATGAATATCAACAAAATCAATAATTTTGAAACGAGAAACATCAACCAAAGCATGCTTTAAGCATATTAAATAATGTTCAAGCATGAGAAGTGCAACTTGCATGATTAGCACAGGAGATATAACATTTAGTCACATAGGTGAAGACATGCCAAGTTCTCTTCTAAGAGCGGTAAACCTCTTCAAATCTAAAGGTTTAGTGAAGATATCCGCTAATTGGTGATTTGTGTCCACGAAATCTAGAACAATATCACTTTTTTGCACATGATCACGGATAAAATGGTGTTTGATTTCTATGTGCTTTGTGCGTGAATGTTGGATGGGATTTTTGGTCAAATCAATGGCACTAGTATTATCGCATAAGATAGGTATGTGATCATACTTGAGTCCAAAATCCAAAAGGGTTTGTTTCATCCAAAGAATTTGTGCACAACAAGCACCAACGCCATATAATCGGCATCGGTGGTAGAGAGTGCAACCGAGTTTTGCTTTTTGGAACTCTAAGAAACAAGAGAGTGACCTAGGAATTGGCAACTTCCACTAGTACTTTTCCGCTCGGTTTTACAACCGGCATAGTCAGAGTCGGAGTAACCAATTAGGTCAAAAAAAGATGTGTTTCTAGGAAATCATAACCCTAAATCGTGAGTGCCCTTAAGATATCTAAGGATTCTCTTGACGGCAATCAAATGAGATTCCTTAGGACAAGCTTGAAATCTAGCACATAAACAAACACTAAACATTATATCGGGTCTACTTGCGGTAAGGTAAATGAGTGATCCAATCATACCTCGATAGCGCTTAATATCAACATCTTTACCATTTTCATCTTTATCAAGCTTTAATGAAGAGCTCATTAGAGTGTCAAAAACATTTGATGCTTCCATGTCAAATCTCTTGAGTAGCTCTTTGGTGTATTTGGCTTGGTTGATAAAGATTCCATCCTTACTTTGTTTGATTTGCAATCCAAGGAAGAAGGTGAGTTCTCCCATCATGCTCATTTCAAACTCCTTACTCATACAAGAAGCAAACTCTTCGCACAAGGATCCATTAGTAGCTCCAAATATAATATCATCAACATAAATTTGCACCAACAATAAATCATTGCCCTTATATTTTATAAAAAGAGTGGTGTCAAGTTTTCCTCTTGAAAAACCATTTTCTAAAAGAAAACTACTTAGCCTTTCATACCAAGCTCTAGGAGCTTGTTTTAAACCATAAAGAGCTTTGCTAAGTCGGAAAATATGGTTTGAAAATTTTTCATGTTCAAAGCCTGGAGGTTGAGCTGCATAGACCTCCTCCAAAATAAAACCATTTAGAAAGGCACTCTTGACATCCATTTGAAAGAGTTTAAAATCTCTATAGCAAGCAAAAGCTAATAGCATTCTAATAGATTCAAGTCTAGCTACCGGTGCATAAGTTTCATCAAAATCAATTCCTTCCTCTTGGTTATAACCTTGGGCCACTAATCTAGCCTTGTTTCTAACCACAACTCCGGATTCATCAAGTTTGTTTCTAAAAATCCATTTTGTGCCTATAGTCCTAAAGTTTTGAGGTTTAGGCACAAGGGTCCAAACTTGATTTCTTTCAAATTAAACTAGCTATTATTGCATAGCAAGCATCCAAGATTCATGACGTAGAGCTTCGAAAAATTTCATTGGTTTAATTTGGGAAAGAAATGTTATATTATAATGATGTTGATGAGAGCGTCGAGCATGGTTTTATCAATTTGCTACTTGTTCGAAAGTGCTCATGGGGAGCAAGGGGGTGGTGGTACTTTTGTTAAGCATGATTTTAAAGATTGGAGAAAGAAGAATAAATTCCAAAAACATGTTGGAGAAGTTGGTAGTGCACACAACCTTGCTTTAACTAAGTGTCAAGCATTTGATAACCCTAAGCAGAGTATTGAAGTAGGTTTGTCCACGCAAACAGATAAAAGTAAGGTTTAATACCGTACTCACTTGACTGCATCAATTGATGTCATTCGGTTCCTCTTACATCAAGGCTTGTCTTTCCGCGGGCACGATGAATCTAATGAATCTAAAAATCAGAAAAAAAATTCTAGAACTGTTAGACTTTCTTGCTGATCACAATGAAAACGTGAAAAAGTCACGTTGTCAAATGCTCCTCAGAATCTCAAATTGACATCACCAAAAGTTCAGAAAGAAATTGTTAGTACCATTGCCGGAAAAATAAGAGATGCAATTGTTGGAGACATGAAAACTGAATTATTTTCCATTTTAGTTAACGGGTGTCGTGATATTTCAATCAAAGAACAAATGGGAGTTGTCTTGAGATATGTGGACAAAAGAGGACGCGTGATTGAACGTTTTTTTGGTATTGTCCATGTTGCTAGTACCGCTGCCTTATCATTAAAAGACGCGATTGACAGTTTATTTGCAATGCATGAATTGAGCATTTCAAGAGTTCGTGGACAAGGCTATGATGTAGGAAGCAATATGCAAGGTGAATTCAATGGTTTTAAAACTTTAATTTAGAGGGATAATGAAAGTGCTTATTATATTCATTGTTTTGCTCATCAACTTCAGCTAACTCTTGTAGCCGTTGCAAAAAAAAAAAAAAAAAAATTCACAAATTTCATTACTCTTTAATTTGGTTACTAAGGTTATAAACACCGTGGGAGTTTCATGCAAACGAAGAGACGCTATTCGAGAAAGTAAAGCCATTAGACTTGCTCTTGCCCTTGAGAGTGGTGATATCGTCAGTGGTCGAGGTTTAAATCAAGAAACTAGCATCAAAAGAGCAGGAGAGACCCGTAGGGGATCACATTACAATGCATTATTGAATTTGATTCATATGTTTGCTTCAGTGATATGCGTGCTTAATAAGGTTGTTGATGAAGCTACAGATTATGATCAGAGAGGTGAAGCATGGGGTCTTTTGAACTCAGTGTCAACTTATGATTTTGCCTTCAACATGCATTTGATGAAAAATATTTTGGGGATGACGAATAAACTTTCACAAGCATTACAATAGAAAGATCAAAACATTGTGATTGCAATGAAGTTGGTAAGAATAACAAGGCAACGATTGTAGAACTTGAGAGATCATGGGTTGGAAACTTGCTGGAAGAGGTCTCACAATTTTGTGTAAAACACGATATTGACGCATTGGACATGGATGCGAGGTTTGTAGCCCCGGGGAGGCAAAGATGTAATGCTAAAGAAGGTACAAATTTTTACCACTATCGTGTTGATACTTTTTTAACGGTTGTTGATTTACAAATCAGTGAGTTGAATAATCGTTTTAGTGAGGTAACAACGGAGTTGCTTATTTGTATGGCATGTTTCGATCCAAGTGATGATTTTTCTGCTTTTAATAAGCAGAAGTTGATACGTCTTGCACAATTTTATCCATATGACCTTTTCCCAGTAGAGCTTAAGGTACTTGAAAGTCAACTCGAGACTTAGGGGCCGTTTGACACTCTTTTTTTTAGCTCTTTTTAGGCCTGTTTTTTTGTTTTTTGGAAAAGAGCAAGAAACTGAGGTGTTTGGTATGGCTTTGCCTTTTCAAAAAAGGCCCAGCTCTTTTTAAAGAGGGGCCGTTTCTAAAAAGAGCAAAAAGCTCTTTCCTCTTCCTCTATTTTTCAGATTTCACGCGGGCCTGAGGAACCCATTTAATGAGGTTGAGGGTTCAAGCCAAGGCAGCAACAGAAAATGCTTGTTATTACTTGCTGGTATAAAACCCAAAAAAACTGCTTGTTCCTTTCCATCTCTTTCACCTTGCTCGACCGGCCACAATGCCTCCATCGCCTCCAACGGCCAACGCCTCCATCGCCGTGACTCCGCAGCCCAACGCCTCCATCACCTCCACCGGTCACCGCCACGATCTTGCAACGCATCCATCTCACAGCGCCGCCGCCGCCATCTCCTTTATTTGTGCCGCCTCCGTCATGATCTTGCAGCGCCGCACCGTTCACCAACTGACCCAGCAGCCCACCGCCTCCACCGGCCACTCTTCGGTCCCAAGATTAACATAATCGTTGGAGATGGTTGCGCCCAATACATGGGAATCGACAAATGGGTTGCCGTAGGTTGGGGATGGGTCTCGTGGGTTGCCGTAGGTTGGGGATGGGTCTCGTGGGTGTAGGTTGTTGTGGTTGTGATGGATTTACATCGGCAAATGGTTGCCTTCGTGGCCGGCGGTGGTGGGTTGGCGTGATGGACAGATTTGATTCGTGCGGTGGTGCTCTAGGTGGCGGACATATTTGTGGGTTGCCGTAGGTTGTTGTGCGGTGGTGGGTGTTGCGAGTTGCCGGCGGTGATGGACATATATTAATTATGTTTAATTACATCGGCAAATGGTTGTTGTGCGGTGGTGTGTCTTGACGCCGGTGGTCAATCTACACTTGTTTAGGATAAAAATGAGCTAATGTTGGTTTAATTATGTTTAATAATGTTGGTTGTTATTCATTGATTATTTGTAAGACATTGTAATATGGTTGCTTAATTACCTTTAATAATGTTCAATTATGTAAAAATGTATATTAAAAAAAATAAACCCAAAGAGTTGTCCTGTCAAACGCTTGCTCTTTTCTGTTTTTTGAAAAAATAATCTCTGTCAAACAGCCACCAATTTTTTAAACTGGTAAAAAAAAAAAACCAGAACTCTTCTTTTTTAAAAAAAAAAAAAACTGAAAACTGAAAGTCATACCAAACAGACCCTTATATTATGGATGTGCGCTCCTGTGAAGAACTTTATGAAGTCAAGGGGATTGGTGAACTTGTTATAAAGTTAGTTGAGTTGAAAAAGGATGTGATATATCCTTTGGTGTACTTGCTTTTGAGATTGATCTTAATTTTACCTGTTGCAACTGCTACTGTAAAAAGAGCTTTCTCTGTAATGAAGATAATAAAAACTCGACTTCAGAATCGCATGGGAGACGAATGGATGTATGATAGCTTGGTTTGTTACATCGAGAAAAATGTCTTGAAAACTATTGAAAATGAGGCTATTATCAACCGCGTCCAATCTTCGGCGCCTCATCGAGTAGTTATTTAGTGCTTTCATTTGTAAACATTGAAAATGTCTATTTTGTATTTGCTTCTTTTGTGCTGTAAAGAGTCTTTGGTGGCTTTCATGAAACTTAATAAGACCTTTTGGATGCTTTTTAGTACGTTTTTTGTGTATTATAAAAAAGTGTACTCTGTTTTTGTGTGTTTATTTTACTTATAAAAAAAAATTACACTTTGATATATTTTAGCATCCCCTGGGATGAAATCCTGGTTCCACCACTGAACACATTAATGTACTTTTGGTGATGTTTATTTATTAATCTCATATAGTGATACTAAGAAAAGTCAAATAAAGAAAATCATCAAAGTTAAAAAGAAAATAAAATAACGAGATCACTTATATCCACAAAATTCTACTAGCTAATTTTTCTTCTATATTTGCTCATTATTTCTCGTAAATCGATGACAACGGCCTACTTGAATGCTTATTGCAATTTATATCTACAATAATAGTTATAACATATCAACAAAGAACTTTTAGAATTGAGTGTAGCAAGATCATGTATCATCGTGTACACTTTAGATAACTTATAACTTCAAGTTTGAATAACATGTGAATCAAATGGTAGGTTGCAAAAGGATAATCTTTTCAAATGGGCACAAATCAATCCAAATCGTCCAAACTGAATAAAAAATTTTGGGTTGATGATGAAATCCGATGGGTAACGATTTGGTTTGTTGGTTGACCCCCAAACCGAGCGATACTCACCCCTGAGTGGATGGTCAAAATGCACAAAAGAAGCTGGAGTCCAAACTACGGTTTGGGTTGATGATCAACGAACTATCAAAAGATGTTTCCTGGTATTTGTCATTATTGATCTTTTATACGAATACAAAGCTCAAAAAATTCTACAGACCTACGGAGTTATGGACTACTATTACATTGGCTAAAAAGGTTGATACGTCACGGATTTGTGCTATTATAAGAAAATTGCAAGTATTTGATCTATTGAATCCCTCCATACGATAAAATGATCTTTTGTTGTTTTTCTTAACGCGTACAAATTGCTCAAAAGATTGAACAAAATTAGAATTGCTAATGTACAAATCTGCAAGATCTTCTCTACACTACCGATAAATGAAAATAACAACGCCACAAATCCTTGATTGGATGCCGTAGTGTGAAATTTGATAAGATTTTAATACTTCTTTCGACCAAAACAGTGGTCAAACGCACGCAACTTTAAAATTAAATTTCTCTCACATGCTTCAACCAAAAAAGGCTTGCAAATACCTCATTAGAAACCTCAACTCAAACCCTACTAACCCCTTTAAATTCAGCAAAATACATCAACTACTACCTCAAGTTATGCCACCAACAATTGAACCAAAAAGCACACTCAAAGGCCCAAAGCACCTACTAAAACTATTCCTTCCCCTTATATTCCAACTCCCATTCCGCGTGGATCCGTGTCTCACACCATCAACCCTATACCAGCCGTTGATTAGCTTTCATCCAACGACTATTACATATTTTGCAAATCCATCTCAATCCTTGTCACAATTAAGAAACTCTCATCGCCCGTCCATTAGCTCTCATCCAAAGGCTCACGATCACACTTATCCTCACTTGGTGTCGATCCGTGTGACTAACATTTCCACCAATCACAGCTCGTCTTCCCCATTTCTCACCCCCTATAAATTGCCTCCCCCATTTTAACCCAGTAATTCACACCAGTAACTTACAGTTCTCTCGTTGAGTCGTCCCTCTCTCAAATCTCTCTCTCACACACTGAAACAAAGCACAATCATCCATGGTATCTGAAGTAGCATCGAAGAAGGCAGCACCTGGCGCCAAGAAACCCAGGGCTCATCCTCCTTACGTTGAGGTACTTATATCAAACACCCACGATCATTTCGTCTACTTTTTAGTTTCAATGTTCGGGTTTTGAGTTTTTATCTAACTGGGTATTTGAATTTATGTGACACCTTAGATGATCGAGGAGGCGATCGTGGCCCTGAAGGAACGGACCGGGTCGAGCCAGTACGCGATCGGGAAGTTCATAGAAGAGAAACAGAAGGACCACTTGCCGTCGAACTTCAAGAAGCTGTTGCTCGTGCAGTTGAAGAAGCTCGTCGCAGGTGGAAAGTTGACCAAGGTTAAGAACTCTTTCAAAATCTCGCCCGCTGCCTCCGCAAAGCCCTCCACCACCCCCGCTGGTAAAAAGGCTCCGACGAAAAAGACGGTGGTGGAGAAGCAAAAAACCGGTGGCGCTGTCAAGGCAAAGAAGGCTGCTGCTACTCCGGTGAAGGCGAAGAGGGTTGCGCCGAAGCCGGCGGTGAAGAAGCCGAAGAAGGTGGCGAAGACGGTTGCGGTGAATTCGCCGGCGAAGAAGAAGGCGGCGGTTGCGAAGGTGAAGAAGGTTCCGGCGAAGAAGGTGGTGAAGAAGGTGAAGAGCATCAAGTCGCCGGTAAAGAAGGGGAAGAAGTGATGTTGGTAATTCTGGAATTGTGGGGTTAGGTTTAGGCTTGTAAATTTGTTGATGGTTGGGGAGCCTTAGCTTTATCTGGGGGTTACTGTTTTTCTTTTTATGCTTGGTTTATGAAAATTAGGGCTTGAAATGTATGAATGTTTGGAAAGCTTTAATCAAAGTTACAGTTTGCACAATCTTCTCTGCTTTAGCTCTTGTTATTGATGCAATTCTTTTGATTAGATTTAAAAAAAGAAACAATCTTTTCCTGAGAACTCATCAGCAGGATAGTTAGTCATCAACCCATCAAAGAATTCTTGTTTGAATGGACTAAAGTTTGTCACCCAGAAAGGACGTTTCATAGGTTTTTCCCCATTTCATCATCTGTCATCCTGTTTACTGGTATGAAATGATGGGTGTAAATCTGAGATTGGGGAAGGATATAGATGGGGTACAGGGGTAATGATTGTGGATGCGTGATTGCTTTTACTTTGAGAATTGCCGTTCTGCATGTCATAGAAATTTAGATTTTTTTCCCTAAATAATACATATTTAATACTTAATTATCAAAATATACCATTTTCAAACTTATTTACCCGCATACCACATTTTGGGAAATCGTGGTTTGAAACCGCGTTTTCAAGGTAGAAATCGCTGAAAAAACTCTAGAAATTTAGGCCCGTATTTATTTTATATTTTTATTTTCATGATTTTCATTTTTAGTTTGAAAATTCGTTCCTGCACTTATATCATTTTCAGTTTTTTGTTACTATTTGAGTAATTTTATCCAAAACGAAAATAGAAAATGGTAAAAGTACATAAAAAAGAATCTTTTTCATCATCATTGCTAAAAACGGAAAACGAATATGATAAGCGTACGGGGCCTTAGGCCTTGGTTATGGGGATTTGGATCCCCTGCTGTAACCCATGGTTACAGCAGGGGGTGTACAGCAGGGGTGCTGTACTCATTTTTGTGAGAGAGGGGGAGAGACCAGCATGGAACATTACATGGTTACTCTCTCTCTTCCCTCTCTCTCTCCCCCCTCTCTCACAGAAATGAGTATAGCACCCCTGCTGTAACCCAACCCAGCAGGGGATCCCAATCCTCGGTTATGGAGGTAACGTAGGGCTATGAAATCTTGAATAGTCAACTTGTAAGGGATTGCTCTAATTTAATTAGAGGTTTCGATTTCTTGATGTAAATGCGTTAAAGGTGTGAAAAACTTAAATTACACTTTTTTGCACCAAAAAAATTCGTGAATGAAGGGAAAGTGCTGACGGAAGATTTCAATCTGTTAGCCAGCGGTTTTGTTGATTTGATATTGAATCTTTTTCCATGTTCATATTGTTTTTTGGAATTCATTGAAATTGATCATATTTTCCTTTTTGAATTGTAACAAGTAGTTACGAAATTAACACATTTTTCGATCATTCGGCTAAGATCAAAAGTACATAGGAAATGAAAAAGATTAGAACAATTAGCTATGACGTTAAATCTGTGGCCTATCGATTCAAGCCTGTTTTCAGTTACCGGTAACACTTTCTTTCCGTTCTAAAAAAGTTGAACTAAAACTCGAACAAAATAGTTATAATGTGACTACTTTATTAATACGTAGGGGAAGAGGAATTCGCAAAAAGATCAAATCGAGACGAGGAAGTGGTAGCATGTTTCATGCTTTCTTTATAAGTTGGAGAATGTCAATCGGGGAGCAAAATCCAGTTCCAACGAAACATCTGCCAGCAAGAAGCTTATTTGCAGCATCAGTGAAGTGAGCATCGTCCCAGAACACACGTGACCTTCTATCTTGACATGGTGCCACCCCTGGAATGCAAGTCAGCTCTCCCACAACACAGCATGGCCTCCTTGCATCATTAAACCCTGAATTTTCGCATTATTATTAAAAACCTTAAGTTTCCGATTAATGAAAGCAACAATCTTAAAGATGCAAACTTAAGCCTCTGTAGGAAAATCTTGTAAAGCGGCAAAACTTTCAGTAAGAGATCAGTCTCTGATATCATATTAGAGAAATTAGTCCTTCCTTTAAAGGAACGAAAAGGGTAGTCACATGAATGCCAAAACAATGAAGAATAAGGAACAAGACGATAATGGTAAGGTTAACTCACCATAAAGGCCAGGATTTTCAAGCACTCGGGAGTAAAATTGAGCCTTCATGGTGACAAAAGAAGCATTTTTGAGAGTGGACTGCAACTGGGTGATCTTTGTTTCCAGCTTCTTGTTGTAAATGGCTACCAAACCATTGAGCTCTTCCACACATTTCTGTCCGGGGGGTAAGGTCTTGATAGATGCTGGTATGCAACCCAATGGGCCTATTTCGGATAGAACAAACTTCCTGGCACCCAACTTGTACAAATCCTGCAATAGCAACCAAGTTTAGTACGGAATTAATTCTTTTTTGTGTTCGATTTGCTTCTATTTCAATCCGGACCATAACACTGCTTATTCGCTTATAAGAAAACAAAAAAGGAAAAACGGTGAATCTTATTCATGGACATGCGCATAATTTGCTGCACCATTATAAATTTAGAGATCTGTCGTTCCTAAAAGCACACACGTAATGCCCGACGCCCAACATTCCGATAAACAGTCCCTAGTAACTGGCACAAAATTACTTAACCCTTTTTTTGTTTAATTAATGTGTACCAAAAATCTCGAAGAGATGCAAAAGGAAAAATGAAAAGGTGCAACAAATTAGTCCAACAATTGAAAATTAGGAGCATGGAGGAAAGAAGGGTTCACCTGTAAGTGACGCTGGAATTCATTCACAAGGAACTCAGCAAATTGATCAGGGTTGTATTTTTTCATGTTGTCACTAAGAGCCTTGTTAATGTAGTTCAAGGTGTAGTCATTGGAGCCTATTAGAATGAAAAATATGGACTTCTGCAAGTGGTATGTGACAGCCTCCACAGTTTTCAAGTGGAAGGGCAAGAACTCACGAACAGTCTTTCTGAATAACTTGACTTGCTTTCTCAAGCTCAAATTCACTTTCTGCAAGATAATTGTAACCAAAGTTATAGTAGTTGAACAATAATTTTTTCTCTTGTTCTGTCCAGTTATAATGTTAACATTTGCCATGTTTTTGCAATAGTATGACGAGGCTAGACTTTTGGTGTACTAAACATGTACGATATTCGGTATGGTGAGTCGAATTTTGGAAACGCTTTGTCCGAAAGAAAAAAGCGAAAATTACGAGAAATGGTCAAGAATGTCAACAGGAATCTAACCGCAAATTTGACGCCGGTGTCGGGTAGAATGCCAGCTGAGGCTGACGCATAGTTGAAGCCTTCTAAAATATTTGTTGTTTGACTACGAGGATCAAGAATCGGGGGTGGTAAGTGTAATCCAAGCGACAATGCTGCATCGCACATTCACAAAAAAAATTCAAAGCGTCAAGACAACAAAAGAGAAAAATGTTACGTAACACGCACCATTTTTGTAACGTTTTTTACGAACTTAAACGCGAATGCAGTTGTTCCAACTTACCCAAGTAATCAGCCAAGGTATAACCATTTGTGAACCGGCCCGTGATCGTACCGTTCGGGAAGTCTATCCCATAAGGAGGAAAATTTACTTTTGCATTCGAGGAACGGAAGTTATTGTTGCCGGGGTCGGATAACGAGTCCCCGAAGACGTACAGCGCCGGTGCAAGGCGAGCATCTGCCAAAAGGGAGGAGAGGTGAGCAAGAAGAGCAGAAAGAAGGAAGAAACTGGACATGGTGATTTTGGCCATCTTGCGTGAATGTTGTGATTAAACATGGGCACCTAGTGTTGATTTTATAGGCTAATGTTACAGGGAAGATGGTGATTAGTGACCATTGGATTGGGATATTGATAGCATGAAGGCAACCCATGTGTGCAAAAAACTCTCTGTACCTAAGAATGAATTGAAGCTAATTTGGGAAAAGAGTTGTAACTATTTCTATGAAAACCTTTCTGGCTGTCTGGCTGAGACCTCTTGTGAGAGCATTCAGACAACCCATTTGGAATGTTATTAATAGCATTCATGAACAAAGTTTTGCCGAAAAAGGAAAAACTTAGAGCCGGAAAAAGAAGCCAACTAGTTCCAAGTTTCTTTTTAAAAATCCTTAATAGGGACGTACAATTCAAGCCTATCGGTTACTAATTTTTGGTCATATGATTTAGACATCGGGATTCAAATTCGTAGATATAGTTTCTGTTCCAACCACTTTGCCAGTTGTGTTCGCTTTGCAAAGTTGTACGCAAATGAAGATTGTAGGAACCTAACATAAGGCGACCAGAAATGATTTATTCATAAAATCCGTACACGAGAAATGATCAAAATCACCTATTGTGTGTTGTGCAATCATTTACTACATCTGGTACCTAAACCAACGAATAAAATTCGGAAAACAAAATTCTCATCTTTTGCGAGTTGAAATAAGGTCTGATCCGGGCTACTTCTAGTGCATCTAGGTTGCAAGAATAGCATTAGGGTTCACATTTGCCTTGGTTTCTCGCGTTTTTCAATGGCAAGTCTTTAGTTCCAACTTTGAACCCATGTTGTTAGAAGAGAGAAGAAAAGAACCAAAAAAACAAAAAAAAAAGTCCTACTTAAGCCATTATTCTTCAGGGACATGCTTATTGCCACCCGTGGGCATCATCTTAGATGAGAGAGAAGCAAAGGATCATTCAAAGAGGATTTAGAATATTAAGAAAAGACTCTAGTTAAGCCGGAGTTTTGTAAAATTGGAGGTGGCCGGTGAAATTAGATCATGACCAAGAACATCAAGAACCTTGATCCGCATGCGCACATCCATTACAATGCCACACATGTCTAAAGCCTAACTTACTAAAGAGTACATTTTTGCTGAATTTCTTTGTTCCAACTTGATTGAAGCAACTACGCTTTCCAACACCGCACTTGGCTATGAAAGCTCGTCGCTCAGTGTTTAATTTGTTGTAACATTTGAAGGTTACCCTTGGTTTACAACAGCAAAATCGCCCCAAAGTAATTAAGAGATTGAAGGAAGTTTGCTCCACCATGGCTATTGGCAAATGTTTTGAACAAAGAATAATCTAGCGTAGGCCATTCGTTTTTTCGATTTTTTCAATGGCAGCCCTTAGCTCCAATTGAATGCTTGCCCTTGTTGGTGACAAGACTATGTCTTTCCAAACTGAACCAGGCTCGTATATCAGATTTGGTGGCGTGTAAAGCTCGTACAGGGACTCTGCTTCATCGTTCAAACTGCTGACTGCTGTCAAACATTTGATTTCATCTGGATCACTTAACAGCTTGTTGTCTCCATCTTTCCATCCTATCAACTGCATACATCTAAATCAAGTCAGCTAATCCACATAACTAAACTTATGCTAGAGGCATCAATTGTAAGACTGGAATTCTATGTGTTGTTCTTTACTTCCAATTCTGACCCTTCTTAATTATGAGCAAGTGAACATGGACACTATGACAATTTATCTCCATTCTTGAAAAGTAAGTCTTCTTATTATGACCTAGCAAAAGAAAGGATGCGAGTATTGTTAACCAGTCCCTCTGTATAGAACTACAGCTATCGCTGATAAACGGACTATACGAACCAATGCCTGAACGAGTGGGGTGATAACGCAACAACCTAGGCATCACAAAAATGACGTGGACGAAAACCTAGAGCACATTTTCAGTGGTCTTGGACCATTAGGCGACAATGGTAACGATGCTCTATAGGGCACTCAGATACTACAGAAGGACAAGTCCTGCACTTGTCTGGAAGTCATTTTTCGCCCTTCTCCAAATGACCATATATACATGGCTTGTAAAGCATTCAGGTTAATTATGACTTTGGACAACATTGCTTAAATCCTGATTTGAGATAGTCATGATTAATTTTGATCAAGTTTCTTACCCTCGGGGGACCTCCCACTGCATTTGTGCAATACAGCCTTGCATGATCAACAAGGTTACAGTACCTCGGAAATGCACTTGCGAACCTCTTGTGGGATTTCAACTGTGACTTCACCCTCACAGCCCTCCCTATAGCTATAGCTCTCCTGCACAAATTCAGAACATATTGTGTTACTGATTCAACACATGCAGTTCTATGAAGGAAAAATATGCTTTATTCTGCAGTGCATTGGACCTCCACTGCATAGGTCAGACTCTCCTGCACAGAGTTGAATCTCACCTGATGCAACGTTCACCTTATGGTAAGAGTGCATTTCAACAATGGACACAAATCATTTCCAATGCCTATAATGTTGTTAACCGATAATGCATAAAGAATATTGTACTGAAATGGTATACCAAGTCTTACCTAATACCTCTAACAACAGCTAGATAGGCATCACAAACCACTCCAACCAACTCAATCCTATATGGCTTCATCAACTTAGCTGCTTCCCCTCCTTCCTCTTCTACCCGTTCCCAGTAATTTTCGATTGTTGTACCATCTTCTGCGACCTTGTAGCCAACTCCCATGCGATACCGGTGCTTGTGAACGCTCCGCACCATGGCAATCGTCTGCTCAACAAATGGCTCCCATGATAGGGTGCCATCCATGATCACGTCGCGCCCTTCGTTTAATGCTGTTACTAGGAGTGACGATGCAGCAGCAGTGGATGATTGGTGCACCTGTTCCAAGTAAAAAAAATTGAATTCGTCTCAACATTATACGAAGACTGCCTACCTTCTTTGGCTCTGAAGGTACGAGTAACTAGAAAAACATATACATTTAGGGCCAACTTGCAAAAAATTGTGTGCATGATATGCACCAAGATAGATTACCAATTCAGAGGTGTGAAGCATGTCTTGATGGCGACCGATGGAGTTGAGGGCTCTGTAAATGACGTCCGTCTCCTTGAAAGCGTCCGCCTCTACCACCACCGCTTTTGCAGCTGCTCCAGACCAAAATGATCTGCCAAATCGCCCATATCCACCATATAACTAATTCTGCGCGTGACGTATTTGTTCGCTAAAAATCTATCCATGAGAAAGTGCTAGCTATTTCAGCTAGGAATGTATTCGTTCAACAAAAACTTCTTCTCATGAAAATCAAGTTCAGCTGCTAAAACCAACACTCTTAGCACTTGTATACATGGTTTTCACAGTGAATAGTGATAGAACTAAAGCAGTGAATCACCTACAAAACAAACTATCTTGCTAGTTATGAGTGCAAATTAAAAGTTAGAAATTATCACTCTTTAAGGATGTCTTTGAGGACAGTGCTCTTGCCAGCCCCCATTCCGCCACCCATGAAGAGCAGCACTGGACTTCTGTCACAGTGGGCAACAGGCACCATCACCTCAGTTGATGGTGATTCACCGTTGGAGGTGCTGCATCCGATTGCTTTCATCTCCTCCACCAATGTAGAGAACACGCTTGTCACCTTCAATTCCTTGGCCACCTTTTCTAATCTCAGTTTCCTACCAAACCAAAAAGAAAAACGAAAAGAGGAGAAGTTACTCTGGGCCACCATTCATGTAGCACAAATTTTCTCGGAAATTTTTTGGCTTCTCACCATTTATACAGCGACAATTAATTGTCATTAAATATTTTAGTGACTTTTATTTAATGATGCTAAAAATTGCTGTAAAGAATTGTCACTGGAAGTGTTGTCAGAAAAGCCACTAAAACCTTTTAACGATCATTAATGGTCACTGTACAAGGGATTTTAGATATTTTCCTATAACCTAGGTAGCAGCAAAATATTTTCCAATTTTCTTCTACTACTGTTTGTAAGCTCATTGGTGGAACTTCTGACAATATTTTAGTGACAAAATACAACTGGTAAATTTTCAGTTGACGCTAAAAGCGCTATAAAAAAATGCCTCAAAATATATCAACGACAATATTTGTCGTTTATGCGTGCTCTTTCCAAATTCAAAAAAGCACTCGCAAGGAGAGTAGGTTGAGAGAGAGTTGAGCAAAACCTTTTCACAAAGGCCCCCCCCCCAAACGGGACGCAGCAGGTGTTCATTAGGGAAATTTTCAAAAATGGAAAGAAAATATACGCACGTTTAGAATTTGGTAAAAGCAGACATGAATGGCAGATCACATGGGCCAAGGCCCACCACGCCACTTCCTTTTCTGCATCAATGTCATCCATGTGTTGACGGAGATTGTGCCCACGTTCCACGTGGGTGGTGTGACAGTTAACTTTCTCAAGAGAGTGAGTCATAATACTGTACCTAATGCGTACCATTTCTTTTCGTGAAATATCAAAATTTTTATTAGTAACATATATTTTTAATATTCACCCATTGGTGAGTTAATAAAAAATATATATATTTTCTTACTCACAACTTCTCTAGAATAAACTATTTTTCATATAGAACTTGAACCACACTAGTTATCAAATAAACTGTTGGTTCCCATATAAATTGTTTGTTCGCATACATTAACATTAGAAACAAATAACTTATTCAATTGAATTACATTTTCTAGGATTATCTCCCCTTTTCAACAATTTCATTCGCAAATTCTTATGTAATAATAAGCCGTTTGTTCCATAATGACATATTTGAGTTCAAGAATAAGCTGTTTATGTTTCTGTAAAGCAATACATCATATAAATAGAATAATATGATCAAAGATTCAAGGTACGAAGTAAACTAAAGTTAAGTAAAGATTGAAAACTTATCAGGAAATTTTTTTCAAATTATAATGAATATTATGAGTAAGAGGTTACATAGGCTTTGATTGGTATAATAAAAACTTAGATTATTTTTCTATTTAGTCTTTATAAGGTCAATCTACAAAAATTTTTAACAAAATGTGTTAACTTTTACATTTTTTTAAGGAATCGGTATAATGTTTTCGGCTGTATCACCTGTACCGTTCGGTACAACCAGTACAGAGCGGTATTTTGACCGGTATAAAACGTAAGAAATACCGTACCAGTAGAAGACAAAAGTGATACGTACTGGTGGAACGACCGGTATCGGTACAATGAGAGGTGGTTTGAAATTGATTCTGAGACGATCAAATTTGATTTAATCTGAATTAAATCGAGCCGATAAGTTTTTAATAAATATATAAAATTGATTAAATAAATTTTTACAGATAAAATATTGATCAAATCGTAATTCAACAAGACGAGAATTATTAATCAATCACTTTTTAATAATCAAATTTGACCTAAATATTCCTTTTCATTAATAAGACTTTTAGCAATTTTTATTTAAACACTAAAACTTTTTGTCATCTCACCGCTTTTAGTAATTTTTATAGGAACACCGTTTGCTGCTTTTAATGGCAAATGAAAGTGCATGCCAACCGTTGTAAATTGTTCAGCAGGTGACATTTAATTTGCAGGGTCAGCTATGGCGTCACTTATAATAATAATAATTATGCGTTGATATAAAAGTTGACCCACTTGTTTTAAATTATTCCCATCCACATGCTTGCAGGACCACCGTTTCCGGTGTATAACAAAGAAATTAGGGATAATTTCATTTTAGTCCCCTGAACTATTCCCGATTTTTTTATTTTGGTCCATGTACTTTAAAATTCGTTAAATCAGTCCATGTACTTTGTTCCGTCATCAAATAGAACCCTCAGTTCGGATTTTTCGTAAAAAAAGACTCGTGACGGGCACGGGATCGTTTTTTGAAGGGTATTTCTGAAAATGGACCCTCCAAACTCTACGAATCACAGTAATAACCCATTGTTCTCCGCGTCACAATCACCATCGTCGACGTCGACAGTCTCCCACGACCCTGAGCCATGGTCATGAGATCCCAGCAGCAAAAATAATCGACGACAATTTCCCACGGCAAAAACAATCCCGGTCGGGTTTGGGCAGTGGGTTGGGGACCCACAGTGGTATAGCTTCTGGCTCTAGTTGTTGGTTATAATTTTCGGTGATGAAGGCACGTCGTTTGACAGGTGATGTCGATCAGAGCTGTGGATGACCGGTGGTGAAATCGTGCGGTGGTGGCAGCGGCATAATGACAGCAGCTACGCGGAGGCGATCCACGGCTGGTTGTTTTGTGACAGCCGTTGACCAAGGGCGTCCTTTGCACCGGCGTTTGACCGAGGGCGTCTTTCTGTCGGAGCTTTGGTTGGCCAGTTTCGAGTACCATCCGATGGTGGCCATGGCAGATTGGTCGCGGCACAAGGTAGTGGAGGAGTTAAGGGATGGTGTTTGGTGAAGGTGCACAGCCGGAGTTGACGCCGGCGGCTGCAAGTGTACCTGGAACTGGGGGCAGCCTAGATCTGGCAGGCAGAGGCGCCACCCGTTTTTAGGGCCGGCTGTCCATTTCAGGAAATACCCTTCAAAAAACGACCCCGTGCCCGTCACATGTCTTTTTTGACGAAAAATCCCAACGGAGGGTTCTATTTGATGACGGAACAAAGTACAAGGATTGATTTAACGAATTTTAAAATACATGGACCAAAATAAAAAAACGGAGATAGTTTAGGGACTAAAATGATATTATCCCAAGAAATTAATTAAAACATATAAGAGTGGAAGCTCTAACTCTCCGACCAAAGATCATTATTATATAAAATCGTTGAATATATTGTGAATTTCTGCTTCCATTACGTTAGTCTCGTCTAACCGAACGGTTCTGAATTGTCAGGTTTAGTGATTTGATACCATGCGATATTTGTTTGTTTACACCGTACGTGCATTACTCAACAAATTCTTTTCCTTCTTATCGGTTGTTTTAAAGGGTTTCTATATGCTAATAGATGCATCAGTTTGTGATGCATGATATATTCTTAGCAACTTTAGACGTGTAATCAAGATTTGTGGTCCAACGACTAAAATTACCGTAGTTGTGCGTTTTTAGTGATTTTTTATAACGCAACATGAGTAATTTTTCTATAAAAAGACATGGCGGTACATTCTGGAAAGACATTGCTTGTCTTGTTTATGCTCTTACAAGGGCTCGCAATGATATTCCACCTCTAATGTATGAAAAAATATTCGGTGGTTGTCTAACGCCACATCATCTGCTTACGTGGTGTTAGACAACCATTAACGTCTTACCAACTAGCAAAAGTGATCATGCGGAGACAACAATTTCAAATTGATTTGCGAAAAAATTGATTGTTGCTGAAGTGTTACAAAAAATAAAAAAGTAGTTGGAAATTACTAGAGAACTTTTCATTCACGCGAGACGGCATAAATAATAAAATAAAGCCGTGTGAGCAAAGTAATTGATCCATCATTATTTTTCTACATGATACACAGACTCACTATCTTAGAGCTTAATTTTTTATACCCATAATATAAGCAGCATTTTTAGTGCGTGATATGGTCTTTCACTCCTTCGATAGTATTCCTTATGATATATATCTCTTGCGTTAGTTGTAAAATAATGTAAGGAACTCTCTAATTGGAGTCGAACGTGACATAGTACGCGCGGGATAAAGTCAAAGCACATTGTCCCGCGCGTACTAACCTCCTAGTTGGAATCGGACGTGGATAGCATGAGCAGAGCAACGTTATCACACGGGATTCCATTTTGGCGGTCCCCACAGGAAGAAAAAAATGGAACAAATGAAAGCAAATAAAACTACGAAAGGAAAAAGAGGTGGATGCAGGATTGAGGATAGATAGCGCCATAGCGGTGGGATAGAAGAGCAAAGCACATATATATAATATATTAAGCAGACCTTGTAGCTGTCATGACCACGTCCTTAATCCTTTTCTGATCAGAATTAGCGTCCAGTACCTGCAAGACAGATATTGATGAGGATGAATGACCAATGCAATCTCCCAACAAATATCTTTCTTTTTCATAATTTCTCTTTCTAATGCCTAATATATTCACCTGAGAAATCATGAGAGAAGCTTGGCTCCAGTGAAATGCGAAGTAGCCAAGGATGCATCTGTCAAACTCCTCCACCAGCTTCACATACAGGGAGTTCAGGTCAGCTGGTTCATGACCAAAATACTCGTAGATGCTGCCCTCACTGGCTTTGGACTTGACCAGGTATTCAGTGGCCAACTTGCACAGCTTTGGACATTCACTCCCATCTTCGAATCCAATTTGCCTAGCTGCATCACCATGAAAAGTAGTACCAGTATGACACTAATTTTGGCACGGATACCCAGAAAAATCAGTCTATGATCGTCACGAGTTCACTTTTGTGCGTGCACGAGATCGACATAGTTACCAACATAATGGGAGAACTTCTCGAGTCTTCCCACGCGGCCGGATTCCGTCCTGTCCAAGAGCGGAACAAGGTGGTCTGTAGATGGCTCAGAGACTCTGGACTTTTGGCGGCGGCGATGCATCATCGCCGCCGCGGAGATGAACCCAATGGTGGTTGCAGCAAGGATGTGCGCAAGGATAAACTTTCCATAGCCACCTTCAAGATACAAGCACACCAGATAGTGTCTCAGGAAAGGAGAGATGAAGGGGGGGACTGAACAATTCAAAAGGCTTTACCTTCCTTCATGATCTTGATGTCCAAGAAGATCAGTCACAGCTCACAACCAGAACAAAAAGCTTAGCTTGATTTGGAAAAGTGAGAAGAGGGAGATATGGAGATTTCAGAGAGAACAAATTCTCTCATAAGAAGAAGGACAAGTAATGGGTTAGAATAAATTAAAACAGAGCAAAACATTTGCATGCCTCCCACGTTTCTTGAAGTTCATCTTGCTGCTGAGAATCATGTGCCAGGACCATAAGCTTTCACTAGTGGACGCATTTAACACTGTACCCTTTAATCTCAACAAATTGGTGTAGTTAAGAAAGTTTGTTTCTATTATTTATTTGATTTTATAGGTTCGAAACTTGGGTCAGTACTATGCAATACTTGTTTTTTTTTATCAACGCACCAAGTCTCATGGAGGTGCGCGCAAATAAGTTTGTACAGAAAAAAAAAATTAAGGATCTGTTTGAAATCACTTAGGAGCTGTACGTTTACGCAACTTATTTTCGTGTTTTTGTTTTACAAATTAGGCCCTGTTTGACACTCATGTCAAACGAAGAGCCTATTCAATTGTAAAATCGGATTGTGTACTTTTACTTTTTTCCGTATTTACTTTTTTCAGTTTTTTGTCTGTACGTTTACCATTTTCATTTCTATTTTCACAAACTTTTTTGGATCTATTCTTATATGTTTAGCATTTTTTACACTATTTGCACAAATTTCTTCCCATTTTAACCCTACTCTTAACCTAACAAATTATTTTTATACCCTCATTTTCTCTTTTCAACCCCCCTCCATACCCACTTTTTTACTTCTCCCAATAAAATCATCATTTAACGCTACGCAAATGTGTCAACATAGGGCCCACCACAACTCATATGGTTTGACAATGTTACATGGTTCCCTTCTCTCTTTCTTTCTTCCCTGGGCCCACATCTGTGTTTGACTTTCCCTTTCCCTTTCCATTTCCCCATCACGGGTCCCCCTTCCCTGTTTGCGTAGTTCTTTCTCTTTTTCTTTTCACCATTGGTAATGATGAATTGATGCGAGAATGATGTGAGCATATGTGAGAAAAAGGAGGATGTGAGAATGAATTGATGAGGTGCTGTTGTTCACCGGAAAATTGAGGAGATAAATGGAAGAGAGAGAGAGAGAGAGAGAGAGAGAGAGAGAGAGAGAGAGAGAGAGAGAGCTAGGGCTGCCAAGGAAGTGACAATGTAGTAGGTGTCAGAGGCATGTGAGAAGAAAATTGCTCAGGAGAGAAGTCAGTATTCTCTGAGAATACAAGTAGGAGAACAGTTTTTTGGGTACCGCTTCCATTTTTTTTCTTCTCCAAAACGGGGAAAGATAAAACTACGTGAAAAAAAATGTATTTTTTTCACCATCATTACAAAAACGAAATTTTGTAAGCATACAGTCCCGAAATTTTTCTTTGGTGGTGGGAGTGGTATTTTGAGTTTTTTCTTTGATGGTGATGGCGGGGGGGGGGGGGGGGGGCTGGGGGGCTGGGCTGCGGTTTCAAAACTCCAAAATGGGAGTTTTAAAAAACAACGCTAATTTTAAAAACTGAAGGAAAAAAAAATGTGTGCCAAGTGCATTTTTTTTCTCCAGTTTATAAAACTGGAGAAAAAACTGAAAACTTAAATGTTGTCAAACGCTATCTTAGTCTTGCACAAGCTTGCAAAAAGATATTTCTCACCTTTCAAAGAAACATTTAGTAATTAGTCACATTAGTACTTCAACGACCTTATTCACAGGAAGACGGTTGTGGTGTGTTGGTGCATCGCTTCTAAAAGTGCTGCTTGCAATATTGGCTGACATCGTTAGGGGTGAGCATTTAAACTGTTGAACGTAAAAATCGAACCAACCAATCCGTCTATTTCCAATCTGATCTAAAAATTTGATTTTTTTTACTAACTCTAGTTATCTAATCACTCATATAAAATGGGATAAATTCCAAAATTCCTTGACGTAACACACATTTTTCACTAGTTGTCTATATTTCACTAAGTGTTATTAATTATAATAAAAAAAATCAGTTTTTTTGGAGCTTATTAGCGTGTATAAGTTATTAATTTTTGAGCCTAAACTTATCCAAAATTGAGTTTAGCCTAAACCGATTAAACCGTTCAAACCGATCCGTTCAAACCGCAGAAACGGAACCGTTCAATTACAGTTCGATTTTTTTTTTGTTTTTTAAACCGAGGTTGATCGGTTTGGTTTGGTATTCAGCTTCCAAACCGAACCAATCGAATCGTGCTCACCCCTAGACATCGTAATACCTTTTGATGGCAGCTGCTACTACCAATATATTTGAGGGTGCCAAACATAATTATCCTCAATTTTTTTTCTTTTTTTGTAAATTTGGAGGGTGTCCTCTCATATTCATGGTCCTTCAAGAATTATTTGTTGCTAACTTTTTTTTTTTTGGTACGTATAGTTTTAGCAGCAAAAATACAAATAGAAGGAGTTAAAAGGAGGTTTGAGTGGCACCACTTTTCTAAAATCAATTCTAATTCAATTTGAGTGTTTGAATCTATCTTTTAGATGTTGTGTTATATTGCAGTTAGATTAATGTGAAGTGAGCAATTTTATTGGATAAATGTTGAACGAATTATTATTATCAACTTAATTAGTATTTGGTGAAAGGAAAACATGCTTGAAGAAGGACAACTGTCTACTGACTACCCATCATCTCTAGCGACGAAGGTCCTCCTCGTCCTCATAATATGCATTTTACATCCACTTTTTTATAATAAAAAATCCTAGTCATTTACTATATGACTCTACGTGCTACCCGCATGACTAGTTTTTAGTTGTTAAGCCAACATTTATTTTGAATGACACCCGAAAATACAAATTAAACAAAAGCTGAAAGAAAAATATCTAGGGATGACATTCAGCTTACAATTCAAAATAACTAATGAAAAACATATGTAGGCAAATATTTCATAAGCAATTGATTTACAATCTAATTAAGCCTTTTGTATTCGTGATGTATGAGACGATACAATATTCTTTTGTGTATTGTATTTGTATACTAATCCGTTAACAAAGATGGGACTACAACATTTTCTCGTTCCAAACACAAGAAACTTTTAACCAAACTTTTATAATTTCTCATTCCATAGGATTTCTCTGACTAGCGATTATAATTTTAATAGGAAAATAGGTATACATTTTATAAGATCTTAATTTCCTTTTTTATCTCATGTTATATCAACTGGCTTGCTCGGGTCCCGGGCTAGTACTTTCATGATGCCAAAATTGGCCTTGAGTTCTTTCATTTCTTTATTTAAATCTCCACATTAACTTTTTTCACTTTACACTCATCCGTTTATCTTTTTTTTTTCTCAAAAGCTAAGAAATATGTGTCATAAGATTGTAAATGTGAGGTCAACATTCTTAACCTCGGAGTTTACATTGCAACAGAGTAAAAATCAAACTAAAAAAAATAGAAAATAAAACAAAGGTACAGACCCAACACCCTTTAACTTATTAATATAAAAGCACCAAAGTGCAAATTATAACACACATAAACAAATTTAAACCCTCAATCCGGACGACTCTATTAACCCGAAGTCACGCTCCAAAAATTGGATTATCACCACCAGTTAAATCACGCAACGAATCATACACCACCGACAAAAAACTATCGAATCCGACCAAAAGAGTGCCACCCACCTACGGCGCCACCACACAACCACTCGATTTGAAGATCATTTTTTGATCTTAAAATATTACACAACCACTCAATTGAAGATCATTTTTTGATCTTAAAATATTTATTTATATAGCACAGTCTTTTCAGTGGGCCAATGAAAACCTAAGGGCTGGCATCATGTCCAAGACTTATTTAATTGCACACAACAAGAAAATCACATCGAATCAAGCTCTTTCTCAAAATCCCATTATTTTAGTTTTTTGAATGTTTGGAGCAAGATACGTTTTGTCAGGAAAAAAAAATAAAAATCTGCTCTTGCACGCTCTCTTATTCGTAATGCATTGTTTTTACTATTAAAAATAGATATAATACGTTTCTTGAAAGTTTGAGTTATGATAAGATGCTTATTCATTTTGTAACATCGTATTAGAACCGGACCGGTCATTGAGTCAATGAAGGTGCTGGTCGCTGGTCGCTGTTCACTGATTCAAATCAAGTAAATAAATTTAAATTAATCAGAATTACAAAAGAAAAAAAATACTTGACTAAAAATGCATAAAACGTGCAAATGTCAAGTTTAACGATAACTATTATCATAAAATTCCTTGGATCTTTAATTTTTTAAAAATCCAATGGTATTAAAAATGATTAACATGAGAGAAATTAGTGCAAAATCAAAGAGTTAAAAATTGTTACATGCTTTGTTCTTTGTTAACAGAGATGTGTGGTTTGTCAAGTGATATAAATTGTTACATGCTTTCTGATTTAGATATCGATTTATTATCCTGTGAAACAAAGAATAAAAAATAACGAACGGTTGAAATGATGCCACACACAAAAATAAAAAATTAAGATATTAAGATTTTTGGACTTTTCTTTGCACCACCGTCTTGCGCCTAGGTGCACGCCTTTTCGAAAGGGTTGCGCCTAACCCTAATCAAGGCGTAGGGAGTGCGCCTTACGCCTAGGCGTGCCTTTGATAACACTGCAAGGATCAAGACCTTAACTTCCAAACAAGGTCGTGAAACAGCATTAGAGACAAACGGACGGTCAATTCCTTTTTACACACACAAATTTGGAGGAAGAGAACACATTGTATAAACCTAAAACTTCATTTCCTTAATTCTTCTTACACCTTACAAATGGCTAGACTAGATAGCCATCTAATATAAATCCTAGGCAGACAATAAAAGTATAACTAATTACTTCTTCAACAACCTACAATCCCATTACTTGCACTAAGCACACGAGACACGAATGCACTTGTAACTCGCACCACAAATGGACCATCAACACGAAGTTACTTGATCCACTAACACAAGTCACTAATGCACCACTCTAATGACATATATCAAATTTATTCTTTCAACAGAGAAGGGAATAGAGAGGTGAAAAATCAATTCAACAAAACAAGATGATTATTCTCAAAAAAAAAAAGATGAGAGGCTAGACAGGAACATAAACCAAACCATGTCACACAGAACCCAAAAAAAAAAGGCTCTAATGAACCACAAGGCTTTTAAAAGGCGCAGGGCGTCACAACCCACAATATTTTTCACTATGCTACAAGGTGTTACTACATATAAACTAGGTAATTATTTCCCCAGGCCACCAAATGTAGATTGTAATACACAAGTTTAATCCGATACTGTTATTATCAATGCAATTCTCATATTTTGAACCAAAAAGAACTATACAAACTTAGACTCAGCACGTATCTAAGTTTCACAATACAAAATAGAGCTCATTCCATGCACCATTCTTTACCTACTTGTGTAAGCAGAAAATGTGAATGGATACGTGAAATACCTACAAACCCAACTTTTTCCTCTCTTCAACCTTCGATTTCAAATAGTTTTCAGTGGGAATCTCCCCGCTTCTTGAAGTCGCACGCCACCATGTTTTAAGCTCATCCTGTGAAGGCATATAGCATTAACATTGATCGCCATATGAAGGTCAAAAACGCAACTTAAGATACATCAAAGGTAGCAGCAGTTGAAATAATCTTTAGCCTTAGAACAGCCAAGGGAGTAGGAGACTAGTCCAAGAGTGAATCAGCATGTGGTATTGAGTTCATAACCTCTCCAAACTTTGATTTCATAATAAGGTGTTCTATTCATTATTTTGCATCCTGATAGTTTTATGGAGGGCCAAAATTATAAATCTTTGTGATGTTGGAAAGTATTTCTGTAAAACTTGACGATAATATGAGGCAATGTATCTAGGAATCTAGTAAAATATAGTTAAGAGTCTAGATCTTAGTTGCATGGAGCAGGAGCGAGAGCGTTGGAACCTAAAAGAATCTGAGTCGGGAGCGGCTAGAGTAAATAAATAACATTTATCGTCTATTCAGCTAATATATATATGTGAAAAATTATGTATAGTTACATAAAAAACATGCATATTTACATAAATTATATGAGATTTTGGTGAACTAACTCAATTATTTTCTAGAGAGGTGTTTAATTAAGTTTTTTAGTCCAAGAAATTCAATATTGTACTGTGTTCGGCTATCAATTGACCAATGGTAAAGAGTCTGATGTGGCCATATCAAAACCTTGTATCCTTGTACAAAGTACAAACTTTCGCCCGCTTCAACATGCTCTACCTCTTAGCAAACCAAATCGTTAATTAATGACATACTGCAAGACCTTGATGCAGAATCTGTTGGGTCTTTTATTCAAACATGATACGAGAACGGGTCGAGCCTATGGGATGCCATTTGCTCAACCACTGCAAAAATCTGTTGTCCTCAGCCACACTCCAAAGAAAAGGGTGAAGAAGGACCATATATCAGTGCCTCCGACTCTGAGGCGCCAAGAGAGTGAGTCTCTACAAGAACTGTCATGAAAATGGGTATAATGCCTGTGAAAGAGTAGGAGACCTTGCAAGCATCGTTAGAGCTGGGTAATTCTAGAAGCACCGGCAAAACAAAAAAAGAGCTGCTGGTTGCCTGTGATAGAGTCACGTGAAAGAAGAAGTAGACAAGAAAAAGAAAGCAGTGGTACTCAAGTGGGATGAATCGTAAGAAGAAGAGAAAATTGGAAAGAGATCTGGAAAGTAAGACAAGGAAGTGGGTACGTGGCAAGCAATGCCAATCTGTAAGAAAGAACATGGGTGGCTAGCAAGTTCTAGTCCATGGAAAGAAAAAGTCGGACCTGAGGATGCGTACTGATTTGAAATCATGAAGCTAACATGTATTCCATGAAGCAAGGCAAAAGCCAGATGACCTCAGGAATGAATGAAATAGCCATGGGGGGAAAGTGGGCAGCAGACCCACAGTGAACAAAAGGAAAAGCGGGCAGAAGATCCACGAAGAAGAAAATGGATGGTAGTCTGAGGAAAAGGAAACTTTCAAATTAAAGGGGAAGCATGTGAAAGAACAAGAATGAATAGTTTCAAAACTAATGAGTGTTAAGAAAGTAATTTCGTAAATCTCGAAGACAATTCAAGAGCAATGTATCTAAATTTTAAAGTGTCCTCTGTGCAGAGACTAGAGTAAGATGTACTTAGAAATTCAAGAGTCTACATTATAGGAATGTAATTAACTTGGGAGGCTCTAGAATTATCACTAACTAGTATATAGGGTCCTTGCGTAATCACTTGGATTAGGCCTCCAAGAAGAGTCCTCATCCTCTATCCATTGATGCAATGCATTATGATTTATGAATATGTATCTCTTCCACTGTCTACTTCAAAATTCTTACCAACTTTTGGTGGCTATTCATTTCAATCTTGCCTTTTAGGTTATGACCTCTCACGAGGTCACTGGAAACGGAGTACTCTCATTAGTTCAAAGGGCGGTCTGTTGTCTTCTGGCGGTCAGTGTAAAGGTGGGCCAACTATAACCATCACGTCGTGCACTCGTGCTATGAACAGATTACCCAGGATGATGATTTCCAATTGAGAGCTAAGATACAAACTCAAAAAGGGAAAACATGCAAGAAGAGTATTAGCAAGTTCCAGGCCGCATGCAGTTGATGAAACCTTGGTTAAAGTATGAAACCGAGGCAACATCACAGAGGGTTGCCTGATCAGCGGTCGAGGTTTTAAACCATGAAAAGCCAAGGAACGCAAGTTGTATTCGCTTAAAGGCCAAAATCTTCTAACACTTTCTTCTTTTTTTCTTTTCTTGATTTGATGTACATCTCTAACAGAGATGCTGAAAAGGCCCAAAAGACCACAACACATGCAATGTATCATGTCTTTTTTTTACGAATCAGTAATTTCGCAGTTGATGACTAGTCAAAGCAGAACACAAGGAAATCAATAACATCACATTGCAACTTATTACCTCTAAAAAATCATTGTTGGAGACATACTGGCTTTCAACTAAGCATTTGATACCCCCAACAGCCACGGAAATGGGACTTTTGGAATTTCTGGGTGAGTCTTCACTTTGCTTTCCTGCCAAGTGAGGTGACAGAAATGTTGAAAGTTAACTACACTGTTTAGACATTAACAAAAGAGTAACCAAACATGTATCGGATGATAAGGGTTTAACTGCGAATACAACAGAAATCGTAAGTGCAATAGTTCAAGAATGGCACCATTCACACAAGCAACGTAATAGCCTGTTCCTCCAACTCCTTCCAACTTCCCAAGCCGCAAGCGCAGGTAAAAGCCATCTAAATGCAAGAATGAGTTGTGGGATTTCTTCCATCTGGGCCATGTAACATTACGTGAAATACGGAAGAGAAAACAATAACTTACAAGTAGACGAAAAAAACATGAGAATGTCTCGTGTGCTGGTTGTAGGCAAACCCAATCCTTCAGTCATAACTGCTAATATTGTATGATACGTAATTTTCTTCTTGCGCCAAAAGCATGCTGGAGAACATCAAAAACCTCAATCCGAACTACGGCATGAGTATACAAATAGATGGTGGGCCTAGCACCCTGGTGGCTAACCCACCCAACAGCATTCTTATAGGAAGAATAAGCCCGCTAGGCATAAGAAGCACGAGGTATAAGAAGATCCACCACCAAGTTCCCATGTGGGATATGACTTAAGAATCTATACTTGCTAGCCATAACTAGTTAAGTGTAATGTCTAGTTTTAGTCAAGTGTGTAAATTCTCTAAGAATGATTTATCTTTAATGCACTTACCACATGTGAACATATTATTTTCTGCATAAGGAAAATAGCGTATCATACAATTAGCGGTACACAAAGCAAAAACTTTAAAAACATGCTACATTTCTCCATATGAAATCTAGAAAGTACCCTCCTTCAAACCTTCAAAGTGCAGAACCAAAGGCACCCCCGCCCCTCTTCATAAAAGATAAAAATAGAAAGAAAACAACCCCCAATGGAAAAGACAAACTGGCAATACAAGATAATGAAATGGTACAACTGGAATATAATTTAAGCTTTACTGTCCCAACGCTAAGTACCCATTACAACGAATAGAATGCAAGCAATACTGAAAATAATTCTATATGCAAAGCAAAATTTTTTGCACAAGGTCAGACCCAGATGTGTAACATGTGGGAAACCTCTTCAGTCAATCATACCTCAACACCCCCTCCCCCGTCACCGCCAAATATTGGGACCAAATGTTTTCTCCTTTTAGCAGAAAAAGGACATGAAAATTTAGTTACCATTCATCTATAGATTTGGTTGGGGCACTCTGAAATACCAACCTCATGACCTGGCATGATTTTCCCGCCTATGATGATCAACACCCTTACAAGTTACAACAATGTCTCAAAAGGAGTAATCACCGTCTTTTTTTTTTCTTTCTAATCTACATGATTACTAACAAGAGACATGAGAAAAGTAACGTTGCAAACAGACAACAAGGTGGCCTGATCATTTTATGGAACATCTTTGTATCTCGTACTTCTCATTTGATACGACTATTTCCAGGAAGTCATAAGTGGTGAAAAATGGACACAAGTTTACTATATTGTGTACCGCATGTACGGTGCACGAGAGTACACATGCAGTCTAGTTGAGCAAACTGCATGAACATATCATATGCAAGGAGTTATCAACAAATATTTACTGATGAAAATCCAAAAAAACAATGCATTAGTAACTATGCTTTCTTACTTGAGGATATCCACACGAGACAAACGAAGCCTCCTTATGGTGTCAAACATTCCTTGTGGAGCATCTGAAAGCTGCTTGGTATCAAAACTGCAGAGAGGCAAAATATGATTCTCTTTTGAATCGTCCTCTGCGGATCTTGTAGCAATGCCCTTCTGAGCATCATCCAAACCTGAATTTTTTTTACGGAGTTTATTCTTTCGTTTCATATCAGGTAGCAACTAAGATTGTTATCTTTTTCAGGCTTTCTTGCATTGCAAACAATGTATTCACCTGAAGATGGGGGATTGCCTTCCTTTGTCTGCAACAAAGTAGAAAATCTTCTAGAGTGTTTATGAAGCTCTACTTTGCCAACACTCTGGTGATCGGCAAAAGAAGCGTCCTGTCCTGATTGCTGCTGCCTGCTCGAGGATGCCACAGAACATGCAATAGCCCAATGATCCAGCTGAAAACATCTGATGCATAGACAGGGAGTGTCTTCGGCTCCATCGTACAAACTGACATTTCTCAGAAGACCTTTAAGTTCACCCTCTTTTACCTCTGCGCAATCGCGCAGATTATGGCCACTTCTGCCACAAAAGAAACAGGTTGTCCTTGTGCTAGCTGCATCATCTTTTATATTTGATGGTATGATATGCTTGATAGCGTCCAATCTCTTTGCAAAAACAGAAGCCATTGCCTCTGTACTCTTGAATGTTTTGGAAGGTAGAAGGGGATCATCTCTAGATACGGGCATTTGATTCACTTGTGCACAACTCCTTTTGAAGCCAATGGAAGCCTCAGTACTGGTAACATGGTTCTGCAATTCTTTACGCGCATCATTCACTGAATCTGCAGGGGAGTACTCCTTTGCCCCTGAACGATTTCGGTCCATGTTAAAATTGACAGGATTCCAGGGAATAAGCGCTGTGCATTCAGTTGAACACTCGAGGATTCCATTTTTATTCTGATGGTGAAGATTTTCTTTTAGCACAGGACAAGGAAACTTTGGAGTATATCGAGTAATCCACAAGCTCCCAAGAGGATCTCCTTTGGAATCTGTGTTATTCTTTGCTTTGCCTTCAGATGAAGGATCCAAGTAGTTGTTCTCAGCACTTTTAGCCTTCTGTTTAACTGGAGAGGAATTTGATGAGAGTACAATATCTATGGCTTTATCTGATGTGAGGTTAGTATTGATGTTGTCTTCTGCAAAATTAGTCATGCAGGTCGCATGAGTGGCAGCAACATTTGTAGACACTGTGCATGGTTGATTTGACGGGCGCCCTTCACTTCCAGATGTAGATAGGTTAGACTCGTTAGACACGAGAAATTGTTTGCAAGACTTTCCACCCTCCCAAAAGCATGATATCGGGGTAACATTGGCACCACTTGCTTTGTCAGCCAGCAGTTCTTTGGAGCCTCCTACTGGATAATCATCATGTACCTTCATATTTCGACTAGACATGGCCTGAAAAATGTTTTGAAAGCCCATGTTCCTGCTCCCAGAGTCAATATTTTTGTTGCATATAGCAGTCTCATGATCACATCTCTCAAGGCCATGATTAGGATGTACAAGGGCAAGAGCAAGAGGAGGACCCTCATCTTGATTGGTCTTAGCTAATCCCTTTACCATGTTAGATATCCAATTCATGAAGGAGCTATCTTGTCTGGAAACGGATGTCGAAACAGGAAATTCTTGGACTTGTTTTTTCATTCTTTTGCTCTGAGCAATTAACTGTTGTTCAAAGCTCCCTCGCTTTCTTCCTTTGGAAAATAAGCCGGCACTATTACAACTTTCCATGCTCCCATGGCTGTCATCTTCACTTTCTGACATCCTTCCATTAGTATCCCTCGTGAATAAAGGCTTTTTCTCTTTGCTCTTCCTTTTACATAGAAGAATCCTTCTTCCAATGGGAGAAGATTCAACAGGAACAGGATTGTCCCTCAAGAGTATCTCTTCTTTCTGCCTAAAAGCATCTTTACCAATATGATGGTGTACGTCATTTTCAGAGCTGGACTCGAGCTTCTCCAGACGAGTGGCACTGCTAAAATCATATGCTTCTGGTTTATTTTTGCTCTCCTCAATAGCTAAAGATAGTTCTGTTGATCCTCTTTCCAGTGATCGCAAAGTTGGCATGAACGTATCGAGAGCCTCATGCTGTCCAAGAGTCTGAACTTCAGACACCAAAGCAATTTCTAAGCCCAACGCCGGTTTGGGACTAGCAACATCATCAATCCTACCATTCTGATAGACTTCTCTCTCTCTATTAGATTGCCCGGACAAAGCTTGAGTCATGGCTATGTCAGGTCTGGACTTACTAGTTATGAGTGGCAGAAAATCCGTTGTTTTTAGATATTCTTGACCTGCAGGAAACAAAAGATTTCAGTTAGATGTGATGCCATAGGTACAAGAAGGCTGCGTTTTTATTGAACCAAGTTAATGTAACAAATTGTATTGCTAGCTACTAGTTTTATCATAGCAGAATAGACTGGATTAGGTACCTACCTATGCTTCCGCAAGAAGGATATAATTACTCTAATTACATTCAGGCGTGCCTTATCATTTTCTTCTTCAGCAACTAGTCTTTAGTTCTAAGCTAGTTTTCTGAACCAATGTTCCCAAGTACTAAAATAAGGAGGACAATAGCGATATGCACCTCCATTTTTTGGACTTATTTCAGTCATATTGTCCAGTTGAATCTCTTTTGGACTGCACAAAGCACTATCTTCATTGACCCTTTGATATCCCTCCTTTTGATTGAGCACCCCATCCACACTAAATAAGTCTTGCAACTTACGACCAGTCTCTACCATACAGAATTATGTCATCATTTGCAAAAAAAAAGGATTTAAGGATGTTGAGCAGAGCGGTTGATGAGGCAAAGGAAGAACAATGAATTGTACGAAGATGAAGCTAATAGTACCAGTGAGGCATCCCAACACAATTGCTGCGTTTCTGCTAGAAGACTTAGTCGAACTGGCAACCTTTGCAGCTTCACTATCCACATGAAGCGTCGGTTGTGATGCAGCCAAGTTCCCTTCATGAATACGTTTATCATCATTGGTCCCCACACTGCACGACGGTGAACGAACCACTTCTCTGGGCCCCAAATCCCATGGAAGAGAGGGCCCTTTTTCCGTTAAATTAGAGTCAGCACACTTGAGACTCAGACCTTTGTGCGAGGACCAAACTAATTCAGATAAAGGATCAGTTGGCACATATTTCATGTCCATTCCTGAGCCTGCATTTACACCTGCACCTGAATTATAGTTCAGTCTCGTCCGAATAGATTTACTGGAAGAGCCCAGAGCGAGCCCTAAATCCATCTCACTATTCTCGACGTTCATCATAAACCAAAATTTACTTTCAGAACCCAATCCTGAAATGCAAAATAAATCCAAGTCAGTCTTTGATATGAAAGCTTTAAAATTAAAAAAAAAGCCAGAATGTTCAACTTCTTCTCCAGTAACAAATCAACAAGAATAAGAGGGTTACAGGTGAGACCAACTTCTTCTCCATTTATATAGGCTAACAAATAGGAACAAAATTAAGTGCCAAAAGAAATTAACCTTATATCCTATGGGCAGCTTCGGATTGCACCTGCCCCAGTCATAAACACGAATCCCTCTAAAGACAACTCGTTTCCCCAATTTGCTTTATGTGGAGCCATACTTTTACTGCTAGTATGACTATGATATATTGTTATGCTATCTCATGGTTCCTTGTCATTTGTCTAATATGTTGCTCAGTGAGTACAGTTTAACAGGATCAAGATAAATACAGAAATGTCTAGTACAAGTACCTTAGAAAATCAGACCTGCTTGAACTACTAGAATGGGCTTTCTCACAAATTTGCCAGACAAGCTCTTAGGACAGATTCTGATGTGGGGAGATGTTGGGGGGTGGGGGGGAAGACGTCACTTCCGAGGTTCTATGAATCTGATCCTGATGTAAGGCCATTTGGCCGGCCTGTCCGACTGTTCGTAATAAAATTACTACTTTCGTTATGGTGAAAGCAAGAAAACTAGTTTAGAATAACACATTAGCAAGTCAGCTCTTGAACAAGATCACTGCGAATACCAATTTACTATTACGCCAGTTACCTTAAAAGAGAATCCTCCTTCCTCGGGAGTCGGGAGTGGGAAGGTTTAAAGAGAAGAGGGCGACCTTCATATAAATGTTTGCAACCACATCAAAATGCATAACAGAGTTCATGGAAATATTAATTCAAGCCAGTTATACAAAGGAAAGAGGCATATTTCAAGAAGTTTTCTTCATCCGCATTCCTACTAAGTGTGCCGTAAAATTAAGCAGGCAAAGCTTGACTTAAGTTCAGACACAAAGTTTACACCATTAACTGACATGAAAATGACTCATTGAAATGTACTTAAGAAGATAGTCTACAAATCTCTCTCTCTCTCTCTCTCATCTTTTTCTGATCTAGGGCTAAAGGGGGACTGTCTACCATAGTGTATGATGCTTGTTTTACGAATGATAATGCGTGCTTGCATAGTCAAAAACCCAATTGGTGTAAATCGAAATCAGAACACTTGAGATGATCAAGACTCATATGCAAGCTAAACATATACTATGCAGTTAAAAAACCTATAGGTGTAAATATAAGTGACATGTAGGGAAAACTGAGATGACTTCTATACCTGTTTGAAATTGAAGTTGGTACATCTAACTTTCACAATAGAAGAGTTTTAAGGTAGCATATCTCACTACTCGATCCACATCTGAAGGATCAGTATACTTTGATGGGTTGACTCTTAGTTGCACAAAGCGGGGGCGGGGGCGGGAGCGGGAACGGGGGAGCATAAGCACCAAGAAGAATCTGAGGTTGGGAGCGGCTTGAATAAATAAATGCGGAAAGAGTATTATCATTTGTTTAGTATAGTTTACATAGCCAGCAACAATAGACAAGGAGGCTTTAAGGACTTGAAGGAGGAGAGAAACAAGGAATTGAGTTGAAAAGGGCTTGATTTTCAGGTATTCTCTCACTTGTTCCATGCATCTCTATCCAACTAACAGGATCGAGTTCCCATATTAGCTTGGGACGAGATCCCATGGAGCTCCTAACTTGGGATCGCAAAAGCGAGTTTCCGAGAGAGAAACGTCACCTTATTAGGAGTTTCCTGCAACTAAGGGTTGACTACAGCAAGAACCCAAGAATCATTGGCTTAGGCTTGGATACGAAGTAAGCATTAATTCTGTAATTAGTTTTGTTTCCTTTCCCCAAATAGAGGATGACAACTGACAAGAAACCAAACAAACTTTTTGCATAGAATTCTGATTATGATGAAATTTAGGTTTAAAAGTCTTTGCTTGTTAATATATATACTTCATCAAACGAATGCAACACCAAGAGCCGTAAAACGTAAAACCATAATCTCCAATATACACAGCTAAGACACTTTTATGAAATAAATTAATCACCCAACCAATTGGTTTTGCAATATAGTCATCCAGCAAAAGGACTCATCAATCAAGTGCCAACCAAATTACATAATCTGGATCAGTATGAAACACCAGAGTTCCTAGCACTAAAGAGTTCTATAGATATCTATCCTCGGTTCAAAATCTTGAAAACCCCCAAATTGAAAGATCAAAAACTGGCTGACAGAAAATTTTCTATCTTCGCCAAGATTTTGCCAGCACCCAAACAGAAGCAAATGAGGACCAAGACACCATTACTTTCATGGAAAACAAAGGAACACCCATTAAAGATTGAAGCAAGATAACCAGAACCCACTTACCTCATACTCCATAAATCCATAATCTCTCTCTCTCTCTCCAAGAACCAAAATCCTTTATCCTCTGTACTCTATTGATAAAGCACTTCAAGTCAAGAAAATGAGTCAACCCAAAAGAATGAGAAGAGAGAGACACGGTACACACAGTACACACAAATACATAGATTCAGTTCTGCTATATGCCTGATGAAGCTAAGGAGTTTCAGTTGTCCATAAAATTTGGAGCCAGTGGAGGACAATGTGCCACGTGTAAACACTGCATGCCAGTGACTTTCGTTAAAAGTGTTTTTAATACTTCTGTTTTTGCAAAGTATACATGAAGGGCCCTTTGCTGTCAAAACCAAAAGGGCTGTTTTTCTGGTCTTCTGTCACTCTGTTGCTGTAGTGTATGCGAGGGAAGATGAATTCAGAGCCATGAGATAAGATGATGAGCTTTTGAGAAGCTTTCTTGTTTTGGAGTCAACTCTGTAAACAAACAGAGAAGAGTCACTTTTAGAATGTTTTCATCACTTTTTCAAGCGTGTCATTAAGAAATTATTAGTTGTTGATGTAACATAAAATAATAGCTAATCTTTAGGAGTACATAATATAGGTAAAAGCAACTCTTGTCATGGCACATTAGATTTTTTTTTTCCTCTTTTGGGTGGAGCTAACTTCAACAAAGTAAAGATAAAGGTCAAAGTTTCCATTTTGGGTTGGAAAAATAAATCACAAACAATTTTATAGATTTCAACCTTTTGAGTTTTGATTATGTTCTAATTCGTTTCACTTGTTTTGCAGATGAAAATAAAAGGAATAAGAAATCATAACTTCGTGACCCTCTTCAAAATAAAAACGCTTCGATGGTTGAAACTTTTAGTCAAGGACAAAGAGAAGGTGTTTGGTTGTCAAATTAGGATCGGAAGACCACACAGTTCAGAATATTCACGGAAAGGAAAAGGAAGCCATAACCAACTTGAGAAAGATCCAACACACAACATAGGCATTAAATCTTTTCCAAGATTCAACTGTTCAAATCAGCTGAGAATTTTTTTGGTTCATAATCTTACTGCTTTGGATTTAAGAAAGCCCATTATCATGTTTTACCATTACAAAGTTTTAAGCTTTTGCCATCAAACACCCAACTGTGTGTCACATCTAACTACTGGTATACAAGAAGAAATTATTGGTGATCTTTCAAGATTAAGGACTTTGATAGTTTGAAAACAGCAATTGGTCATAACATAAGTAAGCAGTACAAAATCAGTAAACATAAGGCCACACTCCAAGCTCTACTAGGAGGTTAGGGGGTCTTTTCATGTTGGGAAAAGCAAAAAACAGGGGGATAAGTTTGTGCGATATATTTTTATTGGTGATGAAGTAAGTCAATGAAATATTTTGTTATTTCAGTTCACAGTTATAAATAACCTCGGGCTAAAAAATACATTTACGCTAAAGATATTTATACATATTTTTCAGGGTTATACACCCTTTTATTTACCGAAACATAATTTTAACAACTATACAAATTACAAAAAATGTATGAAAAATGCACTACCCTTTACTGATTTAGGAGATCCATAGAGCATTAGGTGAGAGTACTTGCACGATTAGGAGTTGTATGTTTAGCATTTTCATGATTTTTCGTATTCAGTTAGAAAATACGTTCCTCTACTTATATCATTTTTATCAAAAAAAAATTAGCTACTTTTTTTTTACATTAGGTTAAGTTTTTGGTGAAAAAAAATCTGAAAACACCTTTGAGGTGTAGGTGTTTTTCAGTTTTTTGTCACCGTTTGAATAATTGCACTCAAAACGAAAACATAAAATGATAAAAATAAACAATTTTTTTTAATAATCATTAAAAAAATTGGTAGAAGTACGGCCCTACTTTTTGTTGTTTACTGACTCATCCATATGCATCCAAATTAGTCTTACGTACCAGCATTAAAGTGGAAACCCGTCTAGCTCATGTCCATGCCATTTTTTAATAGTATAGTTATAGTTACATAATATCCTAGAATAATAATAAAAGAGCTAAATAGTGAATAAATAGTGTTCACTCAAAACAAGAAAATTTCTTTCAAGTTAGCCAAATTACTTGAAAGGGTTAACAGCATAAAGCCCACTCGTGGTTTGGGCAAGTTGCGAAAAGACCTGTCGAGTTACAAAAGATTCAAATGGTCCCCTCCTATGGTGCCAATCTTGTTGCAACGCTTGAAAAAATCGTCCAAATTTGCGGCATGTGATGCGCACACTCCTAAAAAGTGTTTTTCGTAGAGATTAATGCATGAAAAGACTAAAATGCCCTCTTTTTCTTTTAATCTTTCGTTCATGTCCCATTTTCTTTTCCACTCCAACCAAACTTAGCCTTAACTGCGACCCTCACCAAACCAGCTCCATCCACCCCTTATCAACCGTAGACCAGCGTACCAACATTGCACAAACTCAAGATCTAGTGATTGGCACATTTTCTACGTATGGGTACCGTGAAAAATTCCTTCTTTCTGTTTCAGAGGAACCGTTGATGCAAAACCTCATGTCTCTTTTTATAACTTCTATGCTTCGAAGAGTCTTTTATGACTCGTGCAAATCACGAGGGGATCTATATGCAACTAACCCAAACTTGAAATGACATTGCTTTTGGAAGTCAAAAAGCCTTGAAATGAAAGGGAACCAAGACCAAATAGTACTGATATGAGCAATTTGGCAACTTGAGGAGGGCCGGAGATACTAGAGATAATTCAAGATAGGGTCGGTCCCACAATGAATATAATCCACAAATTTCTGGTCCAATCAACCACCAAACTTGTGGGTTTGGCCCTGTATATGTATATCTCACACCACACTAAATTGCTAGCATTACATCACCTCTATCAAAGTTGCAGGGATTTGTATGTATCCATGGGGAAGTGGGCGGTCTCTTTCGTTTTGTCTTCGTTGTCTGCTACCCGCAGAGACAGCAGCTGAGACGTGAGCCACGCGTTGCAGCTTACAAACCAAGGGTCTCTCTCACCATAAAGGCCTCTTGGGGGTTCCTACATAGAATACCTCACTTCTTTGGATTAAGACGTACAGGAGAGATGTTGTACAGTTGTCGAGATGTACGTGAGCGAGGTGTTGTGCAGTATTTAACGATAACAAGTTTTTATCGTAAAAAAGTATTTAGCGATATTTTTTGGTACAACACATCTACCGTACAACTGAAAATCATAATCCCACTACTTTGTATGGCATTGTTGCCAAATTTTGCATGACAATCTTGAATAATGTCTTAACACGAGATCTGTGTAAGAATAATACTTTGAAGGTGGAATTCTACCGGGCCGGCCGGACTTAAGAAATGTGATTAAAAAAAATATGTATCAACGATTCAATGGGAATGGGCGTTGGATCAGAGAACCGGTGCGATTTTCTTTCAACCATCAGAATTCTAACTTACAAAGTCACGAACATCACCGTGCTCACCGTCAATGCCGAACAAAGGTCCCTTCCATGGAACCCACTTCTATTTGATTACATAATACGCATATGTTGCGTAACCGGACATTTTTACAATCACTAGACTTGCTCATTAATTGAAAATCAAACCGAAGAAACCTTCTGTTATTTCGTTTTCAAAGTTGGACATTTTGAATTTCTGGTTTGAATTTCATGTTGAAATTCTATAAATTCAACTTGTACCCGAATCACCAAATTTTATGCATTCTTTAGTATTCAGCAAATAAGACATATGTACTTAAAAAACGACGTCACTTTAGGTTGTATATAAGTAGTAACCCTAATTCTGAGTCTGAGTCTTTGGATTGTGTATATTTATATTTAAAAGAGAAATGTTGTAATACCCAGATTTTTTGCTACTTGTATAAGTACTAATTAAAAAATTATATTGATGAATTAAGTCATGTACTTTAGAGAATTTGTTTGGAGTCCTTTTAGTGACGAAATAAATATTTAATAACCTTAGTGGATAATGTGATTAGATTAAATATTATTTTAAAAAGAAGAAGAAGAAGAATAAGAAATTTCGACTTGGATTAGAATTTTAAGTCATATTGTGATTAAATTAGTAACGAGGACTTTAACTTGTATTATAATTACACCAGCAATAAGGAATAAGGACTTTTAGTTGCGTAATAATTACACTAACAGTAAGGACTACTTTTAGTTGTGTTATAATTACAGTAGAAATTGAGACTTCAAATCATATTAGAATTAGATTATCAAACTGCATAAGGAGGAAGAAGACACGAGAGTCATAAGAGTCTTCATATTTTTTAGAGACAAAGGAGAAAAATGAGCTAGTGTATTCTTTTAGGTATTCAAGCAAAAACGTTGGAATTGATCTAAGATAAAGAGGCAATTTTTTACGTTATATTCGTTACTTTGTGGTAAGTGTTCTTACGCCATCTTTTCGTTTTATACACGAGATCTATATACTATCGTTTGATTCCCCAAAATATATTTGCCTTTGAGCTTATTATTGATTATCATGCTTATTTGTGACGTTACCCAACTTTTCACTGTCTTATACTTTGCGTTAAAGACGGTTCTTTTTAATTTATGAAAATCTCTTTTCTTCTTATTGGAAGATGTCTTTGGCAATTATTTTAGCACTCGGTTCTCTTTCACGGCTAAGAAGGCTGCTTTCAAAACCTTGAGGCCACGTGTCATGTTTTTGTTGGTCCTTATAATTATTCATATTATTGTTATGATGTTTTAATCATTGCATTTAGGGGTGAGCACAGTTCGGTTTGGGGGTCAAATCGCAAACCAAACCGTTACCCCTCGGTTTGAAAATTTGTGAACCGAACCAAACCAAACACCATCAGTTTGGACGGTTCGGGTTGGTCGGTTTAGACAGTTCGGGTTGGTCGGTTTAAACGGTTCGACTTAGTCGGTTTGGATCGGTTTGCCCACTTAAAGACGTTGTTAACCTTTGCACACTACTAATTGAAGTTATACTTTTTCTAAATTGCATATAATCTTATTTCATTCGATATATAAGTTCTCATTGATGAATGAGAAAGAATGAGTAAATATAAACTAGATATTAGTCACAAATTTTTTGTGTTCTAAGTGTTGTTAATATTTTTCGTTTCTTCTAACTTTCAAGATTTGTTTATTTGGAATTGCTTAGTACCTTATATGTGTAATTATCAATGAAATGTTACTAAAAATACATTAACATGTCATAGGTCGGTTCGGTTCGGTTTGGAATCGGTTTAAAAAATATGAACCGTGAACCAAATCGAACCAAGGTCGGTTTGGAAAATGTGAAACCAAACCGTTAAGATCTTTGGACGGTATGGTTGGGATTGGATTGGTTCGGTTTGAGCGGTTCAGATCGGTTTGAACGGTTTGGTGCTCACCCCTAATTGCATTCCATCAAATTTTGGTCTTAGCTGTGAATTCTGAGCCTTTCGTCATGTGTCAAATTTCTGGTGGCTTCTATTTCTTGACAACGTCCTTTTATTCTCTCGATTTTCGTGCCATTAAATTCTCACCCAAAAACTTTTATTGACGATATTTCACTCGTTCGATCTCCGATTGAGCAAAATTTTCTTTCGTTGAATTCGTCTTTTCGTTCTCTTCAGTTTGAGTCTACAATGACTATTTTTGAACTTCGAATGAATATTCGCTATATATATCAAATCACTTTGTGGGTGATATTTGTGTTTAAAAGTCACTTTTGATTATCGTGACGCGCCGGCTGCAATATTCGACATGGTATAACCATGATTTGTGATGCTTAATAATAAGTAATTGTGTATGTGATACCTACAAGATTTGGTAAATATATTTTGATATTCAACTTATTGGTTATGTAACCCCTTTTGGGTCGATTTGTTATTCATGTATGAATCGATATTCGACTTATTGGTTAGTTAACCCCCTTTTCGATCGCTTCTATTATTCGCTTGTGAAATTCGATTAAGTTATCTGAATTCCTATTTATTGGTTATATTCGAATCTCAAATTTGTTACTCGTTTTTTGTAACCTTCTTTTGTTCACCTTTGTTATTCGCTTGTGAAATTTGACTGAGTTGTCTAACTTTCTATTTATTGGCTCTTCTTGATAACTCATGTTTGGTATACATTTTTTTTGGCCCTCTGTGTGTAAGATCTCTTACTGGGCAATTCGTGCTCACCCATTTGCTTTTTGTTTCTATCCCCTTCCAGGCCAAGAGTATGACGAAGGGCGAGATGATTAGTACATCGGTGGAATTGCTTTGGTGTTTGGTACCGAGAATTGTAGAGGTTATGAATTCGTTAGAGAAATTATTGGTTAGTTGATTTCTTTTACTTTGGATTCGAATGTTTAGTCAGAGATAGTGTAATAAAATTTTGGATTATTTTTTGAGTTAAGATTTTGAGATTCAAATCATTATGTTTGCGGTATTTTAAATGATCTGCTTTACCATTATGGTTGTTATGTTTTGGACATGATTGGGTTCTGGTTTAAGGACGTATTCGGACCCTCGGGTTCGGGGCGTTACAAATATTATGCAAATTTAAAGTTAAGCTTTAAGTTAAATTTTTATAAAATATTGATTTCAACCGGAACCAGAATAAGGAAATTATAATTATGTTTTTATTTTGATTCTTGATTTTAAAAGATTGAGCCGAAATATTTTGGCTCAGTCTGCCGAACTCTTATTTTGGGTGTGTTTGATAAAACAATTAAGTACTTAAAACTTAAAATTTTCAATGATTTTCAATTAAGTGTGTTAGAGAGCGCTAAATCTTGTATCACTTAAAAAATTAATTCATACCAAAAATAGACTATAAATTTAAGTCAGGGTGGACTTATTTAATACTAATCACTTAATTCTAAGTGAGATGATTAAAAGTTATTTAACATATTTTTACATAAAAATAATTACCACCACGATACCGCCTCAATTAATTTGCTGGCAACACCGCCTCCACCACAATACAACCACCCCCACAACCATTATTTCCATTTGCTACAACCACCATAATTATCACAACATAGCCACTATCACCACTGCCACCGACAACACCACAAGGGCACCGCCACCTCCACCACACCGTCGATGTTGTCACCACGTCCACTTCCGTCAAAATCATCTAAAGATCCAACACACTACAACCACTGCCATGACCGCCATGTCGCCGCCTATCGCTATCATCACAATTACCAACATCGCGTCTTCATGCACCATTACCGCCACCATTGTCACCTTTTTGCCGTCGCCGCCACCACCACCACTCCTCCTCCATCGTTACTGCCACCAACACGATTTTAGCCCCCCCAAAAAAGTTATAAAGTACATAAACAAATGCATAATTTTGGTAAAATGGATAAATTTGTAAATTAACAAATTTTAGACATCTGCTTTTGGTTTACCAAATAGGTTAACTTATTTTTCAGTAAAAATTCAGTCGCTTAAAGTTTTCAGTTTTACGAATTCACTACTTAACTTTTTCGGTACTTAAATTTCAGTTTTATAAAATACCCCCTTAGTTTGGGTTAACTTGAATGAGCACCCTACATCCAACTTTACTGCTCATTCCAACCACTAAGCTAACTCCATGGACTATAGTGACCATTTTTTTTGGCAAAAGTATACTTCTTCTGACAATAAATGTTTCAAACTAGAAACTGAGCCCCAATATTCTATTACAAGAAAACAAAGGATAAAACCGCATGACATTCCAGAAGGAGTGTGGTAATAGCAAAAACAGGTTTACATGTAGCCTCACCTAAGTACTGATCAAGACCTAATGCGGACCATACAATTGACCTCACTAAAGTTGGACGTTGACGTGGTGTGGACGTGAGGTTCGAATCTCCCTGTGACCTTATCCATTGTAAAAGACAAAAGCATAAATAGGCCCTTTTTTTTTTTGGTTAGTAGTAGAAATATTGTATTACTCGTTAGATCCTCCTCCCCCCCGCCCTTACCTTGAAAACTACCTAAAGGTTTTTAAGTCATTCCGACCATCTGGTCAAATTTACACGACGAGAAAGTAACATCAAAATATAATTTAACTCCACAATAATACTACGAACACGTACATGGATCTAAAAAATGTATTACAAGACATAATAACCAATTTCTATAATACTATTTTCTTGGATGACCGGAGACTACAAAGCACTCACTTGCAAGATACAACAATTGTATCTACTCAAATGTTTTTTCATAGTTTCTTCTTCATCTCTGACTGCTACACCGCATTTTCTGCCTTTGGCCTCACTTATTTTCTTCTCTCCCTCCTCCGCCCGGTCTACACGTTGCGTAAGATCTAATAAAGTCGAGCCCCGTCTGGTGGCTTTGGGATAAAAATTGCTTCCCTCTATTGGTATTGTAACGGAAGAAGATTTTCTATCTTATTTTTTAGATGCCTGAATCAAGCTGAAGTGCTGCTTGTTGACTTGTGGCAATTTCACGGTGCACTCCTTGATTGTATTTTAACACCCGAAGGTCATGGCATCAATTTTCACGATGAGATCCGTGTTTGAAACTTATAATTTGCATGTTTAACTGTAGTAGCAATTTGACCTTTAACACCCAAATAATTCTTTGTTGAGTTTCTACTTGAGCCATCTATACAGAACCAAGGGAATTCAAATTTCACCATTCCATTAGTTTGAAAGTGGACTTAATTCCATGAAAATTTAACTTTTGTTGATGTAAAAGCATAGACAAACATATTGGGGCATGAGTTTTGAGAATATTTTTCTCGCTGAATCTTAAAAAAAAAAAATTCAAGTGCTTACTCCGCTCAACGTTTCTGGCTCCGTCGCACCCAAGAACCATAGTCAAGCCAATTGATGCAACACTCACCAACGACAAAGATATAACCCCTCTTAGAAACATCGAAAAAAGGCAATGCCCTACACGCACCTATTTGAAACACTATGAGGCTAGCTGCACTGAAGCTTTAACTCAACCCTCCCTGCCTTCGCCTAAGCACGTGGCTGCAATAAACAAGAACAATAGATAGGAAGACAACTCGCATTTCAGAGCCAGAAAAAGACACCCCAACCAAGACGCAAACAAAGTGTCTAGGCCAGAACTAGACACCCTGAACCAAGACTCAAACCAAATGTTAAGACCAGAACAAGACACCACCAAACAAGACTCAGACCAAAAATTAGGTCAAGAAAAAGGCACCCCCAACCATGCCATAAAAAAAATTGTTGGAGCCAAGACAAGACACCCCCAACTAAAAGCACCTAAACGAGCCCCAAACACACCCGAACTACCTCCACTTATCCCAAATAGAAGACTCAGTAGGACACTAACATAGGAACAAACCAACTTGTGTAACAAAGGATACAGAGAAATGGTTTACATGATAACCCATGAACATGATCTATCTAATGACGTCTAAGAAGCTGAGCCATACTCAACAAGGATGAAGCCAACAACATTAAACCCACACTCTGAATCAGAAAACCACGTATCGAATGGTCTAGATTAGCATAAGAATAGGAAACTGACAGAAGATCAGTGGCAAGAAAAATGAACAATCAAAAGTTCCATATTCGAAAAAATCTTACTGCCCAGTGCCCACCACCAGATCACCGGTAAGTTTTCTCATAAGATTCTGGCACGCGCGCGGTGGAGTAGCAGTAAAGGGTGCTGCAAGGTAGGACGAACCGCCTCCGAAAAAGACCAAAAGGTTCAACTTGAGTCACCATCTTATTTTTCAAAGTTAACTAGTTTTGATCCCGTGCGTTGCACACGGGAGCAACAACTATCAAAATACTTATTGAGAGATCTCGTAATTGTATGCCTAATAACAATTACAAAATTGGTAGTGACAATAAGATAATTAAAAAATTATTTTTACCTTTTTATATGAGTTCGCCTATCAATTTTTTTCATTAAAAAATGAATTTGAGTAATAATTGTTAGTTTTTAGTGACTAATAAAGATGAAAAATAGTGTATGAAATAAGAGAAATAGTCTCTATTAACGAATAGCAATTGCAGTGATAATACTAACAATAATAACCTGTTTGTTGAAGTTGCATTACTCAAGACCACCAAGAAAGGAGTAACAATACATAATAAATAATTGAAAAAAAAATGGGAGAGTAAACAATATATGAAACTTATAATGAAATAAAAGGAAGGAGATTATGGTGGTTTAAAAGAAAAACTAATCGAGATTATTGTGTTTTCCTAACCAATGAAAAAGATTTAAGATTAAAAAGGAATATATAGAGAATTACTTTTATCAAAATCTAGGAATTAATGGAATTGTAAAGATATCAATAAAATTTTTGAGTGAGACATGTTAACATAGAAGAGAGAGAAATGTAAAATACTTATTGATTGAATTTCAAATGGAAAGAATTATATTAAATCAAATTGTATGTGTGTGTGTGTGTGTGTGAGAGAGAGAGAGAGAGATCCAAATCATTAAATATAAAGGTAAGCAAATTTAAAATATTTTAAAATTTTCAAAATAGGAAAGTCCACATGGCGAAGTAAGAGATTGTCCAAGTAAGCGATGACTTGACAACATTCTCTCAGCTTCGGCTTTCATATATATATAATTAGATTTCATAATTAACAAGGAAAGAAAGAAAATCCTAAATTTGATGTAGGTTGTCCAGTTAAAATTTCTATTCTCGTGAAACCAAAGATTCAGATTAGCGAAGTAATTTATATGACGAGAACGTGTTAAGCATCCCGCCACACCCTAACGATCTCTAACTTGTTTTAAGTGACTTTACGACTTTTATCTCACATGTAAACAAAACGTAGACAGGAATAAAACCTAAACTAATCCTATGTTTAGTTTGAATTTGAAACTGGGGGTCAAATTGCCTACATACCCAGCTGAAGAAGTTGGGATAATAAAACCCGTAGTTCCACCGACCCTAAGGGAGGCAGCCTAAATCTTGATCTATATTTTTAGAGACCTAATCCAATGCATCTTGTTCCAGTTGATTGCTCTTAGAATTCCTTTTTCACCAACCCTTTCTAGTTTTATAAAACTCTAATTGAAAAGGAAATTAGGAGAATTCTAGTTCTAGTGAAACTCTATCGCGACTAGACTTCTGGTCCTAACCAACATCTTCTAGTGGCGAAACTCTTATTTTTAATATTTATCTGATCTTGTATTAGACCGAAATGTGATCGCGGGGATGGAAAAACCGATCAAGGACTCATATTAATAAAATTTATAAAATAGAACACACAAAATAGGGTATCTACACAAGGGTCGGCTTTGAGTTGCAGTAAACACGCACCCACCTTGCCGTCTGCTCATTTCGTGAGTTTCTTGCCTCCGTTCGAGTTTTCGATTTGGTTTTTTATGGAAGATTCCCGAGACAGGCAGCTGCGCAGTGGAACGGTGGTGATGGTTTTTTGAAAACTCTCATTTAGGAGTTTTGAGTTTTGATTTTTATTTTGAGAGCACCACCACAGCCACCCGCAAACCACCACCAAAGAAAAAAAACTCAAAATAAAAACTGGGTAATTAAACACCCATTTGTTTTTGTAAAAAATAAAAACTAAACTGATTTTGAATTTTATTTTTTTGAAACAAAACCAAAACTGGAAGTGATTTCAAATGCTACCTTAGATAGCCGAAAAACGGGGTGGGGCATAGCCTCTTAATCCGTTGAGAAAAGCCCTCCTTGGCGGTAGAATCGCTAAGAAAGAGAAAGTAAAAGAGAATGGGGAGAAAATGAGAGTTGGCTCCTCATTCTAAGCAATTGTTGAGTTTCTTTAATCACCACAAGTTCATAGATAGGATGGACCATTTGAGAGCTTTATTACGGTTATTTGATACGGGAAATGATTTCATTTCAGCTACACTCTAAATGATGTCATTTCAGCTACACTCTTAACGGTACGGAATATCTTCAACAGTATCGGCATCTTAAACGATTTAGTAAACTCAAACTAATAAAAGTGTCGCACAAATTTCAATCCCTTTTTGTAATAGGTTTTAGTTAATCTTTGGCCGACCACAAATCTAGCATGCCTACACCGACATCATTTTTCTCGAACGTTCTGAAAACAACCTTGCGTCCAATACAACTTTTTCCGATTCAGCCTCTGGATAAGTTTTTCGCTGTAACTAGCAGTTATGCATCGCTCTTGCGCATTAACCTTAATCTTTCTCCGTTCTCAGAAAAAAAATGTATTCTTCCTCGCACCACTAAATTCCCGGGATAGCAGAAAGTACTTGGAAGACAATCTCTTGACAAAAACACAGGTGCACTGTGCATAATTTTGGCACAGTACAAGTCAACCTGATAATAGAATTGGGATGACTAATGAGCCAAAAGGCCCAAAATTCTAGAGAGTACACTTTGCAGAGCAGAATGCTAGTACTAATTAGACAGGATTGTTGTTTGAGCCAACGCAGTGTGCCTCATAACATTCGATAGAGTTGAAAAAAGAAGAAAACGTTGACAAGAATAAAACATTGCTCATATAGATCAATCGCCCAAAACAAATCCAAACAAATGTTATAACACACACAAAGAAGAGAAATCAATCGGTAACCTGCCATTACCATCCTTAAGGAGGACAACGGACAGATACCTCATCCCGAGACTACAAAAATTTCTGCAAGGAAAGCACAACTCGATCCATAAACACCGATATCTGGCTCTACTTTATTAAGCACGCAAGTCATCGGGACTCGAAAAATAACTATCTTGTCTCCTTCTAGTTATAACGCAACTACTAAGCAGCCAAGTTGCTCAAGGCAAATGCAGATGCAACGCAATTGCTGATTGAAAGTTTCCTTTTCTTTTCCTTATCGACAGTTGTGGCGTGTCCAAGTATTACATTGAATGTGCCGAAATTCTACACAAAAGTACAGCTTTCTTCGAGCGATATTTGACAGTACAATAGAAGATCCTTATATATCCTGTAACACAAGCTTGATACTAATACTATTTATTTAAACTTATTTTGACCCATAAACTCTAAAGAATAAAAGGCTTATTATCAGTAAATTTTTACCAAAATTTTGACAGATAAAGCGTCAATAAGGCGTTTTTTGCTATAAATTTAGACAATGTTGACTTAGCCCACGGTATGCGAAAGCTCATTATTTAGCTACAACCAACACAAGCCCATTATTTGGCCCACAATACATGAAAGCCCATTATTTAGACTGGGTTGGCTCATTGCTTGGGTATCCCCCACGTGTACTCCTCTTAAAAGCAACAGAGCCGCCTTATATTAATTTGTTACGATCTGGACCATTTAGACTCATAGCTCTGAGCTCTGAGCTCTTAACTCTTAGTTCCGATATCGCCATTATTAAAGGAAATGGTCAATTCCTTCTGATATTATTTTGTTACGATCTGGACCGTTTAGATTCGGAGCTCGGAGCTCTTAACTCTTAGCTCCGATATCGCCATTATAAAGGAGTTTCCTTCTGAGTGTTATACATCAGATTCATAGCATTGCTAACACCATTCGTAATCATACACACAAACTGCCTAGCTCACCAAAATGTCTACCACAACCAAATTGCTCACCATGCCCCGTGCCTGCTCTCCCGGACACTATATCCGGATGTTTTTCGATTAATATGAGCCAACCACCGTGCCCATGCAGCAACCGCCTTGAGATTACAATGATCATCCATGCATGCTTTGATAAGAAACGCCTAAGAGCCAGTATTGGCTTATCATGCTACAATAATAATACCTGACGTGGCTTTACCATCTTTTCAGCGCTAGCGTCGGATTAGATATACTGTTTTATCACATTTCCTATTGCTTGCATCTTCTTCGGCATTGAATCAAAAGTTCTTTCATATCAAATACTAATTGTTTATACTTTTTTCATTAATCAAATGTCGAGATCTGAGAATATATTAGATAAGGTGACACTCATTATTTATGACTTTTACTACGTAATTAATAAATTATATCACTATATTATTGACAGAGTAGCTCCACACCTCTTGAAGGAAGCAAGGTCATTAGCTACTTTTGCATACCATGCCATAACAACTGCCTACTAGGATTGGGTGCTTGACATTCTATGCTTATAGGGCCCGCTTTCCATATGATGGAATTACATAGATGTGTTGTGCTTACCGAACTTCATTTTGTGTCTACTAATTGTACTAAACATTCAGTAAGACCACAAGGCCCCGTTCTTTTCTAAAACTATGCATATTTTCATTATCAATGCAATTCTCTTATTATAAATAAAAATATATATAAAAAAAAGGCCAACGGGCAAATATTTTTTTCGTTTGGTGAATGCGCAACAATCCCGCGAAGCAATCTCTCAAACGAGCCTCTAAACCAGCGAACCAAACTCAATGGCCTAAAGAGAGATCACAGTCGAATATCAGCATAGCTAAGCTGGAGCAAGAGCGGAATTCACATGAAAACAAAAACAAATAATTGGATATATTGCACAATTAGTATCGACAATTAGTATCGCATATTGATGCATAATAATATGTTCAAAAGTGGATCAATATATATCGGAAAAAGGGAACAAACTCTTCACCGAGAATTAAGTGTTCATCTCCGAGCAACTCTTTGCCCTGCTCCAAGTAACAACGCTTTTCCTATCACTCCTGTATGAAGGCCACATACCACAGCCACGGTTCCACCTATAAGCACCCATTTCCAGTCAACTCCGCCGTGATCTCTGTATTTATTAACACCCAGAGAGTCGTCTCTCTCTTCTTCACCGGACAGTGGCTCCGACTCAGCACTGCCATCGAATGACACCTTAGTGGTAATTCTTGCCATCAGTGCGCTTCTGGACAGCGACGCCTCTGATTTCCTTGCATGTTGATATGCTCTGAAACCGCCGTGTAACTTCTTAACAGTTCCCCACATCCCGTGACGAAGAGCCAACTTGGCCACGTCCTTGGGGATCCCCATATCTTCATAATGTACCAGAGTCACCTCACATGCAGACTGTCCATCTCCTTTACGGGATTGCACTGCATCCAGTATGTGAATGTACCAGTCATGATCCAACACAATTTGTATATGAAGTAGAAATTGCAAAGGTCTGCAAGCATGCCAAGTATGTATCCAGAAGCACTTACCAGGCTTAATAACCCAGCTTGAAAAGTACAGATCCACACGTCTCGGCTTGTCATGTCTCTGCAAAGCAGGATATGGAACCCCCTGCAGCAGCATTAAGTTACATGTAAGAAGACCTAATGCCATAAAAGACGTGAAGCAGAGGTGCTAGAATTAAGCAAAAAGGCACATGATTGAATGTAGGAAGAATATTTAGTGTCTCATCATGGGGACGATGTTTTATCTAGCAGTATTTCAGAAGAGAATACGCTGTTGCAACCGCAAGCCAATATTGGCACAAGATGCCCCAACGAGATGTGTGACCCTTATAGTTGGTAGCTTTGGCGATTTTGCAAAAAGCAGCAATAGAATGCACAAGAACAGATCACGAAGTAACTGTCCTAAGAACTTACATGCACAGAGGACAAGACTACTATAGAGTATCTTGTTAAACCAAAAGGTAACAACTAGCATGGTAGATTCCAAGTTGTACGAGACGGAATTCTGTCTAAATCCATGTTGGGGATGTTCTACATCAGTGCCCAAGATATAGAAAGAATCTCAAGAGAGCAGCTATAAATTCAAAAAAGAAAACAGAAAGGAGTAGAAGTATTCTCATGGTACAGCTTCTATTTCCACTAAGGAAAAGACTACGACCAGGAACCACGAGGACAAATATCCCAAATCTAAGATTCTCCTATAATAGAAACCAAATCTGCGTTAGGCTCATTAAGCATGACTAATGACTATTGCAATTGCACAATTATGATAACAATAAACAGTGCCCTGCATTATATGGTTCTCACTAAGAATCCAGAATAGCTGACCGACACTAACAAATTATTGATGGAATTTCTAGTTACCTCTGAACCCCGCTTACCTCACTTATGCAGCTTTATGGATATTCCTAGAGAAAGAAGAACAAGAAGTAAACATCAGTACCTTCGTTATGCAATAATACGTCTTTCCAGCTTCCCATATTCTTCGACCAATTATATATTCTCGATCACTGCAGAAAAATGGGAACTGCATATAGGAGGAACAAATTAAGATGATAATTACCATCGGAACAAGTGGTATCAATGAGACATTCACTAATACAGATAAGTAATGTTCACCAAAACCTTTTTTATCCAGTGAACAATCATCGTCCCTGTATGAGGCCATTCTTCCAATATCTTAAAGTATGCTAGCATAGGATCCCATTTAGGCCGAAATTCGTCATCCCAAAAGAAATCTCTAAGCAGTTCCGGAGTTGCATCCTCGAACACAGTTTTGCTACGATATACTACGGGACCACTCTGATAAACAAGATGTACTTCAGTGTGAGTGCCCATAATCGTTGAAAGAGAAAAGGACAACGAGAAAGGAAGAGATGGTTCCTCTTTCCAAGCTGGGGAGGTTCATAAACTACTACCGGAAAAACATTCTAAACCAGTGCCGTAAAATATCTGAAGCACAAAACTAAAGAAAACAATGCTATGCATCCAGATTAGTGAGAATCATTAACCAGATAAAATGCAGATGGACATACTGACGAAATAACCATCTGTGAGCCAAGGACAGAACTCCAAGTTTTGCACTGTTCAAGATATACTACTCTTGCAAAACTTGGGCCCCGACTACTTAAGGTCGCATAAAGTACTCTTGCATGGTACTGAATTATCAAACAACTAGGCACAGACTTTCAACAGCAAACCCAACAGGTTAACAGAGTGTCACAGAAACCAAATTCGTTTCTTTTCCAAATAATGACATAGAATACTATTTCACCTCCATACGCTACGAGAAGAAGATAAATTATCCTCATCACTAATGCATAAAACTAAGGAGGATCTATGTGGAACCTTATTTACCTAGCTGTACTTCCTGAAAAAATAACCTTCTTTCTAAATTTAACTTGCTATTACTTAAAACAGTAACCACCATTTCTAATATATCTCGCTTACAACATGCAAATACTGTCAAAGTAACATGTGAAAAAAATTGGCAAAACTAAGAAATCCAGAAACTTAGAAATAGAGTCATCTGTCTCTCGTAGCAAGCAAGCAGTTCAATGCATGTCTAGTTGCAAGCACATGGCAGTATGTCATCTTTCACAAGTGCCTCTCAAATGCAAAGCCCACTATAAGTCTCGCTTCTATTTTCGAAAATAAAATGCATGTCCGTGTTATCAACAAATAGGTAACTCTCGATAAACGATTAGTAGGACAAAACCAGAACCACGATTATGAGGAAAGTCAAGGTTAAATTTTACCTCAGGCTCATGGCGCCAGGCTTGGTATGCCAAATTCGAGGTGGAACGTTCCATCATACTTTGCCAGGGAGTATCTGCATCCTTATCATCTAGAAGCTGCAAAAGGTGTTCTAGATCTTTCTCTGTGACAATATCGTGTTCTACCTCTGAGGTTCCGGTGCTGGTCCTGCAGAACAAGCGAGACAGCGTTTAGTTCCATTGAAAAACTTCGGTGGGAGTCACCATCAACCTCATTTTTATAGTTTCTGAAGTTCAACTTGATTATGAAAGGGAAGCAAATATATGAAGAAAGGTCTGTCCTCTTCTTGCTTTTTTATAGACCGCAATGACTATTCTATCAAGAAGGAATTAGATAACGCTCCGCATTAGCAATATTCCACAAGAGTTTCTTGCCAAATGTCTCTGAGAGTAAGTCTTTACCTTTTTTCTCAGTGATAAAACTTCAACTGAAAGAAGCCTATATCAGGTGGTATATGGGTGTACCCAGTATTGCGATTCTAACACCAGGACAATATCATCTCTTTAATCACAATCTATCATAGAACTTCTTTTTTCAATTTCAGCCTTCCCATTCCTCTAACATTACCATCAACCTCAATTATTTCATTGTTCCTTTGCGGAATGGCAACAGAAAAGATTCTGCTCAGCAAGCTTTGTGAAGTGAACTGTTAATGAGTCGAGCTTAAGTTGAAAGAAAAACAAACAATTTTTTTTTATTCAAGTGTGCTGAGCTCGTATCCACCTGGTTTATGGGCTTGAATGCTAGCCTGATTACCATTAAAACTCACTTTTAGCTTGAATCAGCTTGACTCGTAATCCTAGGCTGTTTTATTAAGGGATAATTCCATTTCGGTCCCTTGTACTTTACCTGTTTTTTTAGTTTAGTCCCTGTAATGAAAAATCTTGAAACAAGTTCTTGTACTATATTCGTTATCAATTTAATCCCTCTGTTAACAGTTTAATCGTCCTCAGTTAACAGTTCTGCTCTCTCTCGCTCTCGCGCGCGCGCTCGCTCGCTCGCTCTCTCTCTCTCTCTCTCTAGCTCTCTCTCTCTCTCTCTCTCTCGTATTGAAAAATGCAGGGACAATCTCTAAGCTCACCATCTTCAATACTCAACACTCGTGTAATCCTCAAAGAAGACAACCACCTCATCATGCAAGAGCAGAAGGACCACCCACCATCTCCACTTGCTGCCGCCGCTGCCGCCGACGGCCAATAACACAAGTCAGAGAAACCTCATACCAAATCCCTTTCCAAACCTCAAAAACTCGTGCACCTCATTCCGATTCTCATCCTTCCTCGTCCTCTACCTCTCATCTCAAAATGGTAACCTAAATTAGATGCGACAGTTAATGACGGCCGATAGTAACTGCGACAATCAATTGAGGGCTGGATCCATCTCAAATCCGTCCTCTACCTCAGCTTAATGAATTCAAGCGACAATCAAAGAGATTGTGATCAGAAAAAACGGGTGTAGTTTGAAATGGGTGTGTAGGCTGTGGGTGTAGTTTGAAATGGGTGTACGATGTTGTGGGTGTAGTTGAAACGGGTGTGGAGGCTGTGCGTGATGGGTGGTGATGTTGGTGGTGACGGTTAGGAGGGGGCTGTGGGTAAATTGGTGGTGGTGTTAATGGTGACGGTTGAGAGGAGGATGGGGGTGATGGGTGGTGGTGTTAACAGTGACAGCTGGGAGGAGGATGGGGGTGATGGGTGGAGGCAGTGATGGTGCGGCAGGTTTGTTGGGTGGAAATTGTGTGCCGCAATGATGGCGGGCAACGGTGGCTGCAGCGGCAAGGGGTGGTTGGTCCATGCTAATTTGTTCAATACCCTAAAATGACAAATTTAGCCCTCAATATAACAGAAAAAATAAATAGAGGGACTAAATTGATAAGGAATATAGAACCAGAACTCGTTTCAAGGATTTTGCACTACGGGGACTAAAATAAAAAAAATTAGGGAAGCACAAGGGATCAAAATGGAATTATCCCCTTTATTAGCCACTGCTATATTAGCTTAAATCATCTAAATGGTTTGTTTCAACCTTATATCAAGTTCTGTGTTAGCTTTGCCCAATATTTATCAGAAGACTCAGCCCCAAAAAGCATAGAGTGCAAAGAAGAATAATATCTGATGTAGAAAATCCCACTCAGCTCCTAACTTTCTACTGCTAAATGCACAGAAAAAGAGAGCAGGGAGCAAAATTCAAAAATTCGTTATTTGTTCGTATTCCTTTATAAACAGACCAGCTACAAAAATGCTCAGCTACAGTTTTTGGCTGTTGGCGTGACTTGCTGAATCCTAAAGAACTCATATTCAAGTCCCATAACTACATTGCCGCTGCATACTAAAGCAGCAACCCAGTTCAAAAAGGATAAGGCTACTTCGTACATGAAAGAGACCACTTTTAAGGGTGTCTTAGTCTTCCACGTGAAGGTAGGAGCCATTTTTTAGGTTCAATGGGAAATATAACTGTCCAAGCCATTGCCGACTTGAGACACCCACCGAAGGAGGAGTCACTTATTGTATGTAATTACTTCCTTATGCTGTCCACAATTATGGTCTAAGTTGGCCCTTAGCTGATGTCATCATATTTAACTTCGATTGTTTTATACTAGTTGGTTAATGACTTAACATGATATGTTATAGTGTTATACAATGTTATATACACTGTTAAAAGGTTGATAAGGTATCCTCCTGTTCTCAAAACAATAGCATTGTTTATTTACACATATACAACAACAATCATGCATGCGGAGCTATATTCTATTTAAAGCCAAATGGCTTCATTGGCTTCTAGTAACATTTTTTGTGTTAGATATTGTTATCGTCTATAAATTATTCTCACTTCTGGTCCTCTTTTTTGTTCAGTTAAAGAAATTGCGAGGTTTCTATTGCAGCGAACACGCTAAGCACTAAATTTTGAATCTTAGCTGCACGAAGCATCAGCAGGTGCGAGGTTCCAGAGCGGGGAGCATCACTAGTTGAGTGGGTTTTGGAATGGAGCGTAAACGAGGTTTGGGAGTGCGGTTCTGGGGTGTGAGCGTCACTAGAACTGGAGGTGCCTGCAACTAAGCTTTCGGCACCACTGCAGCAATCTAACCACTCCTACAAGCCAAGTTTTAGAGTTCCCCAAACAAATCAACCATCCTCGGCGAATCAAACTCCTAGTCTTAAAATTTCTTTTCAAAAATTAGGTTCCAAGATGTCCTTGACCCCCAGAGACAACTGAACCAACAACCCCTGCAGCTATTCTCAACATAAACTATCAGCCAAGTCAATCTGCCGAATATTCTTTACAAGCTTTACCAAACTATTTCTGATGCAAACCCACAAACTCTATGCATAGCTGATCCTAAAAAGCCCACTTTTCCACACATACACACTGACCCCACTTCAAAAGGTTGAATATCCAGTCCTCTCATCCTTCCCATAAGAAATTGGATTGAAATATTTCTAGCCTAATAGGTCACAAACAGCAGCGAAAAGTAGGAATGCAAGCTGAATTGAGGTATAATAAGTTCAAGACGACCCGCTTGGAAAAATATCACATTTGTCACATCGCCAATTTGCAATTTGTTTTGAAAGCACAACATCATGGAGCTTCAACAAGACTTGTCTTAAATGGGAGGCACTTAAAGGAAGGTCCTAGGAATTGGAGGTCAAAGCCCTACCTGTCAACCAAGTAAGAACCGCATGAAGGACATCACCCACCGAAATAATCTCTACTTGGAAACTATGGTTTTTAAAGCCCGAGCAAGCTTGAGAGAATGACCAGGTTTTGAGCCCTCTCGCATGCTCGCTTCATCTAAAACATGTTTATTTTGTATACATCCTGTGCACATGGGGGTGGCGCTCACTGGTATTTTTCTAATATACTTCTACTTGTAAAAAACAACGCATCAATGAGTGACCTTAGTTGAAGATAGCCTCTGCTCCCAAGAAAAAGATACACGAAGGCTTTGCTTCAAAATTCGAACAGACCACAATCCATGTAAGAGACCTCCGATCAAATTCTTGAAAGAAATCCCCAAGCACAAAGCCTTGTACGGAACCCCTGTTAATCTTCAACAGGTCAAACCTAGGTGACACAATCCATGTGTTTGGGAGGTCCAAGCGCATCAAAACCGCGGTCCCATGAATTAGGAGCATAATCCGGTCAAAGTCGTGCCTCGCTGGGTCAAACTCACGCACTGATTGCACTTCCAGTTTCGGCCATTCAGAAGCTGCCATGTTTCACTCTCCATGGACGCGTGTACCAGATAATTTCCATACACCAGCAACACATATAATGATCTAAAAAGCATGTTTTTACTAAAGTTGAAGTTAGAAGGACTTGAACCCATGTCGTCCTCATTGTGCAAGATTCCCTTTGCCATTGAAACACTGATAATGTTGTGTAATCAGCACTCTGTTGTACACTATATCTATGCTAGGACTTCAAAACTAAGAAACATAATATACGACATTATGAAGACAGTCAAACTAACTTTTTTATGGGGAAAGAAAAACCCTTTCTCTATTGATTCGATGCATTTATTATTTAACAAGCAAACGGTTTGGAAGCGCTCTCACACTCGTGAAAGTTCTCAAATTGGCGCTCTCGCGCACTCGCACTGCGAAATTGTTAACTAGGGTCAACCCCCTCTCTAGCGGCAGCTCCATTTTCATTTTTGCAAATTGTGACTTAAACTAAATTTGTTGCTGGACCTCAAGCTAGAAACTTGTTCCTTTGCTGTACATTTCAGGCAACAACTATAATCGACATAATGTCACTTTAAAACACCAAAAACACACGATAAGCATCCGTTTTTGTACAGTATAATTCTATTTAGCCAAAAATCATGCCTAGCCTTGCACTTATGCCTATGCTCAAAATTATTTACTAGACTAGGGGGATATTTCTATCAATAATTAAGCGAAGACTACATTTTAAGAACAAGATTGTCAGTACAATTTAGCTGTGCTTGATTAGTTCTCTAATTTGTTTTTGTAGTTCCTTAAAAATGGGCTCAAAAAAGGAAGGTCGTTTTCAGGGTACAACATGGATATCTATTAGGTGTAGTAGGTATGATAGAAAACACATCCTATGCATGTCTATGCGTTCAAGTAAATCATAAACCGCATTCAATAAAAACGCCGTAAGGCTACTTAAGCAGTTGTTATTTCTTTTTTTCTCTATCTTCTTTGCATAACAACAGTTAATCAGTAAGGTAACCTAGAGATTTATTATTGTCGACATGGATCGCTACACAGTAAGTCAAATGGCTACAGTGATTTCCCCGCACCAAATGGATCGGTTAGATGGCCAAAAAAAGAAAATTTAGAAGCAGAACCAGATAGAAATTTCTTTTTAAATGAATATTTAAGTTACGTAGGAGTTGCTGCTATTTTATTGGTAGGAGTTTTAACACCCATTTATTCTGAACGTAATTCGTTACCTATTCCACTCGCCTTGCTTCCACGTTATTGTCTTTTCCTTAGTGTTAAAGTAGAAGGAGACCAGCAATTTAATTCGCACCACAAACAATTCACACCTGACCATCTAGATGTCGGTCGCGCAAGAGAACAGGTAAGCTGCTAGCTAACCAGCCGAAAGAGCCAACGTCACGCCCAAATACAAGGCTTTACAAGTCTCCAACTATGACACTCAGCTACATTTTTCTCATACATCCCATAGGCCAATTAGTCCGTGTCCAATTAGGACGTAGGGCAGCAAAGGAAAAAAAAAGAACAGAAATGCTATATTGTCGTGGACTTGCACCACCTGCAAAGCCAATCTCAAGAATGCAAAAGCCCAGGCTTTAAGCTCCGATACCAAATACGACGCAGGAAAATATAGAAACAAACACAAAGGACACATTTTTCGGTCGCAACACCTTAACAGATTATAACCTCAACCATTGGCAGCGATAAATTTTAAAAGCACAGTTTTTCTTTTTCTTTCCTCAATTCTTTAATTAGCATTAAACAGCGTACATAAACTAGAATCAGCTGAACTCCAATAATCCTCACTACTAGATTGCATCTCTAACCTAAATATACCAAATTCAACAACGTAAACATGGATCTCGAAAACATACATCCAATCACCAACAACCTCAATATAAATCCCTAATTCTACCGTAAAACAAAATGTGCAGAAGCTGACATAAAACATCCAAAAATACGCACTTCCTCGTTTCAATTGGATTTTTCCCATTTCAGTTTTTGCCAATTTCAAAGAAGCAAGTTAGAACACGTAAATGTTGATTTTACTCATTGTTTCTACCCTAGATCGACTTGCAAAACATTACTTGTTTAACCTATGATTTCTATTTGAGCTCAGTTCAATATTTACACGTATCGAAATTTATGCAAGGATTTTGCAAAAGCAACGATTTATAAAGTATATAAAGCCGCGAGAAGGAAAATTAAACAACGGATAAGAACGAGTCAAATTTTTGGCTGACCTAATATCTCCGCCAGCCCCGTCCACAACCGGAGCCGCCGCATCGGAATTTCGGGAGGATTCCAACTCCACTCGCTTCCTCCCCCTGAAGTCAAACCAGAGCCTCCGCCCGACGGAGAACGCAGACAGGGCCGTGAAGGCGAGCCACATGCGCCGGGCGCCGAACCCCGGCGGGATGGTCCAGGCGAAGCGGAGCTTGGACCGGAGGCCGAGGAAGACCAGGCCGGTCCACCGCGGCCGCCACGACCAGCCGATCACCAGCCCGATCATCACCGCCAACCAGATCGGCACCGCGCAGAGCAAAATGTCGACGAATGTCTCGACGATCGCCGGCCGGTTGACCAGCTCCGTCAAATACAGCACGTAATCCTCCATCTTTAATCACACTGTACAGATATTTACAGACATACGCATATCTGATTTCTGTGTGTATTGTCAATGTGATCTATTAGGGTTCAGTTCAGGCCATTGGAGCTACATGAAACACAGAGAGAGAAAGAGAGCAAATATCTGAGGAGAGAGAAAGAAAAGGGGAGAAGTGGACAGTTAGGATTAGAAATAAGATGAATTTTGGCTATAACTCACCCTGCCACTTTTTTAGCGCTAATTTTTTTAGCGTCACTAAAATAAAAACGAAAGTCGATATTTATCTACACTCTTCATATTAAGATTTTATAAAAAGTCAAATGTAAAAAAATTAGTTGGAAAATAGGGAACGCTCACCATATACGACGAGCATTAGTTATCTCTATTAAAAAAAAACTAAAATCATTTGCTGCTATGCAAACTATGTTCAGATTTATTTTAAAACGATATTACATCTAACTCATTGAGATTAAAGAATAATGAAACGACATTGAGAGTTAAATAATTAGTTATTGCATTATGAAACTTTTGAAGAAGACGATGAGATGGTATAAAATAAAGGGTAAAAGCATGCTTGTGGAAGTCAAAAATGTACAAAATATAGATTTTGGCATTTTAAAAGTCAAGGGAATTAAGTGTATTTATTATATCTAGACTAGATATTAAATAACTTGGCGCGGCAGGACCATGGCCGTTGGTGGTTGAATGTGAAGCACGTGGATTTGGGGCGAGTAGACGGTACTCGCGGGAGTTAGGTGGATAAAAACTAATGTGTCTGGGAAGATGCTATGTGGCTGAAGGATTATTCCTTTTTTGGATTAGGTGATTTATCAGCCAGTGGGCTTATGCCACGTGGCAAGAAAAATACCAATTAGTGACCTTCGTTTGAAAATTTTGCATCTTTTTTGGCTTCTTTTTCAAATAAAAGAAACATACTTAGGTGTTATTCAATGCGCACAACTTATATTTGAGCTCCATATGTGTCTCAGAAAACATAATAAAGCAAAGCTTTTGGAACGTCAATATTAAAATTTGGAACACGAGTTTTTAAGTTCCTTGTAAAAGTATTTCTTAAATTTTGTAGCTCGCCCCTCTCCCCCTCTCTCTCTCTAGATCTCGATCTCGATGTGTATGTTGAGCTTTTGCCGGCTGTAATAAAAGAAATTGAATGTTTGATTTTGTTTATCGACCCCTGAATAAAAGTATTAGAACTTATTCATCGTCGTCCTATTGGATACTTATCTGAAATACAAAACATCACAACATGTGAACTTAAGGCCCAACACGTACTTACGTGCTTTCAGGCCAATACAAGTGCGTAAAACTCCATTTGCGCATTTTATTGATCAATTATTATGAGCAAAAAGGACATGGTGCAACAAAATAAAAGTGGCTTCCAACCAAATTCATTCCTACTCATTTAAATGTTAACACTGACATAGGCTTTTAGATTATAAAACTTGAATAACATGGAGATTATTGTCGTGCCAACACGTTCAAAGCCAATTCCAAAATTCAAAAGAAAGTCGTATCGTCTCGTCAAATTTTAGAAGGTTGTCCACGCAGTTGCTTACTGGATGCACACATCATCCTTGAGTGGATGCAGGCATCATCTCTTAGTCAAGGGACTGCTGCAAGTCGATCTCCGGAATATTTGAGGCTACCATATTGTGGAGTATTTTAGGATAGTATGGTAGCTTGTAAAATGTCTAGAGATTTCTCAAGAGTACTAGACTTTGTAATTGTACAACATATGATCGCGTTGATCTCGACTATCCGCTCAAACCATCAACGTGCATTGTAAATGTTCAGTCAATACAAGCTTTCTCTTCTAAAGTTCTCTTTTTTTTTGGGTTAAAAGTGAGAACTGCATTTCATCAAAAGCAAAATTACAAAGTTATATGTACAAACTGAGATGGAAATAGTTACAACAAATATCTCAGTCGCAGTGGAGACCCCATCCTGTCTTCCGTCCTGCCTCACTGTCTTATTTCTATAGGCTGCAAGTGAACAAAATACACCTGTACAGTATCATCTACGGACAATTACCCTATATAACAAAGGTTGGGTAGCTGTTGGGAGGATGATTTATACAGATGTGATGCAGCAGTTGTGGAACAGACGACACGTCTAGTAGATATCAAAAAAGATGGGTAGCATCCTGACAGATATAACCTCACGTCCTGCGATCTGAGAATGGAGAAAATTCGAGTTAGAATATAAAGTAATATTGAATAATTCTTGTTGTAAAGCCCATTGACATGAATATAGGAGAGAGAGAACATCTGCTTCATGTGGATCAGTGGTAAGGAAAGAGCTCTGACACTGTCCTTTCAAAGAACCATCTTCCATTATGGCGGTAATTTCTAACACCGCAGTGCGGGTGTCATTGAGAAAAGTTACTTGAAAGAATAGATAAGTGGGGGTGAGACAATTATTCGGGGAGAATAGAGGATCTTCGGTAGAGTTTCCCCTAATTGGAAAGCATTATGTGGCCCCCACTCCCGAGGAGGCTTAGGCTTCCGATCTGCTCAGCTTTTGAATCATTGTTTATTAGCCAAAACAGGTTGGCGTATGCTAGCGGAACCTACTACTCTTCTCTCATCTCTCTTCCGAGAAAAATATTGTCACCACACACATTTTCTTCAAGTCAAAATGACCTCTCGCGCATCTTGGGGTTGGCGAGGTATCCTAGTCGGAAGAGATGTCATTTTACAAGGATATAAATGGCAAGTCGGAGACGGCAGTCAGATACGCATTTGGAAGGATAATTGGCTCCCCCCTAACGCTACACTCCTTCCATTGCACAATCTCAATATTTCATATCCAATGAGCCTTGTCTCTGATCTCATTCATGAGGGCAAATGGAACGAGAATATTATACGAAACATATTCCCGAATCACTTGGCTGAACAAATTTTGGATATCTATATCTCCCACGGCGGGTTTCCCGATCGTCCTTTCTGGACTTTTACGATCGATGGCTGTTATTCCGTAAGTTCGGCCTATTATCTGCTTTACAACAAAATTAATCCGGATGCATCACGACCGTTTGCGTCAATCCTGGCTCCCTCAGTATGGTCTCGGATCTGGAAACTTCATATCCCTCCAAAACTACAATTCTTCATATGGTTGCTTTTATGGAATCGATTGCCGTTACTCAGTTCTCTGGCCCAGAAAGGTATCCAATTAGATGTGTGCTCTTTTTTGCTCTCTTGTTGTCCGGTGTTAGCTTGGCTGACTTAGTAACTCACAAGCAGGGACGTTGTCTAAACCCGCACAATTAGCTTGTCAATCTACAAGTCTGTGACACACTGTCAATGTAAGTGGCATGTCAGATTCCATAGTCTTGGCCACTTAAGAAAGGCATAACAGAGTTCGGAGTCATACAAGGCACTCAATTTTCACTGAATTGTAAAGAAGGGTACTTGCAAAAATATCTAACGGCACAAAAAGAATGTACTTATCTTCTACTGTCCTTATGTCGGTCTTTGAATATTATGATGAAACAAATGTATTAGTTCTAACTTTTCTTATTATCGTCATACTTTCATCATTTGAGTTACACAGTTGAATTGAATAAAACAATGAAATGTAAACTCTTGGTATCCTTATTCAATATATAATAATAACTTCATAACTCTTACAAGATACCCAATAACCTCTTAGAACAATTCTTTCCCCATGAAATCTTAGGACAAATCTAGGCAGGTGCTAATGCATTCTAAAAAGATAAAAAGACAAATCCGTGCATGACAGACATTAGCCGCCACCACCACTTTAAAAGGCAACACCATAAGCCAATTTCAAACCCCTTCTTTACACCTGTAGGTGACCATCTCATAAGAAACCACCCAAAATTAAGAAATTAGTTTTTCAGGTGCGTTTGAAAAAGGGTGATCAATGCAGTCTTTTTTTTTTTTTTTTTTGTTCGAAACGAAAACGGCATTAAACTAAAACACCAAGTACAACCTAAAGAGCACAAACAAATTGTTAGCCCTATGGTTGGATAACATAGGCTTACATCTTGTTTTGATGATAACTACACATTGATTATGTTCTAATGTGTGCTTTGAGTGTATTCTTAGTAGGTATATACATGCACACTCATGAAGACACATTTAAGAAGTTGGATAGATGGATTAAAGCCAAAGAAGCTTAAAGTTATAGTGGACATGCTATAGAAGCTTCATCAAGTCCAATGTCGAAGAGCAATAAAGAATGCATCGGCTAAGTTACTATCGATTATAATTGATCTTTCATATTATGTAACTAGTCTTGGTTTGATGCTTGGATTGATGACTATGACCTAAAAAGACCTTAGGACACCTTGTGCATTGCATGTGAGTTCATAACCTTTCACACGAGTGTGGTTCTTGAAAATGAGTGAACTTTGGAGCTCACTCAGATTTTCTCAAAACTGTTTTTGGTGCTAATCTTTCCATATCTTGATAAAACTTTTCATTAGCTTTCCAACGCAAAAAATGGCACCTCAATCCTATTTTTCTAGAGAAAGTTATGCCCAAAATAGGAAAGGGGATTTCGTGAGGCAGCCGATTGGCAGTAGGGTAATACAGTAGTCGATTGCATTGGTCAAAATTCAGTTCCAACGGCTATTTTCGAGGAAAAAACTCCAACGGCTATTTTTTAGGGAATACAGTCGACTGCATTATGATTACAGTCGACTGCAATGGCAGTTTTGCCCATATTATGCCTATAACAACTATATTTCATTTGCTCTCTATATAAATGATTTGGGGCTTCATCATACAATATGAAAACCACATTCTAAGCCTCCATTCATTAGAGAAACATCAAGGCTCATAGATTAAACTTTTCTCTCTTCATCTTCATGATTTCACATCATTAAAGAGAGCATCTTTGTGAGCATTTTTTTGATTGAGAGTGAGCATACTTCAAGTCATCAATTCTCTCATCTCTATATTGTACTAGAGCTTCATTTGTACTCATTTCCTTTCAAGATGATTTCTTTGTACACAATTGATCTTTGTAAAACGATTGTGATCAAGGCTTGGGTTTGTCAAGTCTTGGGTGAGCTTTGTAGATTCAAGGCTTGTGCTTGGTGTGGGGATATCACCAAGTGTTGTAAGGGTTTTGATCTTGACCCGGAAGAAGATTGTTGCTAGTGGATTCTAGTGCTCTTGCAAGGGACTTCCTTGAAGTGGTGGATGTAGGCTTGAGGGTAGTTCAAGCCGAACCATTTAAATCTCCTTGTCAAGTATCTCTAACTCAATCTCTTACTTATTGCTCTTTAATTGTTTGAGATTGTTTAATTAGCATCTTCATTGAAGTATTACTTGGTTTGATTGAGTTTCATGATTGTTGCTTAGTTTAAATTCCCCATTATATTTCAAAAATCCTATTCACCCCCCTCTAGGGTTATTTTATTGGTTTCACAAATGTTTGGCTCTTGAAACTCAAAAGTACAAACACAAATAATACAAGTAGAATCTTGACTCTGGAACATAAACCGGCCAACATGGCCTTGACAGAAATTGTAAAAGATAAGTATTACCATTGTTGGATTTACAAAATTCAGATCAAATGGTAACAGAGTGGAAGAGCTGCAGCAAGGCGTCAATTCCAAAGGCCGCTTGAAGTGGCTGGTTAAATTACTGTCGTGGTTTTCCTTGGATCCAAGGGAGGTGGAGCAAGTTCCCAAGGTCAAATCTGATTGATCCAAAGCTCGAAGGGAGTCGGTATCCTCTATCTCGTCTAGATTCGTCATATTCCCACCACAATCCCTCCATATCGGACCCGCGTCGGAGAAGTCAACCCAAACCAATCGGGTCGGAAGTCCCACGACCATGACAAATCTGGAAAAAAAAAACCTTTCAGATATGAGGGTAGCGAGTGGGAGGGAGTAAGATTGTGGCTGAAGGACTCCCGATCTGTGGGTGGGGGTGGAGAAGGGTAGAGGCGAATTGAGGCACAAGTGGGTTGCAGAGAAAGAGGGAGCAAAAGATGCGGAAAAAAAGAAACCAGAGAAGAGGGAGTAACGATATGAGGGCCTCCCTTTCCATCCTTACAGCCATGGAAGCCGAAGGAAGAAGGGGCGGCAACTAGATCTACTGGAGAGAGAAGTGGGTTGCTCCTATTAAGTCATGCGATTCGATCAATGCAGTCATTCGTTCTTTGTGTTTGCTCCTAATGGGCCAAAAAGACAAATTTGTATTGTACCTTCCCCCAATGATTATAAGCGTACATGTTAAAGTTGATATTCATTGTTGGAGCTGTTATCTAAGAGCTTGAGTTTTAAATTAGATCTTAATTGAATATGATATTAAACATTTGATTTGACAAGGTCTTAGGTTTGGTTTTTCTTGCTTGCACATTTGATCCTTCTTATGATAATGCAATTTGCACTCAGTTTTTTATGTGTACTTTTGTGTTCCTCTTACTTGTGAGAGGGTAGTGTTAAAGCATGATATATATCGTTGGGTTCACTTTTCAACAGTTTAAGCTTTTAAAGCATACAGTAATTTAATCGCACTGAAATAGTAATTTTTAAAAACTTGTTATTTGCACGAGGCTTTTACTATTTGCTCTCGCGCTCAAAATCATCTAGGACACTTTGTTTATAGTGTCATTATTTTGTCTGTCTTGACAAAATTGTAGTATAAGAATTTAGTGCAATCACCAAAACTTGAAAGGGTCTAAACACAAAACATAAGACATAGTTGCAATCAGCTCGAAATATTTATCCGTCAAGAAATACTTGCTAATTATACCAATATAAAACTAAGAACCTCAAGTGGCAATGTACTACAAGATTTAGTATCAGTTATAAGTTCTTGGACCAATTTAGAAGTGTTGGTTTAGCTTTGGGTCAAACAAAGCTATGAAGATCTGCTCCTAGACCTTGAAGAGACATTATGGACTAAGAGATGCAGGAGATTATTCTACTATATATTCGACTGTCCTGAATAGTAGGGACTAATGATCTGGGATCGTACAATTTTTCGTATACGACACAAGATATATCTTCAAACGTATAACAAAAGAACCAAATATCTACTTCTTTCAACGAATTCATCAGTTCTAGGAAACCATCCTATAGTTCAAAACATAACAAACTAACCCATTTCATTTCATCCAACATTAACATGGCAGAGAAAGAGTACTAAAGCCTTTTCTAAACCTTGTTATTGTTAGCCGTTGGTTTTTGCAACCATTGATTCACCTCTTCTTTTTCAATTGTGCTCATCAATTATATTGCCCTACTTGGAGGACCTTCATCTTCTAAGAAAAATGAATGACATAAAAGCATCCTTCAATCTCTCCTCTCATCCAATATTATCTCAGGAAACCCACAAGATTGACACATATGTACTTTACATTTGCTATATGTCAAGAAAAAAAGTGACACACACACACGTTAAATCAACCTTTAAGATTGAGATGCCCAACAAAATTTCTCTTTCAAGTTTCCAAATAGACTTTTTAAAGCTTTTGCATTTGGGCGTTGAATGCTTTTTGGAAATTCAGGTATAGTCAAGTCACAAGAAAGTACTCTCGAAAGTGTTTGGGCAATCCATTTTCTAATTTGTGATGGCTTTATGGAGCATATGAACTGCTTTTCCACATTATTAATCAAGTTGTCTCCCTTCTCTGTTCTCTGCTTTTGACTCCTATAGGGATCACATGTACACAGTGTGGCAGGGCATTTACATACATATGTACGCGTAAATATTATTTATAGGCTATATGATGCGCTAGACAACGGCCAGAAAAACAATGAGAGTCGGTGCGATACTACAGAAGTAAATTCGTTTAATATAATATAACATGATCTGATTTCTTATTATCGGTTTGTCATTTTCTGTTCCATGGCGGAGGAGGGAAGAATCAAATTCTGCACGTATATAACATGTGATAATAAATCGAGAACCTGACGGGTTTGCCTTTTGCTTAATAAACATTACAAAGTAGAGTCATATTATTGAGGATGATACCAATGTGCGTACCTTAACGGATTGTAGTCGTAGGTATACTTAAAGAAGTGTGAAAATATGAAGGATCACACATATATATACAAAGTACGGTGTGCCAAGGCATTTACATACACATATGTATTGATACATGTTATTCATCATAAAGAAAACCAGAGAGCGGAGATAATTCTCTAATCAAATTCTCGTGACATTTTTTATCATTTGCGCTTGTCATTTATTATTTCATGACAGAGGAGGGAAGAATCAAACCATGCATTTATAATTTGCAATTGCAAATCGAGAAATCAATGGCTTTGCCTTTTGTTTATAAACATAAGAAAGTGTAGATACATTTCATTGAAAATAAGAACTCCAAAAACACACATTTTGAACGCTCTTAGTTGACATTTCTTCTTTGAGAAAATGGAAAAATCATTTGTTCCTATTATGGTCCAAATGAGCCACATGCTACATTAATTTCCACATGGCTTTTGGATACCCGTGACAGGAAAGAAAAGGTTAGCTTGAAGATTCCATAGAAATAGGTTTAATGCAGATCTTGTTCACAAAATGTCATTGATGCATGTTTTTGACAAAAAAAAGTGTGAACTTAGCTTCACCCAAATATCCTTCAGCGATATGTTAAATCGATGTTTTAGCAATAGAAGACTACATCTATACGCTTTTGCAAAATTCATACTTGTTGCCATAAAAGGGTAAGAAAGTGTTACTAGTGAAACTTTCGGTGACAAAAGACATATTCTGTTTTGGTCCTACAGAGATTGGAAGCCACCTCTCCCCTTAACCCTTTTCGACCTAGGTGTAGATGGGAATCGATCTCAATCTCTTGCAAATTTGTTTGCATTGGATAGCATTCTGTACTCGCACTCCTATTTCACTAATGATGCTCCATGTTCGGTAAACTGATGTACACAGTACATTCGAACACAAATATGCAAGAAGTGTCGATCGATAACCAACACGGAAGTATCTATACGACGATCGGTGTTATTAGTCCAAACGATCTCTCAGGTTGATATCTTAGTTGCTTATAAACATAATGCACTACCCATAGCCATATAAACGCAATAATTCAGTCATAGTTGAGTGTCTGTTGAGTCACACCCCTATCCCTCTACAAAACCACTTCCATAACCGAAGCTCGCCATACAAATCAAGCCACACCATAGCTTTACCTGAACAAATCACATCATCTCAACTTTTGTGTGTGCACAAAAAAAGCCGAAGAACGTGACTTACATGCAAAGAATTAGGGTACTCATGTGAACACTTGCCCACAATCCGAAACACATAACTACATAAGAACAAAAAGTGGGACATGAGTCATATAAAGATCAAGAGAACTAACTCACATGGTATAATGGTTTCTCTTGTACTTTTCTACCACATAGGGTCACACGATGACCCACAATGTGGTAAAAAGTTGGGATGGACCAAAGACTAAGGAGAAGTTATGATGGCAGTCTTAAGGTGAAAAGGGAGTAGATTTAAGAATTATCAACCCTCCCTTCTCATGCAACAAGAAAGGTAAAGCTCTTGGCTCATATTCTTTGCAACTCTTGGCAAGCAAAGTCCAATTCTACAAAACAAAGAGACAAAGATTCACCTGCTAAAAGATGGAGACAGGCTTCTATTAGTCATATTTTCACACTAACCCCGTCAAATTTCTCAACGCATTCGGTGAAAGAAAAAGCAAGATGGGGTACAAGGAGATTTGAAGGGAAAAATGTATTTTGCGTCCTCTTCTAAGATCCTTTCTGTAAAGAAGGAAAAACTGCCAGGAACAGAGGCCAGTTCTCCATTTTATCCACATTAATGTGCCTTCAACGTATTAAACTTGCTGTATATATAACCAATCAATCAGCTGAAAAGAAAAGTGCATGATAAAGAAGGCATTCTTATCACAAGGAAAGAATTAAGCATGATGAAGATGGTAATCAACACGCGCGCGCTTGCGCACACAGACATGCACACATACCTTCAGAAGTGCTGGATATGGATGGCTTGCCTCCTTATCTTAGCATGCCCCCGCCACTTCCCTTCGAGGCCGTTGTAAGCTAGCGTTCGAAGCGAAGAGAGAACGTGAAGATGAATTCGATACCTGGTAACGCCATTGAGAGTTTGCACGCATGCTGTGCTTAGATAGGTAGATAAGCATGGTTGTAGGTGGTGTGTGAAATCATCTGAAAAGCTATTGAACAGTGAGGAATGAAGAGGGAAGATGGTCTTTTGATGGAAGGCAAAGAACTCGAGTTGGGGGGAATGAAGCCTGGTCCGAGATCATTCTCAGGAAATCTCTCTAGTATTTCGCACGAATGGTCTCGAACCAGACAGCATTCCCCTCAACTACTCATGAGTGTGTGTGTGTGTGTGTGAAAGAGAGAGAGAGAGAGAGAGAGAGAGAGAGAGAGAATTGTTTGACATTGATATGGCCATGCATTGTTTATTTTCGTTTGGGTGCCTATTATATACGTGAGGATGAGGGCTTTGGTGAATCGAAAGACACGTAATTCCTACTTTCTACACCTTCCTAATCATGCTTTTTACACACACACACAGGCTGTGTTTGGCTGCTCAAAACGTCAGACTAATTAGTTCTTTACCAAACCACAAATTAAAGACCATTCTCCTTACATGTGGCTGCGTTACACGGACTCGGTACGAGTGTCCAACTTGGATACGTGTCCCAAGTGTCGAATTTGTCTATTTCTCAAAATTCAAGACACGGGGATATGGCAAACTATTTGTATCTGTTCTTGTAACTTTTTAAGCTACCAAATCATTTTTAATTTAAACTGAGATCATCTTAAAGTAATAACGAACTAAAAGTACAATATAGTGTTCTTAGTGGCATATCCTACGGAATGTGTCGACACATATCCCATACCCATGTTCAAGTGTCGAGTGCCCAACACGGATACTTCATTTATTTCGAAAAGCCCATGTAACATAGCCCCTGACTACTGCAAAACAAGATTTCCTAGTAGAAAATAGAAAGCACATTGCAAACACATCCTTCCGGTCGATATCCAAATGGTTACCATTGTTTGGTGGTGGAAGTTAAGACCGCCATCCATGGACAATTAATAGAGTCCAAACTAAGGTAGGATTAGTTGCAATAGTTTGGTCAACACAAGAACTTCTTTTAGCATCAGCCAATAGATTATGCAAAGCTCTTCTAACCCCTATACTACCCACTCTTTGACTAATAATCTATACCAAGAATCGTCAGTTGATCGTGGCTTAACTAAACTGAATAACTTTGCAAGGCCTCTGTGTGAAGTAAATGATAAATTACATCCCTTTTGCTTTTCCACTTGCGGAAAAGGAGAAGATAAGAAGTGGGGGAACCATAATGAAGGTTATTGCTCCAACTGGTGTGATTCCAAGCTTGAAACGAAAGGAATACAGGGTGGCTAGTTAAAGCTTTTTTGGGCAGAGTAAAGAAGAATGTGGAAGTGGGCATCGGAGAAATAAAAATTTTGGCTACTGTCCTGATTGTAGTAAGATAACTAAAATCACGTATTTGACGACAACAGTCGCTAAATGCACTTAGTGACATTTTAACCACCACTTTTCCAACTTCATTGAATAGAAGCCGATAAAAATATTTAACGATCCAAAATTATTGCTATCCAGGAGGTTGTGACTATTTTGTACAGTCGCAATAGGAGCCAAACTTTTCCACGGAGAAAAAGGTGAAAAGAGGATCCTTGGAGAAAAAAGTGGAAAGAGTAGAAAAAGGAAGTGGATTACGTGCTGCTAACTGTGTATGATGGAGTTCACTATTCTCTTCGCCTAACATTCTAATCCTGCAAATGTCACCCACTTTGAGAAATCTAAAACGAGATTGGATTCGGATGGCATTATGCATGCTTCCCAAATGATGTTACAATCAGCATCTTTAGTTTAACTTCTGGGATTTCTACTTTTTCTTGATCATGAAATGAAATCGTTTACATAGATCCTCATTAGGAGCGCTAAACCTAGAAATTTCGGTCTTGTTCTGTAATAGCTTCGTAGCGGACAAACATGATGCTTGATGATAATGATGATCGCCTTACCTTTTACACCACGAGCCACCATCCCTCTTGTACAAGGCAACCTCATCCCTCTACTATAAGGCACCCTTTGCATGCCTAAAATGCAAAAGTTGTGTAGCCAAATGGTCATCCTATAGGGTGGCTTTACAGCCAGAGCACAGAAGTTTCTGCCACAATAGCGTAGAGTTGTACCATCTGCTTCTACTGCCGAACATTGTTTGGCCAGCAACAAGTACTAAGAGTTGTACCATCTGCTTCTACTGCCGAACATTGTTTGGCAAAATTGCCAGCAACAAGTACTAAGATAAGTCTATTAAGCACTCTAAAGCACCTCAAAATTGAAAATTTAAGCACAGAAGGTTCCATATGGGATGAAGAGTAATCTACTCTTGAAGAGGTTTGGCCAACCGTTGCTTGCTCTTTCATGTAGTTCTTAAAGGAAAAGAGTGCCACACTTTGGAGGAACTTCACTTCACACCCTACTCTTCATATGGCACTAAAACTTAAACAGCACCCAAGAAACCAAAGCACCAAATAATGCAGTCCAATACCTAGAAGTTCAGAGCATAGAATTTCACATATACAGAACACTTCACAATTTCCAGAACGTTTTATTCCGATGCAGTGCAAACTGCTAATTTAACAAAGCAGAGGACTTTGATATTCAGAAATACTCAACTATTCGACGCATATTGACAAAAACATTCTTCCCCAATGCTAGCATATCTCTGTGTGCGGGGGGTGGGGGGGTTCACAGGTCCCAATGGGCCTACCGACCCCCACCCCACACAAATTCCCAACCACCCAAAAAAGGGGAGGTTCAAAAATTTGTTGACTGTACCCTGTTCTGAGATCTTTTGTCAAATGTACCTTTATTGCATTTCAACCTGTATAAACTATCCAGCAAAAGAACATAAAGAAAAGGATTGCTATAAATGAAAGTCAACCTTGTAAGATCATTAGATTAACACAGTTGAAATTTCATAAAGAATGACAAGCAAGATACGCGACCAAAACATACATAAAATTCAACATTTCAAAGTATAGCAAATTCTAAAGCCAGATACCTTTTGACTAGCAACTTTGCTTCCACATATAGGATACATTCTATATAAAAGTTATCTTTTGATTATTGTTTACAGGAAACACTACAGACATTAGGTCCTTTACGCTATATAGGAATCTTTCCCTTTTGCTTTAGCCTTTAAGTTCTCATAATTAGGCCTACCATAATTACGTAAAGTAATGGTTTCTGCCTCAACAAAGCACATCTTAAAAGATCCTTAGTCCAAACCTTTATCCTAGCACAATTACAGCTACAGTAAGTGATGTTCCTTTACGCATAAAGCAATATAAGAAAGCCATTTACAGCAAATGAGAAGTCTTTCCATAAATACGGGAATAACTTACAGAATTTACAATTCATACAATAAGTTACACAAACCACTGCAATGAGTCCTTGCAGGTTAATCAAAATCACATTCCTTTAAGCAGTCACAAGAAAAACACAAGTAAATGAAGGCTTCTCCCCTCGTGTGTATTAGATAACTCACCAGAGACTCAAGACTGAACAGCAACGTCCAAATTCCCCTGTCCATTCATCTTTGAGGAAATTGACTCATTTGTCTCTCGCACTTGTTTGGACTCATTACATTTATGAGTAGAATTACCATCCCGAACATATATGCGGTCCTTCTTGTTTGTCGTAGATAGAGAGGTACTGTCACTGTAATTACCCAGACTGTGGCGAGTTCCCTGACCTATCCCCTTATTTAAACCAACCGCATCACTGCAGCTCTTCCTTCTGCCCAACTTGGGTGATTTTGCACGAGTTGGTGGTGGCTGACGTACAAGGAAAGCAATCACCTTAAAAAACTAGATTGTGCATATTAAGAAAAATGACATCTATTTGATCCTGAAAAAATAACTTCCTATAAATCTTTTCAGATAGCCTTATACGTAAGTGCTACTTGTCAATGTGCAACCCATAAATTGCAATCCAAGTGATAGTTAGCAAAAGAATACTTCTACACATAGCAGACGAAGCAGAACAACTTATGTCAGTACCTTCTTCAATTCAACCTTTGGTGGCGGCCCCTCATGATAGAAGCTTGGCATTGGGCTCGCCTTAAACGTCAAACTCTTTCTCAATTGCTTGACAGCTGCCTCTCTCTCTTCCTAAATAAAGATGGTTTATAGTATAGAGGCAAAGGTAACTCTGGGTTAGGCAAAACCCGTGTAGACTACAGAAACATTGAAGCAAGCAATAATGGAAAAGAAAAACAACTATGCATAGTGGGTGACAGAGGATGGATCACAATTACCAGTTAAAACAAATACTGATAGATAGAGTTGATAGCAATAAATGAATTAGTGTACCTTGGTCCTCTCTTCCCACTGAGTTTTCTCAGCCTCCATTGCTTGGTGCTTCTCCTCCAATTTAGAATAGAACTGATAGAAAATAATAGAAAATTGATTTTTTCAGTATCAAGTACTTGTTGCTTCTCCTGCAATCTCAAACAAAACTATAAAATGACTAAGATGAATAGAACTACACAGAGGGATGCATTAGTGTGCTGGCTTAATCTTAGATATTTCATATCACTAAGTCAGCTTGCTCCATTGCTGCTTGGAGTCAGATCACAGAAACAGCTCGAAGTACGAGCCCTCGTGAACACGTGAGTTGAACACCTTTCACATAAAAAGTTTGATGCAACAGTACCTCTTTCCGTCTCTCTGCACGAGTTGTACATCTGAACACTGGAGCTGATGCAAAAATAGTCCTTGATTTCATAGTTCTTGCTGCTGCCGCGGTGCTTAGAATGGTTAAGTTCAATCAAAGTACAGTCTGAGTGATAAAAATGGTTAAAGATAAAACATAATAGCATACACTTAAGACTCGTGATACCAAAAGGATACGCGGAAGCAACAGAGCAAGAATCATCATAATCATCAGGATGCTTCTTGTTATCTGGTTGCAACGGTTTCCTAGCAACCGAAGGTGAGAGTAGCTGCAAAGAAAAAGAAAAGCTAAAATGATCAGCAATAAACAGGCATCTGATTCTTTAGATTTGTCAACTGATTGAGCAACAATTTTCACAACTACTAACAGAGTTGATAAGTTTTAGCAACCGCTAACATATTGGACAACAATTTTGCAAAACTATTATCAGTTTCGAGTAGTTTTTTCAATATAAATAGTAATACCACTTTTTTCCAGTAAGGGCAGATGGCAGAGTGAAAAAGACGGGACAGGCGAGCTTTGTAGAACCAAACTTTAAGAACTAGCTTTTGCAGGTCAAAAGGTGGATGCCGAAGCACAATCTTGACAGAAATAAACCAGAAAATCTAGTCCAAAGAGACAACTGCATGCTCGACGGAAATTCTGGCATCTTTGCAATTACAAAAGAATTGCTAGAGAAAAGGAGAAAAAGATGTGGTTGCTTAAGCCGTAAAGTGATTGGCACCAAGAAGAAAAAGTGGGCAAAAACGGTGTCTACTTTGACTCGGGCGGTTACCTCACTCTGTTTTGTCGTGACTGGGTGTCTCAAACTGTTTGCATTCAAAGATTTACTCGCAGGAGTACCCAGATCAAGCTCAGTCCCAACAGGTCGAGTTCCACATAAAGCTCTCTTTTCAGTTGCCAGAGCAAATGGCTGTGGAACTGTGTACTTCGTTTTGACGTTTCCAGCAGCTGATTTGGTTTCAGATTTTACCATTGCTCTCGTCTTATTATCATCCTTTATATTTTTGACTTCAGATTTCATCTCTTCTGACATGCCTGCCTCATGTTTTGAGCTCAGTACATCTTGCTCCTCCTTCAAAATCTCAATTTGAGAGAACTCAGATATTGCAACTGACTTTTCAGTTGTGCATTCCTTCACTTCAAACTCCTTAACATCAGCGCTGTCTAACAATATAACTGGTTCTGGACTTGTGGTAACATTCTCAAGTGACTCCACTACATCCTGATGACTATTAGTCTCAGGACTTGTGTCATTAGAAACACCGTTTGTATAAATTATGACGCAATCTGGCTCCTTGTCCATACAATTATCTGTAACTTCCATTCCCATTGCACTGCAGAAAAGGAGAAGTATTATGTTAGCATTATTTGCACTGAAGAAAGGTGCTTACAAAGATGATCTTTGTAACAAGTACGCAATGTCAAGTAATTGCCAGTAAACCATCTCCTTATGATTATTGACCGGTAATCATGCCACTGGGGGATGCCCAACATCATAAAGATATTACGAACATTGCGTTTTTTTTTTTTTTTGGGGGGGGGGGGGGGGGCAACAGCTCAAGACACTCAAAGTTCGTGGCTTCATGCACTACCAGATAGATGTAACTCTTCTTGAAAGCATTCCTGTATCCCTGTCTCAGTATTTACTTGATAAAAAGGAAAGAGAGATCTCCGAGATCTAGAAAAAGAAAAGAAGATGAAAGCTCCTAGTTGCGCTTGAAAGTGCACATTTATTTTATGAGTAATTATCAGATTTCATGTCAACTATTAGGAGTTTTATACTTACTAAATAAATACCTGCACCCTTGATCAACCAATGTTTGAGGAATGCAGAGTACAATAGATTTGTCTATGATATCAACCACTTTTAGATCGTAATTTCCAGTATGAGAACATCACCACAAATTACTCAACTAATAATTGCTTTATCTTATCAAGATAAATTTAAAGCAGTGGAACTTAGCTGTATAAAGAATTGACGTGCTGCCCAAACTGAAATGTTGCAATGCATGCACTGAAACAAATGTTGTGACAAGTTCAGACTTGTACACAGAGCATACCAATAAAACTATAGATCACGAAGACAATTCGTAATTGCTCAAGATCTTTCCTACAACCCCAACATCCGCTGTTGGTCTAATCCGAAAAAAGTTTCAGGACAAGGAAATGGACTTGGTCCTTTTGGCATTTACAAATGCTCTTTGATGACAACAATCATTCATATGGAGTTACTAATCCACTATTGGAAAAGATGAATAAAAGAAGATTGATTCTTTCTAGAAATGAAAACTACCCAAGCGTAACTAAAGGGAGATATAACTTATAAGTGCAAGTATTTGATTAAACAACAGTTAATGATGGCTTAACAAACATGACAAGACATCGTACTTTTAATTTAGAGAAATAAGCAACAATCAGAATCATTTGTCTTCCCATCAAGTGGAGGAGCCAGCCCAGGCAAATGAGTATAGCTTTAGACTAAAATATGTGTATGTCCTAAGTCTATACGTTCATACATAAATTCAGGTATGCGGAGTCGCTAATGAACCAAAAAGTATTTACTCCCTTCATTCTGCGGGATTTTCCCCTTTGACTTTTTGTAAAATCCTAAGATATATTTAGATACGTGTAAACATGGATTAAAAAGGTATAATAGGAGAAGTCAAGCTACGGTAAAAACAACGAGTAAAACCAATGTCTACGTGCACTAAATATATCCTGGGAATTCGAAAAAATTCGAAGGGACAAATCCAGTGGAAAGGAGGGAGCATTACATTTCAAAACTTAATTACTCAAATCAACACAACAAATCCAATCAACATGCGGCCTGCTCATCTTCTAATTTGATAAGACAACAAGCAAAAACGAATATCATCTCCAATCAAAACGGAGTTCCGTCGAATTGAGATGAGATAAATTCGATTCAAAAGGACCAATGACGAATCACCTAAACAAACCACATTTGCCAAACGCCAGCTAAGAACCACCATAAACCTAGTCAAGTAAACCAAACAACAGTCCTAGACTATCAAGCAACGATTTCTCAACCACACGAAGCTCGTCATTTAGAACTAACATTTTGCCGAGCAATGCCCTTGAGAATCAATGAGTAGGGTCCTGAACCAACTTTTGCCGTGAAAACCGTAGAATACATACAAAAGCACCGACAGTTGATCAAACAACAAACATGAAGACAAATACAGATCTATTAAAAAAGACGAACAGATTTGGGAGACAGTCATGGATTCAAAATCACACCAATGCCAGAGATTTCTTACGAGCTCTTCCTTTCTCCGCAACTTGTGATCTGCGGGGAAAGAACACGGTGTGCTTTGTTTGGCTGTTTGGCAGCGCGGAGCGGTGATGGCAGCTACGTGCGGAGGGCGTGGTGTGTGGGTGGTATTTATATATGTGTACAGTGGGTGTGTCTGACGGTGTTATTTTGTTGGAGTGGGTGGGTGGAATTTGAATTGACGCTAAATAAAGTGGGGGGCAAATTGTGTTTGAACTTTGAATTTTCACCACTTTTTTTACCTTTTGTGGTAGTATAATTTTGGCGATTAAAGTGGGATATTTTTTGAACGCCGATAGATATGACGTTGTATAACGGATGTTGGAACCTAACGATTTGAAGAGGTTTCGTGACGGGGTCCAGGTTATAATATTCTCTCATCTGATCCGTCGATTGCACCTCGTCAACTACCATCGTTTCATTGAACCTTTTTCTTTTTTCCTTTTTTGACATTTTTACCATCTTAATTGAAACAAGGATTTTAATTAGATGGGATGAATCGATAAGTTCCCTAATACGACCGGGGGAGCAAGAACGTGTGTGTAGATGTTTTTTCAACTGCTTTATTTGGGAAAGATGATGTTTTTACACTTGACTAGCTCACTTTAGATGATTTTCAATGACATTTAAAGCTGACACAATTAAATTTGTGGCGACAAGTGAAGTGAATTGGTTCAAATAAGGACTGAAATGACAAATCCCTTATATTTTATGGTCACGGGATATATAAAATTTAAAACTATTATCGGGGACCGTCATATATTTTCTTCAGCCTTTCTCTGACATTAAACCTGTAACAACTTTTTGCATAAAAATACTTTGCATCCATTAGATATAACATTAGCCAAGAAACGTCAAAAGCCATATTTTCCCATTTCTTTTTGCTTTTTTTTGGTTTAAAGCGATATTTTCCTATTTATCATTGATGAATATATGTTGATGCTTAATTACATTGTCTTTTATATTTGAGATGACTCGTAGACTTCACATGTTGGAGTTATATATCACTGATAAACTTTAGATGATGGCAAACAAGAGATCGTGAAAATAGGTTCTTCTACATTTTGATTCAAAATGGAGGACGAAGCCACTCAAATCAACCAATCAGAAGAAAGAGGTCAACTTGCCGCCTTCGGTTTGCTGACTAGAGCCTATCTTCTTATATCTCCCTTACTCTTTAGGAGGTATTTGCCCCAAATAAACGACCCACCTCGAAGTCTCCCGCCCTCCCCTCTGACTCTTGATGATGAAATTTAAAAACTATAAGGTCCGTACGTTTATCATTTTCATTATCTATTTATTTTTGTGTACTTTTATCATCTTATGTTTTCGTTTTGAGTAAAATTACTCAAATAGGGGAGGTGTTTTCAGCTTTTTTTCACCCAAACTTAACCGAATGTAAGAAAAAATAACTGATTTTTTTTTTGTAAAAATGATAAACAGCCCCGGATTACTAATAGTACATTGCTAAACAGTTCAATGAGAGGATTGATGGACTAGTTCACTATAAAATAGATTTGGAGTTTGATGGTAATCAAATATTTATCAGTCTTGTATCTTTCAAAAGAATTAATTAAGAGGAAATTCACTTATTCACGCCTTATTTGTTGCTCTAAAAGGTTGCTCACATCAATTAGACAAGTAGTTCTAGTTACTTTTTCGCTTTCATGTAATTTTTTATTAGGCTAAAATCTTTTAAATATATATGTTGCCAACTGTAAATTACTAGTATATAGAATCAACAGTTAGGCTGGATTGTCAAGATGAAGTTCATGTCTCAACTAAAAGAGGACTACAAAATTATTGCGTAGGTCCATGTTTGATTACTCCTCTTAACCCTCCTCTGATTAAGCCTTAACACCCTCTAATTTAAACCCTAAATCCACCCCACTTTTCATCCTTCCCAATTTTGTCCTTCCAGATTCTCATCTTTGACATTGGTAAGCCCTCTCTCAAGCCAATCATGTTGTGACCCTTTTGGAGTTTGGTCCCTCCAAGTTTGGTCCAGTAGTCCCATTTTTGTGTCTGCTTCAGACATCTATGGTCACCGTTTACCACTTTAGCTCCATGTTTAAGGTATAATTAACATGTCACTTTCTCCCGTATTTCTTCTTGATCTTCTGGTGAGGCGTGTTAAAGTCTGGTGTCTAATCAACAAATTTAAAACGAGAAAAAGTTTACCTAGCATAAGAATTGAATCAAATTCATATGTATAGTCGATGTGTAACTTTTACACTCCCCCGACGCACTGCGTGAAATATGAGATGGTTTCAAGCCACGTCCTGAGTAAAGTGGAGCCCTACGTATAGCGCGGATTATGAGGTAGTGACCTAAAGGGAATTGAACATGGGCAGGGCCTAACTCAAGAAAGTCTGATATCCAACTCAAAAATATGTTCAAGAGGAGGAGTAGCACATCAGGTATAAGAACTGAACACGATCCCATGCATAATTGATGTGTGACTTTAATGTGGTGCTTCAGTCAGTGAAATCGTTGAAGCAGCGGTGACCGTAAAGTTTCACTTAGCATCAGAACAAAAATTTAAAATGTTTTACGAGTTCGCAGAGTGAGAAAGAAAATATAAATAAAAGCGAGAGCGTGGAAGTGAACAAACTTGAAAAGTAAGGAAAATCTTGAGCGAAATTTTCAGACACTTATTCTGTATCATATACCAATCTAAACTTAATTTCCCCAGATTTCTCTTATCCCAAAATTCCTCACGTTGCGCGTCGTTGGTTTATCCAAACCTCGAACCATTCACTTGCATGCAATTATTGGTCTTAATTCACTTTCAGTATTGAAGTAACAAGCAAGCACTGCAATGGAGCTGGTTTAGCTTATCCGGTCTTTCCTTTTACCATAAGGCATTTATCAACAACTTACGTACGTAGCTATCGATAATTAACTGTCGGTTAAATGCAGAGAGGCAACCGGGATTTCTTTATTGAGGAGACTAAAGCGATAATGATATTTTAACTTTCTTAAGCTTTATTGCTCTTTTTGTCTGTAAAAATGCAATTCAGTGACAATTACAATCAATTTAGTGGTATAATACTGTTTTTAGAAATTTTGCGGGGATTGCGGTCTGCCTTTATCCCAAGGTGGCTCCATCCCTCGTTAAAAGGCCTGCTTAAAAGGGACTCCACAAGTGAAGTAATATATAAACAATGAAGGTCAATAAAACGATGTCTCAGAAAGATTAGAGCCATTTTAAGTTAGTCACCTACCTCCATGTTAGCATGAAGGGTATAACTTTTAGGGTCTAATTCACTTTTTTTTCACCGTACTTTGGTAATTTTAAAAAATCAGTACCTGAACTCCTAATTTTTTGAAAATCCTCCTTGTACTACACTCGGTCGCCAAATTAGTTGCTATGTTTATTTATCCTAATTGAGGGCTAGATTTCTCATTTCACAGTTTAAAGTGGCACATGCAGTGTTATCAAAAGCGCACCTAGGTGCAAGGTGTAGAAAGCGTGCTTGCCTAAGGCTAGGCGCAACCCCTTCAAAGAGGCAAGTGCCTAGACTCTAAAAGGCACAAGGCCGGGGTGGATGCATAAATAAAAGCCTAAAAAATCAAGTCCTTGAATGCGATTGTGGCATCATCTCAATCGTTCATTATTGTTGATTCTTTATTTCGTAACATCATAACCTATAATCTCAAATCCCCAATCAATCGATTCTCTTGCTACTGTTCACCATGTCAGTGCCCCATCGCATACTGCTTCTCCCTTTCAAGTAAATCTACTTTTTCAGCTCACCTTGTAGACGAATAAGATGAAATTGAAGAGGAATCTCTACCGAACTTGGAGCTTATGATTCTCTTTGAGAAAGCGTTATTGCCTCAACCCTTATCGATGATGAGGATGATGGTTTCATGTTCTCTCAGAATTAACTATTTCTCATTAGATTTAAGACATTTTCTAGTGTTTGAAGTTTGTTAGATTGCCCTATTCTAAAAGATTTTACATGATTCTATTGCTTTAGTACACTAACATCTATTTGTTTTTATTTTTCGTCTCGCTTGGAATAGATGCATGTCTGTGCCTTACGCCTAGGGTCCAGGACCCATTGTGCCTTGGGTGCACTTGCACCTTTAATAACAAAGGCTACGTGCCTCCACGCCTATCAACCCCTTTTCCCTCCCAACCATCATTATCGACACCACCACCCGTCATAAACCCACCATAATATCACTGCCTCCACACCTATCAGCCCCCTCCCCCTCCAACCATCACCATCGACGCCACCACCAATCACAAACCCCTCACAGCCCATCACCATCAAAACCCAGCATGGCCATCACCCATAGCAAATCACCACAGCGACGACTACTAGCAACCACCCACTACCAATCTCCACTAACTTCCACCACATATATCACACCTTTCCACCCCTTGTCGCCACCATCCAACCACTCACACCCCATTGTCACGGCTGTGAGTGGTGGTGTGTGCAGCCGTGTTAGTGTGTTCGACTGTGTTGTTGTGTGTGGCTATGTTGATCGCAGATGAATAAGAAAGAGGAGAAAGTAAGGCACATGTTTTAATTGACCAAAATATCCCTGGATTTATACGAAAAATACTAACAGATGGACTAAAATGGTGACCGATCATAGTACAAGGACCATATTGAAGAATTTTGGAGAACAAAAACTGATTTAAAAAATGGGACAAAATAAGAGGAAGAAAACTGAATTAATCCCTAACTTTAATTTACAAGTTCAGAGGAGGGAAAATTCAAAAAGGATAGGCAAACCATTAAAGAATGGTGGACCTAAAAGCCAAGATAAAGAATGGGGGACCACGAAATAAATTGTTACGTACTTACATAAAAGTATCATTCTAGCAAAAATAACAAAAAGATTTTGTCGCAAGAATTTTTGTACCGATGAACTGTAGTGCTATCATGTAATTATGTTTCTTGACGTTATCTAGGACCACTGATTCATACTATTTGAAAATTTTGGAGCATATAATACAATAATTCTATCTTTCTTAGCTTTATCCGTATCGCATCAATCTATTCTCATCATAAATGGTCGAGACAAATGATTCGAGACCATGCAAAGTTTAAACAAAGGTAGAACAAACAAACTTTTTAAAATTATTTTTGTCCCCAATTTGTCACTAAAGATGCATTGACGGCAAATTGTAACTTTAAATGACACGAAGCTTGTGAGAATAACCCGATAAGGGCACAAAGTAATCTCGCCCTGCCCTTTAAAAAGTTGCCAAAAAAAATTTCACTAAGTAGGTAATAGTCATCATAATATTACGTGTCAATTAGCATACTACTTATCAGTGTTGATAAACTAACCTTTATCAATCAAAAAGCAAAAAGACCAATACACCCTTCACAAGAATGTATATTTTGTAGTTATACACTAACCGAGCCGGGCACAATCTGACATAAAAAGTGAAAATAATGGAGAAAACACAATCCCAACAAAGTGGACACGGGCGGGTGCCCACGTGGTCACCATGTTCTGGCGCCACTATTTTTAGTAGATTGTTTAGCGATAGAGCGCTTTGAAAAAAAATCATTTGATTCACAGCGATCCACTTCATTAATTTTTAATTCTCAATTTAAATAAGAACTCGAGCATTCAAATGTTAAATAAGAACTCGAGCATTCTTAATGTCAAAGGTTCGGTACTCGGTGTTCTTTTTTTAATACATCCAAAATAAAAAAGAAAAAGTTCAAAAAGATTTTTAACATTTGCAAAAAGGTCAAAACATGTTTGCACATTGCACACCACAATGAGATGAGTGCCAGCTACTTCAGAGTTTAAAGTCATTAACAGGTTTTACAAGATATTTGGATTCAAACCATAGAGTCAGTATCCTGAAAAGAAAAAAAAAATATTTATCTAAACGTACCAGATCGATATGTATGAGTGCACAATTAAGATCATCCGGAGTGAGGACCTAATCTTAATTGACACTGAAATTGCCTGAGTATGATCCTTACGGTTAGAGATGTCAAACGGGCCGGGCGGCCCGCCCCGAAAAAAGCCCGGGCTGGCCCGGCCCTGATATGAACAGTGCAAGCCCAAAATTTTAGGGCCTTGGACTAGGCCAATGTTTCAGGAAAAATGGCCCGGGCCATGCCCGGCCTTAAAAAAGCCCGGCCTGAAATTGGGCCCGATTTTGGCCCAAAATTGGCCCCTTTTCTGGCCCTAAATTTGGCCCCCTGTTTCATTTCTCTTCTATGTTTCTTGTTTTCTGTTAGTTCTTCTTTCTTTCCCGAAAGGGAAAGGTTTCCCCCTTTTTTTTTCCCCTTCATTATCTTCCACCCATTGCATCCATTATCCACATATCCCATATTTTAACATTTAACTAGCTTAGTCATTGTAACAAGGAGGAGGTGGCAAGACTATAAAACATGATTTTTTTTTAAATTATTTTTTATAAAATTACACAAATGTCCCTGAACTTTACGTATTTATAAAAACACCCCAAACTTTGAGAGTCATGGTGATATTATTGAGAAACGTCTCTATAAGAATATTTTTGCTCCGCACTTCGGATAATTAGCAATCATTTTTTTGCAGACTTTCGGACAAAGAAACGTAATCTTGGGACATATTTTGAGATCGAGATTTATGTACTATTCGAATTATACTTACAAGATTTTCTTTGATTGCACGATTTTGACAAATCTCATATTCACGTCTCTTACTAAAACAACAATAATTGGCACACAAAAAGAAAACATTTTTTTGCTTCTCGCTTTTGTTCTAGTTCTTTTTTAGCATTGAGGAATGATAATGGTAAAATGTAAGAGCGCATCAACAATAAAGTTTTTTTTTCTTCAAATAAAGTCATTACAAAAAAAGAGATCAGCTTGAAGTCCATGTTACTTTCTCTCTCTAAAAATATCTCTCTCACATCTCTCTAAGCAAACTCTCACAGATAGCCACCGTAGCCGCCCCACCGTGCGATGGCGCGTGGGGCGGTGGCCGGAATCCGGCCTTAGACTAGGTACACAATATGTCTTCTTTTAGTGAGTTTTTGCTCTGAGGAAGGTCTTCTTCTGAGGCCGGCGGCTGATCGATGATGGAGGGCGGAGGATGACTACGATGCGGTGGCCGGCGACATCATACCCAGCCACGATCGGGGACGGTGATGTCTGCACCGGCGTCGATTCACCGGTTTTCCTCAGATTTATGAAGATCTTGGGTTTTTCTTGATTTTTAGATCTGATAGATCTAGATTGGAGTGATGGTCATGGTTTTTTTTGGTTTGTATTGTTGATTGAAATGGGTTGCCTTTGCTCGGGTTCGATCTGTAATTGCCGACAGTGGCCAAAATTCAGCCGGCGGTGATCGGGATCCCACCGGCGACGGCCGGAATTTTTTCCGACAGTAATTAGGGCTCTATAGTTGGCTGTAGGGTGTTCGTTTTGGTTACTAGGCTCTGTTTCTAGGTTTTGGTGCCTAGAATTTTGCTGTGTTACGCTGTGATCTCTTGCGGGTGGGGTGGGTGGTGGGGGGGGAGATAGGGCCTCGGGTGGGTTTTAGGGGTATTAGGCGTGCTTGTGCGTTTGGGTGGGGGTGGGGAAGGGGGGGTTGGGGCCCTCGGGAAGGGGGGTGGGGGGAAGGGGTTTCTAGGGTAATCTGCTCTAGGGTTTTTGTGTGTGGGGATTTGGGGGGGGGGGGGGGGGGTAGAAGTCAAATACAGTCTAGCTTAGGCCTGTTTTGTAACTGTTGGTTTGATGCCTGGCCTAATGGTGGCCGTGTTTTGGAGGGAAATCGCCGGCAAAATTTGTGAACCATGTAAAGTTACCTGCCTCTTATATTTGTATTGTGATCCCTTTGATTGCCGAGTACATCTTAGTCTTTCGTCCGGCTCCAGTTGACTTCCTCATTGTAATTTTTGTGTTGTTTAGATTTATAGTGTTTCTTTTTAGTTTACTTCGTGTTTGTTATAACCTTTAGGCCTCCGATTATTGCTTAAAGTTAATCTAAAGTGTAGGATATGCTCTGCTTTAGTTTAATTGTAATTGGTTTCGGGTCTATAGGTTCGTTGTTAGTTTCTGACCTTTGTGGTCGTGTATATACAGAGTCACGGAAATGTCGTGACCTTTACTCGCCGATGGGCAACTCTGTAACCGTTTAATTATCAATGTTATTCTCTTATTAACCAAAAAAAAAAAATTCGAGAGTCAACCCATTATTAAAAGTAAAAGTAGCCTACAACAGTTTGCTCTATATAACGATCATTGTCGCTAAATGTTATTAGTGTCATTTTGCATGCATTCTTTTAAGAATTGTTTTAGCATTACAATCGTTTTGCATACGTTCTTTTAAGAATTGTTTTAGCGTTACAAAATAAAAGTTATTAGACATATTTTAAAGGAAATACCCATGTAGTAACCAATTCAAGATAAATTCATGAGGAAGTGGTATCTCTAATAAAACAACATTATGAGTAAAGAGGGATAATTATAGCCAATTAAAGAAAGAAAATTACACCAAAAAATAAATAAATTTGGGCCCGGCCCTAAATATTGGGCCTAGGGCCAGGGCTTGGACTTGGCCCATATATCCAGATTTCAGGCCCGACCGGTTTTTCAATCATCAGGCCCGGCCCTGGCCCGTTTTCGTTGGAGGCCCGTTGGGCTTGGGCTGGGCCGGCCCAAGCCCGGCCCATTGACATCTCTACTTACGGTCCAACCCAAAATAAAAAATAAAATAAAAAAAGAAAAGGAAAATATTGTATCTATTATCAGTCCTTAAATCCAAATCCATGTCAACTATAAATTAGTACCTATGACCTCGTTACCTTGGTATCAACTTAATATTGTGAACACCCTTGACGAACAAAAAAGGTGCAAAAAGAAGAAAAGAAAGAACGTAAATAAATGCCAAAGAATTAGTACATTAGTGCCTATGACCCTGCAATGGAGTATCAACTTAGGCCTTCTTTGACAATTTCAATTTTGAAAACTGAAAAAAAGAATTGCGTTTAGTAACCATTTTTTTTCCTTCAATTAAAAAAATAATTTTTAAATCAAGACTGTTTCTAAAAACTCAAAAAATGAGTTTCGATTTTCAGTTTTGGTTTTTTTTTTTAGACTACCTCCGGCGCGAGAGAGAGAGAGAGAGAGAATGAACGCTAAACACATTTGTCCCACTAAATATTGATTAATTGCAAAGTAATTAACAAGGCCGAATGTATTTACTTTTTGAGTCAAGTGTCCAAATATTTATTGCAATAATAAAGGGGTAAGATCCAAGGAAATGTAAGTGCACTCGGCTCCGAGGACTAAAGGTATAAGTCAAGAGCGCATAGCATTATTGCCTCAGAGCCCCAAACTGAAACCAAGTGTGGGAAAAGAAAATACAAGCAGTAACAAGACCCAAACCTATTCCTAAACCATAAACAAACGCAAGAATCAAAATAATTGCACCTCAACAAGACCTAATGTTTTGTACCAATGAATTTCGTTAATTGGCCCAAATATTAAAAAAAAATAAAAACGAGAGGTCATATTCCCCCCCCCCCCCCCCCCCCTCTTTCAACTAACATGAAAGTATTATTAAAACCAAAGAAACTAACAAAAACCAACATCTCTCTTGTGAAAGCGAGTCAACAACTCAAGACGGTACATGACACCAAGTAAACCTGTGTAGTTCCTAACAAGAACGCTCAGCCATCACATGAACTACCTTGTCTACACAGGAAAAACTAAAAGAAAATTTGTAGAGATTAAAGGACCTAGCAAGAGAGAGGCAGTCAAAAATGACCACCTCAGCCTCACGTCTGGCTCCGGAATAATACTGAAATTATCCTCTTCCAAAATAACCGAGTTAAGGCCTAGCTCTTGAGCCAGCCTTAACCCTTCTTTTGCTACTACAGCTTCAGATATTAAGGCACTCGCGCAATAATTCACGTTACTCATGCGTCCTGCAATGAACTTTCAAGATTCAAGTTACTCATGCGTCCTGCAATGAACTTTCAAGATTCATCTCGTCTAACCACTCCAACTCCGTCCTTCCACCATTGATGCAACAAAGAGCTAGAGCTCTTCGTTGTAAAGGCAGAAACCACCATTAACACGACAATCACCAATATTTCTTCATGGGAGCAGACGAGACATTGAAGGAGGAGAAGATTGAGGGGAACAATGCGGAGAGAGATCATAAAAGGAGCAGGATCATCCAGAGTCTCGGGCACCAAGAAGCCCCTCTTCTTCTACCTCAGTCTTGCCAAGGTATGCTTTCCCCTTAATTTCTTCCTTAAAGTCATGGCGATGCCAGAATCCATATTTCGGGTATGTGCTCAAGTTTCTCTACACTGAAATTTTCTATCCTCCAAACTTTCTGCATCCTATTTTTACCTTCTGAGTTAACAAATTCATAGCGACTATGTTGAATGTCTTTATTTCAGCTATTCCAACTGTTGTCACAATTGATGAAATTCTGAAGAGAAGTGGAGTGGCTACCAAGAGAAGGAACTCCGTACTATTCATGCCTGACATACCTTACTTCGCCTTAATGTTGTCATTACCAGGGATTTTGACATCTACTGTTGGCCTCAGCAATGAGAGTAAAGGTCGTTGGATTCAGAAGGCCAAGATTAGTATCTATGCACTGTCAGGTAATCCGTAATTCATCTGATCTAAATAGGTTAATGTTGGTCTCTAGCTCTCTTCTCTCTTCCTCTTGTAGATTCAAATGGTTCTAGAAAAAGTTAACTAAGTGAAGACTACTGCTGCCACAGCACCAAGGAGAATCGAGAGATTAGTATCAGGGATCGACAGTGTTGTTTCATGTTCTCTTGTAGGTCTTGAAGCGTTTGCTCAGAGGATATATGCACTGAGTAGGTAGATAAACAGGCAAAGTTGGTCAGAGCTGCTGCCGTTGTAACATGTTCAGGACTTTGAAAGAGAAAGAGCTGCTGCTAAGGATGAAGTAAACAAGGAACTCAGCAACAGAAGTTGCAGCAGCAGTAGACATACTTGGCCTTGTAATGTCAAATATAACTACAACTGTAACATATATATTTTGCATATTCACCTCAACTCTGCGTGTCTGCGTGTGGTTTTGTGGGTTGGGGTTGGGGGGGCGGGGGGGAAGAGAACACGCATAGACATACAGTGCATACATTGCCAAAGTTCACTACTGGGTTTGCAAGCTTAAACTCTTTAATTGATAGGAAATTAGTTAACGCAATGCACACTCTTGCACAGATGCTGAAGGGTCAATGCAGATCTTTTCATACTAACTACAATTGGCATTTGCTGCTTTTGACATGCGTTTCATCGTACATGACATGCTCTAACAAATCTAATACACATTGCATAGCAGAAGATATAAAATAGAAAACATACTCAAGTAGAAATGTTTGATCTGCTAGAAACACATTGGCAAGAGTTCTTGTTTAGCCGTCAGGAGAGGGACAACTTGGCTAGAGTTAGTGCCAATACTCTAACCCCATTAGCTATATCCTCGATGGAAGAATATTCTTCAGGCTTATGGCTATATCCTGCAAAACCAATGGACATGTGTTCGAAATTTGCTTATTCAAAGGTAAGTTCTGCATAATATGCCTGTAGGGCTCCCATATAACAAAAATTCAGTGACGGCTATGTACGTATGTCAATATTCAGTATGTCTGCATGTTTGTCAAATCAAGTTTTGGTGATGTTAAGTGACATAAATTTAGTTTAGTTCACATTATTTACCAGAATATTGTATAGAAGCAAAAATGCTCCCCTTGAAGCACCTAAAGAAGGTAACAGGTACACAATTAAACCTCTTCCAGCATTGATATTGATTTTAATCGAAGAACGAGAAATGCATACTTGAGATCTCAGTAGCATGTTCAAAAAAATTGAGAAGACAAAGGGAAAAAAAAAAAAAGATCGCTATCCATAAAAAAAGAAAGAAGAAAAATACCACCAGTGTAGACATATGAAAAGGTGAAATCATGGGTAGAGGAAAAACAATTGTTTACCTTTGTAACAGGGAATGAATATCATGCCCATTGGGGATTTTCTGCAAGAGTTGACATGAACAACAAAAAAAAGCACTCAGTCCCTTTAGTTACAAGATGTAATAAAATAAGATAGTTTAACTTCTTCAGTCAGGGCAGCCTATATGTGGATATATGGGACACGATCACCTTGATAAATTGACATAACAAGTGCACCATAGACCCAGGGGGTTGGGTGGGGTGGGGGAATGAATACATGCATATGCACGTTCCAAAGGCAGGTGTTATCCCTACAAGATTTATGTCCACTTGTAATTGCTTCTTTCAATGTTCAAAAACGAATTCAAGTAATTGGACAAAAAATGCTTTGCACAAAAAGCATTGATTACTGAAACCCAGTTCTAATTTCGTGTAGAAAGATTTTTGTGCTCATGGAAGTTCAAATTTGTCCTTCCCTCAATACCTGGCCATAAATAGTGAATCATGATAAGCTCTGCTGATCATTTTCTTATGAGTCAGGTTCAGCTCCTTGCTTGCTGATTCCATTGCTTTTATTACTGAATCCTCGGAAAGGGCTGGTGGATCCTGATTTACAATTTCAAACTCTGAAAGCTGGACACCACGGTTCTCAGATATGGTTGAAGCAGATTGTCGAATTTTATCAATTACAATGTTCCTCCGACTTTCATCAATGTCACGTGTATCTGCAACACAAGAATTTTAGCCAGAAGTATTCAAGAAAGTTCCAAAATATTCTCCTGATCAGGCAGATATTACACCATTTGCAGGGCAGGTGCAAGGCAGTAATGTTTAATGGATAAGGCTTAAGGGAAAATAGCAATGCTAAGAGTCAGAAGACCATATCGATGGGTCAAGAAAATGCACATTCCTTGTGAGTTAAAATCATACCTATTTGAAGGTGTGCTTTACTTGGGATGCTGTTAATTGCTCCTGGATGCAGCTCCATAATACCTTGAAAACCACAATTATTTTCAAAGGATAAATTATGCAGCTAAGAGAAACAAGGATGCCAATAATGTTCTGAAATAAACAAACAAGATCGATGAGAGTACTTTTTTCTAGTGTAGAATGGGAGGGTGGGAAAGAGTGAATAGAAGATTTTTGTCGCAAATTCTAAGTTTTTTGCGGAAGGTCACTATCCCATACCCAACACTCGTCCCGCAAAATTCAGGTGCAGGACCATGGACAGGTATAAAGCTTGGTATGTTTGGCACAATATGGAAGATTATGAATTCAAACCCATCTTTTCATGCTCGGTAGCCAAAGTATGGAACCAGCATGCCAAGCAATTGCCCTAGGGTTCTGCGTTTAAGAATGGAATTTCTGACCTAAATGTGTCATAAAACAAAAGGAGGAAACAGCTTACCAACAGTTCCAACGGTGTCAATAGACCCAGAATCTAATACATGCTTCTCTACAGCAAGTGCCAGCTCTGCAGCTGCCAGTCCCGCATCATTTCTGCTTCAAATCATTTATACAATAGTGATTGTGTGTGGATAACGTTCTACAGCTTTAACATATAACAGAAAACTAAAGACAAGAAACAAAACAGATTAAGTAAGAGAAATCCCTAGGTACTTCTCCATTTGTACAGGATTTATACTGAAACATATTTGCAAAGAGTTAAAAAAGGTAGAAACTTGTTATAAACAAATAGTTGCTACCAAAGTCACAAATTTAAGGCAGAAAAGTTAAGACAACACCAGGATTAGCATAATAATAACCAAAACAAGGATCTCAACAAGAAAGTCTAGTATAGCACGAATAGCTCAAGGCTAATCTCCAATTTCAGGGCTCATTTACTTCTATAAGAAAATTTTACCCAGCAAGGAACTTTCTTGGGCCCCCGCACTAAATCATTAAACAGGGGCTACAATGGAGAGGGTACGTTCAAGTACTGCTTCTAGACATTCACCTATTCGGCATCAATACAGCCCCAGCATGGCCTCCATTGCCTTTGAATTCCACTTTGATGCTTGCGGGAGCAGCAATTGCAGTCACAATACCAATAGAAATACCTGAATTGTGATGAAAAAACTAATAGGAGTCCATACAGATGTTAAGAGATGACAAGAAGATTATCAAGAAAGCGGCATACTCTCTTCTTCCAGAATGGGACCCTGCTCTATATGTAGCTCCACAAAAGCTGAATAGCTGTCTTCCTCTAAGAACACACTGGTAAGGTCCTCTTGATCTTTTGCATAACCAGCTGACCTTGCAGCATCCAGAAATGAGATATTATGATTATCGACAGTCTGCTTGAGAGCTTTCACAAGTGCCTCACTTCCTGCCAATAAGCGGCTGCACATTTCAAGAGAATCATGAGAAACCTCAAGTTAGATACTGGTATTCTCTCCATCTAATCTTTGCAAGACCAGAAGTTGAAAGAAGACATAGTGAAAGGAGGAATTAGAATAGAAGGAATTAGGACAAAAGGAAAAGGACGTTAAAATCAAAAGGACGAAATCAAGCAAAGTTTATCAAACAAAAAAAAAAAAAACAAGAGAAAACTTCACTTTGATATTGCCCTGCAGATTCTAAGCAACAACAATATAACTATTTGAGCTCCATCGGTTGTAACATTTTAACTCTTATTAGTGGTCTTTACCTTCCCAAACAGCTGATCCCGAACCTTGTAGGCTCTTCGGAGGTGAACATGATAACCTCCAGTGACTTCTTAGGCTTGAAGCCAGACCTGTGCATATCCAAACAGCAATATGAACACAAAGCTTAGCTGAAAGAACTGAAGGTAACCTAATGTTGCATTACATTTTGGAAGCCAAGGGATTTTTACAAATTATTGAGATTCACTTAACCACATGTGGCATCTTTGCGCAGCTTTGAGCAAATTTCAAAGGTATCACCTGGGTCAAAACAAGTCCTCTTTATCCACTATCTAGGACAACAAGATGAGATTTAGGGTTCATATTTCATAGTCTCTTCCTAACACTAACAGAGAAGCATGTATTTTATTTCCAACCTCAAGGACCTCAATCCATGAGCAAAGCCTCTTGTCTTCCTTTTTATAAATCCCTAACTTGAATCAGATAACCCCTCCACAGTGAAGTAACCAGTAGTTGTGCATAGGCAAAGCATCTGCGAGTAACCAGGCTTCGTCCTGCCCACAATTGGGCAACCGTAGTATTATATCTTACGAAGTGCAACCGTGTGTTTTTGTGTGGGTGAGTGTGAGTTTTCTTAGCTTACCACCATCTCTTTGCACCACCAAAAACCATCTCAACATCCTTCTTTCCACCACATTTATACTTTTGTCAATTTTCGAATGCCTATCATAAGATAGGTAGCATTCTTATACATGTTCATCAAAATTTAAATAAAGGTTGACATGCATGCCTGATACAATCCTTTATACGGCTAGGGATCAAGAATAGCGCACTAGTGAAAAGGTTGATCTTCCTTTCATCCTTTGAACTCTAGAGAATAGCTTATGACACGTAGAGTTGAAGACATTCACAAAGACTCCCTGCTGGCTATTACTAGATGATGAGACATCAGGCTATGCTCTTCTGCATTCATCTCATGCCAATTTAAAAAACTCAGTTTCCCAATTACTTGTTGAGCAGCTTTGTATTGGCAAATCTGCTGCTATGAACCTCTTAATTAACCTTTTTACATCGCCATCCACCGTAATGTTTGGCCTTGAGAGGTTTCTCGCTGTTATGTCCCATTGAACATGGAACTTATTCTGTGTAGAGCGCGTGGATAATTCATGTACCATATCATAGGTTCTGATTTAGAAGGGGAGAAAACTGATAGTTTTTTTATTTCTGATGTGAAGAATGAAATATCTATACTTTATTTAGGGACAACACCCTAACGGTGAAGTCTTTTGTGTGTCTCCAATTTTACCAAAGCTTTATTGTTTTAAACCATCTCATTAAAAGGTATTAAAGTCAAATAACAGCAAACAAATTAAACCTGTGACACAGCTCCCACAACAAACATCCCTCGTTTTTCTCACCCACAATCCCCACAAACCCACCTCTCTTGACTCTCGCACCCAGAATCGTCACTAATTCCTTAAATGTGTGCAGTGTTTTAAGTGAGTATTAATGACCATTTATCTTATCTTGCACACGCATCGGGTGTGCCCCAAATCAGTAGCATAGTTTTATGGTGATAATAACTACATCAATGAACAAGAAAACAACAAGGGCTCATAATTTATAAGATACATATGGAAACTTATAACCTCACTGTAAGCACACTGGGTTGCTCACAAGAAGATAAAAATAAATACATTGACTTTCAAACGTATGAATGTCCCATGTATAATGATCAGGCAACCAGCATACCTCTTAAGTACATTAATGGCTTCTATTGCACCCAAAACACCAACAACCCCATCATACTTTCCGGAGTATGGAATGGCATCAACGTGTGAACCTGATAACACTGCAGCTAGCTCTGGCTCATAGCCTTCCCTATCAGATGAATGGTTGAAAACAATTAACGTGCAGAAAGTTGGAATGATAATTCCATAAAAGATAAATAAGTCCATGAATTGAGCTAAAACTTCGAGAAGAATTTTCAATTCCTATGGACTAAGAAAGTGGACACAGATTTTATAAATGACAACAAATACATGAAACCTGCGATTAAAGTGTGAATTCGATCTCATGCACAATCAACTATAAACAATTATGAGCATGAGCCAGTTGAGCAAACATACTGGCATCGTGCCATGGGGCCCCACACAAATGCTTCCATCTAGTAAGTACTATATGGTTATTCATTTCTTTGAATATTTATCTGCTATTGAAAAGGAAAATTAGAGGTTTCGTGAGAAGTATTGTTAGGAAACCCAAAGTTATGGATAGCATTATAAGTCCAACTGTAGAAGGCAATGTGTTAACAGCGGATGATCATTTCTTTTCATGGTGCACTAGAGACACGTGCCATCCTTTCAAATCAATACACTCACCATAATAAAGTCACTGATAAATGGACAAAGTGAAACCGCAAACAGTATGAGAAACCAAAAGAACATTACAAAAAAATGAAGAGTTGTCACCCTTTAAACCGCCATACATACAGCATGTTAGATGTTTTTACTAACTGTCAAACTCGTTTTAGATGTACTATAAACTAAAAGTGGCACGAATAGGATGAAACCTTTGTATTTTGGTTTAAAAGCCGTGAAGGAGACCAAGTTATAAAGACATACCACCGACCAAAAATGTTCCCCACAGCATCCTCTCTGACAGAGAGACCAGAAAGTCCCATCAAGTTCTTTACAAACCTGCAATTCGAATTGCCAAGCCTATTATTATAAAGACTCAGCTACAGAGTGCAAGAACAAGACTTTGAATGCACCAACATTTGCATTTTCTCCAGTATAATAGATTCCAAAGCGTAGTGCGTAACTATGTAATATGATATTACTGAACCTCAGACATGTAAGGGGTCATGTGAACTATCTAAATGAGAATTGGTGTCAAAGATTTTTACCCTCTCGAGAAAGAAACACCGTGGCACCAAAAGAAAAAAAATTAGCTGTGCGGGGATGCATTAATATAGCAAATACACCAGCAAATTAAAACAGCAGAAATCCCAACTACACCACATTCCGAGATTCTTATCTCCCATTCAGTTCCATCTAAGAGCACATGCTCCATTGGATCTTAATTAACCTTCCAATTTGCCATTGGATCGACCACCACCTGTGGCATGTAAACTTGAACCATCTGACTTTTTTTGTTGGCAAGTAATATAACTCTTGTTTATAGGTGCATTAGGATATCTCTCCAGTACGTGTGTCTCCGAGAGAAACAAAACACCACAAAGAAATGTTCCGCACTCGATATTCAACACAGTAGACTGTATAGCTAGGAGGAGAACAGCAACAGCAATGGTTAATTCATCGCACAACTTTTTCTAGCACCGTTATCATTTCATTAGGGTATGTAAGTGGTGACGCTGATTTCAAATGCAGTCTTGACGAGCTCACAGGTCGCAATACAAAGAGCAAAAACAAAAACCAAGAAGAAGAATAAAGATTTAGAGATTTAGAAAGTTCAACATCAATTGTTTTACAGGCTGCAATACATTTTTAATGGATCTCTCAATACCCAATTTTACACCACGCTCCATGGTTCAGAGTAGCATAGGTTCTTAATTTAGGTTCATTCAGGGTTCTTAATCTCACCGAAACAGGAAACTTTTCACTTGAAGTGTTCCCTTGTCGTATCGTCCTTTCATACATCACCAATAAGCATTGGCAGTATATTACCCTATGATAAGCAAAAGATAGCATTGGCCGTACATTATCAGATATAAGCACATAAAATCAGATCATTGCATGCAAGTACCTCCTAGCCATTACATCCTTCTCACTATACAGGATCCTTGTTACCGATGGCGCAGGTGAGTCCGAGAATGTTGACAGCTCATCAATCTAATAAACAACAGATCACGATCATTTTCCTGACATAACTAGGTTTGATGAAGAAAGAAGCACATAAGAGAGTGCACAAAGCAGCCATTTGTTATTCATGGCACACACAATATGTGCTGTCATGCCATGCTATATTTAGATGTCCTTAACAGAATATCCGTGCATAATACTGATTTACACTTGGCTTCTAAGCATAAAGTCCCAACACCCTACATTACTGATTTTATTTTCCTTTTTTAATTTTATTTTCCTTGAGCAAAACTTTTGTACTGAACTTGACATAGCATTTCCATTAGATAGCCTTGACACTCAGTTTCAAATACTCTATGAAACAGAATCTCTCCTGGACAACATGTATGGAGCATCAAACACACACCATTTCTAATTTTCTAAAACATGGAAAAGAAAAAGAGAAGCCGATGCCCATATCAGTGACCAGTCAATTACTCTATATTGTGCATTAATGTAATCATATGCCCCAATATTGGATATAATGAGTAGTGTTACATGTACAAATTAATCTTGCTGAATCCATTCAACACAAAGTGAGTCAGTGAAACACAATCAAGAAGGGTCAAGCAGAGAAATCAGTCAAGAATCTTGGTGGAGTACCTGTTTTTGCAGGCTTTCTTTATTTACAGATAAAGAGCTTTCTTTATTTACAGATAAAGAATTGGAAGGCAATGGAGGTTCGTGAATTGGGTACCCGGAGAAATCCTCCATAGTTTTGGTTGTTGGGTCTTCTTCGTATGAATTCACCAAGATTTCAGTGAATGGATGTATGCACAACAGGGAAAGAAGAAGCGGAAGAGAGAATCTGAAAGCAGCCATCTTTGATAGGTTGGTTCCTCTATTGTCTCCCGTACATATAGTATCGAGTCACTACTCACTGTGAAGTGCTTCAATCAGTGTGAAGGTAATATATATATCTATGTTATTGTGATTGTAGTGCTTGTGGTGGAACTCGCATCCATGTAAAGAAGACACTAATGTGTCCAATGCTTTGTGCGGTGGTTCAGAATGCACCGTGCATCTTTGGTTTTTTGTATGGCACGTGCTTGATTGGTATCACGCATTCTTGTTTTGCCTTTAAATGCTAAAAAAAATTGTGAAATCAGCAAAAACTGTTTTTAGATCTGCAAAATGTTGCTGGTTTTCTAAATCATTTGAAAATGTTTTTGATTATTCGTGTTTTTGAATGTGAAGTTTGATTTTCGAAAGGTACAATGTATGCAAAAAGTAATATACGCTAATTTCGTGGTTAGGGTGAAGGATCAAGAGAACGAGAATGACAATTGAGTTAGAGTTAGTGTTATGCAATATAGAGATTGTTGAACAGAGGAGTTGCAAACCCGGTCATGCTTTAGGGACTTACATTGGTGAATGTTGTAAAATCGTGTACTTCATTCGATAAGTTAATTTTTGTTCGTTTTTCTATTGTTCGTTACTGAGCTAATATGTAACTCCTTAGTAGTAGCTTTTGCTCATTTGTAGTAAAATTACGAGAATGTATGATACAACGTAGAATGCAACATAGAAATGCTTGTACTTAATTTTAGAAGGGAGCATATATTTTACACCTTCATTTATAGCTAAAAAATGCATCAACGGTAAATATCAAACTTTTAATAACGATGTAGGGTGTAAATAAACTAGTCTAGAAGCCAAACATGCACTACATTGGAGCTCTAACGGCTTTAACAAAATATGCCTTACGAAGTCTGACACTGGCCCTTTGTCACGGACTCATAATGGGGGTGCCTGGTGCAGGGTATTCATTGGAATATAAGTGTTAGACCACGCAACATGCCTAGCATGAAAAGCCACAGTCCAATCTATTGGGCTTTGCGTCGATCCTTACATCACCTGAGCACTGTAGGATATATTGAAAAAAGGGTACAGGGGCCTCTTTTAAGTATTGGTCATGAAAATTTCCCTAATTGTCGAACGTTGCCACCCACTTCCATTAGCCTTAGCCTCTACCTCTTAACAGCCAAAGCCTTGAAGTCTATGTACCAGAAAAACAATGCATAGTCATAAACAAGCCACTCCTGCGATTGCCAATAAAGCCCCTCTAGCATTTCATACACATCAACAACAGACCCATGTGCTCTACCATCCTATCCGACCCCAAGTTCAGGTTTTCAAACGAGAAACAACGGGTCATTGACAATGACCCGTTGTTTTTTGTTGGGTTAGGTTGGGTTGAAACTCAAACCATAGCATTTTTACTTGGGTTGGGTTGGGCTGAGCTTTTTTTACAAAAAAGCCCAATTTGGATCAAGTTGAGATGGACTTTTAAAATGTTGGGTTTTCTCGGGTTGGGCTGAAAACCAACTCAACCCGTCCAAGTTGCACCCCTAGTCATTGTAATACTATGTGAGGGCAAGAGCCTACATTCCACTAAAGCTAAAGGGCATGACCTCTTTTACGCTCTAAAGGGGGACGATTCAATCCAAGTGCTTCGCAAATCGTCGCTTGTCTATGATGGCCGTGAGTACAATTGCCGGTTGAAGTAATGGTTTGTTACTTGTGACACATGGCCTCAATATCTTCTTGTGCAGTCCATAAGCTAATATTTCTAATAGGTCCTTTGAAATGGAGTACGAGATCACTTCTGGATTTGTTTTGACCCTTCTACATTTTGTTACAAGGTTTACTTGGGGGTTAGGTATCAGACTCAAGGCCTTGGACGAGACCATCTCATTGGAGCAAGTGTAATGAATCGAAGTTCAATTCCATTTTCATCTTTTGATTTGCGCAAGGGGGCATATTGTGAACAAGCACCTACACTTGAAGATCAGTTTCAGGCGCTTCTTTAAAATGAAACCAATGCTATCAATGCTTTTGATCCAGCCATAAGTGGATTTGACGAGCTCCCAACCTTATCGCCGCACAAATATATGGATGTATGACATAATTGGTTTGAAAGATTTAGGGAGGTACCTCTATATGGCTCATTTGCGATGATGTAAGTCATTCTAAAGGCATTATGAGGTTTTGGCAATATGGAATGTGGTGATAAGGAAATTAGGGCTACTCTATTTGTCTCACCAAATATGGACGTCCAATCTAGTTCACTTCAAATCCAGTTTAGCTATTCTATTTTTATATGCTTTATGTTCTTTTATTTTGGCTCAGTCTAGTTTACTCCAATCCAATCCAGTTAACTACAGTCTAGTCTAGTTCAAGTCCAGACCAGTTAGTCTTTTTATATGCTTTGTATCCTTTTATATTGGTCCAGTCCAGTTCGCTCCAGTCCAATCCAGTTAATTATAGTCCAGTTCAGTCTAATCCAATCTAAGCTCATCTGATCCAAGTAGTCTATTATAGGCTTTATTTTCATTCGTTGGACTTATTGTCAATTAACTGACAAATTGAGTTTTAGAGTTCAGACTTCTTTCTACTTTACCCACGTGTTTCTTATGTCCAGGATCTACAACTGAAAGATTGAGTTCCTAACTCCCGGAACACTTTTGAGTGGTTTTTAATTGGAATACTAACTTAACCCCCGTATTAATTTGGATATATACATTCATCCATCAGCTCATTTGCATCTTTATCCTGAATATCCTATCATTATGCCTCTAGAAACCCTAACAACAAACATCTTCTAGTCTTTCGTATTAAAGCTTCTCCGTAGATGGTCGTACTTGTACAATTCCCACACACACACCCCACAAATATATATATATATATTACTTTCTCTAATTGTAATTCCATTGCGACAGAGATCTTAAAATTGGACCCAAATGTGTACATGGGGAATTGCATATTCTTAAGATCCAAGTTAAGCTCGTACGGATTAGAAGAAGTACACAGTAAACATGGGTTTAGGTCGAGCACCCTTAAGATCACTAGTTCTTGGAGGAAAAGAATTGTCAGATCATGTGTCCTCCTAAGATAACTCTTAGGTCTTGGAAAATCTCGATACCATCGTTACATTGTTTCGTATATCTCGAGAGCTAAAAGGTTCATATACTAAAACCTTCCCGACAGACTCATGTTACTTTCATCTAAACGCTCTTTCACATCATCGGTCCAACTAAACCTCTTCCTTTACAACCCTTTAGTAATACTCTCCCTTATACGTGTCAACTGAACAAGAATGTAAATTTAGAACGTTAACATTGCAATCCAAATCTAAACTACTTTAGATCACCCACACATTCACGGGACTATCGCCACGTTTAAATTGCTCATAATCCCGATAGGTAGTATAGACTGGTACGAGATCCTGGCTTTGACTTTGCACCCTACACGAATCACGTTCGAGTCGAACATGGTATTTACAAGCTCGATTCGTGTAACTTTTGGGCTATTCGAGCTCAGTTCATGTTTGTTTAGTTACCTTTTTGTCTACGAGTTCGGTTCGCGAATTGAACAACTAGAGATAGAAGTACTCTGAAGGCACAGATTAAAGCTTAGGCGGGAAGTTTCTTTCACTGTCTCTTTAGCGCAAGCTTGAACGAGTAAGAAGCAAAAATCGCCATGGTCTCAACCCGACACACGTGCTTGAAGCTCCAAGTCCCGACCGAGTCCGACCCAGAACCGACCGAGCCCATCTTCGTCAAAGCCACGTGGCACCCCTCCCGCTTCGACCTCCACATCACCGACGGCCTCCATGCTTGGACCTGCAACGGTACTCTCCCTCTTCCCATCGACTTTTACCGCCTCTGTGTCGTAATTTTAGTCCCTTTTGATTTTTTGCGAATCGAAGACTAAATTTGTTTTTTCTTAACCTGTGATTACTATTACCTGTTCCATTTTCTGCTAAAAATTAGCAAAAGAAGAAGGGGACAATATTATGAAACGGATTGAGTACTTTTCTATACGATCTCAATTTTGTTTTGCAGCGTCAGAAGAAGAGGTTGAGGAGCGAGCGTCTCAGTGGGACCAACCGGTGAGTGAGTATATCGAGTTGGCGGAGCAGTATTTAGGGTTTCAACAGCCCGGGTCGGTTTATGGGTTTTCGGATGCGGGTAGCGGGCATAGAAGAGTAAGTTGGTCCTCATTTTGTCTCATGACTAGTTGATTTGTGTAATTTTGCATAATGTGGGTTGGTGTGGAGTTGTATGCTTTGTTCAATTCGATGTTTAGTGTGCTTGTTGGGTTGAATTTGGGTGCTCCCTTTTGACTTTTGCGAAGTTATAGGGGAACGTCTAGACATTGGGTTGATAGTAGTAATATCATACTCAATAAGAATTGTTTGACAAGTCAAACTTGGGAAAATCATTGGGAAAAGTCAATGCTTACATGGTTAAATTTCAACCTAGGAACTTGCAGACAGCCAGTCGGGACAGAAGTATAAATGGAGGGAAACATGTAATTTGTTGGAAACCTTTGTTGCTGTGGTTATGAAATGAGAAGTATATAATACATGCAAGTCACACAACTTAGGTGGCGTGAGGTCATTGACTATCTTAATAAATGAAAGAAATTGAATAAGTGTGACTATTACTGAAGTAACTGTTCCAAATAAACGCAAAACCAGGGGCGAGCTTTGACGCTGTGGTAAGGTTGTTATACTATGATCTGGAGCTAATGGGTTCAAAACACACAAACTATCTCTCCATGACAGTGAGGTAACATCTTGTGGATCAGCCCTCCCAAGATTGGACATGGAAAGAGTCTCTTCACAAGTGTGTGCGTAAGACTGCATATACAAACACGCCCTGAGACCCGGCAATGGTGGGAGCCTAGTGCACTGGGGTGCGCAAACTGAGGCCAATGAGTGTATTTCAAAGTATCGGCCACCTTGATTTTATAAAAGTGTTTTGGTACATTCAAAGTTGAGGTGGTCAACAAATGTAGACACGAGCTTTTATAGTTTGAAAAATCCAGTTATTAATTTCAAGTTGTTGTCTTGAAGGTTTTGTAACAGATATCATTGGCCTTACTCTCTAAATTTGTGTTGCTGCAGTTATCATGGACATTTGAGAGGGAAGGAACCAAGCTGGAGTGGCGATGGAAATGTCAACCATTGCCCAACAGTAAGAAAACTATGGCAGGAATCTTGGACTTTCTCATGGATGCAAACATACGATTAAGTGTAAGGCTGGCCTATGTTGTTTTGTCATTTAGTCTTTATACTGTTTTTTCTTTCTACAGTTATCTATTGATTATGTAGCTTGGACATGATTACTAGACGGGTATAATGCTGGATGACATGAAACAGTACTGAGTCTAAGTAAAAGCTGTACTCAAACAGTATGACGACTTTTTTGAAGTTTAATTTTTGTGTATGAAGCTAATGTTCCAAAGTCAAACATTGAGTTATTCTGTCTATATTTTATGTATATTTGTACCAGGGGCAAAATGTTTCTAGGTCTATCATAATAGGAGATTGACTGTAGCGTGACTCATAATAGTCTACAATCTGTAATGGAATATGAGGAGATAATTCGGATTACATTTCATGTATACTGTGGCAAGTGCGAAATGTTTCTAACAGCTTGTAATTGCAGGGCGAGGGCACGTGGATAAGACTCATATATCCAAAAGCAGTATACTTTGTGTAGTATTTGAATGAATGATACATGAAATACGCTTGTTTAGTAAATTTGGGGATATCTCTGGGTAAGATGATGACTTGTCTGATAAAGTTGTGGATTGCTCAGTGATTCTTTTTCATACACGAGAGGATAATATTTTTTGAGTATTATCCTGCAAATATCTCAAGTTGTGACATGCTATTTCAAATAATGTTAAGCATTAGCAAAAATTGGGCCAGGAGGTAGCTCCTATCTAAGCAGAAAATAAAGGAGCAATGGAAAATCACTGAACTATCTTCCCATGCTTCAGGAACATGGCGGGTTTGGACGTATTTCACCTAAAATATTGTTTAAGGTGACTCCTGGACTTCACTTTCGGCAAGTGGTACCAAAGGAGTTTCCAGAAAGTGCTTTACAAAGTAAATATATTTTAGTAACCGAGGTTGAATTCTTCCAATAGGCTCATGGGACCCACACTTCTTCCCTTCTTCTCCCCCATATACCATGTCAATTGGTAACAAATTAGTGAAACTCTTTCATTTGTTATATATTTCTCATGTATTTTGTTATGGCTCACTATATTCTGCAAGTCTTGTTTTACAATGTGCGGTAACCCTTTGTATGACGTTTAACCGATACAAGTTTTCATGTTTATATAGTACTTCTTGTGTTAATATGGTTCTGAAGTTAACAACTCTTGCTTAATCTGAGAAGGATGAAGTTGTCAGGAAAACACACTTATCTGAGAGACTAAAAGTGGAGGCTGAGAAGTGTTTAGCACAAAGTGAAAAATTCAACAGCGAGAAGGAAGAATTTGAATCTGCCATCTATGCAAAGGTGTGTGCGTGAAATATACGATTTTTATATTCTCATACATCTTTTACTTCATACATCTTCTTGCCTGTAATGTCAGAATTGTTTGACAAAATAGCGAAGGGTGTAAAATACTCTGAAGAAGAACCAAATTGTAGAGCCCATGTATTTTCGATCCACTGGAATTCCATATTTTGGGGTTTTATCTAGTAGCTGCATTCTTGTGTGGAAAGGGAGAAACGGTTGTGCATATCAGTCACTAAATGCATTTTGTATCATAGACTATGGTCATTGTTATACCCTATGGTTGGTTGAGAGGAGGCATGGCTTTAACTGAATCCATCTTTCTGTATATAAGAAAGTCAGCTTCTTTAAGGAATGAATACGAGCTGCTTGCAAGTTCAGCTCCTTGCTGAAAGACGAAAGTTGATAATTTTTGCTTTGTGATAGGAGCTGCTGTAGACATGCTAACAGATCCTCGTAGTTCAAATGCATGCTGTTTAGTGAATAAGGACAATCATGCTGGTGTTGTGTCGAATCACTCTGTAATAATCAAGCCCGAAATGAAGTTCTCGATTTATCCTCCATAAAAGGCAAACACCAAATCCGGATTACGATTAGCTAGTCATAGTAGTTCACATATTGATGAAGAAAGGACTGGAGGATGCTAATGAGTCGTTCTGCGGATAAGAAAGTGTTGCTATGAAAATAATGGGACTGGAGATGAGAACCATCTTTTGGCATGCATCAACATGAGTTGTTGTTTTGCGGGCAGATGGATCCTAGATTGTAATTATTTTTTTTTTTGCAGGGGATTATGTTGGCTGTTGCAGCATGTTGCTTAGGGTAAATTACAAATTTTGTCCTTTATCTTTGCCCTCAACTTCTAATCGATCCTTTATCTATATCTTGTCTCTTGTAAATCCTTTATCTTCACTTCCGTCACCTTTTTAGTCCTTTATAAATCCAGACCTTCAAAAAAGTTCGTAAGTCCATTAAGTTTTTCCATCTTGACGCCGCATAGCTTTGGGTTCTATGTCAATTAACCCCTTTAGTTTTGCTCATTTTGGCCCACAACCCCCTGCACCTACTAAATCGAGCACTCAATCCCCTAAGTTTAGAAAGAAATATTGTAAATGATCTATTTTGTGCCTCTCACATGAGATTTCAATGAAATAAATTCGGTAAGTATTGAGGAGGAAATTTCACTGACCTGTCTTGCTTAAAAATGAAATTGGATACCTGCATTTTCAAAGTTAAGCCGTTAAATTCCTCTTGATACCTGCATTTTTAAAATTTAGCTGTTAAAATTGGATGCCTGCATTTTTTAATTTTAGCTGTTAAAATTGAGGTGTGAGTCGAACTCTGCCAACTCACACCTAATTCCACCACCACCACCATCCTCCCCATCATCAACCTCCACCGCCACAACCACCGTTGCTCCCAATCCCAATAATCTTGATTCTATCCACAAGACACCAAGGACTCCTTCCCATATCTTTCTCTTCTCCCTTGTGAAATACTGAAATTCCTCTCTTCACACAATCAGAAGAGGAAAAAATTGCAATAAATAGCCTGAATTGCACAAACCACCAAACCCACCCCTTTTCTTTCGTCTTTTTTCCATTAGATTTCTAAACTGTAAGCTGCCAATATGTTTTCAACTCGGGCTCGAATGCGCAAAGACATGTTGAATTTTAGCAAATTAAAGCCTCAATTAACAAGGACGCGGAAGGCAGGTAGAGGGAGACGCTAGAAAAGAGTGATCAAAGCAACTTTCCCATGATCCAAAATTTTGTTTCGAGATCCAAATTTTTTTTACTTCTATTTGATTTTTCTCCGGATGGCATGTGGTGGTGGATCGGGGGATAGGAATGTTGTTTGGTTAAGACGTTGTTTCTTTTCTACATCACACTAGATAAATATCATATTCGTGGAATACGGTTCATTAGTCAGTTTGATAATGATCGAGTGACGTTGCTTCTTTGGCCTGAAAGAAAGGAAATCAATTAGTTATTCGTCAAAGTTTCACTTATTCAATGACCAGAATTTCTGAACCTTTGTTTGTTTTCGGAAAACCGGATTTGGCTCAGGATTGCCCATTTTTATTAATTCCAGGGTGAATTCACCTGACCCGACAATACCCATTTTGGGAACGGCCAGTGCCAAAGTCACTGAATGGGTAGTCGCCAAGCCCTATGTCTCTTATCCCTTGGAGGTCTTCCTCCACTAGCAGGTCTTTTCGGAAAACTCTATTTATTCGGGTGTGGCCACCTTTACGAATGAAAGCATACGAATGTCAATAGATGTCTTTCACATCCAACTCCAACAATGAGCAATCTCTTCATTGTGGTAGCGGTGGATGGGGGAGACACTGAAGTGGTGTCTTCTTTAGATAGAAGATGAGAGGAGGGGACCTGACTGCCTGAAATAAGAAAAAGGGAAGAAAGTGCAGTGTTTATTTCAGTTGTTCCTAAATTTCTTTCGGAAGTGGTGTCTTCTTTAGATAGAAGATGAGGGGAGCGGACCTGACTGCCTGAAATAAGAAAAAGGGAAGTAAGTGCAGTGTTTATTTCAGTTGTTCCTTAGTTTCTTTCATTAGAATTACTTTTTGAACTCATGCCAATCTTGCACTCGTCAACCCTCACCTGGGAGGCACAATGTCACAACTTGGGACTCGATTGCAGCAATTTTCTAAAATTCAGGGGTTGAGTGCTCAATATGGAAAGTCAGGTTGTTATGTGCTAAAATGAGCAAAAATTCAGGGGGTTGAATGGCATTATGTTGCCTCTAGGTGGCTAAACTTATGGGAATTGCGGACTTTTTTGACGGCCTGGATTTATAAAGGATCAAATAAGCGGTGGAAGTAAGGATCAATTAGAGATAAAGCATCAATTGGAACCTACGAGCAAAGAAATATGACCAAAAAATTAGTTTACCCTTTTGCTTAATTTAGTGCAAAGAGGTAGGTCTTTGAGAGAAGGGTGTAGACATAGTATTACTTATCCCAAAAAAGGGATCTGTTTCCGTTTTTACAATTGTGTGGTGTTGGGGTTTTTGGGTTTTGGAAGGGGGGGGGGGGGGGTGTTGAGAATGCAGGAGGGTAAATAAGAATAATTGTAACTTATGTGTAGTTCAATTATCTACGACAGTGGTCAATTTTTCAATATTACATTTGTTGTTCATCTTCTTTTACTTCTTTTTTCCCCTTTCTCATTCAAATGAGCAAAGAGAAGCTTTTTTGCTTAGAGTGAGGCTGAGTTGAATTGATCGTCGTATACCTGTTAGACCTGTTATGCTTATGTTCGTTTCAAGTTTCCGTGCCCTCTTATTAGACCTGGCAAACGGGTATACCGCCGGGTACGGGTAATACCCCGGTCGGGTCCGGATAAAAACGGGCCGGGTAAATTTTAATGACCGTACCCTACCCATACGGATCGGGTATTACCCACTGGTAAATAATTAAAAATTTATTTTTTTCAATAAACATAATTTAATTTATAGACTACTAACTAATTAAGCATATTTTTTTTCTCTGTTTCTTTTGCTTTTCCCAGCTAGCATGTTTCTTATTTTTAAGAGTTGTTAGAATTTTTTTCAATTTCACAAAAATTCAATGTTCAGATTTATACACCGTATCAGGCTATCAACTAACATGTTAAATACTATAACCAATTTCGCACCCAGAATCCCAAAAAAAAAACAATCAAACAAAAATATAATCCCACTAACCACCAACAATCCGAAATACAAAGATTAAATTTCAACAACCACTCAAAATACAAAGATTTAATTTCAATAGAGAGATGGCAAATAATCCAAAATAAAGTCTCCAATTCCTCGAAGAACTCCGCATTGAACAACAACGGGGATGTGAGCTACTCGATCGGCGGTGATTGGAAGCTCGTCGGCGAGAGGAGACCAACTGACGGACTGAGTGAGGGTGAGGTAGAGAGAGTGGCAGCGACAGATCTGTGTAGAGGAGAGCGACCGAGTGAGGGTGAGGTAGAGAGAGTGGCAGCGGCAGATCTGTGTAGAGGAGAGCGACCGAGTGAGGGTGAGGTAGAGAGAGTGGCAGCCGCAGATCTGTGTAGAGGAGAGCGACCGAGTGAGGGTGAGGGATAGAGAGAGTCGGCAGAGTAGGATGTGGCGTTGAAGAGTGAGAGGGCTAGTGAAAGAGTGAGGAGGACGGAGGAGTCACGGTTGCCGGCGGCAGAGAAGTGGGCGGCGTGAGAAACAAGGAAGTGTAAAATGAAGGGTTAGGGCACAAAAATGTCTATATATATACATGAATCTGGGTAATCCCCGACCCGACCCGGACATTAGGGTCCGGTCCGGGTACGGGTCAGATTTCAGCAGGTCTCTCATATATGTACCCGTACCCGGGTTTTTTGGACGGGTACGGGCCAAAAATTGCCAGGTCTACCTCTTATACAATCATCTTTATCTGTCATCAATGCCCCATTGGGTGGGGCACTGCATTCGGCTGAAAGAGTGTTCCCAACCTATTCTGGCCGCACCTAAGGGCCCACTAGGGGTCCCGCTTCACGCGCACATGTCGGCTTCTTCAACAGTTATTTTTCCAACGCATCGAACCGGTCAAAATGCACGCTCCCAAGCCGCTTATATTTCTCGTTTTGCACGTGGCTTAGGTGCCGATTACTTCACGTTAACGTCGCTCACGATAACACGATCGTCACGCCAAGACCGCCCGAACACCTTGTCACCAAAAATATTGGCCGACGGCACATTTTGGAGCAACGGGGTCAAGGGGCAATGGCCTTGGCCAACCCCAGAGGGTCGGCCTCGGCCTTCCCATTGCCATGGGGGTCGGCCTCGGCCTCCTGGAGGGGTTGGCCTTGGCCATTTTCCCCCGATGGTTAACCCCTCCGCGCAAACTCCTTTTCGCACTTTATTCGCTTCGTGTGCTCCATACGTAACCTTGGCACCTCGTCCGCTATGCGGGGTATGGTTCTTGGCAACGCACTCGTCATAACGTAACTTCCGGATTCATCATTGCTTATCAAAACACCTACCGACGGCGCACCCGAAGTTCGCAAAAGGAGAAGTGACCTTGGGCTCCGAAAATGGAAGACAACCATTTGGCCTTGGCCAACCCCAGGGGGTCGGCCTCGGCCTTCCCCAGGCCATGGGGGTCGGCCTCGGCCTCCTGGAGGGCTTGGCCTCGGCCATTTTCCCCCGGTGGTTCACCCCTCTGCGCAAACCCATTTTCGGCATGATACGTGCCCGGCACCAAGTATTGCTCCGCGACGTTCGTCGCCGCGCCCTCGCGCCATCGTCATGATACGTGCCCCCGGCACCAAGTATTGCTCCGCTACGTTCTTCGCCGCGCCCTCGCGCCATCGTCATGATACGTGCCCCCGGCACCAAGTATTGCCCCGCGACGTTCGTCGCCGCGCCCTCGCGCCATCGTCATGATACGTGCCACCGGCACCTTACGCACTCCGCCGCGCCGCTGATACAGCCGTGCCCCCAGGCTCTCTGTCACACTACCGTGCCCCCGGCACCATAAGCACTTTGTCGCGCCCATGCGCCACCATTGACACCAACGTGCCCCCGGCACCTTACGCACTCTGTCGCGCCCATGCGCCACCATTGACACAAACATGCCCCCGGCACCTTACGCACTTCATCGCGCCCATGCGCCACAATCATGTCATCATGCCCCCGGGCACCTTACTCACTTCATCGCGCCCATGCGCCACAATCATGTCATCATGCCCCCAGGCACCACACTCATTCATCACACCATGCGCACCTTGCCTTGGTCATGGAACATGCTTCAACCCACTCTCCGGAGTGTACATCATCCGCGGGGATAGACGACTCCTCCGGGACACTATCTCTGCCAGGGAGCTCTTCAACTCCCCTTCCGCCAGGTAGACGGCTCCTCCGGGATGCTACCTCGGCCAGTCGGGTAGACGGCTCCTCCGGGATGCTACCTTGACATGCTCCGAGTGCTCCGGCACAAGGACTCACCCGCGGGGATAGGCGACTCCTCCGGGACACTATCTCTGCCAGGGAGCTCTTCAACTCCCCTTCCGCCAGGTAGACGGCTCCTCCGGGATGCTACCTTGACATGCTCCGAGTGCTCCGGCATAAGGACTCACCCGCGGGGATAGGCGACTCCTCCGGGACACTATCTCTGCCAGGGAGCTCTTCAACTCCCCTTCCGCCAGGTAGACGGCTCCTCCGGGATGCTACCTCGGCCAGTCGGGTAGACGGCTCCTCCGGGATGCTACCTTGACATGCTCCGAGTGCTTCGGCATAAGGACTCACCCGCAGGGATAGGCGACTCCTCCGGGACACTATCGCTGCCAGGGAGCTCTTCAACTCCCCTTCCGCCAGGTAGACGGCTCCTCCGGGATGCTACCTTGGCCTGCGGAATAGACGACTCCTCCGGGACACTATCTCCGTCAGGGTGCCTGCGTGACTGGCCTACGTGCTCCGGCACTGGGGGCTTGCGTCGGCACCCCTAGGGACTGTGACCCCCGGGTCACTCCGAGACGGGAGCAGGTCTTCGGAGGGCATCGCGCCTAGTTCACCTGGCAGTTGGGCGTCGGGTCTTCCCCACCGCTGCCAGGCCTGTGGGACTCCGCAAGGGCTTGGATTGGAGGCTAGATCAAGGGGGTTCTCTGGCCACACCGATGTGGTGGGAGCCAGTCTTTCCAGACAGACAGAGCGACGCTGTGAGGAGCAGGCCGGTTGAATATGCGATCTGACAGTCCATGGAGCACCGGCACCCGTGGACCCCCCGGTGACGTGTCATTCCCGGGGAGCACCACGTGTCGGTTTATGACATCATCATCTCAATCTCTATAAATAGAGGTCTTGAGAATTCATTTGGAGAATGAACATTTGGACATTTTCACTTTCTCACTCTAGAATTCTAGAGAGAGAAACATACAGTACCCTGACTCTGGACCTAAGCATCGGACTGTGACTGTCATCGCGTATTCATCTCGCGCTATCGCCCTCGCAGCACTGCCACCCTCGAGTTCTGTCTGGGAAGCCCTTGGTCTCTGCCCTTGCTCCACCCTTGCTGTGTCTCACATCAACATACTTGGAAGCTGACGCGGACTGCAGTCTTTGTGGCACTTCCACGTAAGCTCGAACCCACTTTCCTTGGCATCAAAGAGCATTCAAGGTTAAAATTGCTTGAAAGAGATTTTAGCAATTGAATGGTTACTAAAAATAAACCCTACCTCAGCATTATATGGATTTGTTTTTGGAAGAGGCTATTTCCACCCTCCTAATATGCTAATCCACCTCCTTGTTCGTTGCTAAAAGGTCAACACTTGTCATTAAAGTACATTTTCAGCGAGAAAAAAGGGGTGCAAAAGCATTTGAGGGAGTGGAAATAGCATTTCCCTTTGTTTTTTCTTTTTAATTTCACTTTGACTACCTCCAAATTCCCCGACAATTGGGTTCATATAGTTGGTGGCTTCTGCCTGGTTTTCATTTCTGCCTATACTTTGGAATAAAGTCACCTCTTTCTCTTTGCAGTTTCTCGGGGTCTTAAACTCAAAGAAAGCAAAGCTCAGAGAGCTGCGAAACCAGCTTTCCAAAGAGAAGACTTCTGTGAATTTTCAGGAAGAAGAGGAAGATTCGACAGACAAAACAGTGAGTTTTGATGGAAGTGATGACGAAATAAGTGAGATAGAGCCTGAGAAGAATTTTCCTGGCACTTCAAAGGATGTTCCAACTAGTTCGCTGCGTGGCCGGAAGAGTAAGAGCTAATCTCAGGCAGGATGGACTTGTCAGCTTTACTTAGGTGTATATGGGGGTGGGGGACAGCCGGGCGGGGGTTAGGGGAGCACGGAGTTTTTTAACATGGAAACGGAATTACAACATGGTGCTCTGGCTAATTGTATATATCTTACAATTTTGATCAGGTGAATTTACTAGGTTCTACTCATCTTTCTAATGCTTGTGTTTTGCATTAAGGTTTTCTGCTTGATTTCATATAATACTGCTTTCAGGACATGCATATGACTAAGTTTATGCAGACTGCAGAACTAGATTTTCTTGAGCTTGATCTCGAGACCATGGGGCCCTGAGATAGTGATTTGTCAACAGGTTTCATGTCTCACAATGTGGGCAAAAACCAAGTAGACCATGTCTTCCATTTGCATGAAAAGTTCATTGCCCTCTGAAAGCATCCCTTTCTACCAGGGGCCATTGGTCATCATGTCATATGTTACAACATCAGGCATCAAGCCTTTGTTTGAGAGCCCATTCAAGAGTTTGTATACTAGGAGAGCTTGCCATGGCCTGTTGAATTGCAATTAGCCTTGGTTGTTGCGGTCTATCTGATCTGGAAAGCAATGGAGGATCTATCAGCAAGTATCTAACCCCAGCTGAAAGGATTCTTTTTAAGTTCACAACTCCCATCACCCTTGCTATTGTCAACTTGAATGAATTTCCTCAGACTTGTTAAACTGCAAACTGTCAGCAGTGGACTCTCAAGTCAACACAGTTGATCTAACATTATTTTCAGGTATGTATTTTGGCCGAGTTCTGAGAGGTCCCCAAACTTAGTTTCTTACGTCTTCTGACTTCGACAGAATCAGGAAGACCTTCAAAGGAAAGATTAAAAAATGAGAAGCATGGGATACAATTTGGAGATACAATAGTCAGGTAAGCTGGTGATTTACAGCTAACCCAATTAGGTAAGAATGTCATCAGTAGTGGCCATATGGTCTACGAGTCCATACAAGCTGACATATCGTACTGTCCGGAACAAAGTATTGTGTTCTTTCGGTCATATAAACGCAACAAAAACTGTATCGTGCAATCTGAAAGTACTCTATACGACTGCTTCAGCGGACCACAAAATTGTCAGAGTGGAATGGAATTTGCGAGGCTTCTGGTAAAGTTTACCCTGTAGTACCCCCTCATATCCCTCCCGCACAGCCCACCAAAGAAATTGAACAGCTGCAAAAAATAAAAAATGCAGCTAGCATTCCACAAGTCAATCATGGGTCTTAATGTATCATTGCGTGCTAGTAAAATGATAACTGGAACAATTTTAGAGGATGCAAGTCGGCCAGACGTCAGAAATTGTAGTATAGTTTGGAGCAAGACAACGGATTCATCACAAAGGTGATGCATTGGCATAAGTGTCTAAAGGTCTTGGAAGGTACACATGACCTTGATGATGCCCTGAACTGTACTCTTAGAAGATTGATCAGAGTGCTAGACATGAGCACTTTTAGAAGCTGAGAGATGCTTCATGTTTACAAAACTTCCCCATTCTGACACTTATCCCTCTGTTATATCAGCAGTTGCTCTAAGCTGCACTATCAAAAGATTGGCCCAAAATTGATATTGTACACTATGACTAAGGTAGGATGATTGGTCGTGGAGTCTCACCAGACGCTGTTACATTCACTGCCATGATGGATGCTTTTTTTCAAAGGATAAGAGGCTCAACAAGCTCTTGCTCTTTAAGGATGAACATAGCATTGGCGTCTCAGGAGGCTAACAAGCGAGATGATAAGGGTAGTCATAAATAATAGGATTGACGCAGTCCTCACACATCAACCAAGCTGTGTCTACATCAGATTACGTATAAAATATGCAGAGGAACTTTGAGAATCAACATTGAAGAATAGGAGGCTTGTAAAAACTTGATCGTACCTTTTCATCCACTACGACTACTAGGCAAAACCAGAGTTTCAATGTAAGCAGTCTCGGCATACGAAACACCCGTCCCACTTAACCCGAAATCCTAAATGTCCGATTTTCCTGATTGTAAATACCAAACTGACCTTCACTGTCCGATAGCGGAGGAAAACTTCCACGTTCTTCAAAAAATATGCAGGTCCACTTCGCTCTACAGTCCCAGGTAGAGCAATGACCAATTTGCTCCAACGTCAATCTGTTCGTTCTACTCCTCTCTCTTCATAGTACACATAACTTTAGAGCTATAGAGCTATCATCACTGGTCTTCAAGATGACAATGGTTCCTCTCACTGCCATCAAATGAACCAAATCGCAAAACTAAACATGTTTTAAATCATCAGGAAAATCCTCACATGCCAATAATAAGATTTATTATACAGTCTCTCGGGAACCACGCCATCAACAGTGACATCAAAGGGATATCTAATAATCGTTTTTATGAGCCAGTTCTTAGAAAGTACACCTCAACCACATGTTCACGAAGGCGGACACACGAGACCTTGGCAGTGATTCTAACCAACTTATAGTCATCATTACATGGATCATAACCAAATCCAACTGCATGGTAAACATTATTGCCAATCAAAAAGGAGCTAGCAGCAGACTCAGGCAACTTCTTGAAATCTGTGAACAACGGGTTCCATATAACAAGCATCGTACCCAAGACGAGCAAATGGCTTCATGCCTCTATGCAGCAAGCCACTACAAGAACCCACAATTTGCTCACCACGTGGAGCTTGTAATGGGAAATTATGCTTAACCCAGTTGGCAATAGGTGATTCACAGTCTACGGAGTGGAAGAGCCTACGCCATTTAAGGTGGGTTTTAACAAACTCGGGTCTGGAAATAAAGGAGAGCTATGGCTTCGTTTATTTTGCATTATATTACAAGTATACGAAAACCAAAGAGAGTACCTGATAGGAGCAGTTATATCCGTAACTAAAGGCCCGTCTCCACCAACCATGGTCCACTAAATCGGGTCTAATCGAACCGTGTCCAACATACTGGGTCTATCCAAACCGGTTCATCGTACCAGGTCTAACTAACCGGGTCCATGGCCACAAACCAGGTCCACGCAAAACTAGTTCACCCGAACCTGGCCTACACGAATCAGGTCTAACGTAACAAGACCCAAACGGGATCCACCCGAACCGGGTCCATCGAACTGTTCTCAGCTACATGCTTCCCTAGTATGAGCTGAGCAGTACTCTCATGGACAGTAGCTCTCGCCTTTCCACTTTTACCACCGGTAGACGAAAGCACGTGCGTTGCACGAAATACACACCCTCGCAAAAAATGATGTTAGATTATCTTTACATGAAATGATATTTGTTTGTAAAAGTAACAAACACAGTTACGATATTATCTTAAGGATCTTGTTTTTGTTAGAGTTTTATCTTGTTGTATAAGCTTCAAAAGCTGTAAAAATCTGTAACATAGAAGAGAAAAGCATTTAGAAGGAAATGAATTTTACTTTTGGATGTGATTCATTCATATTTAGAACTTAAAACTCAACCTCACTAACATATTCCTATGCAAGTGCAAACTTACGTCATCAAGCAATTTTCACACGGTTCATGCAAAGTAAGTACAGTGAATTATCAATTATATTTATCATGTCATCCAACAAGACATTCTAATTATGTTATCTACCGGTACTGATAAGTTCTTATTATATTAAGTGCTACCATGTGCTAGATAAAGAATTGATTGATTTCACTTATTTCACAACAACGAAATAAAAAATTATTTTAATCTTATCAAACTCTCTTTAGGTCGTAACCAGCCCGAATTCTTTCACTGCATTCTCGCAGGAAATTTGTGTATTCAAATATGTGGACTGCATGCATCACTTACCATTTGCATGAGTGCGATATCTTGTTGGTATATTTTCATTTGTGAATTAGGTAATCGTCCTAATTAAAATAGATCAAAAATAAAAATGCAAAAAAAGCATAGCAATGCAACCTATTTTCATGCTAGGAGTAACTTAATCGAGAGATATTAAGCAATGAATAAAGCCACAAATAGATTGAAAATGAGATTCGTTATATGGAGATTACAGTCCTCGCTTATAGACGACATCGTGAAAACCATATATGTGTATATAAATTACAAAAAAAATTGTGTCTCCATGATGTGAGAAAAAATTGAGATTTACTAATTATTTGACTGTTAGTGGCTCTCTTTGCTGTGTTATCCGAAAGAGGAGGACTCAATGCTTAATCGTTTGCCGGAACCAAAAGTAAAAATTTGCATAGCATTTTCAAGGCGAATCTTTATGTTCAAAATCCCGATTCGAGATATCTTCGTATTCGATAATCAATAAATTCAACTCTGCAGAGCAACGGTGTAGGATCAGATCCCAAGGATAATAAATATTTTCTTTGGAAATTCTTTTTCAAAAATTTTTGGCTGATAGAGGTATCAAATGGTATAGTTCATTTGTTGGTATCATGGACGACAAAGTTACAACATTTTGCACATTCAACGTGTATTTTCTCTTTATTGCCTTCATAATGGATGAAATGCTTCAACCCACGTTTGCAATCTACGGTAAACTTGATGTACTTTTTGGTCTCCTTTAATTGTTTTAGACATCAAGAAAATAAGATCTAAGGCCTACTTTAAGGATGATATCACTTTGGCTACTTTGAACATCGTGAGTTATCATTTTTCTATCAAGATTAATGCTGGTATTATGTTGCTAATTCTGTACAATGCATAAGTGCCCTGCTCAAAACTTTGTTGAATTAATTATGACTAAGATTATCCAAATGGTAATGGTAATGTTCTTATTAGCGTGAGTGTTTCAAGTTTAAATTAAGATGTATTTGTATTACTTATTAGTAAATGAGCGCCATATATTCACACACAAAAGATTAGGTAAGTTGAAAACCTTGATGATTGTTATAACTATTGATTTAAGGTGGTTTCGATTATAAGAGCATTAATCTATATTTTTAAGGATGTTAATATACCAATTAGAAGACACGATGAAAAACTTTTTAAGGATTCTTGGTCCATTTCTTAAAGTGATAGATAACAAATATGTATATATATTTTTGGCCAAATCTACTTTTATTTCTCTTTGTAATCATATTATTGTATTGCTTTATATAACCATTATACATAGCCGAAGATTGTGCAAATTACATCAACAAATTTTGATGGAATGTGTGATGAAAATGTCAAGAGAACCATTGTATGGTGGTAATCCTCTTTAATCATGTGTTGTATTGATGTGGTGGAGATTAAGATTCAATCATTAGAATTTTGCCGCAATTAATTTTTGAAAGAGAATAAGATGGAGCATGAAGGAAAATGGAATTGCTTGATGTTGTTGATCTTTATTTTTGTATTGTGAGATACATAGAAGATGTTGAACTTAAGTAAATTGAATGACAAAATTAAATTCAATTAAATCAAGTTTAGCTAAAAGTTAAAGGTTTTCAATAAATTTAGAGAAAAGACCCATGCATGCATTTAACAATAACTTTGAGAGAAGAACCATTTATCTAGCATGAATAGCATGTTTGTGAGTTTTTTTTTAGGAGAGAAAAGAGAGGAAAAGAAAGGAAAGTGACTCATTTCCTCCCTTTTCTCTAGTTTGTGAGTTTTTATAAGGAGAGAAAATAAGAGAAAAGGGAGGAAAGTTTTGGCTTCTTTTGTCTCTAAATCTTTCTTCCCAAAATTAGGAAGAAACGGAGAGAAAGGAAACTCGCATAAGTAATATTTTAATAACGTCCATATTACCCTCGAGATTATGATGACTCAGTTTTTAATGACATTTAAGTCCTAGAGTTTCTTGCAAAAACGTGTCATATCATTTATGACAAACAAACTGAAGACCAATTTGTATTTTTCTAATGGCTAGTTTGTGTGTTTTTTTATTATAGCACTAACCGGTGAAGACTTATCACGTTATTATGGTATAAACTTTATGTATTGTCCTTGATGACCAATTTTTTTCTCCGTCTGCATTATGTTCTTAATTAGGATCATACTTTAAAGTCTTTGTTTGAATTAGCACACTATTGTATAAGGGTATGTATGTAATGTTATATCTTTTCTTTTCTTTTCTTCTGAACTCACAAACAAATGAAATGAATTATACTTTCCTTTCTCTCTTAAACTCACAAACAAGAGGAAGGAAAATTGTATTCCCTTCTCTTCCTTTCTCTTCTATTCTTTTCTCTTCCTTTCTTTTCTTTTCCCTCATCTCAAAACTCGCAAACAGGCTGGAAGAGATGGTGAGTTTTTTGCCAGCCATGACATTAATTAATGTATAGTTATAATCAAGGTCAATCATTGTATTAAAGAAAATTGTAGGGACAATTTTGTCTAAAAAATGATTTACACGTATTCGTACTTTTATAAGTAGTAGAGATAATATATTTGAAAAAAGCTCGTGCAAGTGCTGATGCTTCTCATAAACAAAATATGAAAGAAGGCAACTGCATCATTCATGTAGCCAACAACTATGAGATTAAATTATTTTACTCAACGTTGGTCTACATACAACAATCAATAATGGTGTACAGATTCTTTATTGCTTAAGAGAAAAAGAATATCCTATGTAGTCATCAGCCATCCATCCAAACAAGCTTACTGCATTTCTTAGTTTTTTCAGCCAAATGGTTCACTAGCATTGCAGTTTCAATTAGTGAATGCATTGTTGTGCTATGCCCGCTCAACCCCACTGTACCAGAGAAAACAGGAAGCTTTAAAGCTCTGACGTGGTCTCTCAGATGCAGCTCTCTCTCCATTCCCAAATCCTTGAAAACCTGAATGCTCCTTTCCCAGTCTCTCACCATCCAGATTGCCAACTCTATCGCAAACCACCTTATTCTGAGCCGTGATCAGTTGATACCGATATTTCTTCAAGACCTGGACCAGCACGAAAAGGCGAAAGCTAACTCAGACTCTTGGATCCCCACACTCGGAAACATTGTGCTCGATTGCTGAGATGTTATGAATTTGAAAACATGCGCTGCTTGCCCAACCATCACTTCTTGCAACTTATGATTGCTCTAAGCACCTGCTAGAGGAATTGCTATACTAGTAATTCTCTCATACACCCAGCTTCTGACACAAACTACTTTGTTATGTAAACTGAAAACTAGTTAATTAGAAAACTTACAATAGGCGCCGTAGCAGTGTCGCCCCTTAAATGTTCAATGCAAAACAAATTTCTTAAGATTTTTGCAGCACTTATTCAAAGCATTGGAACCTTCAATGCTCCAACAAGCTTTTCACTCGCCTTTGGTTTCAAAATCCGATGAAAGTTACAATGGCTTTCCGATGCCAGCATTGCTAGAGCTTCCCCAACTGCTGCTTTAACATGATTCGGCTTTTCTGGAGTCCCCAATTCCTTTACAACCTGTGCCTCCAATTCTCTCCAATTTTCTCTATTGAATCCACCTCTAATGTCAAACTGGTCAACATCTTTCTGCCCAATATGTGGTAACTGGGTGTCACTATCCATAACGATAAAGCAACTTCTGAATCTCTTTCCTTGACCTAGACTGTGGTACTAATTACGGTGTTTGGATCCAGCATATGTTTACAACTTTTGTAATTTCATGATCAACCCCATCACCATCAAGAACAATTCAAGTGTCTCCAAATTGAAGTGAACAACCATCAAATTGAAGTGAACAACCATCAAGAACAATTCGACTGTCTCGAAATTAAAGTTTTCTTGACAAGTTTTTCATAATATGATGGCAACGACTGTATGACCATACAGGAATTTGCCGCTTGATTAAGGAAGAACGTTGCGAGCCCTAATTAAGTGACAGCAACAATTAAATCATGGGTCATGATAAACAAACGCAGTAGTATTCCAAACTGCGAGCTTCTTTATACACAGAAATCACGGTCGAATTTCATACCGCTAAAGCTATGAATCGATCCAGTTGAATCAATTGGTGGCGAAAATTGCACACGGGCCTAGATCTACACAGCTCATGCAGTAATTTTTTATTCGGAGAGCTCCGTAATATCTTAATGATACTAACACAATCCAAAACAGCTGAACTGTTGAACGAGAGAATCATGAAAGTACCTTTGTGAAGGAGATAAGAGGAATGAAGATGCAGCTATTTTGGAGGACCGTAAGAGAGTTCGCATTTTGGGCCAACCTATGGAGGACGGTAAGAGATACGAGAGTTAGAGCTAGGGCAAACGATAGAGGCGGCGATCAGGTTATAAGGAGATGAAAATATGGGAACTTGCATGATGTGCCCTTCAGTTTTTATGCGTATTAAAATGGTTACTTAAGAAAAATACTCGTAATTAACTTTAAGGGCATTAAGTGGAATAAAGCTTAGACTTGAAGGGGTGCTCGTGTAGTTTATACAATAGGGCACCATTTGGTCATCTGCGTTTGAGCATTTAGGATGGACGGAAAATAAAGAGGTGACTAGAAAAAAGCAACAGATATTTACAATTTTTTTGAAGGCAGAGGTATTTTCACGCTATAGTCATTGTACTACGAATAAAAAATCGTGTCATTTCTGCGAATAATTGGCGAGCTTTATAAGACCGACCACTACTACATAAGTCATCGAAGGCATGTGTTGTGCCCCGATACAGCCAATGGCTGGAGGAGGGTATGCTAGCACAAGGCAAGGAGCTTCTCGCTACAGGCTTGTTGGGCTGCCGAAGCGACGGGAACTATTTAGTGTGACCATGCAGCTAAAGTAGTTACAACGTCCCTCTTTTTATGTATTTCACCCCTTATTTATCCCTAATAGATAAGGAGTGTATATTCTCAACGCCAAAAAGGAAGTGAAAGCACATATCATTTTCTTTATTTGAGTTACAAAACTCAAGGAATAAATACATATATTGCGTGTAGATTGCTTAAGAGTCGCTTCTGGATGCCCTAGGTCCTTGCACATACATACATAGTCATATCTCTTTTGGAACGTGTGTGTAATGCATCCCAAGAGGCTCGCCTGACATATTTTGTAGGAAAAGATTTTGCATGCAACCCTGTAATAGTAAGAGTAGCCTACGACCTTTATATAGTGACCATTGGTTGTTGTAAAATACTACTAGTGTGTATCAATATTTAACGACAATCTTTATCGGCTCTTTCTTAACGTTACTGTTAAAATGTTACGACACATATTCAACGACCATCATTTGTCGTTATAAAAGTCGTATGTTCTATTCACAACCCACCCAAGTTGCGGCCAAGTATTTAGGCAGAGGGTTTTTAATACCGTATTCCACGAGAGCTTGTCATAGTCATAGCCCGCTCAATAGCTAAATGCAAACCAAAGTTTCATACGACGTAAAATGCCTTGGCTTTGAAAGCTAGCATCTGGATGTTTTAGTGTACCTGATTTGGGATGAACTCACAAGATCAATTAACTAGTGTCTAGCCCACCTAATTCCAAATCCAATCACCCTTATAATTAGAATTCGAGAATGAGTTTCTTAACACTTAATAATGATGGAACTGTCTCAGGAGTGGCCTTTCCGGTGGCATTCTTCATGTAGTTTTCTTTTATTTTTCCGGTCAGTTCTAAGATGTTCGCAAACTTTAACTGTGTGCTTGTTGATAACGCTTAACGAGGCCACCCAAGAGAGAAAACCATGATCAACGTTACTTAGGCTGCGAAGAATGTGTTTGGAACCGCATAATTAATAAAATTTCGTTTCAAGTACACATATTTAGTTGTTGGAGCATCAATAAAAGGAAATGAAATTGAATTTTTATGAGATTAGACTGAATTTGTTCACGCTCTTTTCCTGAATCTCCATAACCAATGAACAAATCGACATCATCTTCATCGTTGTTGTCGCTGCTGCCACACAACTATCGCGGCCACCATTACTGTTACATTATTTACCACCACTATTGGACCTTTACACCCACCACCATAGCCACAATATTGTCATCACCACACGCCATGACGCCAACACAACCACCGCGGTCACCATCATCGTCAAGTGTACTCATTACCACCACGACCATCGTTGTCATCAATGGATCACCAATGTTGTTGCCGCCCCCGCATCACTGTCATCACTACTGCCACCGCCATTATCATTAATGTTACCACCACAATCATAATTTGTCATCCTGAGGGAGTGTTTTGGTAATTTTACCTATGAATGATATTTTTTGATAAATTCACATACAGTAAGGTTACTTGGGTGATTTTACTTACGAAAATATTGTTTTGATGATTTAAAGGTGCGATGGGTGTTTTGATAATTTTACACTCATGGGCATTTTGGTAATTTTACATACCCGGTGAGGGGGGTTCAATTTGGGACTATGCGTGAGTCCGCATTGATTATAATATCGTAGTGTAGGCCGTGTTTTGATGATTTGATTATCTCATTTAGGTTAAAGCTAAAGACTTCTGGTTAGGATAATTTAGTTGCGGATTTAGATAAGGGTTTCTATCTGAATCCTGAGTAAGGACTTTCGTCCGAACCCTTATTTTGATACTCGTCCTCGTAAGTACTCATTTGATTTACTTATGACTAATGTCGAACATTGAATTATGTATTGATATCAGCATGTTATTGCCTAGAAAACTCTAATATTGAACCTAAATCGATTATTTGAAAATCTTAACGATGCTTGCTTGTTATTGCATGCTAGGCATGTTCCATAATTGTTTTCATTCATTCTCCTGAACCGTTGTGCCTAAATTCGATAATTGTTCGTAATCGTTCTTGTTGTTTGTTGTGGTTATTCTGGAATTCCGAGTGATGACTTGTATCAGTATGTTTATTGTTATTGAAACCCAAATTAATTTCGGTGATTTGAGCATATGTTAATGCTCATTGATATTGTCGATTTTGTGTTAACCTAGGAAACTGTACTATGGGGAGGCGTTATAAGGTTGGTTTGAATCCTGTGTGGAACACATATTAGTACCCAGTGAGACTAGTTATTCTGGTACATCATGCATGTGTACACCGTACTGGCTTTGCATGAATGGCATCGCATACTGACTTTGCCGAAATGGCATCGCAATTGTCCAGGATCAATATCTTTGAATTTATTGACATTGTATCTTACAGTGACTGTTACAGAAATGACTGAAAAAGATTGTCTCAAATAGTTTGTGCTTGTTTGAAATCCCTCCCCAGATTGCCTTTGAACTCATTTTAAAATCTTTTAGAAAATCGTCATTGTATTTTGGAATGATGACTATTGATCGTTTTGGAACCCGTCGTGATTGTTATTGTTTATTTTGGTATCTATTTATGATGAATTTTGATCATTTTGAAAATCATTGAGCTATTTAGATCGTTTGAAGTATTTTTGGAAATCATCGTCGGTTGGATTCTTTTGAATTATTTTGTAATTCTTTCGATTGTCCTTGTATGACCTTATTGAGCTCTCAAAAGCTCACATTTCGTTTGACTCCCTTCCGCAGGTAATGATCAGCTATAGCATGCTCAGGAATGGGGTTTAGAGTCGCTGTGAGATTTCGGTGAGCCCACCACTACTGTGTAGTGAGACCCTTGCGTGGGTTGGTACTGTCAACTCGTTCTATAAGGACTCAAGTTTGTAAATAGCCTAGGTTTTAATAGTTTAAGTTTAAGCAGTTTTTGTAATATTGTAAGTGAAAATTTTGAGTTGATATCGGATTAGATGTTTTGAAGTATGTGTTGTTATACATGATTTGGCAGGTTTGATGTGGAGTGGTTGGTTAAGGTCCCTAGAGTTCAGGACGACAGAGCTCTGTATTTCCGTGCTATTAGAGGTAGGTTATAGTTTGCTGGTGAGGATCGGGTTTCTTTGAAAGCGACTTCGGTTGGGATGGTGCCCGTTCCTAATTGTGTGCGAACCGCCAGTCAGTATAGGAATGATCATTATTTTCCCAAAATAGAATAGTTGTACTAGGATGTTGAGCTTGAAGAATAATGTTATGTTGATTGAAAATATCATGTCGAAAAATACACTCATTGTGGTGTATCCAAAAATATCGAAGTACGACAAAAAAGATGGTTTGTTGTGAAGAATATTTAGCTTGACGGAGGGGTCAAGTTGTGATAACCAAACAATAATCCATACTTCGAAAGATAGGATGGGGGCTGTAGGTTAAATACCTAGGCTGCACCCAAACCATACTATTCTAAACGACGGGCATTCAAGGAAAATATGTGGTGCAACGTGCAACCTCATCGTAATCGACAAAACACACGAATTTCATTATTGATGAGTTTCTTTGGAACAAAGGTTAGATTTTAGGCGAAGGCAATTTTTTGTAGAAGTTGCCATAAAAAAGAATTGGATTTTAATAGGAAGGGGATATTTCCATAATCGTAATCAAACAGTTCATAAAAATGAAGTGTCTTAGATTAAGGTTTGGCTTGGAGGCACTAAGTCGGGATAATTCCACATTATGGAGAAGGAGATAAGCAGATTTAATTATGAACAAACCAGAGTGAGAGCCTCCCCAACATGCTCGATCCTTTAAGCCACTGGAAGATATAAAGATGCTCCGTATGTGTGTGGTAATGTCTTATGGGAACATATTTTGCAGTAATGCCATATTTCAGTTGATGTTAAAAATAAGATCAGCAACATTTATCAGATCAGGATTTCGATTGCGATTTGCTGAAAGCACTATCAGAGTTATGGTTGGGATCCAATGGTCTTGCCAAATGTTAATTTTGGGTACCATTATCCACCTGCCAACAAGACCTAACTGGAGGGAGTTTCTTCCGGCTAATATTCCTCACCACCCCCATAAGGCACTCGACGATGGTGATATTGTGAAAAAGGATTGATATCGATAATATTTAGCTATGAAGAAAGTAGAAAGTAACTTGTTTGATTCTGAAGTCACATGCCAACTAGTTTTAGTGACTAATGCCAAATTAAATCTCTGGGCACTTTCAAAACCAAGGCCCCCTCAACGCTTGAGGCCGTACACTGCATTTCAATTTACAGAGTGGATGCCTCTATTGTGAGTGTCTCCTTTCCATAAAAAGTGACTGAGGATAGAATCAATCTTATGAAAAACTTTGATACGAAAAGGACATACCTAGATGTGGAATGTTAATACTGAAGATAAAACAACGAAAATGAGATTAGATCTAACTCATTTGACATATCATGCTTGAAATTTTGGCAATAAGAGTTTGAAAGAAAGCCTTGTGCTGTGTTCGCCCATATCCCAGAGATGTGCCAAGGTATGTTCCAATAGTCGTGAGAATTCGAACTTTTAAAGTTCGAAAAAAGATATCTGAGCAAATGTTGTGGGTAGTTCGGGTTCGCTACCAATGAGTTTTTTGATAAGTCAATTGCTGTCTCGATTCTTCAAGATATTATCTAAGTAGTATTTTGAGGAGCTCGAAACAGGTGGATCAAAATGGAAGAACATGATTGAACCATCAACAAAGAATAGGTCATTCATTGGGTTGGCTTTAGGGGTTATTTTAATACCACATATACTTTCGAATTCCTGAGCCTTTGTGAGGAAGTGAGACATAACTTCTGTATATGAAGAGGATGACAGAGCCCACGAGATGGAATAAATGACGTAATATGTGAAGCGTCAACAATAATGAATTACAATTTCACTTAGACTGAAAGGTTAGTAGACGCTCGACTGAAGGGAGAGGAGTGTCAAGAAAACTGATTGACTCAAACGAAAAAAGAGTTCTGGACCAAGCTCAGGATCGGAGTTGAAACTCGACTCAGAAGCTGTTCTTTCCTTTGACTCTACAAACTGTTGCAACCTAAAAGTCTTATGTGACACTATCGTACTGCATTATCAATTTGATCCATTGTTTGGAAAATCCAAACTAAAACAACATTCACTTCAGAAAAAATCGTAAGCCTTACTGATATCCATTTTGAGAGAGCCGATAACTTATTTGCTATGTTTTTGAAGTCTACTTTTGTTTAACAATTCCTGAACAATCAAAATGTTGTCGTGATATATATTCTTTTGACAAAAATATTTTCGATCTTGAATGTCTTAATTAGTATGTGGACGGCTCCTAGGGGTGAGTATCACGCCGTTCAAACTGATCCGAATCACTCAAACCAATCCGAACCGTCCAAAGATATTAACGGTTTGGTTTCATATTTTTCAAACCGACATTAGTTTGGTTTGGTTCACGGTTTACATTTTAAAAACGGATTCCAAACCGAACCGAACCGACCTATAATATGTTACTGTATTTTTAGTAACATTCTATTAATAATTACACATATGAGGTACTAAGCAACTTCAAAATAAACAAATCTTGAAAGTTAAAAGAAACGAAAATATTAACAACACTTAAAACACAACAAAATTGTGACAAATATCTAGTTTATGTTTTACTCATTCTTTCTCATTCATCAACGAAGACTTATATATCGAATGAAACGAGATTATATGCAATTTAGAAAAAATATAACTTCAAATAGTAGTGTGCAAAGTAACAACGACTTTGAGTGGGCAAATCGATCTAAACCGACTAAATCGAACCGTTTAAACCGACTAAACCAAACCATCCAAACCGATTGTTTTGATTCGGTTCAGTTCACAAATTTTCAAATCGAGAGGTAACGGTTCGGTTTGCGATTTGACCTCCAAATCGAACCGTGCTCATCCCTTACGGCTCCAGATCAACTACAAAAAATGTAACGATCATTTGGCACCTTTTCCACCTTTTTTTGGACTAGTATAGCCTTCCCTAGAAGCATCAACAAATTAAGACATTGGGATAAAACCGATATTTAGCAGCATCGGCATAGCCGCAGTTTAGCGCCGCCGTCACCCTCTCTGCTCTCCCGCTCTCTCCCCCTATCCATCCTCCGTCATCACCGTGGTATGTATAGAAATTCAGTTCAAGCTCGAACTGATATTTTTCGAAGTCTTTCTTTCTTTCTCCACTTGCGGGTCTTTGTCATGCTTATATCTTGCCATGAGTATATGCACAACACTGAACCCACCAAACAGAATCTTCAATAGGGTCAACTTCCTGTACAACTTCTACACCTTTTCTTCATCTTGTTCAGTGCAAACCTTAGAATTCCAAGAGGAATACACTACGCACAAGCCAGATTACAGAGAGCTGCAGTCAAGAATGCAAGGGTATGCCACATCAGGCTGCCTTCAAAAAGCCATTGAAACATTGAACACTATGAGCACTTGTGTGCCTGGTAAGCCTACAGTGTATGACTACAATTCTTTAATTTACTGTTGTTTTAAGTCCAAAGATTTGTTTATTAGGGATTTGACTGAGGTTTATAACGGGATGAAGAGATTTGGGCCATTCCCAAACGGGTTAACTTTCAATACCCTCTTGAATGGGTTGCTTTCACTAGGGTATCTGAAAGATGCACATTTTGTTTTTGAAGAAATGTGTGCTAGTGGGTTTGTGCCTTCGTTTAGCCTACTGTCCAAATTTCTAAAGATTTCGTTGAAATGCGGTAGTTTAGGGGATTCACTTGGTGTTTTGGAGTTAATGTTGAAATTGGGCTATTTTCCAAGTGAACCAACTGTGAACTTGTTGATTTCTAACCTTAGCAAAGGTGGATTGATTCGTGAGGCATATCTCGTGCTCTGTGTTCTTTTGGGGAAGGGCTATCTTCAAGGTGCGTACAGTTTCAATCCGATATTGTGGGCTTTGTGTAAGTCTGATCAAAGTTATACTGCATTGGCCCTTGTTGGGTTTCTGAAGAAAAAGGGTCTTGTTCACAATTTGTGTTCATATACAGCTTTAGTTTATGGGTTTAGTAGGGAAAGGTTATGGGAAGAAGCTTTTCACTGTTTGAAAACAATGAAAGTTGACGGTTTTAGCCCTAATGTAAGAGCATACACTAGTGTTATTAAGTTTCTTTGCGATGATGGGAAGATTGGAGAGGCATTAGGCCTCTTGGAAAAGATGGAAAAGGAAGGGTGCAATCCTGACTTACTTTTGTTCAACATAGTCCTGCGCGAACTTTGCCACCAAAATATGGTTGTTGAAATTGGTGAACTCATTCAATTCATTGATTGGAAGGGGTTAAGTCCTGATCCATTCACTCATGCTGCTTTAGCTGGAGGGCTGTTGAAACAGGGGAAAATAGGGACTGCCAAAAAACTATTAGTTGATATTATTTCGAAGGACTCGGTTGTGGATGCTGCAGTTTACAACATCTACTTACATGCTTTGTGTCGCGAGCATAAAGTGAAGGAAGCATTATCTCTAATTAAGATGATGATGGAATTAGGTTTTAGACCAAATAATATAACATATAACACCATTCTCAAAGGTCTTTGTGAGGACAACGATATAGAACAAGCTCTGGAGTTTTTTGATAGAACTGAATGGGCTGGACATGGGCCTGACATAATCTCATTCAATACAATTCTGTCCGCGGCATGCAAACAGGGTAATTCTCCAATGATTCGAAGGATATTGTATCGGATGGAATACGAAGGCATTAAGCTCAATGTTGTTAGTTCAACTTGTCTGATTCAGTATTTTTGTAGAATAGGGAGGATCCCTGAGTGCTTAAAGCTTTTGGAATCCATGGTGTTTAATGGTCCTAGTCCCTCTTTAGTGACTTTTAATACGCTCATGAGCAACCTTTGTAAGAGCCGGTTACTTGGTACTGCGCAACAAATATTTCGATATATGAAGAGTTCTGGATTTGTACCTGATGTAATTACGTATAATATTCTGATATGTGCGTCAGTAAGAGAAGACAATGATCTCCTGGTGGATCACTTACTGAGGGAGATGTACAGCCAAAGGCTAAAGCCAGATGCTGTTACTTATGGGTCCTTTATTTTTGGCCTTTGCAAGAAAGGCAAAATATCTGTTGCTCTCCAGCTGCGGGACGAGATGTATAAGAATGGGATTACACCAAATATTGGTATCTACAACACACTAATGGAGGCAATGTTCAAGAGGGGTAAGTTTTGGGACATTGTCTCATTACTGAAGGATATGGTTAAAGAGGGGTGTGAACCAAACGCAATTTCTTCTGAGATTTTAAACCAATCAGTTTTAAAAGGCTGGATGAAAAATTTCCCTGCAGCTGCTAGCATATTGAAGTTTGTGTTACATGGAAACTCTGAAAAGGAGACAAATCATGGGGAGAAGACAATTTAGTTAGCTAATGTTGTTGAAGATTCCCCATGGATGCGTTTGTTGTCACAGCCATTAAGTTCTTCAACTGAAAACCTGCTTCCTTGTCAAAATATCTCCAGCGTCGTAACAGGTATGGCACATTTTGTGTGGAAATTTTAACTGTGAGTTCTAGGTGAAAACAGACTGCTATGAAATTTCTTACACGTTACATTCTGCTTTATGGTTTTGCAACTTGTTTTGTAATAGTATTGTTTTCTATAGCTTTTGTAATTTTTTTTTTTAATATCTGTAAACGATCACTTGTTCAAAACAGTAGAGAGTGAAGATTAAAGCATAAAGGCTAATGCTTAATGAATAACTTCAGTAATAGTATCGGCCTAACACCTGTAATTTGGAAATTGTAAAGGAAAAGTGATGCTTATTTTCTTTACAATTTACCAAACAAAGAAAAAGAAAAAAAAAAAGCTTTGAAACCTTTATCTTGTCGCACTGTGGCATAACATTGTTTCCAATTGCTCGACTATGAAGAGTTCCTATTATTAAAACATAGGTATTTGCTACTTTTTGGTAATCGATGGTTTTTTTGACATACCTGTAGCAATCTTGAAGGCAGTTTCCGTATTTGCTTTTCTATTTTTCCTTTTGTTCATATTATGCAAGAAAATTGAATGCTGTGTAATTACATGGTCACATGATACGATTTATACTAGGTGTTCTGCGTCAGAGCATCATACTAGCATGGTACTGTGCAGCTTTTAATAATTTATCCAATCCTTGATTTCAGATTGACATCATCAGAATCCTAGTAAATCTTTATAGAGGGCCTATAGGCGATTATGATTAGGATATGAGACCTTTTTGTTCTCCATCTTTCTTTGCGACATGCATACGAACAAGTACTAAGATTGGAACATCTGTTTTAGTGTAACAAGCGATCAGATGAAGAGAAGTTTGCTAACTTTCAATGAGAGTTTTGAAGTTCTTAGGCTGATGTTAGATTAACTTTCCCTTTGTTATGGCAGTTCATTCAAGCTTAGTTTTACCGCCTTCAAGTGTGTTTCCTCTCTGAGTGCTCTAAGTAATTTCTTGATTGTCAACACTGTTATTCGTGCGCTTCTTTGTTCACTCGACTTGCACAACAATTACAGTGGAACTTTGGATCTGCTTGATTCTGCAGATTTTTCGAATATCTAAGCTGCTAATTTCAAGGTGGAGTATGCCATGACCTTTTGGTTTTGATGGTGTTGGATTCAAGTGTAAAATGCTGCAGCCAATTCTGTAAGATCTTCTAGTTGCTGTATTTGAAAATATGACCTTTTAGGTAGTTAGCAGAGCTAATTTGGTGTGCACAACAGTTTGATAGGAACTATCTGTCAATACTAGGAACTCAATACCTTCCCCTTCATTATTCCCACATGTACAACCGTAAGTTTGTTTTTTTTTTCCCTTTTTTGCACTTGCCTTGTCCTTGCTAAGCTCTGGATGTGCATCTTCTGCAGCTGCTATTAGCATTCACCATACAACATGTGCAATGGAGATATATGCACTTCCCCTCCATTTCATCAAGGAAGAATTTCCGCATGCAACTTAGTTTTGGTTACAGATGATCGTTCTTGTTGCAGGTAATACCTATGTGAATTTATGAGAATGTGTTATGTTTTTGCTTCACTCAAGAGCTATTATCATGCCAATCAGTGATCAGTGGTCGCGACTCATACCAAGGAATAACAAATTGTGATGGCTTCAGCCCCTTCATTGTATTGGATTAAAGGTTTGTATTCCTCGCGATAATTACTAAAGTGGGACTCTATAAAAAGTTAAAAGTAGGTCACAAAAAAACTTGAATGCTACTCTTTCTGCATTACTTACTCTACTCTTCCCCACTGCTTCTGTCTTGTTTCACTTATCTAGACATTTTTGCATGTTTGTGGATATAGATGATTTGGGTGGTTGTAGGAGTACCATAGGGAGGAGGGTGCCTTATGAAGGAGCGTCATTGATGGGTACATCATGAAGGAGGGTGGTGGAGGGAAGGTTTGTCACGGGCCAACTTGGGGTGGATTCTGAAGCTTGAAGAGGTTAGTATGATGTTGGGTTGAGAAGTATGCCTAATGGGCTGGGCATGAGAAATGTTACTTTGCCTGCGATGGGAGGAGGATGACGTTGTGGTGATGGGGAGAACCATTTACTTCATTGTTTTAGGAGTTGTTCAAGTTGGCCGTGGACAAAGAGGCTTGTGCTATAGTATTTTGCTGTAAGGCTTGGATTTTCCAAACCTGGGAGTTCAAGTTGGCCGTGGACAAAGAGGCTTGTGCTTATAGTATTTTGCTGTAAGGCTTGGAATTTCCAAACCTGGGAAGAAGGACTTGTTTGTTAGAAATCACATAGGAGCCACCCCCTTTTTTATTTTTATGCGGTATCTACTTTAAAGAAGGTGTTCTCATTTATCCTATTGCAATTTTGATTAAGATCGGTGATTTGCTTTCTCATATCGTCCTGGATGTCTTTTTTCGATATTGCACTCCATAGTTATATTCTTTTTCTGGACAGCTACTAGAAATGCTTTATGGAGAATGAAATAATCAGAGGTACCAGGTCTTGGTTAGCTGGTGTTTTACGTGCAAGAAGGCTGAGAGTCGGTGTACCATTTGCTTGTCAATGGTGAGCTAGCTCATAGTATGTGGAAAGGTCAGTCCATTATGATAGGTCAGTTGGAGATTTGTTGGCAGGATTGAGTGGGTGAAGGTGCTGATGAGACTACATAGAGAGAGGGAGGAAGGCTTCTTTGTGCTTGTGTGGTCTATTGGGAATTAGAGAAAAAAATCGCCTTCTATGGGTTGAGCTTTGTTGCATCTCTTGCACGCGATATTCTTGAGCCTTCTTTCCTTCTGCAGAAGAGGATTTTGCCCTTTCGCCTGTGGCTTTTCTGGGTCTGTTCTATTTTTTGTCTTGGGTCTATGCTGTTACTTTTTACTGGCTCCTGGCAATGGTTGTTTGCTTGGGTTTGTGTGAAGGGACCTGCTGTGTATACTCCTAGTGTGTTTGGATGAAGCATATATAAGTGACAAGCAGTTTAAAAACCCATCAATTTTAATCCCATGGTTCAAAATTTTTATTTGTTCGCACAACTGATATGAGTGATATAATGATATTGGTATTTGGATTATGTGTATGCAAATTATGGTTTATGACTTGCTCGCCGTGTGGCCTCCCGTTTTTCTGGGATTTACTTGACAATTGTGGGGTCTTTCAACTTTCAATATGTCACGTAATCTAAAATTTTGAATCCATTGTTGACGCTGTAGATCTCTTCTTGTTTTCAATATTGTCGTGAGTTGTGACAAAAGTAAGGATCAGCAAAATCCCCTGTAGAAGTACCTCATACCAACGCATTCTTACTGTACCTGAATTTGATATATATATATATATATATATATATATATATATATATATATGGTTACTTTGACAGACACAGGCGCGGGCGGGCGTACACACACACATTAATATGGGAAATCTTAACCTCCCCATAACTTGTATGTGTTTAGGATCCTCCGAACCTTTCTCAGGATAAAACTTCCCTGTACTTGCTAAATTAGCTGATATAAACATGAGGGTAAAGTTGTAATTCCTCTTTCTTTTTATTTTTTGTTTCCTTTTCCAGTTCAAGCATTGCCTGAACATCGCTGATCCATGGATATTTTGCCTTAATCTCACCGGCAACAATTCAACTCACCGGAAAAGAAATTCACCGATGGGCAGCAAGAACAGATAGCGGGGGAAAGGTACTAATGCATAGCTGGTGTCCATGGATTCAACAGCGACGAGGAAGAATGAAAATAAATATGAGCAGCCATGGTTGCCATCATCCATGGTGTCCACGGCCATACCCACAATGACGATAGGTGGTGGCGTTCAGAGACGAAGATGAAGATGCCAGAGTTGCAGGCAGTAGCGGCTGCGGCGGTGGCTAGCAGCACCAGGCCGCTGAAGTCTGGAGATCAGTTGAGGAGAAGAAAGAGTGCATATATAGTTGGTTATGTTTTGCCTTTAAAATGGAGTTACAAGGTCAATTATACAAAGTCTCCGTTTGTCCCAAGATTATAGTCCCTTTTTTGTAATACTGAATTTGGACAACTAGTAACACTCCTTGGAAGTTTGACAGTGAGTGCTTGTGTTCCATTTTGTCCTTAATGATTGGAGTTCACTTGAGGTTTCTCCAATATATAAGAAGGCTAAAAGGGTTAATGGGATCCAGTTCTGTGGTATCGGCGAGTTACAAAAAGACACTTTTGCTTCTATTTTTCGCAAATGGCCTGCTAATTGTGTTGCATGCTTCAGAAACTCTCGAAGTCTATGCAACAAAGGACACAAATTAATCGGTACAAAAAGAAGTCTATGATTCTACTGCATCAAATTCCATATCCTCGTATGTCGTTTATGGACCAGCAGCACACGTGTCCCAATTCATAAATTATTATTATCATGCTGACGCTCTCATAATCAAATATCGCGAGATTATAAATTTATTACTTATTAAAAGTAGTCCGTTTATTGGATTTGCTCAGTAACATTTGTGTGTCAAAAAAGTTCCTTTCGTCAACAACGATTTCTCAACTATACTGTTAATAATACACATCAAATCAAGTGAAATGTAGAGTTAAAAGATTTCTGTTGTCATTCTGACGTTCAAATCAAATTAAAATCTGTGGACTTACGTAACAACCAATTGCATTTGCTTATATGTTCGTTTCTTTCTATAAATTTGTGAACGACAAGAGGTTTGAAAACCTCGACATTAAAATATGGCATTTTATTGATTGTACTTTACTTAACGTGTCACATTTATTGTGTTTTATTTTTATTATTGTTATTAAATTAAGTTACATAAAAAGAAAGACTTTCTTAGAGCTGTTTCTAAGTATATGCATATTTATATGAAATAATATTAACGTATATATGTATTTTTTTCGCGAGATTTGAACTAAAGATTTGATTTTGATAGGGTATTTGCAAGTTACTTGGACCAATCTCTTGTTTAGATGGTTCAAAAGGAAGTTTACGAAGTTTTTGTAAAAAATTCAACTGAGAATTTAGATTTTAAATTTACAGTTCAAATAACTAACTAATCCGAATTAGTCTGATTTACTTATTTGTTAAGTCCCTTCATTTATATTACTTATTAAGCCAAAATTTAGTTGGTTTTGTGCAACACCCTTTTTGATATTACATAACTATTAATGTACAACGATGACAAGTGATATTTCAAGAAATTTTTATACGAAATAAAAATCTTAATTGGTAAGTAACTACTTACAAAAATGTGTTTAATTTTCACATGTTAAAATTCGTAAAAAAATTTAAAGGTCAAGTTTGATACGATAATAATATTTTTCGAACTTAATTTTGAACACATATAGCTAATTTATTTTTTTATTTTTTAAAATTTATTTTATTAAATATAATAATATAATTTTGACTATTAATTTTATTTTCGCTCCACGGTGATGATTTATAAATTCACTAGGATTTCTGACCCCAACCCTTATAATAACCTTCTTCGTTTCTTTTACCTTGCTGGCTTCTCTCTCCTTTGCCAGACGTCTCCAGTTCACCATCTGCTACACAGGTACCCAATCTCGTTCTTCATATATCCAATTAAGTTTGCCTTTTTTTTTTCTCCTTCCATCATCGTTCTCCAATTCAATCTGGGCATTAACAATGAAGGGGTCAGAGGTGGAGGGGAGAAGGGATGGGGAGGTCGAGGGGGGCAGCAGAGGAGGTCAAAGGGCGGCGGGAAGGGGCTGTGTTTGACTCGGTCGGAGGGCACCAGCGCATATGGTCTGGGTTCTGCGCAATCGGCCATTTGGTGGAAGATGATGTTCTGAGATTGCCCGGTTGAAAAATCAGTTGCTGCTTGGCGGTGGTAGAAGACGGTGGTGGGGTTTTAACAGCTGTTGGTAGGTAATTGACAATAGTGATTGGTGGTGGTTGGGATGGAGATGATGGTGGTGAGAGGCTGCTCGACGGGTCGGTGGTAGATGACAGTCGTGGGGCTGCTTCCTTGTTGGTGGGTAATTGAAGTGGTGGCTATGGGTGGTGGTGAGAGACTGCCTGACGGCCTGTGGTAGAATAAGGCCGTGGGGCTGTTTATGCGGCAGAGGCCCTCCACTACTGTTACAGAGGCCCTCGTGATCATCAATAACGGCTTTATTCAACATATTGTACCCTCCACCTTGTATAGGAAAACATTACCTTATGACACCATTCCTTTTCATTCATAAACATAATGGTACTACACTACTGCTAGGAGCCAAAGACACAACCTTTACCCCTGTATAGCCTATAGGCTAAGCTAGAAGTATCTGCACACCACTACAGATACTAAGATTCTTTGGTTCTGGATGTGCATTTGGGTGATGGAAATCAAGGCCGAATTCCTTGGTTCTGGATGTGCATTTGGGTAATGGAAATCAAGTGGAATTCCTGTGAAGCAGATTGACATTTTATGTTTTCGTATCCTTTTTGGTGGTACTTAGTTGGGACTTTGGACAAAACATATCTTAGTTGACATTTTAGTAAACGGCGATAAGATCCATGGTACTAGACTATTGCCTGGTTTATCGAGAATGAAAAGCAGTTTCGCGTGTTAAAGGCACTATCCATTTCGTGTGTTAAAGGCACTATCCATTGAAAAGAAACAGAATTGGGTGCAAATGCTTATTCCACATGCGTAGAATTTAGTTAGATGCAAAAACTTCATTTGTTTGCGTTTGTTTTGGTTTGGATTACGACATTTTATTTCCTTCTTATGTTACTGTGACTTTTGCTATGATTGAATCATAATAAAACTTTAAATTATCTACTTATTGGTTTGTGTAGTTTTGGATATATGGAATAAGCTAGTTCACATATGTAATTTTAGGGTAGTCTTGAATTTATTGGTACTTATCTCCATAAAGAATTTGCAAATACTCACTAGAATTCACAGGGTAGTAGAAAATGTCCAAACAAGATTTTTAAAATGATGGGATTTATAAATCACGGAATTTTGAAATGAGGGCATTTAGAAGTACCCAGTATTTCAAATCCCACATCCAAACACACTCTGATTTTCTTTTCCATTTGGTATTGATCCTACAGGTTAATCACAGTATCGAGTAGGACGTTGGTTATTATTGCGATAAAGTAAAAGGAAAAATGCTTTCTGGATTGAAGTTCATACCGCGAGACCAGATTGGAACAGTAATGCCCTAACTCTTCCTTTTTTGCTTTTTAAGTTCTTTCCGGTGATTAATTGATTAAGTTTCTGATTAATTATATCATCTAGTAGGATTTATGTATCTCTCTGACAAACCAATTTAGGGAAAGTCTGATATCAGTTTGGTTTTTGGGTTTAGGCTCTAGATGATGGCTTGGGTGGTTCTGTAAGCGAGGGAAAGAATTCAGGTAGGAGGAAGGAAAAGGATAGAAAGAAAAAGAAGAGAACCAGTCACAGTAGTTCGGATGAGGAAGACCTAGAGAGAATAAAGAAGGGTTCTCGAAAGAAGAAGAAGTGGTATTCTTCAGAGGAGGATTTGACACCCTATAGCGACAACAATAGTGGAAAGGATTCTTATCGGGATGAAAAGAAACACAAGAAAAAGAAAACAAGAAGAAGGAGAAATGATTATGCATCTGGAGATAGTTCATCTAATTCCGAAACGGAAAACGATGAGAACTACGTCCGTAAAGAAGATAGGCATACGAGAGGAGGCAATAGAGCTCAAGCTAAGAAGAATAAGGAAAGAGGGGGCGAGAAGGATAATATTGAAAAGAACTTGCATGGTACGTCTCTATTGTTTGTCTATATTCTCTGGGATTGTATAGTGTGCATTAATGTGTTGATATCTGTTTGCCAATTCTTTTAGATGACGATATTATAAGGAGAGACATGGGATTAGAGTGGATGCTAAGACCTAAAGATGATACGGAGAGGAAGTCCGTAGCAGTTTCTGATCATGAGCCGGAGGAACCACAGGTTGAGGAGGTTCGTTTTCACTTTAATTAGTTACCAAACTCAATTTTTTTGTTATGCTCTGTTAACTTTCTCTCTATTGTAACCGTATAGTTTATTAGCAATTTCTTAGTTTTCTTTATCATAATGGTAAAATAACTCGTAACTTTCTCTCTATAATGACATTAGCAGCGCTTTCCTTCTAAATTATCCAAGAATTGTTGCCTGCTAGCTGTGTGGGAATATATGTCGTGTAGAAATTGCGTCAGTGCAAGTGCAATTTGATTGGTCAATGTATTTCTACAGCTCCCACATGATTCAGTTGTTTAGCTTTACTGAGTTGGACGCTTGTGGGTATCCCTCCTGGCGACTAGTTGGGTTTTTCCCCCTTTTTTTCCCACTTTTTTATGAAAGTATGTGGAAAACATATCTTTGTACTAGACTCTCTTTTCACTATGCAGGTTTAGGAATAGAATATTCCTCGATTAGAGAAAAACCCTGATTAGCTTTGTCTGGAAGTTCCAAATAAACCATTTAAATGAAATCTTTCAATTTCTTTCGTCTGCATAGTTACTGCAATGGCTACTGAGCTGTTACAGTTATGTCTTGTTCGAATTGGTTTGTTAAAATATATGTCTTTCCATTCCTCTAATTTAGGAAGGGAGCAAGAATCTTGTGTGGTGGTTTGGAGTCTAAGTCACCTGCTTTTGTTTCTCAGATAAAGAAAGTGAATCCGAGAGAACTGAATCCATATCTGAAGGATGATGGAAGTGGTTATCCAGAAGATGCAGATGGGACAAAGTCCGATGTAAACCATCATTTGTCTTCTTCTGTTGTAGGAGATGGAGGTGCAAGCTGGAGACTGAAGGCCTTGAAGCGTGCTAAAGAGCAAGCTGCTCGTGAAGGACGGAAGCTTGATGATGTATGTTGTTCTAACTTTCTAATAAAACCATTGCTTGTGTAAATAGGTTTTTAATTTTGAAGAGCGAGAAAGAGGCAAAAACTTGAAGAGGCAGAACTATTGATGCGGGCTATGCCGATTGTGTGGATGAGTTTTGCCTTGGAGCGGCGGTGTAGAATTATTCTTTGCTGGCTATGTTTGTAAAGAGGGCCATGTAGAGATTTTTGTTCAGCCAGGGCCCTTCTTGGGGCCTTGGACCTCTTCTTTTTTGTCTTTTCAATTTGCTTATTGCTTGTTGACATACCCTCCCTCCCCCACAATTTGGGCTCTTTTTTCTTAATATTGTGTAACGTGCTGGAATGTTTCAGGTGGTTGAAGAACGGTGGGGTTCTCTAGGTCAACTGGCAGTTTCTGTAGCATCTCGTCCTGCTGCGCCATCCCATGCTCATCTACATGCCACCAGAAATAGGAGGAGGGAGTTAACGGGAGAACAATTGGCTTCGGAGAATCGAAGTGAAAGGGTTACTGAGAAGGTACCTTTTCCTTGGTGTTTGTATCTTTTGCTGAAATAGTAAAATATATTGATGCTTCAATTATTCGGTGTTGTATATGAATTTTTCATTAGAATGATGAGAAATATGAATCCTTGAACGGATTGATTACTAACATAAAAATAATTGGTAATTTCCCTTCTGGAGCTAAATTGCGTTGTTCCTTAAATGTCATTTTCTGTTAACTACTAAACGTTGCACGGTTAATTGTGCAGGACGTATCAGTTCGTCATTCTGATATGAAAGTGCCTAAGCTTCATGATTCTTTATCCTGGGGGAAGCGGAAAAGACAAGCTGTGTCTACTAAGGATGCCGACTTGATATCTTCTGCAATGTCCAGCTTAAACAAGTTTGCCAATGATGGAAGTTTCATGCGTGAAGTTATGCATCAGAAAAGTGACGATTCTGGTGGTTCATTTGCAAGACGGGACAGAAAAGTAGAGTCAGAACGGGTTTCATCAGCCCCATCCACTTCATCAGAATCCAAGAAATCTGGCGAAGATTATGCAGCTGTTAATACGGCATTGAGTGCAAACCAGTTGGCTGCAAAGGTTATGCAGCTTCGTATGAAAGGAAAGCATGATGAAGCAGAAAAACTTATGGTGAGAAACTACTTTATGTCACATTTTTGGAACTCGTCCCTGATATCACTTAAGCATTTGTTTGTAGGAAGTTAGAAATATCATTACTAACTTCTATGACAATGCTAACTTTTGTCATGGCTGTTAATTTTTGGCCATTTACTCTTTTCTCCCTTTACATGCTTTTTTAACCTCGTTCCATATAAAATCATTAATCTTACATCAGATAGTCAAGATTGTGGAGAGAGAGCTTGAAAGCTCTGCTTGCCCGTTCTCACTTGCGAATGAGTGCTTAACCAATTTAGTTACATACTCAAGCTGCTAGTTTCCCTTTTTACTGGTCTTCAGCCTTTTTCACAAACTACGTGTTTAGCTTGACCTTAATATTAATACATACTTTCGCCTGGTCTCTATGGTAATTAATTTTATCCAATCTCCATGGAAAACAACTGTATTTATAGTGTTCTACTTTCCTAAATTTCCTGTTGTATACTGTTGTTATTAGTGATTTGATCCTGCAATTTTACTATATATATCTGTATGATTCCATGCAACAATTTTAAGTTTAAGAACATTGACTGCAAAAATGAGAGACTCTTTATCTGAAGGTTCTCCCATTCCTCGTTTGAAGTTACATCCCTAAAGTGAGCTGATAACATAGGATCATTATTACTAAAAGTTTGGTTTTAAGAGTGAATTGGGTTGCTGGTCACATCTTTAAGTTGGCCTTTTTAAGCTTTGTAATGAATTCCTCAGTGGTTTGTCCCTTTACGCCGGGGTCGCCTTAGTTGCCTTGGGAAGAACTTCGTTTCTCACTTCCTATGAGAGAGTTTTTTTTATGTACTCTATCGTACCTCAAATTATGGGAAAACACAAATTTCTAGGGCCAAAGTCTAATGGACTTCAGTATTGCTTACTTTACTAATACGCAGCTTTCTTCTTTGTTTCTTATTAGAAAGAGGCAGATAAAATGAAGGCAGAGCACGATTCTGTTGATGAAACAAAAAAATCCCAAGATGATGGAGGAAGCAGGTATTTTTGCATCTGATTATGTTTAAATTATGTTGTTCATATGAATTGCAAATAGAATACTAAAGCTGTTTTTGCATCTCACACTCTCAAAAAAGATTGACTGTTCATGTGTTACTCTATTGAAGGAAATGGTCTGCTCGTATTTCTTTTCTGGTCAATCTAATAACAATTTTCCCCCCTTTTTGGATATATAACATTAACATTCTTTCTGCACTTTTACAACTAATTCATGTCACTGTTGTGATATTTCTCTCTAGATATGTAAAGCATGACATGACTGTCCGGCAAAAGAAGAAAGAGGAGGATGCTGACTCTTACCTAGCTCAACAAATAGTGCAAAACAAACTGTACAGTATATCTGGTGGGGCAGATGATGAATATGATTACGATGGGGCTCCAAGGAGAAAGATTCGGAAGAAAGAGGGTAATGATCACAAGTCAACTCAGAAGGCTAGTTTTGCAAACCGAATCTTGACTCAGCAAGAGCGCTGCCAGTATTGCTTTGAGAATCCCAAGCGGCCACGACACCTAATTGTTGCAATAGCCAACTTTACCTATCTGATGTTACCACAGTGGCAACCCGTTGTACCGGGTCATTGCTGCTTATTACCTATGCAGGTGAGTTACACTAGTGCATCTACTTGTCTTGTTATGTATAGCTTGCATTTATCAAGACAAGGACTCCAAAGTATTGTATTCGTTTTCCAAGAAACTTGAATTTTAAATGCTTTGGAGATGAAAGTAGAATCATTTTTGGATGCTTACATTATCAGCTCGATGCAAACAATCCCCATGATACCACTACCAATACGACTGCCATCGTTATTTCCTATTTGGGATCTATTCTTATTCGTATCTTTTCTTTGCCTAAACAGCATGAATCTGCCACAAGAGCTATCGACAACAATGTGTGGGATGAACTTCGCAACTTCAAGAAATGCCTCATTATGATGTTTGCGAAGCAAGAGAAGGATGTAGTGTTCCTTGAAACGGTTATGGGGCTGGCACAACAACGGCGGCATTGTTTGGTTGAGTGCATTCCTTTACCACAGGACATTGCCAAAGCTGCACCCCTCTACTTTAAGAAGGTCTTTTTTCTCAACATACTTTCTCCTCTCTAGTATGATTTTTTCTCGTCAGTGTTCGTGAAGCTTTCTTGGGGAATGAGATGAAAAGTTAAAAGACCTATGTTGTCGTGGGCCTTTTTTCATTTGATCTTAACAAAAAGAAAAGTATAAGAAAAGAAGTGGAAACGGGACGATAGTAACTGAAGAATGCATGCCAATTGTACTTGATACTGCTCGGGGCCCAATTCCATGATCCTCCATTTTGTTCCTTCATCATGCATGCCTCCAGTACTATGTGCTCATACGCGTTAAGCTAGAAGTCACTTTCTTATTTCGCTTTCATACTGACAAAAGAAGGCTGATAATACTAGGACCCAAGTCACATCCTTGCAAGAAACTAAAGATTGGTTAAGACGCAGTTTTGCTTCGATATAATACTATTCGGGGACTTAATGTGTATGCTTTCAGGCTATTGATGAAGCTGAAGATGAATGGAGCCAGCACAATGCGAAGAAGCTAATTGATACAAGTGAGAAAGGATTGCGAGGCTCGATTCCTAAAGATTTTCCATATTTTCACGTGGAGTTTGGTCTAAAGAAGGGCTTCGTTCATGTGATTGATGATGAGAAGACGTTCAAGAGCAACTTTGGCCTTAATGTTATAAGAGGCATGCTACGTTTGCCCGTAGAAGACATGCACCGACGAAGGCAGAATGAGTCAACTGAGACCCAGAGGCAGGCTGTTGCAAGTTTTGCGCGAGATTGGGAACCTTTTGATTGGACGAAACAACTTGGATAATTGTCTGAACCTAGCGACATTCCTTCAGCACTGCCCGGGCCTTAGTTGGCAAAATTGCTCGATTCAGCAATGCGTTTCCTTTTTGTGTTGATTGCCAGAAAAACTAGACTGCAAGGAGATGTTTTAAAAATGTTGATGGAAAACTTCACGTGAAAATTTTTAGCTGAGATGGGAATTTTTTGTGAGCCGATGTATATAGCCATAGTTCGAGATACACGACATGTTTGTAATCAGATTTTGTAGAGCTCTGAAATTATGTAGTCATATAGTGGAGTTAAATTTTGGGGCAACATTACATCTTTCTGTGAGTCATGTTCTTGTGATTTTCTACTTGGGAAAAGTGCAAAAAACAACCTCGTGGTTTGGGTCAGTTGCAAAAAGGTCCCTGTTGTTACAAAAGTTGCAAAGGAACATCGGTGGTCGCAAAAGTGTTGCAACCCACGGTTTCTGTTACGAAATAAAAAATTTGTCCAAAATACCCCTGTAAATTGTCCAAATGAAAAAATTACCCTTCATTCTTCACCACAAGCCCAAGCCCTAATTAGGGCCGGTGAGAGCAAGGAGGTGAGGCAACAAGAAGGGAGCGGGATGGAAGGGGAAAGGGGAACACTGGTCACCGGCGAGGGCCGAAGCTACAGACGGAAACGAACGGCGGTAGACAGACAGAAGAAACGGCCGAAGCTACGGCCGACCAAAGCTAACCAGAGGGAGGAAAAGCGCGATCGAGACTATCGATGTTAGCGACTGAGACTGCCGATGTGTAGACCGTAGATCCCTACACTTCGGCCTTTCACCACCACGACGTTAGACAAAAAACAAACGGTGGAACCCAACTTTCAGATTGGAGATTGAATCAATTTTCATCTCCATTTCCATTTTCATTGCTTCGGTGGATCAAATCGTGACTTCCAAATTGTAGATCTAGGGTTTTTTGTTTGAATGGTGGACATGGTAGGAACGTGGTGGGTGATTGAGGCTGGTTACGGTGACGCAAGTGTTGAGGCGAAGAAGGGGCTTTCGCCGGCAGTGCTGGCGATGAAAGGGCTTTCGTCGGCAGCGGGGATTTGGAGAGGAAAGAAATAAAGGGCATTTTTGTCATTTCGTTAGAATAATCTCTACCAAACGCACTATTCAGGAGCGTGAACATCACTTGCCGTTAGTTTGAACAATTTTTTTAACGGTTGTAACACTTTTGTAACCGCAGGTGTTCCTTTGTAACTTTTGTAACAGCAGAGGTTTTTTTGCAACTGACCCAAACCACAAGGTTGTTTTTTGCACTTTTCCCTTTCTACTTTGTATCATAGTTATTGACACTACTGTATTGGAGGACGTACCTGCTTACCCCTTGACCGTTTTACATTTGTCGCTGTTTTAGTGGTATTATTTTACCTTCTCATGTATCCGCCAAAGAAATAATTCGAAGTTGAATCCTTTGGAACACTGTCAATCCGAACGTTCCATATAGGACTGTCAGTGGAGCTGGGCATGGGTGGCTCTTAGGTACCCAATTGGGCTGAGTGAGTCGAGCGGAGCGGAGTAGAAGGTTGTTGAAGCTTGGTATATGTTGCCGATCCCAACTAGTTTGGCACAAAAGCTTAAATAATGATGAACTCCAATGCTTTCATTTTGAGCTATCGGGCATAAGAAAGTTGGAACTGGCATTCGGCCTTTAAGTTATAGCCTTGGTCAACAGATGTCGTAGAGCATCCCTAGGAAATATAAGGTTTTCACGAGGCTGATCCGAAGAAGCGAGAAAAGAAGCTGATCTCATGGTAGTTTGGTAGAAATATTGCGTTTTCTGAGAACATGGTCTGACAATCTAAGACCGTCAGATGCCCTATGATAATCTCTTGCATCATGTGCCCTGCATAGCATCAACATCCTTTATTTAACGGTTTTAAATGATCGAAACCATGCAATAATCAGTAGGAATGCAGTGACGATCATCAAAGTTATACCAGCTTACCGCATGTACAAAGTTTACTTTTAGATATTCACCGTTCTTCAAGATTGCTAGTAGGAGCACTGTGTACTATGATAATCTCTTGCCTCCTGTGCCCTGCATAGCATCAACATCCTTTAACGGTTTTAAATGATCGAAACCATGGAATAATTAGTAGGAATGCAGTGACTGACATCAAAGTTATACCAGCTTACCGCATGTACAAAGTTTACTTTTAGATGTTCACCGTTCTTCAAGATTGCTAGTAGCAGCACCGGTGATAACTCAGAACATGCAAAACTTATGCACTTTTTGAGCCTAAAACTCGACTCCCAAAAGTTGCTTCGTAATAATAGTAATGCAGATTTTGAAGTTGTGAATGAACTAGGTACTCAGGTATCAGAAGTGCAAGAATTTATAACTCTGTCCACAAAGACAATCAGCAATAGGCCTATGAAGAATTGAATTCTTCTTTGGAATGATTTCATCGAATCACAAATTACATATTATATAAGGAATGAATTTCATAATGAGTGTCTAGTCAATTATTTAAAATTAGTGTCTAGTCAACTGCTGTACAATAAGAATATGATCAATCAAGATTAGTGCAAAGTCAACTACTGTACAATAAGAAAATCAATCAAGATCAGTATCTAGTTAACTATTATGCAATAAAGAAAAGATCAATCAAGATTAGTGCCCGGTCAACTACGGAGTATTATACAATAAGGTAAGGATTGATCAAGATATCCTTCAATACACCAGGCATATGAGTACGGAAACCTTGGGTTGCATTGTGAGGAGCCATAACCAAGTGGCCTGAGGTTCCAACTTCTTGCGAGAAAGCACAAAGTTGAGACAGGAGAACCCAGTACGCTTCCTCAGTGTGTAGATGCACTATTACAATGAGAGTAAGAACCCGTGATGTTGCCAACTATGTCTTTAAACAGACGATGAGTACAGATCGTCATTGTGTAATTGAACTATCATAATGATGATATGAACTCAAGATGTTGCCAAGCATGACTTGCACTACACGATGAGTACAGATCCTCAATTGCGTAAATGCACCATCATAGTGAGGGCAAGAACTCGAGATGTTGCCAACTATGATTTGAACCAGACAATGTAAATTCATACAACTAAAGACGTTCTCTCAGCATTAAGTATCTTGTTATTATCTCCTGCTATGACCTTCTGAATCATATTAAGGAGGCAAGGACCAGATGCATCTGCCATTCTGCTGAGAAGCCCCTACCAACCATCTTTTCCACAAGTAAGAGGGACTCGAAACACTCGTTCCTGTTTATGGCAAGCGATCTTTTTCTTCCATTTTCACTAGTTACTATTTCCCCTTGAGTAAGCCTGCTTGGCATGTATCATCATAGCACAAGTCTCAACAGCAGCAAGCCTTTGGGTTGAAGAAAACCCTTGCCAAGTCGAGCTTTTTACGTTTGCAGAATCCAACAATGAGGATATTACAGGCTTTGAGTCATTGCTTTCCATTACATGACACTGCGAGAACTCAAGATCTGTATAATGTTTCATATGCAATTTTTTCCCCCTAAATAATACTGTTTTAAAACTTAATTACCAATTTACTCTATTTTGAAACTTATTTACCCGCATACCACACTTTTGAAATCGCTGTTTGAAATCACGACTTCAAAGTAGAAATCGTTGTTTGAAACCACGATTTTAAGGTATAAATCGCTGTTTGAAGTCGTGGTTTCAAAAATCGATTTTCAAAAGTGTGCGGGTAAATAAGTTTCAAAATAGAGTAGATTGATAATTAAGTTTTAAAATAATATTATTTAGGGCAAAAACTCTTCATATGTAGGCCGTTCAACGAAACTGTTAAAATACAGAAGTCAGGCCTATATCCATGACCTTGCATCTGATGAAAAGTTTGAAACGCAGCACTGTTATTTCCTGCACCAAAAAACTCATGCAGTTGAGAGCCATTAATATGAGAGAGGGGGAGTAAGAATTCCAATGAGAGCCATTAATCACTAATTTTTAATGGTAAATATATCAGAACTAGTACTTACCACGAAACAACGATATTTATATATATTTTTCCAGACTTAACAAGTAGGAACTGGTTTTAAGCACGGGAGGGTCGTATTAATAGTAGCTACTGATATATCAAAGATGGTCATTCTGGTGAAGAAAGGGGACTAAATGGGGTCGAGTTGTGAAAAGGAAGGTTGGATATATGCCTAATGATTTTTCTTATTAGCCATACCAGTGCTACCGGGTTTCTAAAATTATAAGATGGTAAACATATTAATGGAGAGAAAGAAAAGACGGGTAAACGAGTTGATGATGGGTGGAAGACGGGAAAAATGCTTGAACCACAAAGGAGTTGGTTATGGGTGGTCGACAATATCATCTATGTTCGAACCGCTTCTAACGATTCTACAGAGCCTGAACCAGTAGAAGCACTAGCAAGTTTACTTGCAATTGCTCCACTTAGCAGCGGTTAATTGTTGTTAAGTATAGCGGTTAGGGTGTTGGGAGGCTCACCTGACTGCTAAACTTAATTAGTAGCGGTTAACCGCACATAAGTGTACCGATTAGGCCTTATTGAACGTTATATATATATATATATATATATATATATATATATATATATATATATATATATATATAGGGAGCTGATCCCTTGACAGCGTAGGCAAAATAGGATATCTTGCCAGCGCGATCTGGCCGTCCATCCCGAAGGGATGGACGGTCCAGATCACTTTTTTTTGCGGCGCTGTCAGTCGTCCGCTACACAGTGTAGCGGACGATATTTTTTACGAAAATACCCTTCATTCTCCAAGTCAAGATATTATATTTTCTAAAATATTGTCCGCTACATTATGTAGCGGACGATATTTCAGAAAAGAGAGAGCCAACCCCCACATCCATTCTCATTTTCTCTCTCTTTAGAAAAAAAAAAAACCCATTCTCTTCTTCAGCTCTCTCTCTCTCCTCTATATGAACTACATGTTCTTCTTCTTCGCCTCCCCAGCCCCACATCCATCATCATCGTTAGCACCTTTAGAGAGAAAGTAACAAAGTTCGCCACAGCAACCTCGGAATCGGAGACATAGCCTCGGCGCCGGTGGCAGTGGTGGTTGTGGGTGATGGGTTCAGCGGCGGTGGCAGAGTTTTGGTGGTTGTGGGTGATGGGTTCAGCGGCGGTGGCAGAGTTTTGGTGGTTGTGGGTGATGGGTTCAGCGGCGGTGGTCGTTGTGGGTGATGGGTTCAGCGACGGTGGTGGTGGTGATGGGTTCAGCGGCCGTTTCTCTTTTCAGCTTTTAATGAGTGTCATGTAATTGACCACATTTGCGGGAGCAGTCATGAATGTGTAAACCAGTGACTTGATCGTAACAAAACCAACAAAATTTCACAAGCTGACTTCTTCAGTTTTCATATTTAGGATTAGGACGGTCAAAGAAGGGTGGCTTCCCCTGATCGGTCCCCTCCCCCCCCCCAAGGCGAAGTCGTTAGTCACGGTCATCTCTATGGACTATGGTATTGGTGGAGGCTCTCACCAGTTTCCTATTAATTCCACGGGGTCTCTTCCTTTTATTCCACGGGTATTCATCATCATCAAAGAAAAGCAGGAAAGTGGTGGAGAGTGTCCTTCTTAGGCGTACATCTGCGAGTACCCAACAGCAAGGTTCAGGAAAACAGGAAGAAAATGGAATGAACCTATTCCCTCCTTTTTCCTTTCAGCGGCCGTTTCTCTTTTCAACCATGAGCTTGGCAAAGAATTAGTGTGTCCATTGTATTCATCAGAATACAGAAGAGAGAGAAACCCATTTGAAAGTGAAATGAAAGTGTTTCTCTCGGCCTGAAATGAAAGTGAAATGAAACCCATTTGCAGATATGCCATGTTTTATATTATGTCCGCTACATTATGTAACGGACATAAAATAAAACATGGCATGTCCATTTGCAGAGTCTTGGTGGTTGTGGGTGATGGGGACATAAAATAAAACATGGCATATTTGCAGAAATGAAACCCATTTGCACCCAACTTCCCACACCCGTATACACACAAACACCTATACTTCGCATCTACATGCATGCCTGGACACACGAACATACAGAAAATTCTCAGCAGAGTCCGATAGAAGAAAACACTGAAAGGTTGAAGGGTGCAAGGAGATGGTGTCTATGGGTTTATGACCTGTGAAAGGACAGAGAGAGAAAGAGAAAGAGAGAGGGGAAAAGAAGTCAGAGGATTAAAATGAGAGAGAGAGAGAGAATGTAAGAAAACCCATCCGCTACATAATGTAGCGGATGAGAGAAAGGACAGACCAAAAAGTCAGAGCATTAATGAGAGAAAGGGAAGAGAGAGAAAAAAAATGTCAGAAAACTATCCGCTACATAATGTAGCGGATGGGCTGTTTTTATGTTTGAGGGTATTTTGGTCAAAAAAATCGTCCGCTACATTATGTAGCGGACGAACTTAAAAAAAGTGGAAAAAAAAAATCTGGACCGTCCACAGATCGCGCGTGGACGGTCATATCGCGCTAGCAACTTAACCCAGTTTGCTAGCGCTCTCAATGGATCAGCTCCCCCATATATATATATATATATATATATATATATATATATATATATATATATATATGGGAGATGATACACATCTACCGGTGGGAAAAAAAAATTTTCCCACCGAATCGCATGACAATCAACCGATTGTATATAAAAAAAAAATGGAATTATGGACGGCCGCGATTGGACTTACCAAAAAATTGGACGGCTGCGATTGGCTTAGGCCAATCGGCTGACTGTCAACCGATTGGGCCCAAAGACAATCGGCTGACAGTCAACCGATTGGCCTTGGGCCCAGCTGACAGTCCACCGATTGGCCCAAGCCAATCGCTCTCCAATTTGTTTTTGGCCTTTTTGGCCTGCCTGCCCCTCTTTTTTTTTTGCCCTGCCCCTCCCTTTTTTTTTTTGCCTGCCCCTCCCCTTTTTTTTTTAGTGCCTGCCCCTCCCTTTATTTTTTTTTTGGCCTGCCCCTCCCTTTTTTTTGGCCTGCCCCTCCCCCAGTCCAGTTTGCCTCCAAATTTTTTTTTATCCAGCCTCCCCCGTGGCCCCCACCTCTCTTCCCCCTCCCCACGTGTCCCCACCCCCACCCTTGCCCCCCCCCATCCCCTTCGGGTCAGTCACCCGAATTCCCCTTGGCCCTCACCCCTCTTCCCCCTCCCCACTTGTTTATTCCCCCCCCCCCTAGGCCCTCACCCCCCTCCCCACTTGTCCAAATATTTTCCCAGACCCCACCCCATTCCTCACTTGTCCAATTCTTTCCCTAGACCCTCACCCCCCCTTTCGACAAATGTCACACCATTAGTTGCCCCCCCCCCTCCCACGGCTCACTTTTCTGTCTATAAAAACCCTCTTCTCCCGACTTATTTCTTACACTCTCATCAGTCTCCCTATCTCACCTACATAATCTCCACAACAATACGAGCGAAGAAAATTTTACGCTAGAAGAAGATCGGTGGATTTCTTCGTCATTTTTTTCAAGTCAAAACAAGTAAGTATTTTGAATTTTCTTATAATTCAATGTTAATTTAAATTGTTGTTACGCTTAAATTGCTGTAGACATAGCCTAAAATTCGTGCTTAGGGCGTCAAAATTACGTTTTTACAAATCGGGGTATTACATTCGAAAGATTCGAAAATAGCGATTTTTTAGGTCGTCAAAATTATGATTTTTCACGAATTTATAAAAAATAGCTAGAGCTAGATTTTGCCAAAGTAAAAAAAAGAGACCCTAGTTATTTTTAAAAGATCTGTATCAGGTAAAAATTTCAGATTTTTTCAAATACTGGAAAGGGGTTAACTGATACTCTCAACCTTGTAACTTCGCAGTGTAATTTAAAATATCAAGCTAGCGCGATTTCGCGCAAAACTTTTTTGAGAACCCTAGGATGTTGGGAAGTTCCATTCCCCAGGAATTCGGGCCATTCCGAAGCCGGTAGCAATTTTTTGCCGAACGGGCTTTTAAGCGCTCGATCCGGACACCGGTTCGGGATTTTTTGACGAAAAATCCCTAAAATGCTTTTTAGATCAAGGATGGACTCAACAACCTTAGAATAGCGTATTAAAGCACTTTTGAGATTTTTCCCGATGCTAGGGGGCATTTTCGTAATTCGCCGCCCGATAGGGGTATTTTCGTAATTTTGCCCCTTTCAACTTTTTCAACTGACTGCTCAGTCCGTAAATGTAAGAAAACCCTAGCCAAGGCGGGAAGTTCCATTACCCACGAATTCGGGCCATTCCGAAGCCGGTAGCAATTTTTTGCTTATGAAACTTTTAAGCGCTCGATCCGGACACCGGTTCGGGATTTTTTGGCGAAAAATCCCTAAAATTCTTTTTAGATCAAGGATGGACTCAGAAACCTTAGAATAGCGTATTAAAGCACTTTTGAGATTTTTCCCGATCCCGGGGGGCATTTTCGTAATTCGCCGCCCGACAGGGGTATTTTCGTACTTTTGCCCCTTTCAACTTTTTCGAATGACTCCTCAGTCCGTAAATGTAAGCAAACCCTAGCCAAGGCGGGAAGTTCCATTCCCCACGAATTCGGGCCATTCCGAAGCCGGTAGCAATTTTTTGCCTATGAAACTTTTAAGCGCTCGATCCGGACACCGGTTCGGGATTTTTTGGCGAAAAATCCCTAAAATACTTTTTAGATCAAGGATGGACTCAGCAACCTTATAATAGCGCATTAAAGCACTTTTGAGATTTTTCCCGATCCCGGGGGGTATTTTTGTAATTCGCCGCCCGACAGGGGTATTTTCGTAATTTTGCCCCTTTCAACTTTTTTGAATGACTCCTCAGTCCGTAAATGTAAGCAAACCCTAGCCAAGGCGGGAAGTTCCATTCCCCACGAATTCGGGCCATTCCGAAGCCGGTAGCAATTTTTTGCCTATGAAACCTTTAAGCGCTCGATCCGGACACCGGTTCGGGATTTTTTGACGAAAAATCCCTAAAATGCTTTTTAGATCAAGGATGGACTCAGCAACCTTAGAATAGCGTATTAAAGCACTTTTGAGATTTTTCCCGATCCCGGGGGGCATTTTCGTAATTCGCCGCCCGATAGGGGTATTTTCGTAATTTTGCCCCTTTCAACTTTTTCGAATGACTCCTCGGTCCGTAAATGTAAGCTGATTCCCGCCAAGGTGGGAAGTTCCATTCCCCATGAATTCGGGCCATTCCGAAGCCGGTAGCAATTTTTTGCCTATGGAACTTTTAAGCGCTCGATCCGGACACCGGTTTGGAATTTTTTGGCGAAAAATTCCTAAAATACTTTTTAGATCAAGGATGGACTCAGAAACCTTAGAATAGCGTATTAAAGCACTTTTGAGATTTTTCCCGATCCCGGGGGGCATTTTCGTAATTCGACGCCCGATAGGGGTATTTTCGTAATTTTGCCCCTTTCAACTTTTTCGAATGACTCCTCAGTCCGTAAATGTAAGCTGATCTTTTGAAAGGTTGTTTTGAAGCTGATTTGGGGCGTTAGGGTGGTAATGAACCCCCGGGGGCATTTTGGTAATTTACCGACGGAGGCATTTCTAATTTTACTTAATTCTTTGACTTGTTGAGAATGATATAATTGACGGTTTTATAGATTTCAGTATAAATATGGATGCAACTGGAGGAAGCAATTTTTGTGAAGGTTCTGATCCACCTTACTTGGGTCAAAATTTTCAAATACTGGACGAAGTTGAAGCATACTACAGAGCATATTCGAAAACAATGGGTTTCGGTATTCGAACTAAGACGAGTAGAAAACGGGCGAATACAGATCAAATCTGTGCAAGACTATTTGAGTGTCATAGAGGGGCACCGCATGTACCCCCGGTCGTTCCGATCAGTGACAAAGGGACAACAAGACAAAGAAAACGCGACACATTTCCGGGTACCGGCTGCAAGGCCCATGTGTATGCGGTACACCGGAGAAATGAAAACCATTGGGTTGTGACGGGAGTGGAGTTGAGTCATAATCATCAGTTGATGACCCCTAGTAAGATTGGACAAATTCATCAACACCGAGAAATTAGCGCGGCACACAGACAGCTGATTTTTACAAAGGCCGAGGCTAAAATTCCACCTTCTAAGATGATGGGGGTTTTCTCAAGCTAGGCTGGGGGGATTGACAGGTTGAGTTTCAACGAAGTAGACCTTCGAAATGAGCTCCGTGCTCAGAAGAGAGAGTCTTCTGATAGAAGTGATTCTCAAGCTACACTTGATCTCTTCAGGTGCCTTCAGAGTGAGAATTCTGGATTTTTCTACAGTCTCCAACTGGATGATCAGAACCGCATTAGTACTATATTTTGGGCGGACAACCGTTCTAGAGCTGCTTACCAAAATTTTGGGGATGTTGTGACGTTTGACACCACATACCGCACCAATAAGTACTCTATGCCTTTTGCTCCGTTCACCGGGGTGAACCACCACTATCAGTCAATCTCGTTTGGCTTTGCCCTGCTTAGGGATGAGACGGAGGAGTCATTTACGTGGTTATTTGAAACGTGGCTTCAAGCCATGTATCATATTCCTCCAACGACCATCATCACCGACCAATATCTGGCAATGAAAAATGCAATTGCTAAGGTCCTTCCAGATACTCACCATGGACTGTGCACCTGGCACATAAGCAACAAATATCCCGAACGGCTTCACAATGTATATGCAAGCCATCCGGAATTCAAGGCTGACTTTAATACATGTGTGAAGAAATCGTTGACGATAGACGTGTTCGAGGAGAGGTGGGCCACGTTAATGGATGACTACAATTTGCACAATCATGCCTGGTTACAATCGTTGTATGCGATCAAGACACAGTGGGTCGGTGCCTACACCAAGCAATTTTTTGCAGCCGGAATGACTACGACCTCGAGAAGCGAAGCTATGAATTCATTCTTTGATGGGTACGTAAGCCAGTCTTCAAGTATAGTGGAGTTCGTAGTAGAGATGCAGAAAGCCGTTGATAGGCAACTGTACCGTGAGAGAGAAGCCGACGCGGCTACAGTTTACAGGGAAAGAGCCATACTACTCTTTTCACCTTTGGAGGTTCATGCGGCTCAAGTCTATACCAAGGAAATGTTTAGACAGTTTCAAAATGAACTAGTAAAGTCTAATCAATATGGCATGACAAAGTTGCATGAGTTTTCGGCCAGAGAGATCAAGGTTTATGCTTTGACAAACGTGACGAATTTCGCCAATCCGTCCTCTTCGTCGACTCCGAGGAATAGAAGACATTTTATCATTAATAGATGTATGGAGACCGGGTTGGTAAATTGCAACTGTCAATTGTTTGAGCATAAGGGTATACTTTGTCGACACGGGTTGAGGGTGTTGAGCTCCAAGAATGCTTGTGAAATCCCTCCACAGTATATCTTGGCCCGGTGGACGAAGGAAGCCAATAGAGTCCACGGTCACATTCCTTACGTGCCCAATGTTTCAGTTGATTTCGAGCAATCTGAGACGCTGCGATATAATCACCTTTGCAACATCATGCACGGTTTATCAATGGATGCAGCGTCAACATTTGATGGGTACAAGTATCAAGTTGAAGCAGCCGCACGGGATAAGGCTAAGCATGTGGAGTTTAGGATGACTGATCCAGAAAGACGGGACACTCCGACTACTCGGACGACTCCAGCCGGTAGATTCAATCCATCCAAACAACCAGTCACCGGTGTCCGGATCGAGCGCTTAAAAGTTTCATAGGCAAAAAATTGCTACCGGCTTCGGAATGGCCCGAATTCGTGAAGAATGGAACTTCACGCCTTGGCTAGGGTTTGCTTACATTTACGGACTGAGGAGTCATTCGAAAAAGTTGAAAGGGGCAAAATTACGAAAATACCCCTGTCGGGCGGCGAATTACGAAAGTGCCCCCCGGGATCGGGAAAAATCTCAAAAGTGCTTTAATACGCTATTCTAAGGTTTCTGAGTCCATCCTTGATCTAAAAAGCATTTTAGGGATTTTTCGCCAAAAAATCCCGAACCGGTGTCCGGATCGAGCGCTTAAAAGTTTCATAGGCAAAAAATTGCTACCGGCTTCGGAATGGCCCGAATTCGTGGGGAATGGAACTTCCCGCCTTGGCTAGGGTTTGCTTACATTTACGGACTGAGGAGTCATTCGAAAAAGTTGAAAGGGGCAAAATTACGAAAATACCCCTGTCGGGCGGCGAATTACGAAAATGCCCCCCGGGATCGGGAAAAATCTCAAAAGTGCTTTAATGCACTATTCTAAGGTTGCTGAATCCATCATTGATCTAAAAACCATTTTAGGGATTTTGCGTCAAAAAATCCCGAACCGGTGTCCGGATCGAGCGCTTAAAGGTTTCATAGGCAAAAAATTGCTACCGGCTTCAGAATGGCCCGAATTCGTGGGGAATGGAACTTCCCGCCTTGGCGGGGATCAGCTTACATTTACGGACTGAGCAGTCATTCGAAAAAGTTGAAAGGGGCAAAATTACGAAAATACCCCTATCGGGCGGCGAATTACCAAAATGCCCCCCGGGATCGGGAAAAATCTCAAAAGTGCTTTAATACGCTATTCTAAGGTTTCTGAGTCCATCCTTGATCTAAAAAGCATTTTAGGGATTTTTCGCCAAAAAATCCCGAACCGGTGTCCGGATCGAGTGCTTAAAAGTTTCATAGGCAAAAAATTGCTACCGGCTTCGGAATGGCCCGAATTCGTGGGGAATGGAACTTCCCGCCTTGGCTAGGGTTTGCTTACATTTACGGATTGAGCAGTCAGTCGAAAAAGTTGAAAGGGGCAAAATTACAAAAATACCCCTATCGGGCGGCGAATTACGAAAATGCCCCTGGCATCGGGAAAAATCTCAAAAGTGCTTTAATACGCTATTCTAAGGTTGCTGAGTCCATCCTTGATCTAAAAAGCATTTTAGGGATTTTTCGTCAAAAAATCCGGAACCGGTGTCCGGATCGAGCGCTTAAAAGCCCGTTCGGCAAAAAATTGCTACCGGCTTCGGAATGGCCCGAATTCCTGGGGAATGGAACTTCCCAACATCCTAGGGTTCTCAAAAAATTTTCGCGCAAAATCGCGCTAGCTTGATATTTTAAATTACACTGCGAAGTTACAAGGTTGAGAGTATCAGTTAACCCCTTTCCAGTATTTGAAAAAATCTGAAATTTTTACCTGATACAGATCTTTTAAAAATAACTAGGGTCTTTTTTTTTCACTTTGGCAAAATCTAGCTCTAGATATTTTTTATAAATTCGTGAAAAATCATAATTTTGACGACCTAAAAAATTGCTATTTTCGAATCTTTCGAATGTAATACCCCGATTTGTAAAAACGTAATTTTGACGCCCTAAACACGAATTTTAGGCTATGTCTACAGCAATTTAAGCGTAACAACAATTTAAATTAACATTGAATTATAAGAAAATTCAAAATACTTACTTGTTTTGACTTGAAAAAAATGACGAAGAAATCCACCGATCTTCTTCTAGCGTAAAATTTTTTTCGCTCGTATTGTTGTGGAGATTATGTAGGTGAGATAGGGAGACTGATGAGAGTGTAAGAAATAAGTCGGGAGAAGAGGGTTTTTATAGACAGAAAAGTGAGCCGTGGGAGGGGGGGGCCAACTAATGGTGTGACATTTGTCGAAAGGGGGGGTGGGGGTCTAGGGAAAGAATTGGACAAGTGGGGAATGGGGTGGGGGCCTAGGGGGGGGGGAAATAAACAAGTGGGGAGGGGGAAGAGGGGTGGGGGCCAAGGGGAATTCGGGTGACTGACCCGAAGGGGATGGGGGGGGGGCCAAGGGAGGGGGTGGGGGGAAGAGAGGTGGGGGCCACGGGGGAGGCTGGATAAAAAAAAATTGGAGGCAAACTGGACTAGGGGAGGGGCAGGCCAAAAAAAAAGGGAGGGGCAGGCCAAAAAAAAAAAAAGGGGAGGGGCAGGCAAAAAAAAAAAAAAAGGAGGGGCAGGCAAGCCCAAAAGGCCAAAACAAAAAATTTGAGAGCGATTGGCTTGGGCCAATCGGTTGACTGTCAGCCGATTGGCTTTGGGCCCAATCGGTTGACACTCAGCCGATTGGCCCAAGCCAATCACGGCCGTTGGTCAATTCCATTTTTCCAATCGCGGCCGTCCAATTTTTTGGTCAATTCCTTTTTTTTTTTTTTTTTTTTTTTATACAATCGGTTGATTGTCATGCGATTCGGTGGGAAAATTTTTTTTTCCCACCGGTAGATGTGTATCATCTCCCTATATATATATATATATATATATATATATATATATTAGTTATAAAGTGGGGGAAGGGAAGCTATGAGTTTGGATAGTTAGAGTTTATGGGGTTAGAGGTTATTTTGTGGCCAAATAAAATTGAACATCTATTTAGCTCTAGCTTAAATTTATTAGAGTTCAAAAGAAAAGAGGATTAGACTTTGGAAGGCATAAAAGATGCCAACCAAATCTAAATACATATCTATACTCTATATATTTGGACTAGTTAAAATCTTGTGCTATGCACGGGAAGTGTGTTAGTTAAAATTCTGTGCTATGCACGAAAATGGTATTAATTAATTATGAAAGGTAAGAATGAAGGTCATGGAGTTGGATAGTTAGATGTGATGAGGTTGAAAGTTATTTTGTGGCCAATCAAAATTTAACATCTATTAAGTTTTATTTTAAAGTTGTAATAATTCAAGAAACTAGGATTTAGGATTTGAAAAGCGCAGAAGATGCCAACCAAATCGAAATATATAGTATAGATTTGACAGAAAGCCTATTAGCGTTATTAGGTGTCACAACGTAATTGGCTAAAATTTTAATCAACCCTCTTTCCCGTCCTTAATCAAAGCCACAATCCCACGTTTTACACAACTCCTCCTCCAATTTTATCCCTAGACTAGAAAAGAAAGCCCAACTCCTTCACTTTTATATCCCACAAGAAAAACCTGCTTTCTTTTCTTCTTCTTCTTCCTTTCTAACTTTTTCTTACAGTTCCTCTTGTCATCTTCCAGTCATCCTCATTTCCAGCGTATACTAGAGCCGTGGTGGTGTACCAGCTCTTTCTCGTAGTCTTGACCGACCAACTCATTTGTTACTTATGAATGTGCATGCTTATCTACACATTGAAACTCTCCATAAGAGTAGGTTGTGGTGAACTTGGTGCTACTAATACTTGGCTTGATGCTTTAAAAATTGTAGTTCTTGAAGATTGTTAGTCAAGTTTTTTTTTTTTTTTTTTTCATTTTTCTTTTTATCATCTGAAAGACACCAAAAAGAATATTTCAATTAATTTAGCTATTCACCCCTTTTTCTTTTTGACAGTTGATTTCAAGATATAAGAGTGGTGGAGGCTCTGGTTTTGGACCGGCTGGAGTTTTCGGTTACCGCCCAAAGGTGCTTTTGCTTGGTTACCTTTCTTAGTAGACGGTTGGGTGGTTTGAAATCACGTGAATAAAACTACTTTATCGAAGATGCCACTTGATATTAATGTACACATTTGCTTAAGATACTTTATCTACCGCAAATGCTTATATAAAAGTTTATCAATGTTTTACTTTCCCATTGACGGGAATATAAGAATAATATGTTATTTTGCTACTTGGAGAAAGGCAAGTATAACTCAACCCCAAAATATATGCAAGTAAACTTCATAGTATTTCATTTTCTTTTTAGTTTTGTTGTGCCGTTACTAAAGGTAGTAAGAATATCATTGGATCCTATGGTTTTTCTCACGGACATTCATGTGAAAAGATTTAAAAGCCGTGATGGACGATAAGTTTAAGGTGTAACCATGGCTGTGTATGTCACTTCAATTTGTATCAAATATAGCGGCTTTAATCAAATTTCCTTTTTTCTTTTCTGATGATTGGTTGTAATTAAAGTTTGTTGCAATAAGATGATTTATTTGCAATTGTTTTTTTACAGCTTTACTTCATACCTTGCTTTAGATGGTGTTCATTTCAACTTTATGACTAGTGATTCACTATCATCTAGACTTTTATTGCGACTAATGGTTGGACACATCCCACTTATATTCTGTCAAAAGTTGTCCTCAAAATCAACAACCTTGAATGGACCCAAAGTTATGAAAGGCGCAGACGCACCTAAGGCGCAAAGGATCCTTGGAGCCTAGGCACAAGATGCAGGCGTGCGCTTTTTTGAAGTGAGGCGTAAAATAAAAATAAATAAATATTAGTGCATTAAACCAATATAATCACTTAAAAAATTCAGAACATGACAAATTAAATAAATTTTCAACACTAGAAAATATTTTAAATCTAATAAGAAGTAGTTAATCCTAATTGAATACGACAACGTCATCATTATTACCAGTGAGAGTTAAGGCAACAATGTTTTCCTCAAAAAGAAATCATAGGCTCCTAATTCTAGTTGATCAATACCTTTTCAATTTCACCTTCTTCACCTATAAGGTGAAGTTAAGAAATAGATTTACTTAAAAGAGAGTAACAATTGGAGGCGGGACGCTAGCATAATGAATAATAATAAGAAAATCGATTGATTAGGGATATGTGGTTTTAGGTATTTTTGTGATTTACATATTGACTTATTATGTTATGAAATAAAGAATAAAAAATAATGAACGGTTGAGATGATGCCACAGATGAAAAAAAAATCAAAATTAAGATTTTTGGGCTTTTTTTTGCGCCTCTACCACCGCCTTACGCATGAGCGCCTTTTCGAAGGGGTTGCGCGTAGCCCTAGACGAGGCGCAGGGAGTGCGCCTTGCGCCTAAGCGTGCCTTTGATAACATTGAGTGGACCTACATTACTTTAGAATAATCACGACTTTCTTTAAATGCTTAAGTTCAAATATTTGAGTTTTTAAGGGCATTTTAATTTGTGCCTAAGGTAAATATTTTATGGCTTAATTGCATTGTAGACCCTGAGGTTTCCAACGATTTGCAATCAGAACCCCAAACTTTAAAACTTGACATCCAAGACCCCAACGTTTGACACATGTTGCAATCTGTGGAATTTATTAACGGGAGTCACATATTCCGTTATTTGTTAAGGGTAAAATCGTCTTCTTATGTCATTTTTAATAATTTTCCAGCAAAATTATAATCTTAACCAATCTGATGACTGAGATGTAAACATGTGTAAAGGGAGTCCCCGAGATGTAAACACGTGTAAAGGGAGTCCCCATATGGAAGTTCAAATTAGGCACCAAACCAATTTTGGTATGAACGGTCACCCCTATATTTTAGGGTTTTCAGAGCAAATTTATTGACGGATTGGAGAATGGCGGTGTGGTTGTTGGTCGAATCATTCCTAATTAGTGAAGATCGATGCCTCCAGAGTACATACATGGTGGGAAGACTTCGAAGTATGGTATGTGCCCTAGTAGTCCACTTAAAAAATCACTGTATGCATGGAACTCGTTTTAGTTCAGTTGTCGGGTTTCTGTATGCTTGCAATATGAGGATTTTAATATGCTATTTAAATGTTCATTCCTATGAGATCAATATATGTTTACGCTTTTTATGTGCATGAGATATGAGGAATTTTATTGAAACGGGAATGCATGATATCGTTAGATTTTGACTAAGTTTTTTTTTTTGCCGTACTTGTGATGTTTGTGCAGATCTTGGTTCACCCTATTTTACCATTAAGTTTTACCATAGGGGTACACTTAAGGCTAGGTTTGACAAAAAATTTTCCTCTTTTTTTTTCCAGTTTTTAAAAAAAAAAAAAAAAAGGAGCGTTTGGTAACCATTTTTTTTTCAGTTTAAAAACCAGTTTTTAAACTGAAGAGTAAAAAAGAGTAAAAAAAAACTCCAGAAACTGGTTTTTTTTTCTTAGACCACCACCACCACCCTCCCACCGCCGGCAGCCACCTCAGGCGACCACCGTCGGCCGCCGGCGACCACCGCCGGAGACTGCCGGCAGCCACCTCCGGCCGCCGGCGACCACCGCCGGAGACTGCCGGCTGCCACCTCCGGCCGCCGGCGACCACCGCCGGCGACTGCCGGCAGCCACCTCCGGCCGCCGGCCACCACCGCCGGCGACTGCTGGCAGCCACCTCCGGCCGCCGGCCACCACCACCACCACTGCTGCACCCCACCACCGCCACCGCAAACCACCAAAAAAAAAAAAGTCAAAATAAAAAGGGTTACCAAACACCAAAAAAAAAACCTCAAAAAAAAAGAGGTTATCAAACACCCACTTGTTTTTATAAAAAAAAAAAATTAAGCTGCTCTTTAAAAAACTGCTCTTTAAAAACTGAAAACCAAAATTTTTTTTTTGTCAAACGAACCCTTAGAGAATACCCTAAAGTTTTGTACATTGGGGGTAAGGTGGACTACATTGGCTACGTAAGTACTGATACATTGTCATTATTTGAAATGGATAATCTAGGCATGATGTTAGGGTATGCTCCTCATGTTGGTTTCTACTATAAAATTCATGGGAGGAATATACAATGTGGGTTAGTACATATGGTAACTGATGAAGATTGTTTTGACATGTATTGCACATTAAAAACAGAGTAGCTCAGGTTTATATTAGACATCCAATCCCATATGGATATCTACCACAGCCGGAGGTTGTCCAAGATAATGCACTCAATGTAGTTCCCAGGCCAGAATCTAAAGTAGTCACCATAACTGACACTGATGATGAGAATGATGGTCAAGACCTAGGTTTAACACATGAGAATTTGGATAGTGGTAAAGATAATGAGTTGAGAGGTGATGTCAATAATAATGATAATGAGCTGAGTGGTGCTGTTAATGGTGAACAACCTGAAATGGATGAGGTGAAAGGTGATGTTAATGGTCAATAACCTGAGGTGAATGGGGTGAGAAGGGCTCCTATTAATGAGGAAGCAGCTGATGTGAGAGAGGCTGCTGTTAATGAGGAAACAGCTGGGGTTCCCGAGGCTGCTACAGTTAACGAGGTTCAACCTGAGGTGAATGAGGTGAGAGGGGCTGCTATTAATGAGGAAACAATTGTTGTGAGAAATACTGCTGTTAATAAGGAAGCGGCTGAGATTCCTGAGGCTGCTACAGTTAATGAGGTTCAACCTGAGGTGAATGAGGGTCAGTTTTATGAGGAAACATATGAGGTTAGAGAGGCTGTTATGAATGAGGAAGAAGTTGAGGTGAGAGTGACTGGTACTGAGGAGGAAGACAGTGGTGAAGATGGTGATCAAAATGAACATGATAGTAGGGGTAAGCAGAGTACTGAAGGAAGTGATGAACAAGATTCTAATTTTTGTGAGTAGAGTATTGAAGGCAATGATGATGATAACCTATATGATGGCAATATTGTCACTTCCAGTGAAGAAGCCCAAACAGATTATGGCAATTCTGATGAGCTACATAGTTTATCCAGTGAGGATGATGAGACACAACAGAGAACAAGAAACAAGATAAAAAAAACCCAAGTACCCTGAGTTTGTGAAGGTTAATGAGAAAGATGATCCAATTTTTTAAGTTAGGTATGAAATTTGGCTCAGTTGAGGATTTGAAGAAAGCAATTAGGCAACATGCTATATTAAATGGTAAGGATATCTTGTTTAAATTGAGTGAAAGATACAGAGTTAGGGCATATTGCAGACCCCCTTTTGAGTGGATGATATATGGGGCTCTAATAAGAGGAGAGTTGACATGCCAGGTTAAGACATTTGTTAGTAAACATACTTGTGGTAGGAAAAACAAAAACAAACTTGCACATGCTGGGTTCCTATCCAAGAGATATGTAGAGCATTTTAGAGCCAATCCTGACATGTCACTGTCTGCATTTAGTAAGTTGATAAAAGATGACATACAAATACAAGTGATACCCTGGACATTGTATAGAGCTAAGGCTAGGGCTTTGAGACTACTTCAGGGGACCACTGTTGAACAGTATAGTAAGCTCAGGGACTACTGTGAAGAACTTAGGAGGGAAAATCCAGGGTCTACCATTGAGTTGAAGACTGAAGATGGTGATGTACCAAGGTTTCAGAGGCTTTATATCTGCTTTGGAGGATTAAAAAAAGGATTTTTAACAGGATGTAGGCCTTTTGTTAGGTTAGATGAGTGTCATGTGAAAGGGCCTCATGAAAGTCAACTTTTAGCTACTGTGGGTGTTGATGCAAACCAACAAATGTACCCTATTGCATATGCAGTGGTTGAGATAGAAAATAGGGATACTTGGACTTGGTTTTTGCAATTGCTTGTCACAAATTTGGGGATTAACAATCATGGTGCATGGACTTTTATGTCAAATAAACAGAAAGGATTGGTTACAGCACTAAGTGATGTTGTGCCAAATTCATAACACAGGTTTTGTTTAAAGCATTTGTATGACAATTTCAAGGCAGAGTTTAGAGGTAAAGCTTATAAGGATGTGTTGATGGCTGCTGCTAAGGCAACATATGATCATATATATAGAGAAGCTATGGTGATATGAGACACTTGAATCCAGATGCCCTCAAGTGGTTTGATGATAAGCCACCTCATGAATGGTCAAGGTCTCATTTTGACACTTGGTGCAAGTGTGATGCATTGGTGAACAATTGGTGTGAAGCATTTAATGGGGCTATTGTTCATGTTAGGGATAAGCCCATTTTGACAATGCTAGAGATAATTAGGTATTATCTTATGAACAAATAATCTGATAAGAGGGATTGGATTAAGAAGGCTGTAAGAGATGGGGGCCTGTGTCCCAAAGTACAATCAAAGCTTGAGGAAGTTAAATGTTATTGCTCAAACTACCTAGCTACATGGTTAGTTGATGAAAATTTTGAAGTAGTGCAACAGAACAACATGTTTTTTGTGGATTTGTAGTTGTAGGAAATTGGAGTTAAGGGGAATTCCATGTACAAATGCAATGGCATGTATATTTTACAGAGGTGAATGCCCTGAAAACTTTGTGAAACCATGCTACAAAAAAGAAGCATACTTGAATGCATACCAAGAAATGATCAACCCAATGAATGGGCAAGACATGTGGGTGGAGACAAAACTGCCACCTGTGCTACCCCCTTTGCATATGGCTCAGCCAGGCAGGCCAAAAAGGGCAAGGAAGAGGCAAATGGATAAACATCAGAGCAAGGGCATGTCAAAAGCAACAAAGTTGCTTAGAGGATTAAATTCAGTAACATGTGGCAACTGTGGTAAAATAGGCCATAACATGAGAAGCTGTATTTTTAGGGAGGATGTAGGGGGCACATGCACATCACAGAGTAAGGGGAAGGAAAAGATAAGGCATACATCAAGTAGCAAGTGAAAGGGTATGAAGCAGGGCAACAATAAGTCAAGCAAAGGGCAAGACTCACATAGCATTGGAAAAAGGGAAAAGAATGAAGGAAGAAGGGACAAACAAACGCCAAAAACTCCCTGTAAGTGACAACAAAACTTTAAGCCTTGGAACTTTATTTAGTAGTAATTCATAGATATGTTATCACTAACTATTTAAACTAAACAAAACTAAAATACAGGTTAGAATGTCTCAAGCTACTCAACAGCAGTCTGCATTGCCTCAAGCTACTGAACAACAAACTTCATTGCCTCAACAACACACTTCAGTCAATCAGCAGCCCATGCCAGTGCCTCAACAACAGCCTGTAAGAAAAAGTAGTTGCATGCCTTATAATGTCTAAATTCTATTTTTCTTCACAGCTACTGACATACAGTGTTGCCATGACTGACTTTATGTGGTAGCTAAACCAATCAAGTAACAAGCCAGGTCAAGTTCATGTAGCTATAGCAGAAGAAGTGGTCCAGCCAAGAATGACAGCCGTAGGGATTTTCCATTAGGCCACCATCATTCACATTTCAAGGTAGAAGATATATGACAAGGGAGGCAGTAAGGGCAGCTGCAAGAAGAGTAAGAACATTGAGAAGTAGAAGTAGAGATGTAGCTAAAAAGCCATGGAAGTAGCTGCATAGATGTGGTGTGGAGTTTGGGCTGTACATATGTTGTTGTAATGCACAGATGAGGTGTACATTTTGTAGACTATTAGAAGACATGTGTTGTAATAACATTGGATATCATTGTGTTTGTACTTTTTCTCATGCTGTAATGCACATATAAGGTGCACCTTTTGTATGTAGATTGTTGGACATATTGGTAGGGTGTAATATAGATTTTGTGCACAGATGATGTGAATATTTGGCAGTTGTTCAATTTTTATACTTTGGTTTACTAATTTGATATGGTGTACTAAATTTGTATACATTGGGCAATGTGTATGAAGTGTAGCAACAAGCTCATGGCTATTGCAAAACTTTCATTCATTTTAACAACTATTAGTTCAATCAGGAGGAACATTTTTAACAAGCCAACATTTTAAACAAGAATACAGTGAGGATTCACATTTTTTTTCATTACAACAAGACAATATTTTTAACAAAATGTTCTTGCTCATTACAACAACACAATTTACATATGGTCACAGTCACCTCCAATTATAATTTCTACCTAAATTACATCTATCCAAAGAACACCCATTTCATAAGAAAAAACAGCCAACTGAAGACCAAAGCCATCCACAAACGTTTCTCTAACCGATGAGTTGCTAACACTTTTGCTTCCAACCCCCGAATTCTTGCCAATAGCCCAGGTATGACCTCCACTGCTCTTGCACACATTGGTGGGTCTATCCATTGAAAATAACGGCATCCACCATTCATCTGTGTAATAAACATTTAACTTAGTCAATATAACCAAAAAATTGACCCAACATCGTGAAATATTACCACATAATTACGGCAACCAAAGAACCTTCTTCCTGGGTTCATCTTCGTCCAAGAAGTTGTGTGTTTAAGGGGCTCCCCATAAATGCAGACATTCTCATTCATGATTATTGAGTTTTCAGCTGGATTATAAAACAAATCTGATGTGTATGTGTGTGTGTGGGGTGGGGGTGGATGGGTGGGTGGGTGCGTCAATGAGAAAGGGTGCAATTCTGTGTGTGCGTGGGTGTTTGTGTATATATAACTGTGTAACATATTTGGCACCAAAAGGGAACAATAAAGGTGGGTTTTCCCTCCATTGGAAAATACAAGAGAGAATGACCTAAATATTCCCGCAGTTAGGATTTTACTAACGAAATATGTAACTCCTGTTAATAAATTCCACAGATTGCAACACTTGTCAAACGTTGGGGTCTTGGATGTCAAGTTTTAAAGTTTGGGGTTCTGATTGCAAATAGTTGGAAACCTTAGGGTCTACAGTGCAATTAAGCCATATTTTATCGAAATCCTTTTGTGGTCAAGGCAAAACTAACTCTTACACATGTACTTCGGTAAATGTAACCTCCTTGATGGAGTAACCATTCATTGCCATGGGATGATTTCTATGAGGTGGTGTAATGGCATAGAGATTTGCATAAAGAATGCTACAAACAGCCGGATAAAATTATTTAAAGTAAGTTTTAGGTTTTTATCTTTGCGTACATTACAATTTTACCAAGTCATATTTGTCACCATAAATTAAATATGTCACCATAAATTAAAATACTTCATAAGAATGTCCGTTCAAAAGTGATCCTTGAAGGCTTAAAATTAAAAGGAACAATAATTTAAGTTAACATCACACAATTGTAATAGTGAAAGAGCAGAGTTGAGATTAAATTTATAGAAGCAAAATCATAGTTATACTAAGGTGTTTCGACCTTATAGAAGGAAAGCAAGGTTATATGACATATGCTCTTTCTTAAGCAAGTTTAGCAACCCCCCTTTTAAGAAATGCAATTATTTGATTATTTGACCTATTCAATTCATCTTATTGATTTTTTTATTCTTTTGACAATTTTAAAACTTTCAAGATAATGTTTAGCACGTGTAACTAAGGGTGAGAACTGTTCGGTTTGTTCGGTTTGGGGGTCAAACCGCAAACCAAACAATTACTAGGGGGTTTGAAAATTTGCGAATCGAGCCAAACAAAACACCATCGGGTTGGATGGTTCGGTTTGGTGGGTTTAAACGGTTTGGTTTAATCTATTTAGATCGGTTTGCACCCACTTAAAGACGTTGTTCATTTGCAAACTACTATTGAATCTTACATTAATTAAAAATCGAAGTTATATGTTTTCTAAATTGCATATAATATTGTTACATTCGATATATAAGTGCTCTTTGATGTATGTGAAATAATGAGTAAATACAGAACATTTATTGGTCATGAATTTTTTGTGTTATAAGTGTTCTCATTATTTTCTTTTCTTATAACTTTCAAGATTTGTATATATGAATTTGTTTACTATCGTATATGTGAAATTGTCAATGAAAGCTACTAAAATTGTCAATGATTTGTATCCCATTTAAAAACAAATCTCTCTCTCTCTCTCTCTCAATTTTAAATATATATATATCATTTAAATCTTGAAATTTTCCTATATTTTACACAAGTCTAATATGTTTTCACAATCTAATAAAATTAATCTCCTTCCTTTTACTTTATTATAAGTCATATAAAATGTATATGTGTATATATATATGTCTCTTTATACATATAATTATCTCTCATATTATATTTTTTCTTATGTCGCAAATTTTTTTATACTGTTTTATATGAGTTTTATTAATAAAAATCTCAATACATGGGTTATTAATGTTGTTACTAAATATGGTAGAAAATTCATAAAAAAGTAAAAATAATATTATTTGTTATTATTATTCGACTCTAAGTATAAACTTTTAATTAGCCGTTGTTGGTTCGGAACGCAAGAGCTTAATGCTAGTATGAATAGGATTAGGAATCCAAAACAAACAAACTATAAAGAAGGAACTCTTCTCACGCGCTTCAATCGCTTCGGCACCCACACATAGCCCCGTGAAAAACACCCGAACGATAACCAGCTACTTCTTTCACCAGTGTAACCCTCGCACTTTCGCCGCCGATATCGGAGGGTCGCGTTCAGCTCTGACGCGCCGCCGCCGCCGCGACAGTCACCGAAGTTCAGCCACTCAGTCGCTCCACATCTATCATTCGGTATATCACCGTATGCACTCTCGAAATCGTACCCTAGCCTCGTAGAAATTGCTTGTCAAATTAGTTCGTTGAAAGTGAAGCTGTACTTTTTTTTTTTGCGATTTATGTGCTGAATATTGGTAAATCCTGAGAGTAACCGCGTAATTGGTAAATGCTGTTGTTACTGATTATTGGTTAAAATAGTTGCTTCATTGTAATTGTTATTTTCACGTTTTTCTAATAATATTTTCAGGAATCTGACTGAATTGTTGTTACTGTGATAGATGTATACACTAGTCTAAATTTTTCTTACTTTTCTGTCCGGAGAGGCTGTCTCGACCCCCCAATGTGCTATTCCCCCCTCTCATATGTCGCTATAAAGGTTAATTGTCACTACAGTTAATTTATTAGCGGTAACAAGGGGGGTGGAGATAGCCTTATCTTTTTTTACTTTGGAAGGATAAATATCATGGCCAGTTCTATTCAGTACTAAGCTTCAATTTATTTTGCATGCCGTATTTTAGGGCTAGTATTCACTGTTTTGTTCCTTTTGCTGTCCGTTTGACTTCTATTTAGTTCAAAAAAGAAGTCTGCATTAGCCAAAAAAAAAAAAAAAGACCTTTACTGTGATGACGTTTATGTTAGCAAAAAACCTTGTATGAGAAGTATACGTTATCCGGTTGTTAGTGGTAGAGTGGGGCTCGAGCATTTTTAGTATTTGGGGTTTTTTAACAAGAGCACTTGTGGCGGGGCAAATGTTACTAGTGGGAACTTGTGTTCAAAGTTTTTCATACACGTGAAAGTTGGGGGTTGCTTATAGATGATTTACTGGTGGTGTAATCTAACTAAGTCCTAGTTAGATTACATTTATAGGATTCCTAGTTATCTAAGTAAGTCCTCCTGGGACAGTGGTTGTGGAGAAATCCTAGGCTGTGGATGGCTCCAGAGGTTGGGTTACAGCGTTTTGTGTAGGTTAGCAGAGGAGCATTGCAGATAGGGGGCCGCTGGTCCTTCTTTTGGGATTGGACAAGTTTGGAATGCCCAACCTTCCCAAAGGTTGGATTAGGGTCTTTATGGGGTCAGTTTGTCGTACAGCATTGCAGGATTGTGGCCTAGTTTTGTGAGACTATCTTTATTGTTGGGCAAGAGGAGAAGAGTGATGTTATGGATCACGAGTGCCAGTTTTGCAGAGTCAGAGTCAGTAAGAAGCGATTGAATTGGATTGGGAGTGGATCTTAATATGCTTATCCAGAAGTGATCCGACCCAGCAAACCACAAGCGCACAAACTCATAATCTCTCTCTCTCTCTCTATATATATATATATATATGTATGTATGTATGTATGTATATATATATATGTATGTATGTATATATATATACATACATACATATGCATACCTTCTATGAAGCACCGGTGCGGCACTTAGGGTGAAGTACCGGCACCGAATACGTGTCGGGTGCGGGTGCGGCACCGGTGCGTGTCCAATTTTTTTTTTTTTTAATTTCTTATATCCTGGGTGCGGCTCGGGTGCGTATCGACTCAGATTTGTCACCACCGGCGAACATCGGAAACTTCGGCGACAACCGGCGATCTGAGAGGAGACATCGGAGAGGAGAGGTAGAAGTAGCAGAAGAAGAAGGAGAAGAAGAAGGAGAAGAGGAAGGAGAAGGAGAAGGGAACTTACCGGCGATCCACTACGGCGTGCGCCGTTCGCCGCCGCTGTGCGCTTGCTGCCAGAGAAGAAGGAGAAGGGGTCGATCTGTGCCAAGGAGAAGGAGTCGGTGTGTCGATGTTACCTATGTTTTGGTTTTTTGACTTTTGACTTTTTGCCACATAGTTTTGTTATATTATTAAAGAAACCCAATTGTTAAGTTATTACTTAAACCAACCCCAATATTTCAAAGAAATAATAGTGATACCACATAAAAACTTTATAATGTTCAGTTCTTCAATTTTAATATTATAAAACAACCCATTAAACTTAACAAATTCTTACAAATTTGGTTGAAAGCTTTAAAATTTGCAAAAGAACCCATTAAACTTAAAAACTCATTAATTTAGTTGGAATATTAATATCTTTTCACGTATATCAAACACATATATTATGATTATTAAGATTTAAATTGTTTAAAAATTAAATACTAATGATATATAATTAAAAAAATATTTATAAAATATGCCGTATCTCCGCCGCACCCGTATCCTAAAATTTTTAAAAATGCCGTATCCGCTTATCCGCACCCGTGTCCGTGTCCGTGCTTCTTAGCATACTACAGTCATAAATAATGATACCGTTGTCCCATGATTAGAAATTCAAACATCAAAAAAATTCTTAATTGCTTCCTAAACCTATCATTCGCCAAACTACATGGAACGCTTAAATTAGAACTTAGATTTGAAACTTGTGCAAAATTAGAGTTAAAACCTGTTCTCAAGGGTGTAGAGGGAAGATTCTAATTTTATTGAGGCAAATGTTTAGTTTTGTAGTATATACAGGTCAAAACATGAGTTTCAAGGATATATCTGAAAGTTTTCGAAAAGTTTGTGGGTTTTTAAGTACAAGTTTGTAATGGTTTGGGGTTATATATAATTGTTTAAAATTTAGGGGGTCAAGTATAATTGTGCAAACTTTAGGTTTTGCTTTGGATCATAAACCCAATTCATTTTTCAATCCATTTACAACTGGATCAAAATGGATTGGATGTATTCGGATTTGCCTTTTATGGATTGGATATTATCAAGAGGCTTGCTTACCACATCAGTGCTGGATTTGGCAGTGGCTTGGTCTGGGATGAGGTTCAGACAGGATTTCAGTGATTGGGAGCTTGAGTCTATTACATTGTACAGGAAATTAAGCTGCCAGGGCCGGTGATGACTGTCTTTCATGAATTCTGAATAAAGGGCGGGGGGTTGTTCGTTCCTTTTGTTGCCCTTCATGTGAAGTTTGAAAGAGTTTTTTTCCTGTAGATGAGTACTTGGATATGCTCTGCACCTTCTGTGGTAGCTTTCTTTTTGTGCCAGCAGTTTCGAGGAAAGGGCAGATCTTGACTACTAGGTTACTGGTGATCATTTGCTGCTCTATTATGAGGCAGCCTGTAGCTTTTGAGTCTTCTTCTTGCATTATTTGGGGTCTAGTCAGTCATGCCAAGGACAATAAGTGATTTGATGATTGGCAGAGGCGGAGGCTGGAGTCGTTGTGCGTCCATTTGGAGAGAGAGGAATAGGTGCACTTCATGGAGTGAATTGCATCTCATTTCCTATATGATACTGAGCCTACAATTTTTCTGGGCTTAAAAGGATTTTCCTAAGTCTGCCATGGCATTTGTTGATTGGTCAATACATATATTTTTTGTGCCTTGGCCGGGTGATCTTGTTTTGCTTGCCTTGAGTCCCTTTGGAGTTCTTGGTCTTGAAACTTTGATTTTGTTTTGCTTGGAGACTTTGCCTCGCTCTGGGGCCTTTCCAATACAATTGACTTGTCAACACTAGAAAGACAAGAGACGCAACAACCCCACCCTTTTTAATTGATGGGGTGGACTAGCAACTGCTAGTGCTGACTGCTGAGAGAGTCCCTCCCTTCTTGCTATTATACGTTTGTTTATTTCCTTTCCTTAATGATTTAGTTACTTAATGTAGAATAATAATACAAATTCAGTAATTACCTTAATGAATGTCATTGCATGCACCCGTTTGACTATCTCGATGATATATTAATGGGCTTTTCTTATCTCCTGTCTTGATTCTGCAGTTAGTGGACAGCATTGGACAAACCAAAATTTTCTTTTTATTTTTGAGAAACAGATCAATGGCCTTACCGTTCAAGGTAATCAATTTTACTTCTTCAGCTTATTTTCTGTGTACGTATCCATGTACATGTGTAGATGCATGTACATATATAGATATGCATATCCATGTACATGCTGCCAGTGATTTACGTGCTTACACATGATATTATTTTGTTATTATGTTGTTTTTGGAAATAATAATAATAACGGATATGATTGGAGTAGAGAGGACTTACAAGCTACCATGAGTAAAAACATGGACAAAGTTCTCTAACATGGTACAATTACCAACCATGATTTGCCTCGGACCAAATATGTATACTAAAAGCAGAAAACAGTATAATCAATAGCTTTGAATATTTATTAGTCATAAGTTCAATAGCTTGAAAGGTTTTCCTGGTGTTTGTATCTTTTGCTAAATTAGTAAAATATATTGATGCTTCAATTATTCGGTGTTGTATATGAATTTTTCATTAGAATGATGAGAAATATGAATCCTTGAATTGATTGATTACTAACTTGAGTAGAAAAGAATTGGTAACTTCCCTTTTGGAGCTAAATTGCGTTGTTCCTTCAATGTCATTCTCTGTTAACTACTGAACGTTGCACTATTAATTGTGCAGGACGTATCAGTTCGTCATGCTGATATGAAAGTGCCTAAGCTTCATGATTCTGTATCCTGGGGGAAGCGGAAAAGACAAGCTATGTCTACTAAGGATGCAGACTTGATATCTTCTGCAAGGTCCAGCTTAAACAAGTTTGCCAATGATGGAAGTTTCACGCGCCAAGTTATGCATCAGAAAAGAGACGATTCTGGTGGTTTTTCATATGCAAGACGTGACAGAAACATAGAGTCAGAACAGGTTTCATCAGCCCCATCCATTTCATCAGAATCCAAGAAATCTAGCCAAGATTATGCAGCTGTTAATACAGCATTGAGTGCAAACCAGTTGACTGCAAAGGTTATGCAGCTTCGTATGAAAGGAAAGCATGATGAAGCAGAAAAACTTATGGTGAGAAACTACTTTATGTCACATTTTTGGAACTCGTCCCTGATATCACTTGAGCACCTGTTTGTAGGAAGTTAGAGATATCCTTACCAACTTCTATAACAATGCTAACTTTTGTCATGGCTGTTAATTTTTGGCCATTTACGCCTTTCTCCCTTAACATGTTTTTTTATCCTCGTTCCATTATAAAATCATTTATCTTACATCAGATAGTCAAGATTGTGGAGAGAGAGCTTGAAAGCTCAGCTTGCCCGTTATCACTCGCAATGAGTGCTTAAACATTTTAGTTGTATACTCAAGCTGCTAGTTTCCCTTTTCACTGGTCTTCAGCCTTTTTCACAAACTACGTGAATATATAGCTTGTCCTTTATATTAGTACATACTTTTCGCCTGGTCTTTATGGTAATAACATTTATCCAATCTCCATGGCAATCAACTGTATGTATAGTGTTCTACTTTCCTAAATTTCCTGTTGTATACTGTTGTTATTAGTGATTTGATCCTGCAGTATTATTATATATATCTGTATGATTCCGTACAACAATCGTAAGTTTAAGAATATTGATTGCAAAAAATGAGACTGTTTTTTCTGAAGGTTCTCCCATTCCTCGTTTGAAGTTACATCCCTAAAGTGAGCTGATAACGTAGGATGGAAAAGTTGTTTAAGAGTGAATTGGGTTGCTGGTCACATCTTTAAGTTGGCCTTTTAAGATTTGTAATGAATTCCTCAGTGATTTGTTCTTTTACGCCAGGGTCGTCCTAATTGCCTTGAAGAACTGCGTTTCTCACTTCCTACAAGGGATTTTTTTGATGTATTCTTTTGTACCTCAAATTATGGGAAGAACACAAATTTCTAGGGCCAAAGTATAATGGACTTCAGTGTTGCTTACTTACTAATACGCAGCTTTCTTCTTTGTTTCTTATTAGAAAGTGGCAGATAAAATGAAGGCAAATCATGATTCTGTTGATGAAACACAAAGACCCCAAGATGATGGAAGAAGCAGGTATTTTTGCATCTATCTTTAATTTATGCTGTTCCTATGAATTGCGGATAGAATATTAAAGCTGTTATTGCATCTGACACTCCCAAGTAAGATAAGACTGTTATTGTGTTACTCTATTAAAGGAAATGGCCCGCTCATATTTCTTTTCTTGTCATTCCAATAACATTTTTTTTCCCTTTTTGGATCATATAACATTAACATTCTTTCTGCGCTTTTACAACTAAGTCGTGTCAATGTTGTGATATTTCTCACTAGATATGTAAAGCATTACCTGACAAACCGGCAAAAGAAGAAAGAGGAGGATGCTGACTCTTACCTAGCTCAACAGATAGTGCAAAACGAACTGTACACCATAGCTGGTGGGGCAGATGGTGAATATGATTACGATGGGGCTCCGAGGAGAAAGATTCGGAAGAAAGAGGGCAATGATCACAAGTCAACTCAGAAGGCTAGTTTTGCAAACCGAATCTTGACTCAGCAAGAGCGCTGCCAATATTGCTTTGAGAATCCCAAGCGGCCACGACACCTAATTGTTGCAATAGCCAACTTTACCTATCTGATGTTACCACAGTGGCAACCCATTGTGCCGGGTCATTGCTGCATATTACCTATGCAGGTGAGTTACACTAGTGCATCTACTTGTCTTGTTCTGTATAGCTTGCATTCATCAAGACAAGGACTGTGTCTTGCCAGTACTCATTATCTGGGTTGATTTTTGGGTGTCTTTTGCTCCTGTTGGTTAGAGGGATGGGAAAAGGTACCTGGAAGGCTTTGTTTAGGATTGTACAGGAAGAAAAGAGGATAGGACCCGGAAGGCTTTGTTTATAAGAAATTTGAATTTTGAAATGCTTTGGAGATGAAAGTAGAATCATTTTTGGATGCTGAGATTATCAGCTTGATACAAGCATTCACCATGATTCCACTACCACTACAACTGCCACAAGAAATATATTCTTATTCTTATCAGCTTAGATTGTTTCCTATTTAGGATATATTCTTATCCGTAGCTTTGCTTTGCCTAAACAGCATGAATCTGCCACAAGAACTGTCGACAACCATGTATGGGATGAACTTCGCAACTTCAAGAAATGCGTCATCATGATGTTCGCGAAGCAAGAGAAGGATGTAGTCTTCCTTGAAACGGTGATGGGGCTGGCACAACAACGGCGGCATTGTTTGGTTGAGTGCATTCCTTTACCACGGGACATTGCCAAAGCGGCACCCCTCTACTTTAAGAAGGTCATTTTTCTTGACATCTTTTTTCTTCTCTCTAGTATGATTTTTTCTTGTCAGTGTTCGTGAAGCTTTCTTGGGGATTGAGACGAAAAGATGATAGAACCTTTGTTGTCATAGGCCTTTTTCATTTGATCTTAACAAAAAGGAAAGTAGAAGAAATGAAGCGGAAACAGGACGATAGTAACTGAAGAATGCATGCTAACTTTGTGCTTGATATCGCTCGGGGCCCAAATTCCATCATCCTCCATGTTGTTCCTTAATCATGCATGCCCTCCAGTACTATCTGCTAATATGCATTACGCTAGAACTCACTCTCTTATTTTCAATTTTTATTATACTTACAAAAGAAGGCTGATAATATTAGGACCCAAGTCACATCCTTGCAAGAAACTAAAGATAGGTTACATGTGTATGATTTCAGGCTATTGATGAAGCTGAAGATGAATGGAGCCAGCACAATGCGAAGAAGTTAATTGATACAAGTGAGAAAGGATTGCGAGGCTCGATTCCTAAAGATTTTCCATATTTTCACGTGGAGTTTGGTCTGAAGAATGGCTTCGTTCATGTCATTGATGACGAGAAGACGTTCAAGAGCAGCTTCGGCCTTAGTGTTATGAGAGGCATGCTAGGTTTGCCCGTAGAAGACATGCATCGCCGAAGGCAGAACGAGTCAACTGAGACACAGAGGCAAGCTGTTGCAAGTTTTGCCCGAGATTGGGAACTTTTTGATTGGACGAAACAACTTGAATAATTATCTTTGGTTGGAGATGTCTTTTGTTCTTCGGAAATAGTTATAATAAATGTCTTTTTAGTCATTTTAAATATTATATTTATACAAATAAACACAAAGTAACAACTAAAGTCAACGTAGGGACAAAATGACATGGCCATAGCTCACATGTTTTCTCTCTCCCTCCTCTTATGGCCAATGGCGATTTTTTTTGACAATTCTCCCTTAATTATATATTTTGTGTTCGCCTTCCGCCATTGTCCACAAGTAAGAGGGACTTGGAATACTCGTTCCTCTTCATAGCAAGAAATCATTTTCTTCCAGCTGCACAAGTTACTCTTTTCCCTGCAGTAAGCCTGCTTGGCAAAGTCTGAGCAGCAGTAAGCTTTTGCATGGAAGGTTGGTGGAGATAACCCTTGCCAAGTCAAGCTTTTTATGCTTGCAGAATCCAACAATGAGGATATTATAGAACACAATGCCAGGCTTTAAACTATAAATTGAGACAGCGAGAACTAAAGATCGATGTGACGGTTCATAGGCAGGCCTTTCAACGAAATTTTAGAAGTACAGAAGTCATGCTTATATTATATCCATGACTTTGAATCTGGTGAAAAGTTTGAACGCGGCACCGCTATTTGGGAGGGGGGCGTAAGAATTCCAAAGTCATTAAATTATACTCCTTCTGTACATAAATTGATCATATATATATATATTTTTACGTAAATTAAGGATTTAAGTCATACATTGTGTGTTATTCATTCTACCATTTAAAGGGAGGACGGGAAGAAAATGAGTCAGTCAGGAAAGAAAAACTGGGCTAGTAGAGTGTTAAATGTGGATAGAGAAATAGAATTAAAAAAAAGTGTAATGTGGAGAGAGAAATAGAATAAAAAAGTGTAAAAGGGGTAAATATGTAAAAATACTCACAAATTTTTTTTTTCAATTTGAAAAGTGAGCAGATTTTGTGGAACATATCAAAAAGAAAAGGTGATCAACTTTTGTGGGACGGAGGGAGTAGTAGTAAATATATACAGTACTAGTACTTACCACCAAACAATGATATTTGTATTCTTTCAGGCTTCACCACGAGTATAGCCGAGGAACGTCATTTTGGTGAAGCAGGGTGAAGAAAGGAGACCAAAAGAGGTTCAGTTTTTTTGGAGAATAATAGAAATATATACATCATTAAACACGCAACGTCCATAAAGGCCATTAAGGCATTAAAATCAACACATATATACACGGATGACAACATCATCTAATAGGTACGACATCTAAAATTAACCAACAAAAAACAAACAACGAATAAAAAACCTACAGCAAAAGATAAGCAACAACACTAAAATTTCTTTTTTTAGTTTTTTTGCCCTTTTTGTATATTATCTTAAGGGATATGATTGGAGGAGAAAGGACTTACAAGCTACCATGAGCAAAAATGTGGACAAAGTTCTCTAACATGGTACAATTACCAACCATGATTTACCTCGGACCAAATATCCATATCCATATCTATATCTATATCTATATTTATATATATATATATAAAAGCAACGTATGGACTTAAATGACTAAACTTTTCTGTCTTAAGATATCCTTTTTAAGTTGAAGTCTTTTTTAAAAAAAAAAAAAAAAGAATGATTAGGGGTGTTTTTTTACTTAAAACATTCTTTTTTCATTAAATACCAATTTTGAATTAAAGAGCTATTAAAAAATGAGGGTGCTTTTGACTTCTCATATGATATCAAGCTTCTTTCTTAAAATACCTTTATTAAAATATATGTCTTGGTTAGAGTTAAGGGCTGTTTTGACTTTTGACTTAAAACTTCTTATTCTTTTTTTCATTACACCTTTTTTTAAAAGTATGCTATTAAAAAATAAGGGTGTCTTTAATTTCTCTAGAAAATCAAGTCTTTTTCTTAAAATACCCTTATTGGAATATATATTTTTGTTAAAAGTAAGGGTCATTTTGACTTTTATGAAAAGAAAAAGAAAAAAACGTATTAAAATCTGTAAAATCACCCTTAAACTCTTGCATGTTTCATGATAACTGAAAATTTTCGTATCAAAACCTATCACCTCCATTCACATTAAAGCTAAACTACCTTAGAGCTATTACATCTTTCCATCAATTTTAATAATAATAATTTGTAGAGAATAAAAGTTTCTATAGTCTTTCAGGATAAATGTAATATACTTATACTAAATTGAATATTTTTATCAAAAATTCAATCTTTTTTAAAACTTTATATATCATAATGTATATTGATACGTATTCTACAGATTTGAATTATTTTTTTATATATGTAGATTTCAAAAGCATATTAGTACATGGAAACTATCATAAACTTGAAGTTTAATTATAAATGTTGAATATGTACATTTTGGTGTAAGGAAGCTATCGTAAAATTGGAGGTTTTTAAGACTTTCTAAATACATATGTAATATTGACTAGGGTTAAATGGCTAATTACTATATTTTTTTCTTAAGATGCTTTTTCTAAATTGAAATCTTCATAAAAGATTAGTGTTTATTAGGGGTGCTTTTCACTTAAAGCTTATATTTTTTTCATTAAATACTCATTTTGAATTATAGTGTTATAGAGTGTTTTTTTACTTATTTTAGGATATCAAGTCTCTTTCCATAAAATACCCTTAATAGAATATATGAATTTAATGGTTGTTCTGACTTTTATTAAGAAAAAGAGCCCCTATGAAAATCCTATAAAATTACCATTGAACTTGGGCATGCTCTTTGATTACTAAAAAAAATTCAATCAAAACCTATTGCCTACATTCACGTTAAAACTAAATCACCTTAGAGCTATTACATTTTTTCATCAAATTCGATCAATTTTTTTTTTCAGAGAACAAAGTTTTCTTATAGTCTTTTAGGATAAATATAATATACCTAAACTAAATTGAATATTTTGTAAGAAACTCAATCTTTTTTAATTTTGTATTTCATATTTGTATGTTAATGCGTATACTACATATTTGAATTGTTGTGCATATACACAGATTTTAATACAAACATATTAGTACATTCAAACTACTGTAAACCTGAAGTTTAATTCTAGTTTTTGAATTAATGTAAGAAAAATATAGTAAAATTGGAGTTTTTAAAGATTTTTTAAATGCCTGATTGGGGTTAATTGGCTAATCTTTTTTTCCCCCTTAAGATGCCGTTTTAAATTGTAGTCCCCATGAACAATAGTGATGATTATGGGTTTTTTAACTTAAAATAAATTTTTTGTCATTAAATACATAATTTGAGTTAGAGTGTTGTTAAAATGTTGACCTTTTTTTTAGGAGATCAAGTCGTTGTTTTTCCTTTTGACTTAAAACTTCTTCTTCTTTTCATTAAACCTTTTTTAAAAAGTGTGCTATTAAAAAATAAGGGTGTCTTTAATTTCTCTAAAAAAATCAAGTCCTTTTCTTAAAATACCTTTATTTGAATGTATGTTTTTTTTAAGCTAAGGGTCATTTTGACTTTTATGAAAAGAAAAAGAAAAAGAAAATATCAAAATCTGTAAAATCACCCTTAAACTCTTGCATGCTCCATGATTACTGAAAAAATTCCTATCAAAACCTATCACCTCCATCCACATTAAAACTAAACTACCTTAGAACTATTACATCTTTCCATCAATTTTAATAATAATAACTTATAGAGAATAAAAGTTTTTATAGTCTTTTAGGATAAATGTAATATACTTATACTAAATTGAATATTTTATAAAAAAATTCAATCTTTTTCAAAACTTTACATATCATAATGTATATTGATACGTATTCTACATATTCAAATTATTTTTTATATATGTAGATTTCAAAAGCATATTAATACATGAAAACTATCATAAACTTGAAGTTTTATTCTAAATGTTGAATATGTACATATTGGTGTAAGGAAGCTATCGTAAAATTGGAGGTTTTTAAGATTTTCTAAATACATATGTAATATTGACTAGGATTAAATGGCTAATTACTATTTTTTTCTTAAGATGCTTTTTCTAAATTGAAATCTTCATAAAAGATTAGTGCTGATTAGAACCTATCACCTCCATCCACATTAAAACTAAACTACCTTAGAACTATTACATCTTTCCATCAATTTTAATAATAATAACTTATAGAGAATAAAAGTTTTTATAGTCTTTTAGGATAAATGTAATATACTTATACTAAATTGAATATTTTATAAAAAAATTCAATCTTTTTCAAAACTTTACATATCATAATGTATATTGATACGTATTCTACATATTCAAATTATTTTATATATATGTAGATTTCAAAAGCATATTAATACATGAAAACTATCATAAACTTGAAGTTTTATTCTAAATGTTGAATATGTACATATTGGTGTAAGGAAGCTATCGTAAAATTGGAGGTTTTTAAGATTTTCTAAATACATATGTAATATTGACTAGGATTAAATGGCTAATTACTATTTTTTTCTTAAGATGCTTTTTCTAAATTGAAATCTTCATAAAAGATTAGTGCTGATTAGGGGTGTTTTTCACTTAAAACTTATTTTTTTTCATTAAATACTTATTTTAAATTATAGTGTTATAGAGTGTTGTTTTACTTCTTTTAGGATATCATGTCTCTTTCCATAAAATACCCATATTAGAATATATGAATTTAATGGTTGTTCTGACTTTTATTAAGAAAAAGAGGAAAAGAGCCCCTATGAAAATCCTATAAAATTACCATTAATCTCGGGCATGCTCTCTGATTACGAAAAAAAATTCAATCAAAACCTATTGCCTACATTCACGTTAAAACTAAACTACCTTAGGGCTATTACATTTTCCCATCAAATTCAATCTATAAAAGAAGTTAAAACTAAACCACCTTAGAACTATTTCATTTTTCCATCAAATTCGATCCCAAAAAAAAAAAAAAATTGCAGGGAACAAATATTTCTTATAGTCTTTTAGGAGAAATATAATATACCTAAACTAAATTGAATATTTTGTTAGAAACTCAATTTTTTTTTAATTTTGTATTTCATATTTGTATGTTGATGCGTATACAACAGATTTGAATTGTTGTGCAAGTATACAAATTTCAATACAAACATATTAGTACATTCAAACTACTATAAACCCGAAGTTTAATACTAGATCTTGAATTGATGTAAGAAAAAAAATCGTAAGTTTGGAGTTTTTTAAGATTTTTTAAATGCATATGAAATCCTGATTGGAATTAACTAGCTAATCTTTTTTTCCCCTTAAGATGCCGTTTTAAATTGAAGTCCTCATGAACAATAGTGGTGATTATGGGTTTTTTAACTTAAAATATTTTTTTTTGTCATTAAATACATATTTTGAGTTAGAGTGTTGTTAAAATGTTTTTGACTTTTTTTTTTTAGGATATCAAGTCTCTTCTCCTAAAATACCCTTATTAGAATATATGCTTTTGTTAGAGTCAGATAATTTTGACCTTTACTTTTAAAAAAGAAAAAAAGTTGCTAAGAAAATCTTATAAAATCATTTTTGAACTCATACATGCTTTCTGACTACGGAATAATTTCCTATCCACCTACCACCTCTATTCAAGTTAACTAAAGTACCTTAGATCGAGCTACTACATCTTCACAATCATATATATATATATATATATATATATATATATATATAGGAGCTGATCCTTTGATAGCGCTAGCAAAATAAGACATCTTGCTAGCGCGATCTGACCGTCCATCCCGAAGGGATAAACGGCCCAGATCCGTTTATTTCAGTTGCAAAAAATGGATTTCAACCCTGGTCCAGAAGATCCGTCCGTATTATACGACCAAGCAAACCATATCAGTACGCTCATATGAGATGGTGGAGTAAGATACTTATTTTATCGTTTATATTGTTTATTTTGCTTACGAACGTTGTATATTGTTTATTTTGCTTAAATAATATTTATTAATTCGTAGGAAAGAGCACTTGTCAACACGGTAGAAGTAGGTGATAATTTCAGTGGCTGGAAATTGAACAGAACCCAGAAAAGATTACTGCATGGGATTGTGTTTGGGATTTTCACGCATGGGCAGATCTTTCAAGTGTTTGACCGGGCCTTGATAGGTGCCCTTGTTGAAAGGTGGAGAAGTGAAACGAATACGTTTCACTTCCCACTCGGAGAGATGACAATTACCCTAGAAGATGTAGGGTTCATCTTAGGGTTACTGGTGACGGGGCGGCCGGTAATAGCTCCTCTGTCTGAAGCAACGAATAAGAGGACCGCTAGGAACTTCTTTACTTCAATACCCCATGATCAATTTAGCAGTGGTGGTATCAAGTTGAAGTGGTTGGTAGATACCTACGGGGTTTTGCCAGAAAACTATACGGGCCATGACCTTGTGCTGTACACACAAGCCTTCCTCTGGTGGGTGATGGGGACAATATTATTCCTAACGGCGTCGAAGAACACGGTCAGCGTCAAATATTTACCTTTTTTGCGTAACCTGGCTGAGGTTGGGAATTATGCCTGGGGTGCAGCAACTCTTGCATACCTGTACCTAGCATTGCACAAGGCAACGAGGCCCGACTCCAAAGTCATATGTGCATGTCTGTCGCTATTGCAGGTATATCATACAATTCTTCATTACGTGCTCTTTGTTTTTTTTTTTTTTTTTTGTTGAATGGACAATAAATGTTGACGATACTTTATTTAATGTCTTTGCTCTCAGGTGTGGTCTTATGAACACCTTGCTACCGGCGCACCAAGGCGTAGGGACGGAACAGATAATGTGTGGCCTTGGTTGTGCGCCTGGGAGTACAGCCGGAAGGACAACCACTACCCGAGGAGAGACGATCCCCATCACAACATTTCATACTATTAGGGGGAGCTCGACTCGTTATCTTCTGGCCAGATGCGATGGGCACCGTACAAACGTTTGGCGCGACGGGTGGGAGAGTCGTTCGTCTTCACGCTCTCCGGGTTGCAACGCACACCCCTGATCCACTTCGAGGTCACAGAGTGGCAGCTGCCAGATCGCGCTATGCGCCATTTACTGCCTGCAGGGGTTGCCAGCCGGCGCGCCAGATATGAGGCTTAACAGGAACCCACCGGGTGTCGGACTGTTTGGCAGGGCGAATGCGCATGACTTATGGGCGCGTGAAATTGAGGTCTGGAATTCCTGGCAGGACACGCTGGCGGCCATTGTGTCGGAGCCTGACCCCGCTATCAGCATTGAACAGTACAATGAGTGGTACTACCGCATCACCCGGAGGAGAGTAGCTCCAGTAAGGTTTGAACGCGGGGAGAAGTACCATCCTAGGGGTCAGATCGATGAGCACATGGCATACAATCTGGTAAGTTGCCCAACCAGTGCTTCTAATTGAACTTTATCATTCTAAGTGTGTACGAAGTTACTTATTTATTATCTCTCTGGATGTAGGTTAATGCCTCGTTCGCCTTCTTCCAGAAGTTGAGCGAGCGGACGGATTTGGTGGATGCATTGGGCGAGGAGCTTCGCCAACAGGCTGAAGCGTTGGCGTATGGCTGCGGGAATTTTTTGCGCGAAGCATCGGGATAGCCTTCGGGCGTCAGCCCGGGAATGGGTTATCCGGGGTGGCAGCAGCCGTCTGTGAGCGAGGGATGCACCGATCCCTCGTGACAGACTTCGAGAGTGAGCCAGGGATATGGTTTTCCCTCTGTACCAGAAATGGGTGGTGATTGGGGACCGCCAAGCACCATGGGCCAGGCTCAAGCGCCGTGAGAAAATTACAGTGCGCCCTCATTCTCTTTGCTATTGGATTCGGAACCCCAACCCCTCTCTCAGAGTCAAGTCACGCAAGACTGGGGTTTCGGAAACATCAGTCTGTCCGAGATACTGCCCATTGTCCCGTGGGCAGGACCATCTATTGCCGAAGGCGGTCAATACCCCCCCGTTGACCCCCCCGAAGGAGTGCAATATCCCCCTGTCGACCCCCCCGAAGGAGTGCAATATCCCCCGGTCGACCCCCGAGGGCAATATCGTAAAGGGCATCCGTTGAAGCCCCTAAAGCCGCATAAATGCCAGATAATTAGAGAGCGTTATTTTAGCGACTACCGGCATGACAAAGCGTCGTATATCGTGGATCATCCGGAGGGCATGGATTACAATTGCTCGTGGGGAGAACTGGCCTCCCTGGCTCTGAGGAGTTGGTTAGACAACGGTGTCATCTCCACCTACGTGGAGATTCTGAAGGAAAGGTGTCGGCAGCAGCCGACATATCCGGCCGTTTTTTTGTTGGATGCCTTTTTTCATGACATCCTAGTCTCTAAATGGTGGGAGTGGGTCGAACATAGGTAGAAGAAAAAGTTGGCCCAGTGGAGACCGTCCGCTAACCTACGAGCGTATCTTAATAGGGATAGTCCGGTGAGCGCTCTTCCTTTGAAGAAGTGGAGGCCCAAGCAACGTAACACTTCGGACTGCGGCGTCTTCCTTTGCATGTACATGGATTTCATTTGTCGTTCTGAGAGCCTCAAGGCGGCCGTCTGGAGCCAAGCAGAAGTTGAAGCCTATAGATATAGAATAGCTTGGCAAATTATGAAAGGCCGGCCTAGAGCGGTTAGGTTTATAGAAAATTCGGCTAATGACGAGAATCCGCCCCAACATGAGGACCCCAGTTGAAATTGTATCATAACAGAATATTTTTTAATAAATCGTGATTCATTGGTGTGATTTGATTTGTTGTCGATTTGATTTCAGTTGGTTTTTTGGCCTCATTGGGAATGATTGAGAGGTGGAAAACGAAACGGTGCAAAAATTGACGGACGTAAAGTTTAATCTTTCTGCTGCGCCGTCCGCTATACAATGTAGCGGACTAGGTACAACTAAGTGTTGTTGGGAGGCTACATTTTGCTTGGACGTCCGCTATATAGTATAGCGGACGTGGATAGGCAAGAAAATAAAACTAAGTGTTGGGGACGCTACTTTCTGCCTGGCTGTCCGCTATATAGTATAGCGGACGGTGATAGGGAAGGAAAAAAAACCAAGTGTTGGGAGGCTACTTTCTGCTTGGCCGTCCGCTATATAGTACAGCGGACGTGAATAGGGAAGGAAAAAAAACTAATTGGAAGGCTACTTTCTACTTGACCGACCGTCCGCTATATAGTATAGCAGACGTGGATAGGGAAGGAAAAATGGAAGGCTACTTTTTGCTTGACCGTCCGCTATATAGTATAGCGGACGGTGATAGGGAAGAAAAAAAAACCAAGTGTTGGGAGGCTACTTTCTGCTTGGCCGTCCGCTATACTATATTGCGGACGTGGATAGGGAAGGAAAAAAAACTAAGTGTTGGAAGGCTACTTTCTGCTTGACCGTCCGCTATATAGTATAGCTGACGTGGATATGGAAGGAAAAAAAAACTAAGTGTTGGAAGGCTACTTTCTGCTTGACCGTCCGCTATATAGCATAGCGGACGTGGATAGGGAAGAAAAAAAAAACTAAGTGTTGGGAGGCTACTTTCTGCTTGGCCGTCCGCTATATAGTATAGCGAACAAGGTAGAGAATTTTTCTAAGTGTTTTTGGGAGCTTTCTGCTAAACCGTCCGCTACATAGTATAGCGGACCAGCTCCGTCCGCTTTACAATGTAGCGGACCAGCTTACACCTACCTAACCCCTGACGTCCCTGCCTGACAAGGCAGACACCTGACCCCTGCCTAACACTGCCTGACGTCCCTGCCTGACAAGGCAGACACCTGACCCTGCCTGACAATACATCAAAAAATGTATCCGCTATACAGTGTAGCGGACCTGACAGCTGTCAGGTTATTTTTTGCGCACGTGGTAGAGTGTTGGGAATAATTTTCACTATACAGCATCGCGGACAGGCGCTTATAACTCCAAAGTTCCTGATTCTCAACCTCTTTTCGCAAAATTCTCGTGGTCTTTCCCCAAGATTTTCTTCTCCTTCAAATTCACCTGGCTTCCATTTTCGGCTCCCCTAAGCTTCGAGTAAAACTTGCTTCAATCTTCTTCACTTAAGCAAGGTAAGTTTCTGATCTCAGATATTTTCTGGGTGGATTGACTGATAAAGTAATTTTTTTTTTGGCAAAAAAATATAGATTTCTGATGATGTTCTAGAAATTAATTTGTTAACTTTAAAGAAGTTTATTGTAGTTAAATTTTTATTTTTTTGAGGGCCGCTAACTTCGGCCCATCTATCCTATTTAAATTCGAATTTTTTGAGATACGTTTGTTGTATTTTGGCATGATGAATTTGTCTAACGCTCTTAGTAATTTTCATTTGTTATGTCCAATAAATCTATAATTAGCAAAATGGGAGACTTTTAAGATTATGTATATGGTATATTTGTCATCTTAAATTTGTCTATTCGTCAAGATAATTTTAAGGTAATATATTCAGTTGAAAATGTCATTTGATTGTTCAGCGTAGTCTATATTTCTACATATAGGGAGCTGTTTCACAATGTCTGATTTCGTGTCGAGCTCCAACACCCCCGTAGATGCTAGTGATCCGTATCTAGGGCGAACCTTTCAAATATTGGAGGAAGCTGGAGAATGTTTCCGAGCGTATTCATTGAGGGTTGGATTTGGCATTAGAATAAAGACTTCAAGAACGAGCAACATAACGAGAAAGATATGCTCTCGCTTGTACGAGTGCCATAGGGGCAGAAACCCAGTGCAAAATGAGACACACGTAGGCAACGATGACAGTGATGACGAAATAGGATTTTCGCGCAGAAGACGGGACTTCTTTGCGCGAACGAATTGTCCGGTCAAGATGTTCGTAAGCCATAAAGCCAAGCAAGATCATTGGGTTATTACCAGCCTTGAACTGGCACACAATCACCCGTTAGTAACCCCTTCTAAGGTGAGTCAGATGCATCAACACAAGAAGATGGGAAAGGTCGCGAGGAGCCTCATTCACACAATGAGCGATGCGCGGCTAGGACCTACCGACATGATTAATGTTCTTGTTGAACAGGCCGGGGGAATGCAAAATTTAAACTTTAACACGACAGACGTTCGCAACGTGGTTCGAACCCATAGACGAGCCGCGTATGACCTCAATGATGCTCAAGCCACAATGAGCCTATTGAAGCGGATGCAGATGAAGGACCTGCAGTTTACCTTCGATTATAAACTTGACGATGAGCATCGAGTTAGCACAATTTTTTGGGTCAACGGTCGTTCCAGGCTTGCTTATAAGCATTTTGGGGATGTCGTGACTTTCGACACCACATACCGTACCAACAAGTACTCGATGCCGTTTGCCCCTTTCACGGGGGTCAATCATCATTATCACTCCATCCTGTTCGGGTTCACCTTGTTAAGGGACGAGAGCGAGAGTTCCTTTGAATGGTTGTTTAGTGCGTGGCTGGAAGCCATGAACTTCAAAGCACCCAACGTTATCATCACCGATCAAGATTTGGTAATGAAGAAGGCTATTGCCACTGTCTTCCCAAATACTCGACACAATTTGTGCACTTGGCACATAAGCAACAAATACCCCGAACGTTTGCATCACGTGTACGCAAAGTTTCCAGACTTTAAAGAGGATTTTGACACGTGCGTTAGCAAGTCATTAACGATTGAGGAATTTGAGGAGAGGTGGGCAAAGCTTGTTCAGGATTACTCATTGCATGACAACGAGTGGCTGCAGCACTTGTACGAGCTCAAAGAGCAATGGATTGACGTTTACACGAGGAGGTATTTTTCTGCGGGCATGAAAACAACGGGCAGGAGTGAATCTATGAATGCCACGTTCGATAGTTACGTGGGTACAACTACCAATTTGAAGAGTTTCGTCACATCTGCACAGAAAGCGGTTGCGTCGTTGTTCGTGAAAGAAAGGGCTGTAGAATTTGCAACCACGTATAAACAGAGGAGAAGGTTGCTTGAGACCCCGCTGGAGCTCAACGGTGCCAAAGTCTATACGAAGGAGATCTTCTTGCTATACCAAGTAGAGCTGCAGAAATCGGGACGGTACTCTATAAACAATGTGGCAGAGAAGTCTACACGTGAGTACAAGGTTTATTCACTCGTGAATGACCTCGTTCCTGAGAAGCTGCGCAGAATGTATACAGTGAGCCACGACACATTGAAGGACTCGGTGACATGTGTTTGCAAGAAGTTTGAGTTCCATGGCATCCTGTGTAGATACATTCTGCGCTTTTTCACCCAGAAGAATATCAGGAAAATCCCCGATAAATACGTCTTGCCACGGTGGACGAAAGGTGCTAACAGGTTGCACGGTACCATTGCCTTTCCGGAGCACCCGTATACTGACTTTGAAGAATCGGAGATGTTGTGGTATAATCATCTGGTGACGAGTTTCACCCGTTTGTCCGTAAAGGCTGCTGCTTCAATGGTCGGTTATAAACATCTCCTCGAGGTAGCTCAGCAGCAAGAGCCCATCGTCGACCAGTTGGAAGCAGCTTCAGTCACCAATGCGATTGACACCGAGCCTACGACGGGGGTATCAAAAGATGATGAGCCGGATGAGGAAGACGACAATGATATCCGTTTGTTGGATCCAATTATATCGCAAATGAAAGGCCGCAAGAGATCTACGCGGATGAAAAGCTCTATTGAAACGGCAACTCAACCTAAAAAGCTGCGAAGGTGTGCATTGTGCAACAAAATGACCGACCACGACAAGCGGAACCATTACAAGGCACTGGGGATAAGTTCAGGGGGTTTGCAAGACGGGGAAGATGGTGACGAACAAGCTACAGTTGACCTTTAATTTTTTGTACAACTTTATGACATTTGTAATAATTTTTGAAGGGATAATTTTTCGACCGAATACTTGAATTTTTAAAAAATGGACCTATGAGAGGCCATCTCGAATCAAATCTAAACAGCCGTTAATGTAGCGGACGTCATTGACTTTTGGTCAAATCTAAATAGCCGTCAATTTAGCGGACCATTTTTTTTTTGTAACCGTTCGCTATACAATGTAGCGGACGTCATTTACTTTTGGTCTTCTCTGTCCGCTATATTGTATAGCGGACGTCATCGACTTTTGGTCTTCTACGTCCGCTATATTGTATAGCGGACGCCATGGTGGTGTTATCGACTTTTGTCTTTTACGTCCGCTATACAATATAGCGGACGTCATAGCAGGCAAACTTTTGGTCTTCTACGTCCGCTATATTGTATAGCGGATGCCATGGACTATTGTTCTCTTACGTCCGCTATATTGTATAGCGGACGTTATTGACTTTTGTCTTTTACGTCCGCTATACAATATAGTGGACGTCATAGCAGGCAAACTTTTGGTCTTCTATTACGTCCGCTATACTATCTCGCGGAGAACTCATATATATTAATCATATCGGGCAATCGGCTGTTATCAGTCCTATCACTCTCTCTGTCTCGAACATCTAGCCCAGGCCGCTACTCCATCTCTGGCGACCCACATCTCCGGTGACCCACAACTCCGGCGATAAACCGTCCCCCCCTCAACGCCGACCTCGATGGCTTCTGAATCGGAGATCACTTACGATTTTATTGGCAACTTGCACCTGACAGGCAAACACTTTTTCAAAGTCATGATGCCAGAGTTTGAGAATGAACTTGTATGCCATCCTTCTTTCTCTGTATTTTTGTGTGTTAAAGGTTTGATCTTTTGGTTAAAAACTAACCTATTTTTTGTGTATTGTGTTTGTTAGGGCATATCAGAATCCTTCACCAGTCAATTTACAAAAATTCATAAGAGTGCAAGATTATATAGCCACAAGGGGGCATGGCAGGTTGAAATCAAGCTGGAGCCCGGCCGACCCCAAAAAAAGCAATTCGCAGAGGGTTGGAACGTGTTCGTGCGCCAGCATGGCCTCGAACTCGGGGACTTTGTAGTGTTTGAACACCTTGGGTGGTGGGATTTTCAAGTTGTAATCTTTGATAAGAGCACTTGAGAAAAAATTTCTTTCCCCCAATGTGAACCCTTGGTTATAGATTAATAAAATAATATATGTTCTTGTTGATTGTGAATCGAAGGGATAATTATGTCGTTTGAGATTCCGTCGGTATATTGAGATCGTTGATTGTGAATAGTACGTTCTTTATTATTTATCGATATTGAGATTGTTGATTCTAACGCCAAAACAAGTCTTCGGGGTAACAATTTATTAAAACAGCATTATGCTACAATGCGACTAAAACAAGACTTTGGGCACCAATTTATTAAAACTGCAGTACGCTACAACGTCTAGCTCTACTACATAGCGGACATAAGGCCTCCGCTTAGGCCGGGGTTCGGGAAGGTCGGAACTAAGTGTCTGGTTCGTGCCAACCATTTTCTGGTCCAAGTTGCACACAATGATCTGCTGCACCACTATGATGGGGTAACTAGGTCATGTATTCTGCGGGGCTGTCCGCTATACTATATAGCGGACATAGATAGGAGGAAAAAAATCCTCCCCATTGGAGAGTTTCCCTCTACGGTGCTGTCCGCTATACTGTATAGCGGACCTAGGAAAGAAAAATGGTTGTCTGCAACTTGGACCAGAAAATGGTTGGCACGGACCAGACACTTAGTTCCGACCTTCCCGAACCCCGGCCTAAGCCGGGGGCCTTATAGCCTTAGAAGAACTCGATCTTCAGTCATCTTCATCTGAAACTAGAGCATCAGAAATATTTCCTTCTTCGAAGCTCATGTTCCAGTATACTTGTGCTTCATTGTTGTTGCCATCTTCATGTGCATCACGTGCCATACGATGTAAGTTATGCCTACTTTGACAAACTCTCATTCTATTATTTTCCTCACTGCAGTGCCCTTTCAAGCTCTATGTGCGTAATTCGAGGCATGTTGATTGCCTTTTGTCGAGGTATGGGTATATTCATGCTCCGTGAATCAGCTACTAAGACCTCACATTCATTCATCCGATAAGACCATTCTGCACGTAATGTATTCACATAGCTTGATGAGTAACGCAAACTTGGACGCAAAGAATAGTAAAATTCATCTTCGCCCGCCCAGTAACTACCCATTGCTTCAAAAATATCTCGTGGAGTATATGACATTTCCAGAGTTGTCAACTCTAATCAGAATCTCATTAGGATCCTAGGGGATCCCATATCAATCTTAATTGATTTAGTCAGAGCCTCTTTAGGATTATGTCAAGTGATTGATATGGTAAGTGCCATATCAGTAATGAACCAGTATAGGTTACGTGTCATAACTGCCACGTGTCGTCCGTAAATTGGAGGGGTATTTTTAGCTATATCACAAGGGCTAAAATTTCTCTTTCTAAGCCTAGTGGTCAAAATTTTTCGATAACCCCTGCCGTGTTTTATCGGTCAATAAAAAAATATTTCATATGTATTAGAGATAAGATATTTACATTCATGCAGCACTAATATAGCTAGCGTGTTGGACGTCTTGTTAATACCAAAGTGTTATATCTATTAAAGATATAGAAAGTTGTATTTCTCAAATGCTAACTTATGCTAAATGAGTGATTGACATGTAACTTCAGCGTTTGTCGTTAAAAAGGTATTGTGTAGTAATTTTTCGCAAGCTATGAATTTGGCGCTAAAGTGTGCGCGAATAGGCCCTTCATAGGAAAACCAAAAAAATAAATAGTCTTGTGTTTTGCCGAAATTCATAGAAATGGGCTATATAGCGTGCCTAAGGTGCAATGAGCAAAAAAACAAATGACCAAAAAAATTACAACATTTTTCGCAAGCTATGAATTTGGCGCTAAAGTGTGCGCGAATAGGCCCTTCATAGGAAAACCTAAAAAATAAATTGTCTTGTGTTTCGCCGAAATTCATAGAAATGGGCTATATAGCGTGCCTAAGGTGCAATGAGAAAAAAAAAAGTGACAAAAAAAATTACCACATTTTTCGCAAGCTATGACTTTGGCACTAAAATGTGCGCGAATTGGCCATTCATAGAAAAACCAAAAAAATAAATTGTCTCGTGTTTCGCCAAAATTCATAGAAATGGGCTATATAGCGTGCCTAAGGTGCAATGAGAAAAAAAAAAGTGACAAAAAAAAATTACAACATTTTTCGCAAGCTATGACTTTGGCGCTAAAGTGTGCGCGAATTGGCCCTTCATAGAAAAACCAAAAAAATAAATTGTCTCGTGTTTTGCCGAAATTCATAGAAATGGGCTATATAGCGTGCCTAAGGTGCAATGAGAAAAAAAAAAGTGACCAAAAAATTACATATCTACATCCGCTATACTATATAGCGGACGACCAAGCAGAAAGTAACCTCCCAACACTTAGTTTTTTTTCCACATCCGCTATACTATGTTGCGGACGGCCAAGCAGAAAGTAGCCTCCTAAGTGTTCGTATTTTTTCCTTCTCAAGCAGAAAGTAGCCTCCCAACACTTAGTGTTTTTTTCTTCCCTATCCACGTCCGCTACACTATATAGCGGACAGTAAAGCAGAAAGTAGCCTCCTAACACTTAGTTTTTTTTCCTTCCATATGCACGTCCGTTATACTATATAGCGGACGGCGAAGCAGAGCCCTAACATTTAGTAAAGCATGTTTGGCCTTAGTTATAACACTTTGTTTCCCATGGTGAAAGCAAATCACACAGAACAAATAAAACACTCAGTCAACACAGTTGAAATCGTCAATCGCATTCAAACGATAAGATTCAAGAAGTTCAAGGACAATTAAGAATGTGAATCTTCATGTGTTATTATACACAAACATGTTCAATTACACGGATTTACAATATATCTAATAGGTCTAGGCCGGCCATTGATAATTTGCCAAGCCATCCTATACCTAAAACAGTCTATGCAGTCTTGGGTCCAGACGGTCTTCTTGAGGCTCTCCGACCGACAGATGTAATCCATGTACATGCAGAGGTAGACGCCGCAGTCCGAGGAATTAAGTTTCTTGGGCCTAGACCTCTTCAATCGGAAAACAACCTCCCTATCGCCCACTGCCCTCCCTCGGGTCTCTCGAGAACGCTCTCTATTGACCATGGCAGCAAATAGATTCTGCGAGTAACAGGAAAAGCATTAAACATAGCAAACATAATACGCTTAATCAGTTCTACATTATGCAAGTTACGATAAGAAGTAAATAGGCTCTTACCATTGGTGTCAACATCCTTAAGCCAACGTACATTTCAATGACACCAATCGAGCCCGTATCATCGTAGAGACTGTCGAGGACTGATACGGTATTCGTTACCGGTTCATAGCAAATCAAGAACCAGTGGGCATTCACTATAGCTGGGAGGAAAAACACATATGCCACACTTGCGCGCTCTGGGTCTTCGCCTGTAGGTTAACGGACAGTCTCCACTTGTTCTCGGTCTTCGCCTGTCTCGCATGCTTCCTCGCCTTGTCCCACTCGTTAAAATCTTGTACTAGCATATTGTGGAAGTAAGCATCGAGGATAAAAATGCGCGGACCGTAGTTAGGCTACTCCAGACTCCTTTGCCGCAGAATTTGCACGTAGTGCGAGATGACAAAGTTGTCTAACCACATCCCTGGCGCCAGCGTGGACAGTTCTTTCCACGTGACACTGTAATCCAAGCCCTGCGGGATAGCCACGTCATACGACGCTCCGTCTGGGGGGGGGCACTAAAATAACGGTGATGGATTAGGTGGTGTTTATGCGGCTTCAGGGGCCTGGCTGGATGTTCTTTCGGATATTGCCCTTGGGGGTCGACCGGTTGCTCTTGCCCTCCACCGGGGGGCAAGAGCAACGAAAGAAATTGGCCTCCAACCAATGGATTGGCCGGCTGATAATCACCTTGGGAGGCCCAGGCCGGCTGGTAATCGCCTTCGGGGGACCCGGCCGGTTGATATTGTTCGCCGGCCATTTCTTCCGCCGGCTGATATTGCCCTTTGGGGCCGCCAAGTGGTCCTGCCCACGGGACAATGGGCAGTGCCTCGTTGAAACCGTAAGGCCATTCTTGCGTGACTTGGCTCTAAGAGAGGGGTTGGGGTTCCGGGAACAAACCAAAGGTCGGGCCGCTGTAATCGGCCCACGACGCTTGAGCATGTTCCATCCCCGGTACAGAAGGACCACCAACTCCCTGGCTCACCCCTGAAGCTTGCTCGGAGGGATCAACGTTATACGGGCTGGCGCCCGTATAACCCATTCCCGGGATATCGACTGAAGACTGTCCCGATGCTTGACGCACAAAATTCCCGTAGCCTATAGCCAGTGCAACAGCCTGTTGGCGAAGATCCTCGCCCATTGCGCTCATCAGATCGTTCCGCTCACTCAACTTCCAGAAGAATGCAAGCGAGGCATTAACCTTCATCCAAAGAGATAACAAATAAGTAACTTTAATCAGACATTTATATTCAAGACAAGTTGGGCAACTTACGAGATTGTATGACATACGCTCGTCGATCTGACCCCTAGGTGCATACCTCGCCCCGCGTTCAAAGTTGACTGGGGCTACTCTCCTCCGCGTGATGCGGGAGTACCACTCATCGTACTCCGCGATGCTGATAACGGGGTCCGGCTCTGAGACGATGGCCATCAGTGTGTCCTGCCAAGAAGTCCAGAGCTCTAGTTCGGCCGCGCACAATTCTAAAGCATTGGCCTTGCCAAATCGCCCGACATCCGGTGGGTCCCTGTTAACCCTCATATCTGGGGCACCGGCGGGCAAACCCTGCTCCAACTCAAAATGGCGCATTGCTCGGTCTGGCAGCTGCCACTCTGCGACCTCGAAGTGGATGAGGGGTGTGCGCTGCAACCCGGAGAGCGTGAAGACGAACGACTCTTCTACCCGTCGCGCCAAAAGTGTGTACGAGGCCCAACGCAATTGGCCCGGAGATAGGCGGTCGAACTCCCCTCGATAGAACGTGATGTTGTGATGGGGATCGACTCTCCTGCGGTAGTGGCTATTCTTCTGGCTGTACTCCCAAGCACGCAACCGAGGCCACATTCTATCGGTTCCATCCCTACGCGTCGGTGAACCGGGAGCAAGGTGTTCATAAGACCACACCTGAGAACATGGAAAAATTACATTTGTTATATCGTCGATTCCACAAAAGCAAAAAAAAAACAATAACGAAGACAAGATTTAAATGATATACCTGCAATAGCGAGAGACATGCACATATGGCTTTGGAGTCAGGCCTCGTTGCCTTGTGCAATGCTCGGTACAGATACGAAAGAACCGCTGCACCCCATGCATAATCTCCAACCTCGGCCAGGTTACTCAACCACGGTAAATATTTCACTCTGGCCGTGTTCTTCGACGTCGTTAGGAATAAAATTGTCCCCATCACCCACCAGAGGAAGGCTTTTGTGTAAAGCACAAGCTCATCGCCCGTATGGTTTTTCGACAATACCCCGTACGTATCTACCAACCACTTCAACTTGATACCACCACTGCTAAATTGATCCTGGGGTATCGAAGTGAGGAAGTCCCTAGCGGTTCTCGTCCGCTACAAGTATATTGAGTTATTACGTCCGCTATACAGTTTAGCGGACGTTATGGCCATCATTACGTCCGCTACACTGTATAACGGACACTGTTTATTACATCCGCTATACAGTTTAGCGGACATGATAGCCATCATTACGTCCGCTAAACTGTATAGCGGACACTGTTTATTACGTCCGCTACACATTTTAGCTGACGTAATAGCCGTCCACGGGTAGCTATAACGTCCGCTAAACTGTATAGCGGACACTGTTGACGTGACAGATAAGGACAAGATAACCGTCATTGCAGAAAAAAACTGACGGGACAAGCCCTGACAGGTGTCAGCCTATGGGACGTCCGCCATACAGTATAGCGGACGACTTTTTGCTGGACTTTAATGCCCTCCGCCATACAGTGTAGCGGACAGTGGCGGAGGGGAAATTTGGTAAAAAAAAACCCGTCCGCCATACTGTATGGCAGACGTCTAACAGCTTTTGAAAAAGTCGCGATCTGGGTCGTCCATCCCTTCGGGATGGACGGTCAGATCGCACTAGCAAGATGTCTTATTTTGCTAGCGCTATCAACGAATCAGCTCCCTATATATATATATATATATATTGCAGGATCAAACAGTATAAGACAAGAAATTTAGGAAAGTAGAACACTATACATACAGTTGATTGCCATGTAGATTGGATAAAATTAACTGTATGTATAGTGTTCTACTTTCCTAAATTTCCTGTCTTATACTGTTTGATCCTGCAATATATATATATATATATATATATTGCAGGATCAAACACTACTACCAACAGTATATATGGGAGCTGATCCGTTGATAGCGCTAGTAACTTACCCAAGTTGCTAGCGCGATCTGGCTGTCCACGGGCGAGAATGGACAGCCAGACCGCGCGCCACAACAACAATTTTTTATACCGTCCCCTACATTATGTAGCGGACGGTAAATTATCGTCTGCTACATATTGTAGCGGACGACCAAACAGCGCTAGCAAGTTGCTAGCGCTATCAACGGATCAACTCCTTATATATATATATATATATATATATATATATATATATATATATATATATATATATATATATGGAACTGATCCGTTAAGAGCGCTAGCAAAATAGGTTAAGTTGCTAGCGCGATCTGGCTGTCCACGCGCGATCTGTGGACGGTCCAGATCTTGTTTTTACGTTTATTTTAAATTCGTCCGCTACATAATGTAGCAAACAATTTTTTGACAAAAATACCCCCGACGAGTATATTGCATTTCTTGTCCGCGCGGACATAAATGAAAGAAATATTCCAAGTTGGAGAGTCTTTTCTCTCTTGTCAGAAACTGTTGGATTTGGAATGATAGCAGCCGCCGCTTCTTTTCTCTCTCTCTTTCTCCCTCATCTCCTCTCTTCTCCTCTTTCTATTGCTTTCTTCTTTATTCAATTCATTAGAATCGAATGTGTGGAATAATAGCAAAAATCATAGAATGCAGAGAGAAAATCACAGCAAATTATGGATGGAGCGATGAAATCCTCCTACTCATATTCTTATTGTTCAGAATATGATAAGATACAGTGGTAATCCCTGTTAGAGCTACAATTGCATGAGGAGTGGAACCATTACTCCAGCCCTTACACCTGAAACAATCCTTGTGGCTTTTGTACTTAATTACCTTTTGTAGTGGACCCATCAAACCCACCACCACACCAGTGGCAACCATGTTCATCAACAAAACCACCACATGCATGGAAGTCATCAATCACCAGCAAACCCAAAACCACCACATCTCTAAACGCCAGCAAAATCCACCATTGCTACCGATCAACCCACCACTAAGCTTGATTTTCAAAATAGGTCATAATTTGTAACTCGTACAAACTTAGAACCCACCGGGTCTTTGCCGGCGTGGACTTCGCCGGAGCCACTGGAGGCATAAGCAGGCACGGTTAGGCCAGTGCAGAGCCGATGGGCATAGCTGCCACTGTCGAGAGATCAGTGGATGTGAGAAAGAGAGAGAGGTCTTACCAAGATCTAAAGTGAAAAGAGTCTGCTCAGTTTGTTTTTTGGGTGAAATTACAGTCAATGACACTAAGTTTCAGAAGGTAACAAACCGTGACCACGAACTTTAAAAATGTAACACTTGTGTCCTTCCGTCAAGTATCCGTCCAATTTTTTTTAATGATTTCATTAATACATATTTTTAAAATGACAATCTTACCCCTATATTAGCCTTCTATCTCTTCCCTTTACAATTTCATCCCTTTCTTCTCCAAATCTTCTCCCACGCCGCTGCCCCCACCCTTCCACCATTCGGCTGCCATCACCACCCTCCACCACTCCGCCGACGGGCCCACCCTCCATCACCCAGTCGTCATTCATCTCTAATCAGAATCCTTCTCCCACAACTCTCATAAACCCCTCATTTGCAAATTCAATATCTACTCAAAACTTGTTAGGCAATGGCCTTCCTGATGATGCCTTTCCTCAAATCCCTCACACCCGAATCGACACCCCAAACTGAATCCAACTTGAACAGCAGAGCCATTAGAGTCTCGTTGATCTGAACCCCCACCTTCGGGTCCTTTTGAATCAACTCAAGAGATCCAGATCGACATGACGAAGGTGGAGCACATGTTGGTGTTTTTCAACCGGCAGTCCAGTGGGGAGAACAGGGGGACTAGCGGCGGCGATACATAGCTGTTGGGAGGCAGCGACGGTGGGTCCTTACCTGAGGTTTCGCATCTGGGGTGGTGCCGGTGGTACACTTTGAGGGAGCTGGAGGTCGCCACCAATGGGCATGTGATTGTAGGCAACATGCTGGGCCATTGAGGCACCTATGACGGGTTAATGGTGTGAGGGATGGTTATGGTGGGTTTTGAAGAAGGGATCCATCGTGGTTTTGATGCTTCAAACAAACTCCAATCAAATGTTATGGTGAATAAGATTCTGAAATCCTAATATGAAAATTAGGGAGATGGTAGGAATGGCATGACAAAGAAATTACTTTTCGAATCATGGGCAAAAATGTCATTTTGATAATTCTGTTATGTATTTGGGTAGTCCGTTAGGTCAAAGGATATGCATAAGTGCATATTTTCCAAACTTATGGACACGCATGTAGTTTCACCCAAACCTCAGGAAAATGAGTGTAATTAACCCTTGTTTTATATATATATATATATATATATATATATATATATATATATATATATATATATTATGTCCGCTACATTATGTAGCGGACAAACTAAAGTGTACAATGAATTGAACAGGCAAAGGGTGTTTTCGTCAAAAAAACTGTCTACTACATAATGTAGCAGACGGACTTAAAAAAATGAAAAAAAAAAAAAGATCTGGACCGTCCACAGATCGCGGGTGGACGACCAAATCGTGCTAGCAATTTAACCCAAGTTGCTAGCGCTCTTAACGGATCAGCTCCCATATATATATATATATATATATATATATATATATATATATATATATATATATATATATATTCTATGGTGAAACACATTCTATGAATTGAAAAAGAACATTTCTAAGTCTAGTATGACTAAAAACATCTCAATATAGTCTTGATTAGAGATCATATGGCATTTACTTGGGAAAGAGAGACTCTTTTAAAAATTCTTTGTTTTCAAAATGATTATGCTTACACAAAGTTTTTTACCAGATTTTTAATCGATTATGCTTCTAAAAGGACTTCCAGAGTCTTCTTTATGGGTTTCAAACAATAGTGGGAGCGAGTCGTTCAGGGTTATTGCCAAGTGATGGCGTTGAAAACCCGCAGACTAACGCTTGCCCTGAGTTTCTTCCCAAAAAGAAAACTTTGATAGTCTAACCTAGCATCCTGAGATTTAATCTAGTTGAAACCGACACTGCATCCTGAACCTTTGAAAAATGGAAATTTAACCCAGACTCTCTCTCTGGCCTTAAAGTTTTTGCTATATCCTCTTTGAATCATTTCTCTATTCCGCTGTGCATTTATATATACTATGCTTCATCCTCTATGGATCACGGTCCAACCGGGGACTCACGGATACCAGATGTCACTATGCCTCAGGCAGTTCCGCAAGGATTGACGATTGGTTTAACGAAGTGATTTCCGGCCAACCCCCCCCCCCCCCCCATTTTGGTATCAGAGCCATAAATCCTTGGCTTTGAAGAAAAGTTCATTTAGTAAAGGAGAATGTTAAGTAACCAAAGAGCAAGTAACCCCTTCTTATCAATTATCATGAGCAATCTACCTTTTAATATTCCAGCAAATCCTACATTTTATTTTGCTTTTACTGAAGACAATGAAGAATATGCTATAGATATTAGACAGTTTAATGTTTTTTATTCAGCAATAGATTATATTAACTCTATAAACAATAGCCTTAGATATTTTTTAGATTCAGGAAGACATACCATTATCTTAGATCCTCTTAAATCTTATCTAAATTATACTGCTCAGTTAGATCAGTTTACTAATAATATGAATGATTATTTAGAAAGAATGATAAGACATTATATAGCTCTTAAAGATAGATCAAACAATAACAGATACTTTACTAGGTATGCAGAACAGATTTTAGCAAGAAATACAACACCATAATGAGTAACTCTAGAAATAATCCAAGCACTTCTAGACATAGAGCACCTACTTATATTAGTAGAACAGAAGATCGTTTTGAAGCTAATTATATAGAATTTCGTAGATTTCTTGTAGCACTAGAAATTATCGATGATACAAATGACACTATTAAATTTCATATTTCAGAAAACACTCTTTCTTTAAAATACAATCCTTTAAGAAGCTATATTAGTACGTTCACAAATATTGCAGCTATAACAATAGGAATTAATAGCTACTTAAAACATATAGTAGATTTTTATATATATTATAAAGACTTTAAAAATAATAATTATTATCGTAGTGAATATACAAGACTTAGAAGTAATAGACCAAGTTTTGATAGATTTAGAGCCATAATAGAAAGACATGTAGCAACTGCTCTAGATCATATAACAGACCACATAAATTTTCTGCAAATAACAAGTGATATACACAGTACAGATTCTGATAGTTCTAGTAGTAATGAAGAACCTAATAGTCTACATTTGCCAGATTAATGTCAGATAGAAATTTAAATACTGAGCCTTATCAGGAACCCTTTAGTTTTGATGACATGATAAATAATTTCAATCTAGATCAACAAACTACTTTTGACATTTTAGACACTTTTAATAAATTCTTTACAGCCCTAGAAACAATCGATCATACAAATGATAGAATAAAACATTTTATAGATACGGATTCTATTACCTTATTATACAATCCATTATCTTTTTATATAAGATATTTTCTAAACTTAGACTTATTATTAGAAGAATTTGATATATTCTTTCAGCATCTTATAGGCTATTATATATATTTAAAATATCAACAAAATAATGCTTTATATTATACTGAGTTTCACAGAAGACTTAGCCAAATAGATGAACACAGAGCCTTAGAAAACCTAGGCGTACCCACAGAAATCATAAACAATATAGAAAACAACATGGAAAATTTAAAATTAGAATTAGATTTAGACTACGAAGATTACTTAAATTATAATGAAGACGATAATGATTATCCTTGGGATGATGAAGCCCTGGCTAATCTAGACAACACTCTAGGAGGGATATAAATGTCTACAAACAAATTAGAATATTTAAATCTTCAAACAGATACTAAGAGTTTAAAAACAATTAGAGAAAATTTAGATTATATGAAAGAAGTTTTTAAACAATCTATAGAAAAAAAACAAAACAGAATGAAACAAAAATAGAGATTCTCTTAGAAAAAATAAACAAACAGTCTGTAGAATATAAACAAGAATTAGATAAATTTAAAATAATGATAGAAAGAATAGAAAAACAAACAAATAAGTTAGATGAAAACTTAAAACATTATTTTAAAATACAAGGATTAGAATATAAATGAATACTTCAATGAATTACGAGGAATATCGTGACTATAAGCAAATTATCATAGACCAAAACAAATATATAACACCATCTGAAGGCATATCTAAAAATGTTATAGGAACTCCAAATGATCTAATTAATAGAAAACAAAATAATATTATTATAATGCTACTCATAAATTGTTTAGAAAAACTAGATAGAATAGAATTAAAAACAGATTTAAAACTTACTAGGCCTGACAAAGAAACAAATGTCAATATAGATATAGAAAATTTGTGCAAAAAATTGGATAATATAACAATAGACAAACCTAAAAAGAAGGTTAAAGTACAAAACAATTTAAAATTTCTAGTCTATGATAAGAAACAATAGTCATATCTTAGGAAGAGGAAATATAGAAGATAGAAATAGAACAGAAGTCCTAGCTACTGAAACAAGAAGTCGTAATGAAAATACAATGGGAAATAGAGTTCTTAGACTTTTTAGAACACCTTCAGCCCCTATAGTGTCATTAGAACAAATAATCGATATAGATAGACAAATTGACCAATTTAGACAGAACAGACTAGATTTAATCTCCCCACAAATTTTATATCAACATCATTCCCAATTAAGTCAAACAAGATTATTTATGCATTATAGAGAAACACAAAATAGATGTGTAGGAGAAGATGTAGCTAGTGTTAATCTAATACATCCAGATTCTGAAAATGAATTAATCAGAGGAAATTTTAATTTAACACATATAGGCTTAATTGTCATAGGAATAAAAGGTTTAACTAGAAGAGATACAGGAGCTAAAGTATTTCTAGCTATAATAGACGACAGATTTTCTAGTGAACAAGCTATAATAGGAGCTATAGAAGTAGATATGAACAACAATGGTGGCATATTTTATTGTGCACCAGATTTTTGTATAAATACTAGAGATTTTGCAAAAAACATTAAAATTAAAATAATGACAAAAGGTTATGAAGATTTTCAACAAGGTAAAAATCTTTTAATTTGCACTACGTTTATAGGAAAATTAACACAAAATAGAGGAATTAGACTCTTACCACCATATAAAGTAGATCCTTTAGAAAATTCAGGACAAGAGTGGCAAGTAGATAAATTACTTGAAACTAGCTCTAATAATAGTATAATACCCACAGATAACCTTTGGTATAGAAATGCATCAGGAAGAATGTCAGTTAGGTTTACTAATTATATAGAAGCAAACACCCACCTAGAAGACCAAGACATCCCAGAAGAAGTTGAAAATGTATAGTTATAAAGACTTTGATATCCTAAAAAAACTTAGATATAAAAGTTCTAAATCAAGCAGTAGGAACTACATGCGTAGAAAAAGGAATAAGTTTAGAACAATTACAGGATTTTATACGTCTTACAGAAGAAGAAGATAGTCTAGATATATTCAATCAACCTGAATATATAATACAATCAAACAATGCAATTCAAATCCCAGAAAGTCTAAAAGAACTAGACATAAGCTTTAAGCCTTCTAGAAAAATTTCCAGTATAGATGCATCATAACCTGAAACAAATTATAAAATAGAATTAGACAACAAAATTAACAATGCTCTAGATGAAATAAAAAAGATAAGACAAGAAGAAAAAATTCTAGAAGAAAATAATACGTTTTTAATAGAAGAAATGGATAATATATTAGAATCATTAGAAATAGATGACTTTAAAGAAAATATAAATCTAGATCAGCTTGAAACAAATTCCATAGATACGCAAATTATTACAAATAATGTAAAATTTAATTTAATGAATGAAGTACCTTACGTTCTTATGGAAGAAGGTGAAAATTCAGGAACTACTAATAATAGAAACAATGATGGGAGTAGATTCTATAGTACACAACCAAATATAAGAACACAATATTCTTATGGTAACATACCCAGAAATAGTACAAACATTGAGCATAACAAATCTGAAAGGCCTAATTATAGACCTAGAGGTAAAAGACATCCTTTAGAACAAAACTTTAAAATTCAAAAGGCAGCGGAACCTTTTATTTTAAACATAACAGCTGTAGATCCTCAACAAAGAAATAATTATATACAAGTATGGAAAGATGCAGTAGTAGTAAACTTTATAACTAAACAATCTGATAATTTAGAAACAGGAGAAGAAATGATAAGATATATGATACAATTTTTAGGTCCTATAGCTAAGGCCAATTTCGAAGAATGGCAAAAGGCATTTCCAGATGATTTAAAACAAATGGCAGATCTAGGACCCAATCCTTATAATTTTGTAAACACTATACAATTAATCTTAACATGAAGAAATCCTAACACAGGAGATACCCTAATACAAACGGAAGGAGCTAGAAAACTAGAACAAGTACACTTATATAGCTGGCATAATATAAAACCTTTTATGCAAGAATACTATTATTTTGCCTCACAAAGTGGCAATATTTATAGTCCAACTGTAGTAGATAAATTTCTAAATAAATTACGAGGAGCTTTAGGAAGAGAAATATACGAAACAATTAAAAAGATTTACAATAACCCTACATGGACACCTTCTTTAGGAAACATCTTTGAACATGTAATAGAAATATTAGTTTCTAAATGCACTAATATACAGATAGCCAGACAATTAAAAAATGAAACAAGTTTCTGCAAATAAATTTATACTCCACAGCACTATGGTCAAGAAGAGTCTAGACCTAAGTACAATAGGAGAACTTATAAAAGATATCAAAAACCTAGAAAAACATATTATTTAAGAAAAAGCAAAGCTAGAAAACCATTCTTAAACCCCAAACATAATAGAAAATATGATACTAGAAGAATATATAAAAACAAAATCACATGCTATTCATGTGGAGAACCAGACCATTTAAGTTCTAATTGTCCTAGAAGACATAACAACAATAACTTTAAAGCTATAATAGTCAATAATACTAATGAAAATATTTTAGAAGTAGACGAAACCCTTAGCGATACAGAAAGTATATATAGTATTAAATCTATAGATAAATATATAGAAGACAACCTTTCTATAAGTAGTGATGAAGAAGAAGAAAACCTTCCAGTAGAAACTACAGATAGATTAGATACCTTCATAAATTCTTTAAAAAAATACTGAAATATACAATTTCATGTTTAAACCCTTAGCTAACCAATTAGCTTTAGAAGAAGAATGTGTACATCAATGGCAAATAGAAAAAGGTTTAGATACGACACCATGCTATATATGCACTTGGTATCCTGCAATTAAAGTAAGATGTAAATGTGAGTTATGTTATAAAGAAGCATGCGTAAAGTGCATAAAACAAAAATATAATATAGATATTATCAAACCTAAAGAACTAAATACAAATAAAGACACTTACTATGATAAAAATGTTAATAGAAGACTAGAATTTTTAGAACAAAAAGTTATTCAGATAGAAGAAACCTTAAATCAACAACTTACAGAGAAAATAATTATAGGAGATAATAAACAATTAATTCAAGACATTCAAGACTTTAAAATAGAAAAATTCTGTACCCAAGCAAGATTTAATAATCTCATAACTACTAGAATACAAGTTAAACATTATAATAAATTAGTTGAGACTAATGCTATTATAGATACTGGATGTACTATCACATTAATAGACCCTAGTCTAATCAATCCTTCTTATCTTAAAACATTCGAAACACCTATAGTTGGAGTAGGATTTTCAAATACCCCAATATATTACTCTCAATATATTACAAATGCCTCTATTACTTTTCTTACACCCTGCAATACACAAAGTAAACATTATTATCTAAAACAAGGTTTTTGTGCACCTATTGCACATTCAGAAGGAAAGATAATTTTAGGAATAAATTTTTTAATAAATGACAATAATACTTTAACTATTACTAAAGACTTTATTCAATTAGCACAAAATGTCACACATACACCAATTAACATTGACACTCCATCAGAGTACGCTTGGAAGCGTGGTGGGAAATATGTTAATATAAAAGGCAAAAATAAAATATGTGAAGACTGTAGTAACGGAAAAACAAATTGCTGTTTAACTAATATAGATATAAGAAATGAATGTCTACAAATAGAAGAATTAGAAACTTCAGACTTAGAAGATGACTTTAACATAAATTCAGACCTAGATATTTATAGCCAAGACAAAGTTAGCTATAATTTAATAAGTTATTTTACAAACAAATACGATATTTTTAAAGCAATAGAAAGACTCCCTTTTATAGGAGAAGATCCTATCAAACGATGAGATTTAAACCAGATATATTGTAAGCTTGACATTATAAATCCAGATTATATTGTTAAATCTGCCAATATAGAAGCAAGTAGTTTAGATACAGATGATTTTAAAATGCACATTAAAGATCTAACAGAATTAAAAGTAATTAGACCCAGCAATAGCCCTCATAGATCTGCAGCTTTCATAGTTAGAAATCACGCAGAAATACTAAGAGGTAAAAGTAGAATGGTAATAAACTACAAAAGACTTAATGATAATATAAAAGACGATAGTTATAATATTCCAAACAAAACCTTCCTTTTAAGTAAAATTCAAGGCAAAAAGATTTTTAGCAAATTTGATTGTAAATCAGGCTTTTATCAAATTAAAATGTGGCCTGAAGACATTAAATGGACAGCTTTTACTACACCAGAAGGCTTATATGAATGGTTAGTCATGCCTTTTGGTCTCAAGATAGCACCGAGTATCTTCCAACGCAAAATGGATGATATTTTTAGACCTTATAATGACTTTATTTTAGTATATATTGATGACATTTTAGTTTGTAGTAAAAATGAACATGAGCATTTGTCTCATCTAGATTTAGTCTTTAAACTCTTTAACAAACACGGTTTAATCATTAGCAAGAAGAAGGTAGAATTATTCAAAACAAGTATAAAATTTTTAGGGATGGAAATAGGAAATGGCAAGATAAAATTACAAGAACATATAGCTAAAAAGATTTTAGACTTTCCTAATAAATTAGAAGGTTTAAAACAAATCCAGGCATTTTTAGGATTAGTAAATCAAGCTAGAATTTATTTTAAAGATCTTAGCAAATTAATAGGTCCTCTATACAACAAAACCAGAAAAAATGGGCAAAGACATTTTAATATAGAAGACTTCAGACTCATTAAAACTATAAAGGATAGAGTTAAACAATTACCAGACCTATATCTACCCTTAGATATAGATTATCTAATAGTCCAGACAGATGGATGCAAAGACGAATGGGGAGCAGTTTTATACTGGAAACCAAACAAATATAGTAATAAAAAGGAAGAAAGGATATGTAGATATTCTAGTGGCAAATATAAAGAAAGTAATCAATATTTAACAAGTTTAGATTATGAATTACTTGTTATAGTTTACGCACTAGAACATTTCAAAGCACTTCTAATTTCTAAATATGAGTTTTGTATTAGGACAGACTGTGAGGCCATAGTAAGATATAATAAGAATAAAGATTCCAGATATACAAATAGATGGTTAAAATTTATGACATCCTTAAGTAATTATAGGATAGACAAAATAGAGTGGCAACATATTAAAGGAGTTGATAACTCCATTGCAGACTTATTATCTAGAAAGATTTTATCTTAAGATAACTCTATACAAGTAAAAATAGGAATCAGACAAATCTCTTGTTTTATTTACAGATGGCATCTTCAGCATCAGCATCTTCCTCTACTCAGACAAGGCAAAATCAGGTAAATCAGACAAACCCTATTTTTTCTACTCAGTTCGCTAGCTACATAGACACCTTGGTAGAAATAGGATTAATTACAATGGCAACAACTTAGAAGTTATACACGCTGGTTCCAGGTTTCAAGTCAAAGATCATAAAATTGGCCCTTTCCCTGTTGACCAAAGAACACTCTTAGATAATATATGGCAATCATATATTAAAAAAGACAATGGATGGTTTGTCAACACAGTTAATGCTGTAGCTAATTACTTCAATAAACTAAGAGACACAAAAAAAATATAACTTTTATTGTGTTTTTAAAGGCAATATTCCTGGAATTTATAAAAGCTACCCTGAGGCAATGGTAGGAGGTGTCGGAAATGAAAGGCAACCCTGGTATAAAGGTACCATAACTTTTCAAGAAGCCACCACATTGATGCAAACCCATTACGGCCCAAACTATTATATTAGTCCAGACTGCCAAGATAAATTGATTACAGACACTATAGCAGATTGTGAAAATTGTAATACTTTAATTAGACATCATAATATTTTAAAAACAAGACAAGACCATTTACTTTTAGAAAAATCACATTTCGACATACAAATAGCCCAACTAAAATCCCATATACAAGTTATAGAGTTAGAAGCCAATGACTGGAAACAGAGATACACCACCCTTCTTTCTACCAGAAACCAGTCATCAAAACCCAATACTTCGGGGAATAAAGTAGTATCTAGTATGGATTCACAGGCTTCCAGTAAAGACAAATCAAGTCCTGTTACAGGTGGTAGTTTACTTAAAATTACTAAAAATCCCATGGGTTCAGGAGAAAGAATCCCTAGTCCAGTTTCACAGGCTACTGGTAAAGACATCTCAAGTCCTGATATAGTTGGTGTTTTACTTAAAAACACTGAAAATCCTTTGAATATGGGAGAATATATTCCTAGTCCAGTTCTGCAGGTAACTGGTAAAGACATATCAAATTCTGAGATCCCTTTCCATTTGGGCAAAATAGAATTACGAAGACTGAAGAGCAAGAAAGCCAAAAGACAAGCTCTGGCCATACAAAGTCAGGTAGCCAAAGTCCTAGCAGAGCTAGTCAACAAGACCCTAGCAACCAAGACGGAAGCAACATTGAGCAATTTTGAAGACTCATTATTTCAAGATGCTCAAAGGCAGAGTCCTAGCCTTATCACTACTTCCAGTGACTCATCAGACAAAACTGAAGACCAGACTCAAGATGACTCTAGTGAAAGACCGCTCAAGAAGTAAAAGAAGACGGCTATAAGCAATAATGGAAAAAGTAAAGAGGAATCTCCTTTTTAAGACATAAAGAAGACGTAAAGAAGACAAGAAAAGACACTGACTACATTATTTGAAGACAGCTAGCATCTACTTTCAGACAAAGACAAAGTAGGACGATAGAAGTGCCAGCACAGCCTATCTCAAGCATCTTTTAGGAGACTGTTCATGAAGACTTTAAGATAAAGTAAAATTGTAATGTAGTGTCTTAAAGTTTTTTCGTCCTATTGTACAGATGTAAAGTTTAAAAAATCATGTAAGGTCCTGTAGATAGCTTTCCCCTGCCTATTTAAAGAGGCAGTTTCATTTGTACAAAGACACACAAAAATTTCTATTGCAATCAAGCACTCCTTCGCTCAATTTTCTTTCTGCCTTCATATGCGAACTTACCTTTCTCTATAAACTTCACGATTTCAAGCAGCTCAAATACTTAGCATTTATTCAAGTAAGTCTCTTATTCCTTTAAACTTGTTTAACATTCTGGGGTGAAAACGCTCAATGGCGAAACACATTTTATGAATTGAAAAAGAACATTTCTAAGTCTAGTATGACTAAAAACATCTCAATATAGTCTTGATTAGAAATCATATGGCATTTACTTGGGAAATATAGACTCTTTTAAAAATTCTTTGTTTTCAAAATGATTATGCTTACACAAAGTTTTTTACTAGATTTTTAATCGATTATGCTTCTAAAAGGACTTCCAGAGTCTTCTTTATGGGTTTCAAACAATAGTGGGAATGAGTCGTTCAGGGTTATTGCCAAGTGTTGGCGTTGAGAACCCGCAGACTAACGCATGTCCTGAGTTTCTTCCCAAAAAAAAAACTTTGATAGTCTAACCTAGCATCCTGAGATTTAATCTAGTTGAAACCGACACTGCATCATGAACCTTTGAAAAATGGAAATTTAACCCAGACTCTCTCTCTGCCCTTAAAGTTTTTGCTATATCCTCTCTGAATCATGTCTCTATTCCGCTGTGCTTTTATATATACTATGTTTCATCCTCTATGGATCACGGTCAAACTGGGGACTCACGGATACCAGACGTCACTATACCTCAGGCAGGTCCGCAAGGATTGATGATTAGTTTAACAGAGTGATTTTCGGCCAACCCCCCCCCCCCCATTTTGTGGTATATATATATATATATATATATATATATATATATATATATATAGGGGGCCGATCCCTGTCTACCGGTGGAAAAATAAGATTTTTTCCCACCGAACCGCTGCTAATAGCAGTGGTTGGGTGTAAAAAAGAATAAAACCAATCGCAACAAAGTGTTGCGGTTGGAATTATTTTCCAAAGTCCACCATAGTTGACCACTAAAGTACAAAAAAGTACAAAAAGTCCACAAAGCCGCAATTGTTGACCACAAAATACCAAACAATTCTCCCAAGCCAACCACAACTCTTAGTTGTTGTCCCCCCCCCCCCCCCCTTCCCCACCCACCCTCCTCAATTTATAACCCCCCCCCCCACCGAATTTATAAAAAATAGCTAGAGCTAGATTTTGTCAAAGTTCAAAACAATGACCCTAGTTATTTTTAAAAGATCTATATCAAGAAAAAATTTCAGATTTTTCCAAAGAGTGCAAAAGGGTTAACTGATACGGGGATCCTTGTAACTTTGTAGTGTAATATAAAATATCAAGCTAGTGCGATTTCACGCGAAGCTTTTATGAGAACCCTAGGATGTTGGGAAGTTCCATTCCTCAGGAATTCGGGCCATTCCAAAGTCGTTAGCTATTTTTTTGGCCAAACGGCCTTTTACGCATTCGATCCGGACACCGGTTCGAGATTTTGCGGCGAAAAGTCCGCTTTCTAGATCAAGAATGAATTAAGGAAGCCTAAAATAGCGTTTCAAAGCACTTTTGAGATTTTCTGATGCCAGGGGCATTTTGGTAATTTGCTACCCCGAGAGGGGTATTTTGGTAATTTTACGGTGTTAAGTTTTTCAGAGGACTTTTCAGTCTAGAAATGTAAGTAAAACACCTGAAAGGTTGTTTTGAAGCTGGTTTGGGGCGTTAGGGTGACAATGAACCCCCGGGGGCACTTCGGTAATTTGCCGCCCATCGGGGGTATTTTGGTAACTTAATTAGACAGTTTTTTCACGAATTTATAAAAAATAGCTAGAATTAGATTTTGACAAAGTACAAAAAATAGACCCCAGTTATTTTTAAAATGTCTATATCAGGGAAAATTTGTAGATTTTTCCTAAGACTGAAAAGGGCTAATTGATACGGGGAACCTTTGTAACTTTGCAGTGTAATTTAAAGTATCAAGCTAGCGCGATTTCGCGCGAAACTTTTATGAGAATCCTAAGATGCTGGGAAGTTCCATTCCTCAGGAATTCAGGCCATTCTGAAGTTGTTAGCTATTTTTTGGCCGAACGACCTTTTAAGCACTCGATCCGGACACCGGTTCGGGATTTTTCGGTGAAAAGTCCGCTTTCTAGATCAGGAAACCTAAAATAGCGCTTCAAAGCACTTTTGAGATTTTTCTGATGCCAGGGGACATTTTCGTAATTTGCCACCCCGAGAGGGGTATTTTGGTAATTTTATGGTGTCAAGTTTTTCAGAGGACTTTTCAGTCCAGAAATATAAGTAAAACACCTGAAAGGTTGTTTTGAAGCTGGTTTGGGGTGTTAGGTGGCAATGAACCCCCGGGGGCACTTCGGTAATTTGCCGCCCATCGGGGGTATTTGGTAACTGAACCGGCTTGTAAAATTTCCCGAATGAATTTTAGTTCGGTCTGGGGTGTCGGACACCCAAAAATTTATTTTAAAGTTGTCCTGAGATGTTTGTTGGGGCGATGGCTGCCAGGGGGTGTTTTGCATAAGTTGGGGGCAATATATTCGTGATTAATTACTAATTACATATAATGTTTGCATTCACAGGTTTGGTCTTACGAGAGGCTACCCATAGGTCGTCCACAACCGCGGGTAGATTCCGATGAGACGTGGCCTAGGGTGTGGTCCTGGGGGCCTACGACTAACCGGAGGAGGAAACGGGTAGACCCTCACCACCATCTAAAGTTCTATCGGGGGGGGGGGGGACTAGAGATACTCGATGCATCCCAGGTGACGTGGCAACCATATGGCAAGATGATGCATCGGTTGGATGAGTGGTGCTGGCAACTTCCGGTGTCGTACGTGCTGGCAGGTTTGGTTCGGGTGCCGCTTATTCACTTCGAAGAATGTGAGTTTTAGATGCCCGATCGAGCTATGAGGCAAGCTGGTTGTCTGCAAGGGATACCAAAACCCGCGGTAGACATGCGGCCATACAGGAGTGGTCGAGGGCCGAACTTCGAGGTGGCTGATGCCTTGAATTTTTTGAAGAACGAGGTACAACAGTGGAATACATGGCAGGAAACGTATGATAGCCTTGTATCGCTGAAGCACGACGGCATCAGTACTGAGGACTACTTACAATGGTTTCTCAAGGTGACACGCATGAGGGTGAATCGCCCTTCCCAGGTGAGGAAGACATCGTATGCGCCACGTGAGGTCTATGACCAGTTCTGGGCATTGAGCATTGTAAGTCATGCTAGTGTTGTTTCAATTTTTATTTGCGCACCTTATCGCGCCTTATTGACCATGCCTGAAATGATTAGCCATATCTTCTATGCATGTTATTAGGTTGACCAGGGCACTGACGTGTTCAAGCAGCTGGAAGGGTTTGACTGGTTTGTTGCGCAGGCTCCTGACGATCTCAAGAGGTCCATTGAGAGGTACAAGACTGAAGTTCACAACTTTAGTCTTGCGTACCGGGGTTACCAAGAAGAGCCGTCAAGTCGCTTACATCCTGATGCGTACGACTCTCAGCCCCTGAGGGAATTCTGGGAGCCGTCTAGTTGCTTGCCTCATGACGCGTATGACTCTTTGCCCCAGAATGTGGTGTGGGAGCTGTCTAGTCGCTTGCCTCCTGACGCGTATTCGCTTGCCTCCTGACGCGTACGACTCTCAGCCCCAGAGTAAGGTGTGGGACCTAGACAGAAGCTGGCACAGATGTACAATAGCCTAAGGGAGGACGGACCTAGACGAAAGCTGGCACAGATCTACAGCGAGTACTTCACTGCAGTGGTTAGGTTTTTTATTTTTTAACCTTGGCTCATAGTATATTCTTCTTGTTAAATAGGCTTGATGACCTTTTTTATTGTTGGATGCAAACTACTATCCTCTCGCTAGCGTGCCAAGATTATTCGGGTGAGAACATCACCAAGAATTCGACGGTAGAGCCTTGGACGGTCGAGATGATACAGGACCGACCAAAGCAATATAACATTCATGATTGCGGGATTTACGTCCTCAAGTACATGGACTACATTGCTCGCTCGGAAGTGCTCAAATATACGTCGTGGACTAGGAAGGATGCCTTGACGTTGAGGACTAGGATAGCCTGGGAGCTGAAAAAGAATGAAGCTAGACGCCTTCATTACCATTATCCTAACTAGCGTGGCTAAGGTGCAATGAGCAAAGAACATTGAAAAAAAAATGTACATAATTTTTCGCAAGCATTTAATTTGGTGCTAAAGTGTGCGCAAATAGACCCTTCATAGGAAAACCTAAAAAATAACGTGGCTCCTTTTTCGCTGAAATACATAAGAATTGGCTAACTAGCTTGCCTGAGGTGCAATGAGCGAAAAAAAAAGTGACAAAAAAAATTACAACTTTTTTAGCAAGCTATGAATTGGGCCCTAAAGTGTGCCCGAATAGGCCCTTCATAGCAAAACCCAAAAAATAACGTGTCTCGTTTTTTGTCAAAATTCTTACAAATGGGATAACTAGCATGCTTGAGATGCAATGAGCAAAAAAAAAGTGACAAAAAAATTTACAACTTTTTTCACAAGCTATGAATTGGGTCCTAAAGTGTGCCCGAGTAGGCCCTTCATAGCAAAACCCAAAAAATAATGTGTCTCGTTTTTCGCCGAAATTCTTATAAATGGGCTAACTAGCGTGTCACGACCCGAACCCGCGAGCTTGGCACGTGACCGGCTGCAGACCCAATAGACTCCAACCGAGGGCTCTACCAGGCCTTACTTGCTAAAATCTATATAAGTAGCAATGAAAATTAAAACTTCTACAACTTTAATTACATTATCATATTTTTATTTAATACAATAACTCAAGCTAAAACTCTTCATAACTCTAATTGTCAACAACAAAATCTAAATGGAAAATCTAATTATCAGTGACTCATTCAAAGTAGTTCTCTGTAGCTCCACGCCAAATGCCCCTTCCTATGTTCCTCACCATCACCTTACTCTCAAACCTGAAATGATAAGTAAGGGATGAGCTTCCACGTGCTCAGTAAGTAACCAAAGATTCATCCAGGTGGACCATGGCATGCCAGAAAATAATTCACTTTAAATCATAGCAACATTTGAATCTGAAATAATAAAGTATTCATCCGGTAAATGAAATATAGTACTTGAAACAAAACTGAGGTATAAAATCATTAGCACAAAACTCATGACAACCAGCTCGATCCCAACATTAGCTCAAACGATATGCTGCGGTCAGCGTGCAGGCCCCACTGACTAGGGTCCGAAATCCCTCCTCCATCCGGGATAAAATTTTGTGGACGCAAGGGCGAATCACGAGCAACAATACTGTGCATCAACGTACAAGCCCCGTTGACCAGGGCCTGAAATCCAACTTTCCCCCGTGGATATAGGGCACAGCAATCGAGTAAACCAAAAACCCCCTTTGTGTTCATCGAACAAAATCACTCATCAATTGATTCTCAACCATCCTCACACCCTTTCAATAATCATCAAGATGTTCAATATTCACAATAACGTCAATACAAAACATTTCAAATATGAGTTCCATTTCAGTTTCTAGACAAAACATCGTTTACACGTTGGTCCGGTTTTTCTTTGACGAGAATAAAACACTAAAACCTTTTCGGTAATTTAAGCCAGAGCAGTTAAACGTACTTAAAACGGTCAATACTAATAAACAACATATTTTTAACAGTAGATAAATATATACGTCGCATATAAAAATACTTAGTTGAATGAAGGGTCACTTACTTGTCCCTGACACATTCCCCACGTCAAAATCTCCGAAGCGACACGATCATGCTGTAACATCCGATTCAAAGAACCTTCAATGCCATTCTTTTTATCTTCATGTTCCCAGCTTTATTATGACCCGAAAGCATCATTGATGATTCATGTTGGTTATTTCCTCAAACAACTCTGACGCCGCATCTGATCGCCTGCTACACAACCCTTCCAAAATCGTGCTCAGTTCACCATGCCATTCATGGCATTTCATCATTGTTTTCGAGCCTCTCTCAACTAAATTGAAGTCACTAACCCATTGAGCATGTCATATTGCTACAATATACACATCCGCACTCCTCATGCAATAGTGTCCCACATGTACTCCTGTTACACATTATTGTCCAGCCACAACCACGCCTACACAATATTCACACTTGCCTAAACACATGAAACACGTACACCTACCGGTGCGCGCACACAAAACTATTGTACCCTGTTACCTACCGACACAATCTGTATATGCACCTTGTACATAGTACACATACAAACATGCACGCACGCCCACCACCATCGTTGTTACGATTCCACATCCAAATAACCATCTCGTTCATTCCAATTCATTCACCAAGAGCAAAGGCACCCACAACAACCCATTTCAGAATTTATACATAGTGCTACCAAAATTCTTTAGTCTTAACTCATTAAATCAAATAATATTAAGTGTTATCACAGTCGCAACCGCCAAGCTCCACCTTAGATGCACCTCTAATCACCAATTACCACTAATCGGCCACACTCTCGATCACCGTTCCATTACCGAACTCACCGGAGGTAACATAATAGAAGCAACAAACCTTCTTTACCGCCGTGTCAAACTGCCGTATCGCTGCTGTCAACCATCATCACCACAAACCCATGGCTCCATTGCAATCACCGCCAATCTCATAGCAGAACCGCCGGCACAAAAATATCAGCCACCCTAATCTCCCTTCTCCATCGTAATGCAATCTCCTAAGCACCACGATTGCCAGTGCACCCAATACTAGTATCCCAATACCGTAATGCTCTGATACCATTTCTGTCACGACCCGAACCCACGGGTAAGCCCGTGTGCTAGGCACGTGACCGGCCGCAGGCCCATTCAAACACCTGTCAGGCCTTACTACAATCCTGTGACTCCAAAAAAATTCTAATTTAAGGACTTCAAAAAATTAAAATAAAACTCTCATTACATGTCTTTAAAACTTATAAATAAAACTCGAGGATACCCAAGCTCCTTACATCCGTTCAAGCAGAACGTAAATGAACTTAGACTAAAATGTTCGAATAGAGAACACTTATTATTCTAAAAGTTCTCTTCGGGCACTACTCCCCCGCGTGGCTCATACGGCTCCGCTTCCCTTAAGTCGTCACCTGAAAAATAAGGAATGAGCGAAAGCCTAGCAAATACACCAGCCATGTTCCTAAAATAAGTTTTGGAATTTTTTTAAAACATGCCATGGGTTTTCTTTCAACAAATCAAACATTCAATTATTGTCAACAAATCAAACCTTAGGAACACACATAATGTTGAAAATTATTTCCTCCAGTTGTGTTACAACGTTCAGTTACTAAAATACCCCCGGTGGGCGGCAAATTACCGAAATGCCCCCGAGGGTTAATTATGACCCCAACGCCCCAAATCAACTTCGAAACAACCTTTTAGGTGCTTTGCTTACATTTCTGGACTAACAAGTCCGTCGAAAAACTTAGCACTGTAAAATTACCGAAATACCCCAAAAAAATAGCTAACGGCTCTGGAATGGCGCGAAATCCTGGGGAATGGAACTTCCCAACATCCTAGGGTTCTCGTAAAAGTTTCGCGCGAAATCGCGCTAGCTTGGTATTTTAAATTAGACTGCGAAGGTACACGGTTCCCCGTATAAGCGTAAAGTTACAGTCTTTGAAAAAATTTGAAATTTTTACCTGATATAGATCCTTTGAAAATACCTAGGGTCTCTGTTTTGCACTTTGGCAAAATCACGCTCTACCTATTTTTTATAAATTCGTGAAAAAAACTGTCTAATTAAGTTTTCACCGTTGGCGACAATTACGCCCCCGAACCAGCTACAAAACAACATTTCAGGTTTTGTGATTACATTACAGGACTAAAAAGTCGTTCGGAAAACGTGGCGCGGGAAAATTACCGAAACACCCCTTGCGGGGTGGCAAATTACTAAAATGCCCCTGGCATCAGAAAAAATCTCAAAGGTGTCTCGAAATGCTACTTTATGCTTCCTGAGTTCATCCTTGACCTAAAAAGTATTTTACGGATCTTTCGCGCAAAAATCGGGAACCGGTGTCCGGATCGAGCGCTTAAAGGGCCGTTCGGCCAAAAATATAGCTAACGGCTCCGGAATGGCGCGAAATCCTGGGGAATGGAACTTCCCAACATCCTAGGGTTCTCGTAAAAGTTTCGCGCGAAATCACGCTAGCTTGGTATTTTAAATTAGACTGCGAAGGTACACGGTTTCCCGTATCAGTTAGCCCCTTTACAGTCTTTGGAAAAATCTGAAATTTTTACCTGATACAGATCCTTTAAGAATAACTAGGGTCTCTTTTTTGCACTTTGACAAAATCTTGCTCTAGCTATTTTTTATAAATTCGTGAAAAACTGTCTATATTTGGCGCCCAAAAAAAATCGCTATTTTGGAATCTATAAATGTAATACGCTGATTTGTATAAACCTAACATTGAATTATAAAGAAATTCAAAATACTTACTTGTTGTGACTTGATGTATTTAAAGAAAAATCTACCGATCTTCTAGCGGTTATCCACCAATCTTTTTGCGTAAAATTTTTGGTTTGTATTGTTGTGGAGATTATGTAGGTGAGGGGTGAAGTACGAAGGAAATGGTAAAGATGATAGAGTGCAGAAGAAGGGTTCGGGGGGAGGGGATTATAAAGAGAGAAAAGTGAGGAAGAGAGAAGAAAAAAGACAGAAAAAAAAACCCTGATTGATTGAGCGATCAAAGGCTGTGGCAAAAAAAAAAAATGGCAGAAGACTGGCTCTGAAGTGAGCTGTCTCTGCAAACAAAAAAAAAAGGAGAGAGAAAGACAGCACGTGGGGGGCATCACGGGGGGAGGGGGTGGGGGCATCACCCGGGGGGGCGCCACGTGGTAGGCGTGGGCGGGCAAGCCGCGGGGCTCCTTCACGCGGTTGGGCCACGTGGCAGGCGTGGGGGACGCCACGTGGCAGGGCCATCGCCCAACCGGGGCTCCTTCACGTGATTGGGCCACGTGGCAGGCGTGGGGGACACCACGTGGCAGGGCCATCGCCAACAGGGGCTCCTTCAGGCGGTTGGGCCACGTGGCAGGGCCATCGCCCAACCAGGGCTCCTTCACGCGGTTGGGCCACGTGGCAGGGCCATCGCCCAACCGGAGCTTTTTTATGCGTTGGGCCACGTGGCAGGCGTGGGGGACGCCACGTGGCAGGGCCATTGCCCAACCGGGGCTCCTTCACATGGTTGGGCCACGTGGCAGGGCCATCGCCCAACCGAAGCTTCTTCATGCGTTGGGCCACGTGGCAGGCGTGGGGGACGCCACGTGGCAGGGCCATTGCCCCAACCGGGGCTTCTTCAAGCGGTTGGGCCACGTGGCAGGGCCATCGCCCCAACGGGCGCTTCTTCAAGCGTTGGGCCACGTGGCAGGCGTGGGGGAAGCCACGTGGCAGGCGTGTGCTCGAAAAAAAAATTTTGTGGGAGCCACCCAAAAAAATGTTTGCCAACCGCTTCTCTTATATGCGGTTGGGCTAAAATATATGGTACCAATCGCGTGTAAGAGAAGCGGTTGGGCTAAAAAAAAAAAAAAATTGTTACCAACTGCTTCTCTTATATGCTGTTGGGCAAAAAAAATGTTAAAAAAAAAATGGTCACAACCGCATATAAGAGAAGCGGTTGGTTGGAGTGCTTTTTTTTGTGGGGCCCATGTCAAAAAGAAATCGTACCCAACCACTGCTCTTAGCAACGATTCGGTGGATAAAATTTTTTTCTCCACCGGTGGGTGTGGATCAGCCCCCATATATATATATATATATATATATATATATATATATATATATATGATTGTGAAGATGTAGTAGCTCGATCTAAGGTACTTTATATATGGAGCTGACATGTTGAGAGCGTTAGCAAAATAGGAGAAGTTGCAAACGCGATCTGGTAGTCCATCCCGAAAGATGGACGGCCCGGATCTTTTTTTTTTTGGTGTTTTTTTAAGTACGTCCGCTACATTATGTAGCGGACAATTTTTTTGACAAAAATACCCTTTGTGCCCATCCGCTACATTATGTAGTGGACTATCGAGACACTACTGTTCTGACTTTTTTTTAAATTCGTCCGCTACATTATGCAGCGGACAATTTTTTGATAAAAATACTCTCTGTGCCCATCAGCTAAATAATGTAGCGAACTTTCGAAACAGACTTTTTTTGACTATCTCTTTCTCTGTCCTTTCTTTTTTCTCTCTGTTCTGACACACTCGCTCCCTCTCCCATCAATTTTTTGACTATCTCTCTCTCTCTCTCTCTCTCTCCCTCGTTGTCCCCACTCCACTCCCTCATTCCTCATTTTCTTCTTCTTCAACAACCGAATAAATTCTTTTCATCTGTGCTTTGTTTTTCTTTTCATTGGGCTAGACTCGGGCTTGAAGCTCGACGAATAGTACGTGTGGAGCTCGGTTGGCCACGGCGGCGTCTCGCCGAACTACAGGAAACCGGTGGTGAGTTCGAGGAAGAAGCCGCTGGCAGCGGCGAAGAGGGCTGAGGCGCTGGTTGGGGGGACGGCGTCGTCACTGTCGGTGAACATACCGGACTGGGCGAAGATATTGAAGGAGTACTACAAAGACAACAACGCCGGAACATCGACGATGCTGTGGACGGCGAGGATCTCGAGGAGGGCGGCGATCGGGTGCCGCCGCACAAGTTCCTGGCGAGGCAGTTCGAGAGGACGAGGATCACCTCCTTCTCGGTGCACGAAGGGTTTGGGAGAGGAGGAGGATGAATGCTGAGCTTGTTCCAAACAAGATGGGAGAGGAGGATGAGAGAGAACAAAAAGATCTGAGAGAAAAGAAGAGAGAGAAAGAGAGAGATTCACAAGAGAAAGTGAGAAATTGACGTGAAAGAGAGATGTGTCAGAAAATTGTACTGTCTACTTGTCCGCTACATTATGTAGTGGACGTAACGGACTCTATCATTTCTGTCAGAACATTAAAGACAGAAAGAGAAAAAAGGTCTTAAACTTGTCCGCTACATTATGTAGTGGACGGACTCGAAGGGTATTATTGTCAAAAAAAGGCAAAAAATTGTCCACTACATAATGTAGCTGACGTACTTAAAAAAACGCAAAAAAAAAAAGATATGGGCCGTCCATCTTTCGGGATGGACGGCCAGATCGCACTTGCAACTTCTCCTATTTTGCTAACGCAACTTCTCCTATATATCCTATATATATATATATATATATAGGAGAAGTTGCGTTAGCAAAATAGGAGAAGTTGCAAGCGCGATCTGACCGTCCATCCCGAAAGATGGACGGGCCAGATCGTGCCTTTTTCGAAAGCTGTCAGTCGTCCGCCATACAGTATGACACCTGTACCGGACGACTGACAGCTAGGCTGACACCTTTTTGCCCCAACACTTAGAGTTTTTTTTTTCGGCCCTATGTACGTCTGCTATACTATATAGCGGACAGTCAAGCAGAAGGAAGCCTCCCCAACACTTAGTTTTTTTTCGGCCCTATGTACATCCGCTATACTATATGGCCGACAGTCAAGGAGAAGGAAGCCTCCCCAACACTTAATTTTTTTTTCGGCCCTATGTACGTCCGCTAAACTATGTAGCGGACAGTCAAACATAGCTAAGTGTTGCGGAGGCTTCCTTTTCCTTGACTGTCCGCCATATAGTATAGCGGACGTACATAAGGCCGAAAAAAAAAACTAAGTGTTGGGGCAAAAAGTTGTCAGCCTAAGGACAGGTGTCAGCCTAGGGACGTCCGGTACACAGTATCGCGGACGTCTTTTTGGCTGTCTCCCATCAGGACTTTAATGTCCTCCGCCATACAGTTTAGCGGACAGGCGCGGAGGGGCAATTTGGTAAAAAAAACCCGTCCGCCATACTATATGGCGAACGACTGACAGCTTTCAAAAAAGGCGCGATCTGGCCCGTTCATCTTTCGGGATGGACGGTCAGATTGCGCTTGCAACTTCTCCTATTTTGCTAACGCTCTCAACGGATCAGCTCCCATATATATATATATATATATATATATATATATATATAGAGATATATATATATATATATATATATATATATATATATATATATAGGGAGCTGATCCATTGCTCGCGTTGGCAAATGGAGTTAAGTTGCCAACGCGATCTGGCCGTCCACGCCCGATCTGTGGACGGCCCAGATCTTTTTTTTGCACTTTTTTTAAGTTCGTCCGCTACATAATGTAGCGGACGATTTTTTGACAAAAATACCCTCAAGCAGTACAGTACAGTGCTCGTCCGCTACATTATGTAGCGGACAAATAATGTGTTACAACTTTTCTCTTTCTCTCTCTTTTCTCTGAACACTTAATATGGAGCTTTGTTCTCTCTCTCTCTCTCTCTCTCTCTCTCTCTCTCTCTCTCTCTCTCGCATCCTCATCTGCAGTTGGGTGATGCCAACATGCTCGGAGCAGTCATCTGTGAGACCCACGAGGCTGGTATGAGTGCAAAATCCCTGGCCGATCTGCGCCAACCATCCAAGCTCCAGATCGCGGTGGCACAGATCGGGAGCTGGACGGTGTTTGGGCGGCGCTTAAGCATCACCTACTCGTCGTCGTTACCCATTGCCGATGGTGGAGGAAGATATGCGGCCGCGACTGTTGAAGGCCCACGGTGGTGGGTGCCTGACTTATGCGCGGCGCCGGCGCCTTGCTGGAGGACACGCCACGGTGGCGACTGCGCTAGGATTCGGGATTTGGCGGCGTCGCTGTCGGGGGCCATGACAACGAGCTCTCGTATGGTTGGCCTTTCGCGATGGAGTTGAGTCTCGTGTACTCAGAGATGGGCTGACTGATTGTGGTGGATGGCGCGGTGTCAGGTGAAGCTGCGATGATGCGGCCCTGCCGCCTTGCCGAAGTGTTTGACACAACGGCGGCAATCAGATGCTTCTCCGGCAACTTCACGGTGATTGCGGCGGTTATTTGGTGCCTGGACAGAGAGAGAGAGAGAGAGAGAGAGAGGAGATGATGGGCAAAATTGAGCATCCATCATCCGCTACATAATGTAGCGGATGGGTTTTGCAGCTTCTCTGTAAAATAGTCCGCTACATTGTGTAGCGGACAGATGTAATCGGGATTGAGGGGTATTTTTGTCAAAAATATTGTCCGCTACATAATATGGCGGACAGACTTAAAAAAATTGCAAAAAAAGATCTGGGCCGTCCACAGATCGCGCGTGGACGGCCAGATCGCGTTGGCAACTTAACTCCATTTGCCAACGCGAGCAATGGATCAGCTCCCATATATATATATATATATATATATATATATATATATATATATATATTATCCAATCTCCATGGCAATCAACTGTTGCCAACTCGAGGGTTAATTTTAATGGCCAATTCTCACCTTTTAGCATTAGCAAATTAAGGCTTTTGTGTGCTTTGGTGACAGTTGTGACAAACAGTTACTAACAGTTGTATCTCTAATGCCAGAAATGAACTTTTAGCAATACTTGCTAACCAACAGTTCTAGCGAAGTTGTCTTGAAATTTGAGATGGCCTGTCTCTAGGGGCCCATAGCCAGTTGGGATTAGCTTACAAACGGAAATAAATGGGGTCACAATAATGATTAGCATTTGGGTAGCTGTAAGTTCTTCAGGGTACAAAATGCAATCCCACCCCAACCCCCAACCCATCCCTTTCTATTTTTGGAATTGATGTTGAAGAGTCAAATTCACATTAACAACGATGGTGTATTAGGTTTTCGATTTTGCTGATACATATCGAGGATCTTACAATGACAGCATTGGGCAGTGGGTGTGCCCATTTTACTGCGATTATAGCGGTTACCAGGTAAATTTTTTCTTGGTTGAATCATAAGTGAAGTTTTCTAGATATGATAACTCAAGGTAATAAGACTTCTATGTACAGTGCTAAGCATTTTGTTTGGCAATACAATACAGGATGAATTGCTGTGGGCAGCAGCATGGCTACATAAAGCTACCAAAGCGACATTTTACTGGACTTATGTCACTGAGAACATACATAATTTGAGCAGCTTCACAGAATTTGGATGGGATGCAAAGCATGCTGGAATTAACGTACTCATCTCCAAGGTAGTCACATTAATTTCACGAGTTTGTGCAGATAGCCTTTCTTAGCGTGATCTAAACTTTCTGATCTCATTTTGTTAATTAACAGTACGTACTAGTTAACAGCTTGGATTTTGTTCCCTTCCTTCAAAACGCGGACAAGCTTGTATGTAGCATATTGCCTGAATCACCAACTTTAGGAGTCGAATATTCCCCAGGTATTATAGTGAGTCCAATTTCTGAAGATAGATGGTAAATCCTTCTGTGTTTGGTTGAATGCCACATAAGTTCGGAATGGCAAACTTTTTATGGCAGGTGGGCTTCTGTTCAAACCAGGGGTTTGTAACATGCAACATTCAACCTCTTTATCCTTTCTTCTTCTAGCATATGCTCGCTATTTGAAGAGCGCAAACAGAGTGGTGCAGTGTGATAATGTTGTTGCCACTCCGTCAAGGCTTATACATTTCGCAAGAGGCCAGGTATGCATTATCATATCGATGATGTATCGAAAGTAAAATTTGCCACTAAACGTAAAAGGCAAGCTTGTCAGTGGCTACAGCATGTAACTGACCAACTCTACTGTTAGAAATTTTCTAACTCCAGATAAAACTAAGAAATGTATATGTGACAATGCAGGTGGATTATATACTGGGGAAGAATCCACTGAATATGTCATACATGGTTGGATATGGAAGAAAATTCCCTCAGAGGATACATCATCGTGGTTCTTCATTGCCTTCAGTTGATCAGCACCCAGAGCATATTGACTGTAAAGGGGGAACGCCGTACTTCTCGAGCAACGAGGCTAATCCAAACTTGTTAATTGGGGCAGTTGTAGGAGGACCTGATATCAATGACTCGTATGCTGATTCTCGAGCTGATTTTGCACATTCAGAGCCAACTACGTACGTGAATGCACCTCTTGTTGGCCTCTTAGCTTACTTCAGAGCACACTCGTGACAGGACGAAGCATTCTGTATACAAAAGTACAAAGTGACCTTGTTTTGGTTCTGTCTGTTTTGTATATTACAATGGCACTGGCAATAACTGTATATATATTCAACTTGGTGAGAAGAGAAGTGTAAGAGCAGTTCAAACAATTGCCTTCTCCTCCCACTGCAGTCCTTCAGCAAATTGGTGTTGAGAGATATAAACTCCAAAACGGGTATCAATGTCACATCGGGTAAATAATTAATAAGATTTAAATATATAAGCCTTGTATGCCTCTCCCCTCATTGCCAATTGATTTATTTTTTGAGGTGGATGCTTTCACAATTGGTACCCTCAATCCCATGAAGATCGTGCAATAAATGAAAGCTCTAGATTGGACTTAACAAACTGGGAAGCGGGTAGGAGATGGGGAGGTCCAACTTCTACTTTGTATTGCTGTTCTTGTGCATATCAGAAGTTGTGTGTGGATGCATGTGAGCATGTCTAAAGCAGTACTGCTACGGTTCTATTATGATTTCATAAGAATGTCACCAACCGTATCTAATGACTATAAACGTTGTGACAAAAAAAAAAAACGGCTGCACCAGATCTGTTCCGTGTTTATGTTACGATGATTTCCCTAAAGACAAACCAAGCTTCAAGCCTCGAGCTCTGGCTTACAAGTTTTAACATGTTTTCATTACTTTCTCCTCAAGAGGTTAAGGGAGAAGGTAAACAAGTAAAAATGTTCTTCCTTATTAAATTTCACAATTAATGGTTGGGGATTGTCTTGGTAACTAAGAAATTATTGATTGAAACAGTTTCACCAGCTACTTTTGACTACAAAGTAAGAGCACGAGTATCTATGGATTGGACTACTCCTGAATACATAGTTATAGATTCGATGACTTTTAGCTTTCAATATTGAGTTGGGGTAAATTGCATAAAACCCCCTAACGTTTACACCCGGTTCTCACTTAATACTCCGAGGTTTCAATTTAAACAATTAACACCCTAATGTTGAGAATTGGTTCCAATTGGACCCAAAATTATTTTTTCGTTTAAAAAGAGGTGGATGGCCGTCCACCTTGAGGGGCATTTTAGGTAACCCATATTTGGTGGTCTATCTCTCACTCTCACACACACACACTGAAACACAGACCCACCCACAGACGGTGGTGCTCCCCACCCTCCCCCCACCAGCACACAGAATGTCTATCGCATCTCTCGCCCCCCTCCCACCCACCTCAATCGAGTCCTAGATTTCATTGTTTCACCCATAATCTCTGTTTTGCTTCCCTTCTTTGGATTCGCGGTCATCGCCTGTTGACAGCTTGATTTTTCGGTGCATGTAGTGAGTGTCGGTTTCTTTAGCAGGTTGGCGATGGGTTTGCTTAGCAGATCTCTGGTGTTTTACTCAGCTGGCCGGCGGCGGTCTTTGCCATGTTCGTCGCCGGCAGTTTAGTTTAGGGCTCCGGCGATTCGTTTTCTTCCATCTAATTCCAGTCGTCTTCCGACGACCTTGTGTTGGGTTGTCAGGCGTTGTCACGGTGCTTTGCCAGTAACCGACGCCACCGAGTTGTGTGTGCGTGATTGTGTGTGTGAGTGGCTTGTGTGTCTGTGCCTGTGTACGTGACTGTGTGTGCCTCTGTGTGAGTGTGTGTGTGCACTGTGTGATTAGGGAAGATGCTGGGGGTGCATGTTTAAAGGAAATGGTGTGGGAGAGAGGGGTGCACCACCGTCTGTGGGTGGGTCTGTGTTTCAGTGTGTGTGTGTGTGTGTGTGTGTGACGAGAGAGAGAGAGAGAGAGAGCACCAAATATGGGTTACCTAAAATGCCCCTTAAGGTGGATGGCCATCCACCTCTTTTTAAACGGAAAAATAATTTTGGGTCCAATTGGAATCAATTCTCAACGTTGGGGTGTTAATTGTTTAAATTGAAACCTCAGGGTCTTAAGTGAGAACCGAGTATAAACGTTAGGGGGTTTTATGCAATTTATCCATTGAGTTGATACGTAATTTGTTAAACTGTCAAACGGTTTGAGAGTTTTTTAAAACTCTTAATCAATGAAATTTTCTATTATCTACCAAATAATAGAAAAAAACTTAATGGCGGGGGGATAAATATTCATGTTCCTTTTACTAGGTTCATACAAGTCAATGTGTAAAATCTTTTAATTACTTTTATTTTCATATTTTTGGTCAAATTTGCTTATGTAACAATTTCTAATTCAGTTCATGAAATCATAAAATTCCAATTGGTACTCATCTAACTCACCCCAGAGATATTATCAACCTCTTGGAATTTGCTCCACTCTATGATCGAGTGAAAGACCAATGGTATTAGGTTCAATTTTGGACATTACTCATACTAAAAAATATTTTTTTTGCATATTTTGTTATGCCAAAATTAAATGATGATGTCAAAAGCATCCCTTTGCCTGCTTATGCCAAAACGTAAATGAGTTGTCGAGGTTATGCAATCTGGAAATCTGGTGGGCTAATTAGTGGTCGAGGTTGTGCAAGGGAGATGTGATTGCAGGTGGTCGAAGGCGACAGACAGCGAGGGACTAATGTGGGCCGGTGGTTAATCACGGTGATGTTTATGAGATTGACGGTGATGAGATCTGCAACTATTGTAAAGATGATGGAGAAAATGAAAGGAATATGAGAAAAGAGAGAGAGAGGTGGTTGTGTAAGGGTGAAGTCACGTAGAAAAGGCAATAAAAGGGAAAACCAAAATGGAAAATTTTAAAGGACAACATAAAAAGTTTGGTCACTATTCGGCAACCCATATAACGAGAATTAATTGTTATTAAATATTTTTAATAACTTTAATTTGCTGGCTCTAAAAAGTACTGTTAAGTATTATCACTGAAAGTATTAGTATAAAAGTCACTAAAATATTTTAAAATTATTAATAATCACTACACTTAAAATAAATTTCCGGGCAACCTGGTCATTCCAAGCAATTTGGTAGATTTTTAACCTACAAGGGAGGGCAGTGTAATGTTTAATACCCTATGGAGTTTGAGTGTAATAAACTCAAATCTCAGTGGTGTTGAGTGTAATTAACCCAATCAAAATCTAAAACCCCAGGAGTTGAGTTGTCGTGAGAGAGGAGAAGCAGAGACGAGAGAGAAGAATGCAGCAGAGGAAGTCTGGAAACAGCACTAGTAGACCAACCGGAACGGATGGCTCCGATTTTTCATACCGAATGGTCGTCGATTCTAGTATGCTTTTGCTTCTTCGTTTTCACCTTCAATTGCGTAAAAACTTCTACCTAGGGTTTCAAAATTGTACATATCTGTAGTAGTCTTTGAATCAATGTTGGGTTTTGATTTTCATTAGGATATACAAAGGTTGCCCTGGGGAAATCACGCCTCTCTCTACTGATCTTCGCACAGGTACCTCCTTTTGATTATTTTCGCGTGATCAAATAAAGTGGTGTACTTGTAACCAAGTCCTTTCACAAGTTGGAATTGTAAGAGATGGTTACCATTTTTTATTTTGGAAAATTATACTCCCTTCGTTCTGTTAAATTTATTGACTTTTTACAAATTTCCCAGGTCAGATTTAGTGCATGTTGATGTTGTAGTGTATCGGAGAGACACTACAGCTGCCAGAACTGGCGATTTGACAGGTTTTAATGGAGTTTTGGCCTGAATTTTCTTAACATGGGTTATAGCGACAGAAATTTGGGAGGAGAAAGAACAAAGTCTGAGAGAGATAAAGAAATTCACGTGTATTCATTAACAAATATCATAACATGCATCTGATGCCTTCCTCACCTTTTGAAGATGGTTACAAGTTCAAATTTACAGACGAAAATTCAAAAGTAAGATAGGCGGGAGGCAGGCCAATTTAACGTTGACGCCTCAACGAAACTGCTGCCTTAACGGAAAATTAAGTAAGGCCTAAAAAGCTGCCGTCTTGAGTGAATGGACAACAATGCTCCTGTCTCCGTTTTATTCTTCACCTAGCCGTTACTCCCTTCACGACCGTTGTGGCCGTTGACCAGGCAACTTGATCCTCTCCTTCAGTCCTTGTGTTGGCTGTTCATCACCTGCAATCAGAACATTCCCTTCCCGTTCGTTTGACCCTTGCCCCTAGGGTCATAATTTGGGGCATTTGACCATTGAATCAAGACCTGTGGAGCATAGACAGCAGCCGACAAACCATTCACCGGTCTTGAATGGCTATTGGTTCCATCAATGGCTGGCCTTGGTCTCCTGCTGGTGCCAATTCAATGGAAGGATGGGCTTGGGGCCAATTCTCTTCTTGAGCAGTGAAACATGAAACACAGGGTGAATTAAGGAGTGGGAGGGCAAGCCAAGTTTGTAGGCAAAAGGTCCCACCTTTGCAAGAACTGGATAGGGTCCATAGAACCTTGGTGAGAGTTTGAGATTGCGCCTAAGAGTGATGGAGCTCTGTCTGTAGGGCTGGAGTCTCAAATAGACCAGATCTCCCACTTCAAATAGCCTTTCTGTCCTGTGTTGGTTGGCATACTGTGTCATCCTTGCTTGAGCAGCTGTGAGTTTGTCTTTGACAGGTGCAACGTATGTCTCGGCTTTGAGGTACTGGTCAAAAGCTTGGTTATTAGTGAGCCCAAACTGTTGTAGATTCATGGCCTTTGGTGCATAACCATATAGTGCCTCAAATGGACTCATCTTGAAGGGCACCGTGGTAAGTGGTGTTATACCATAATTCTGCTAATGACAACCATTTTGCCCAGTGCTTGGGCTTGTCACTGGTCATACACCTTAGTTAGGTTTAATATACCTCTTAAGCCAAATATTTTTTACCTTCTTTCTCAGTGTGAAAGGCAGTGCTAATGTCCGATGTTGTACCGAATAGTTTGAACTTTGAACAACTTTTGCCAAAATGGGCTGAGAAAGATCTTGTCTCTGTCAATTGAAATGGTAATAGGGACGCCATGTTGCTTGACAACTTGATTCATGAATGCCTGTGCAACCGCCTCAGCTGTGAAGGGGTGAGTGAGGCCAACAAGTGAGCAGTTTTGCTCAATCCGTCTATGATCACCATATAAGAGTCGTTACCTTGAGATTTCGGTAGGCCTCAAACTGGTTAAAGTAGCGATCAACTGCATCCAGTTTGCACAGGTCGGTTAAATGGAGTAATCCCACTCCCATGAGCCGTGTCACAAAATCTAGCATATCGGTCTTGGACAAATGTGTCCCAATTGACCTGTCATTTGGATAATTAATGTTGAAACCAATTGGATGCCTTCTCTTGAAAGTCCACAGCAACGTAAGCTACTCTATAATCTGGACTTATTGGATGCAATTTAAAGAAGTACTCATCCTTACACACCCATCCACGAACATCTTGTCCATCAACTTGGGGAATTTAATCCTTGGCATATAGTTACCTGCTGGTGTGTCTTGTGATGGTGGAGGTTCCGCTGTTTGAGTTGAGCCACTGATGTGAACACCTGGTGAGGGCTCACGGTGTTGATTGTTGGGGAGCCTCTCGAGCTGTGATTGGATCTGTGTGAGGACGGCGATATTGGTGGTAACCGCGGCGGTAAGGCCAGTGAATGTGCTTTGAATTGAAAGTCGAGCATGTTGATTTGGTCTTTGGTTTCTAGTTCCTTTTTGGCAACCATAGTAGTCGGGATACATTGGACCAAAGCTCCAGGATCTGGAGTTCTGATACCACTTGTAGTGTATCAGAGAGACACTACAGCTTCCGGAGCTGGCAATCTGACTGGTTTTGTTTGGTTGGAACTTTCTTAGAATGGGTTATGCAACAGAAATTTGGGAGGAGAAAGAATAGAGCCTGAGAGAGAGAAAGAAACTCACGTTTCTTTGTTGACAAACATGATCTCTTCCTCACCTTTTGAAGGAGGTTACAAGTTCAAGTTTTTATAAACGGAAATACAAAAGTAAGATAGGCTGGAGGCTGGCCAATTTAATGTTCGCGCCTCAACGAAACTGCTGCCTTAACAGAAAACTAAAAATAAGGCCTAAACCTTGCCGTTGTGAGCGAATGGACAACAATACCCTTGCCTCTGTTTTATTCTCCACTTAGCCGTTACTCTCTTCATGACCTTATTGTGGCCATTGACCAGGCAACTTGATCCTCACCTTCAGTCCTTGTGTTGGCTGTTCATCACCTGCGATCACAGCAATTTGTGAACACTGACCTAGTTTGACTTGCCATGCAGTTTATATTTAATATATGGTGGCTATTTGAGTTCAATTCGAGATTTACATGGTACTAAATCTGTCTTAGGAATTCATGAAAAGCCAAAGGGGAGAATCCAATGGAACGGCTGTAGTTCATCTTGTTGTTTCGAGGTTGGGATCGGAGTATCTAAACATTGAATTGACTTTGATATTGCAATTACAGATTGAATGAGTATTTTGTTAGTCTACGAACGATGAGTGAAGTCAATGTATACATGTGTAGTTTCTATTCTAAGAATTTGCAAAAAGCTAGAAAGGGAAAAGATTATGGAACGGGGAAGTAGTGTTCTTTCTTTTTTCCTTTTCTGCAAGAGCAAATAGACTAAAATGGAGGGACAGAGGGTAGTGTGGTCAACAATCCGAAAGTTTTTCCCTCGTAAAATTGGGGCTCAAGGGAAGCTTGGGTTCAAAGCACTCCGCTGAAGTAGCCGATTAAATAAGGCAGCCCAACACATGAGGTTCCCACCGTGGTATGGTCTCAAAGGGTTGATGTGCACAACCTTAACCTGCTTTGTGGAGAGCTTATTTTCCAACGTCCGATTCCTGACCTACAGAGGCTCACCCTCTTACTCAGTTCTGTCTTTGAGACAATTTGGAGTAATTTTTCTTGTTGTGTTAACATTTGCAAGAAACATATCTTTTTTTGCCGTTTTTGGTCAAAATTTTATTACATTGTCAACTTCGACCAGCTGTGATTTGTATTAATCTGTGGTGTAAACTTTGTTCAAATGGCTTTTTAAATATCTTTGGTGGCTTGGTATGCTTTACATGTCTTCTTCTTGTGGTTTCCCTTTTCTATTGCAGGCAATTTTACAGTTGATTGAAGCGGTGAACATATTTTATGCGACATCAGAGAAGGGGAGTCTTGACCGGCTGGCTGTTTCATCCACAGTTCTTTGTTTTATTTCGCTGATTTTTGGAGAATTGGGTAATTGTCTTTTTCCTACGAAAGTTCCTTCAGGTTGTGGGTTCGCTATAAGTAAATCACTTTCATTTCCTATTTCTCTCGTGATACTGAAGGTCGCAAGCGCAGCCGAGCCCTCCTTTTGAGGTTTTACATTATTGTATCATCTATTGGGATGCTGTTCTCAATTGCCTGTGCCCTTGGGGGTAATCTTTCGTTTAAGGTAAGAAGATTCAAACTTCCCCAGGTTGTGTTTAATGTCAGCATGGTCAGTTGTCCTCCTGGCAACATGTTGTGTTTCTGCATGTTGTGGTTTCTACTGTTACATTTGACATAAAGATAAAGTAGACAATTCAGATTCAGAAAGGTCTTCAAATTAAGAAAAGAAGTTGTGCAAAGATAACCTAGAATTAGAAGACACGTGGCTTTTGTTTAAAGTTGAGGGAGATTATCAACGGTTAAATAATCCCAGCTCTTGATCTTTTGCATGCTGCAGCATGTTTATTTGCTGCACACATAGAAACACGTGCAAACCTCTCACTTAAGAGCACTGTAATTATTGATTCCAAAAGCTAAAAGGTTAGGATACCTCCAGAACATAGTGGTTAGTATTTGTCATCTGAAGCTGGCATTGGAGAGTCAGACACAATGTGTATCAAGACTAGAACTATATAATTGGTTCAGTTGTGACTTTGGCCTGCAGCATATAGATTACTAAGCCATACATGTTTATGGAATTCTACAACAAAGCATTCGACTATAAAGTGCCTTGAAGCCTCCAGAGTTACTCAAATTCTATCCAACTTAAGTAGTGATGAATTTAATGGTGTAATAACAAACAAAATAGAACCTCCACCTATAAATCAGATTATTATTACTTCTTAACAGTCATTACCATTGGTTATTAGATATTTTTTATATATTGACCTGGTCTTTGTGGTCTTTGTGTTTTTATGGTTGTAATATATTCTATGTCTCCAGACTCCAATTATGCCTAATGTATATGCTAAAGGGAGTTGGAGACCCCAAAAATTATGTATGCTGCTTATATTAGCTATTCCACATCAGATTTTGGTCCAAATTTGCTTTTATAAACTTAGTGAGAAACATTTTGTAATATATAGTTTTTGGACACCCCCCTCCAAACAGGAACTTGCCTTTCAGGTTTTCATACTTGGGCTAGTTTTCTTACAGCTATGTAGGGAGATGGAAAGAATTACCTAGGGATATGTTAACCACCATTTCAGATACATTAGATTGTATACTGGATAGAAAACAGATTCTGATAATGTACCTCAGGAATGACTTATTATTCTCCACATTTGTTGCCATCTCCAAGGAAAAAACAACTCATGGTGACCGGTAAGACGGTGAGATCACCTATATGTTAGTTTGAAGAGATGACACTTTCATGTATGTTGGTCACTTTTTTACATACATGTGGGGTTTAGACTCTGTAACGAAACTTCATAGATGTTTAGAAGTTTAATAGTTGTGAGGAATTGCTGAATGACATATAGGTTATTCAAGATTTGGGTGGCTGGGAGACGAAGAAATTTGAAATTTTTAGGACAACTGGTCTTCTAATTGGTGAGTTCCATTTCCTTTCGCTGGGTAAACAGTTACATGCATGATACACTTGGCATATGTTCTGATGGCCCTTGTAACCGTGTCTTTTGTATCTTTCAGGATTTCTGGTACAGATATTATCGATCAGTACAACAGTTTCTCTAATTGGTAATATGTCTCCTCCTAAGAGAGCTTCTTGACGACTTGTTGTAACTTTAAAACTATACGTCATGTTTTTTCTCCATTTTTGTGGCTTCCTTGTTCTCTGCATTCTGTATCACATTGGATACTACATACATCAAAAGATGCTTTGATTACTTTCCACTAGCATATTGTCGTATGTTTCTATATCTCCACGATTAGGGAAACCGCTCTCTGTCGTTGTTTGACCCTAAAGTACCAGTAATATTGTCATAGGATTTGCAGTTTCTGTTCAGATTGTTAACCTCACTTCGAATTTGTCCAATTAATGATATGGAAATGTCAACATCTTTTTTGTAGAATTATTGGTCTATCACCTTGTGAAACCCGTAGTAGAAAATAAGATTTGGGGGGCTGAAAATGAAGAAAGAAACACAAACAGCAGGAGCTTAATTAAGCACGGTTTACAGTAGAAATGAAAGTGTTGTGTGTCTGTACGAGCGTGCGATTAAGTTTGTGGGGTGTGATTCTTAGGTGAGGAGACCACAACACGTTTTTCTTAGGGCCATTTGTAACCTTTTATCCTTTCAAATATTTATTAAAATTTCCACATAAAAATCTCCAACATGAGGACATATAATCCTCTTTGCACTCGGGGGACATATAATCCTCTTTGCACTGTGATTCCATGGTTTAGTACCCATAATCCTCTTTGCACTGTGATTCCATGGTTTAGCACTGTGATTCCATGGTTTAGTACCCATAATTTTAGTACCCATAACTATATATTACAAAATGTTTCTCACTAAGTTTATAAAAGCAAATTTGGACCAAAATCTGATGTGGAATAGCTAATATAAGCAGCATACATAATTTTTGGGGTCTCCAACTCCCTTTAGCATATACATTAGGCATAATTGGAGTCTGGAGACATAGAATATATTACAACCATAAAAACACAAAGACCACAAAGACCAGGTCAATATATAAAAAATATCTAATAACCAATGGTAATGACTGTTAAGAAGTAATAATAATCTGATTTATAGGTGGAGGTTCTATTTTGTTTGTTATTACACCATTAAATTCATCACTACTTAAGTTGGATAGAATTTGAGTAACTCTGGAGGCTTCAAGGCACTTTATAGTCGAATGCTTTGTTGTAGAATTCCATAAACGTGTATGGCTTAGTAATCTATATGCTGCAGGCCAAAGTCACAACTGAACCAATTATATAGTTCTAGTCTTGATACACATTGTGTCTGACTCTCCAATTCCAGCTTCAGATGACAAATACTAACCACTATGTTCTGGAGGTATCCTAACCTTTTAGCTTTTGGAATCAATAATTACAGTGCTCTTAAGTGAGAGGTTTGCACGTGTTTCTATGTGTGCAGCAAATAAACATGCTGCAGCATGCAAAAGATCAAGAGCTGGGATTATTTAACCGTTGATAATCTCCCTCAACTTTAAACAAAAGCCATCTGTCTTCTAATTCTAGGTTATCTTTGCAAAACTTCTTTTCTTAATTTGAAGACCTTTCTGAATCTGAATTGTCTACTTTATCTTTATGTCAAATGTAACAGTAGAAACCACAACATGCAGAAACACAACATGTTGCCAGGAGGACAACTGACCATGCTGACATTAAACACAACCTGGGGAAGTTTGAATCTTCTTACCTTAAACGAAAGATTACCCCCAAGGGCACAGGCAATTGAGAACAGCATCCCAATAGATGATACAATAATGTAAAACCTCAAAAGGAGGGCTCGGCTGCGCTTGCGACCTTCAGTATCACGAGAGAAATAGGAAATGAAAGTGATTTACTTATAGCGAACCCACAACCTGAAGGAACTTTCGTAGGAAAAAGACAATTACCCAATTCTCCAAAAATCAGCGAAATAAAACAAAGAACTGTGGATGAAACAGCCAGCCGGTCAAGACTCCCCTTCTCTGATGTCGCATAAAATATGTTCACTGCTTCAACCAGCTGTAAAACTGCCTGCAATAGAAAAGGGAAACCACAGGAAGAAGACATGTAAAGTATACCAAGCCACCAAAGATAGTTAAAAAGCCATTTGAACAAAGTTTACACCACACATTAATACAAATCACAGCTGGTCGAAGTTGACAATGTAATAAAATTTTGACCAAAAACGGCAAAAAAAGATATGTTTTTTGCAAATGTTAACACAACAAGAAAAATTACTCCAAATTGTCTCAAAGACAGAACTGAGTAAGAGGGTGAGCCTCTGTAGGTCAGGAATCGGACGTTGGAAAATAAGCTCTCCACAAAGCAGGTTAAGGTTGTGCACATCAACCCTTTGAGACCATACCACGGTGGGAACCTCATGTGTTGGGCTGCCTTATTTAATCGGCTACTTCAGCGGAGTGCTTTGAACCCAAGCTTCCCTTGAGCCCCAATTTTACGAGGGAAAAACTTTCGGATTGTTGACCACACTACCCTCTGTCCCTCCATTTTAGTCTATTTGCTCTTGCAGAAAAGGGAAAAAGAAAGAACACTACTTCCCCGTTCCATAATCTTTTCCCTTTCTGGCTTTTTGCAAATTCTTAGAATAGAAACTACACATGTATACATTGACTTCACTCATCGTTCGTAGACTAACAAAATACTCATTCAATCTGTAATTGCAATATCAAAGTCAATTCAATGTTCAGATACTCCGATCCCAACCTCGAAACAACAAGATGAACTACAGCCGTTCCATTGGATTCTCCCCTTTGGCTTTTCATGAATTCCTAAGACAGATTTAGTACCATTTAAATCTTTAATTTAACCCATATAGCCACCATATATTAAATATAAACTGCATGGCAAGTCAAACTAGGTCAGTGTTCACAAATTGCTGTGATCGCAGGTGATGAACAGCCAACACAAGGACTGAAGGTGAGGATCAAGTTGCCTGGTCAATGGCCACAATAAGGTCATGAAGAGAGTAACGGCTAAGTGGAGAATAAAACAGAGGCAAGGGTATTGTTGTCCATTCGCTCACAACGGCAAGGTTTAGGCCTTATTTTTAGTTTTCTGTTAAGGCAGCAGTTTCGTTGAGGCGCGAACATTAAATTGGCCAGCCTCCAGCCTATCTTACTTTTGTATTTCCGTTTATAAAAACTTGAACTTGTAACCTCCTTCAAAAGGTGAGGAAGAGATCATGTTTGTCAACAAAGAAACGTGAGTTTCTTTCTCTCTCTCAGGCTCTATTCTTTCTCCTCCCAAATTTCTGTTGCATAACCCATTCTAAGAAAGTTCCAACCAAACAAAACCAGTCAGATTGCCAGCTCCGGAAGCTGTAGTGTCTCTCTGATACACTACAAGTGGTATCAGAACTCCAGATCCTGGAGCTTTGGTCCAATGTATCCCGACTACTATGGTTGCCAAAAAGGAACTAGAAACCAAAGACCAAATCAACATGCTCGACTTTCAATTCAAAGCACATTCACTGGCCTTACCGCCGCGGTTACCACCAATATCGCCGTCCTCACACAGATCCAATCACAGCTCGAGAGGCTCCCCAACAATCAACACCGTGAGCCCTCACCAGGTGTTCACATCAGTGGCTCAACTCAAACAGCGGAACCTCCACCATCACAAGACACACCAGCAGGTAACTATATGCCAAGGATTAAATTCCCCAAGTTGATGGACAAGATGTTCGTGGATGGGTGTGTAAGGATGAGTACTTCTTTAAATTGCATCCAATAAGTCCAGATTATAGAGTAGCTTACGTTGCTGTGGACTTTCAAGAGAAGGCATCCAATTGGTTTCAACATTAATTATCCAAATGACAGGTCAATTGGGACACATTTGTCCAAGACTGATATGCTAGATTTTGTGACACGGCTCATGGGAGTGGGATTACTCAATTTAACCGGCTTGTGCAAACTGGATGCAGTTGATAGCTACTTTAACCAGTTTGAGGCCTACCGAAATCTCAAGGTAACGACTCTTATATGGTGATCATAGACGGATTGAGCAAAAGTGCTCACTTGTTGGCCTCACTCACCCCTTCACAGCTGAGGCGGTTGCACAGGCATTCATGAATCAAGTTGTCAAGCAACATGGCGTCCCTATTACCATTTCAATTGACAGAGACAAGATCTTTCTCAGCCCATTTTGGCAAAAGTTGTTCAAAGTTCAAACTATTCGGTACACATCGGACATTAGCACTGCCTTTCACACTGAGAAAGAAGGTAAAAAATATTTGGCTTAAGAGGTATATTAAACCTAACTAAGGTGTATGACCAGTGACAAGCCCAAGCACCGGGCAAAATGGTTGTCATTAGCAGAATTATGGTGTAACACCACTTACCACGGTGCCCTTCAAGATGAGTCCATTTGAGGCACTATATGGTTATGCACCAAAGGCCATGAATCTACAACAGTTTGGGCTCACTAATAACCAAGCTTTTGACCAGTACCTCAAAGCCGAGACATACGTTGCACCTGTCAAAGACAAACTCACAGCTGCTCAAGCAAGGATGACACAGTATGCCAACCAACACAGGACAGAAAGGCTATTTGAAGTGGGAGATCTGGTCTATTTGAGACTCCAGCCCTACAGACAGAGCTCCATCACTCTTAGGCGCAATCTCAAACTCTCACCAAGGTTCTATGGACCCTATCCAGTTCTTGCAAAGGTGGGACCTTTTGCCTACAAGCTTGGCTTGCCCTCCCACTCCTTAATTCACCCTGTGTTTCATGTATCACTGCTCAAGAAGAGAATTGGCCCCAAGCCCATCCTTCCATTGAATTGGCACCAGCAGGAGACCAAGGCCAGCCATTGATGGAACCAATAGCCATTCAAGACTGGTGAAGGGTTTTTCGGCTGTTGTCTATGCTCCACAGGTCTTGATTCAATGGTCAAACGCCCCAAATTATGACCCTAGGGACCCGGGTCAAACGAACGGGAAGGGAATGTTCTGATTGCATGTGATGAACAGCCAACACAAGGACTGAAGGAGAGGATCAAGTTGCCTGGTCAACGGCCACAACGGTCGTGAAGGGAGTAACGGCTAGGTGAAGAATAAAACGGAGACAGGAGCATTGTTGTCCATTCACTCAAGACGGCAGCTTTTTAGGCCTTACTTAATTTTCCGTTAAGGCAACAGTTTCGTTGAGGCGTCAACGTTAAATTGGCCTGCCTCCCGCCTATCTTACTTTTGAATTTTCGTCTGTAAATTTGAACTTGTAACCATCTTCAAAAGGTGAGGAAGGCATCAAACGCATGTTCTGCTAGTTGTTAATGAATACACGTGAATTTCTTTATCTCTCTCAGACTTTGTTCTTTCTCCTCCCAAATTTTTGTCGCTATAACCCATGTTAAGAAAATTCAGGCCAAAACTCCATTAAAACCTGTCAAATCGCCAGTTCTGGCAGCTGTAGTGTCTCTCCGATACACTACAACATCAACATGCACTAAATCTGACCTGGGAAATTTGTAAAAAGTCAATAAATTTAACAGAACGAAGGGAGTATAATTTTCCAAAATAAAAAATGGTAACCATCTCTTACAATTCCAACTTGTGAAAGGACTTGGTTACAAGTACACCACTTTATTTGATCACGCGAAAATAATCAAAAGGAGGTACCTGTGCGAAGATCAGTAGAGAGAGGCGTGATTTCCCCAGGGCAACCTTTGTATATCCTAATGAAAATCAAAACCCAACATTGATTCAAAGACTACTACAGATATGTACAATTTTGAAACCCTAGGTAGAAGTTTTTACGCAATTGAAGGTGAAAACGAAGAAGCAGAAGCATACTGGAATCGACGACCATTCGGTATGAAAAATCGGAGCCATCCGTTCCGGTATGTTATCATGTGTAGGCCAAACATGATAACATACCATCATCTTGTAGAGTACAATGAAGCAGAAGACTCCCTTACCATCTTATTGTGGTTTAAAGGACCGTACCAAAAAGAGGAATGCTTTATGCCCTTCATTTTAATAGGTACAAAAAATTATAATACAAAAATAAGAAAAGCATCTTCTCTTTTTCCTATGTCAATAAAGAAATGATACACACATTCATGCTTCACACTTTTTTTTTTTTTTTTGCTATTTTTACATCTTTTTTAAATATTTTTTATGGGCAAAACAAATTTCATGACGATATGCATATATTTAGTAGCGAATAAATAGAGATACGTAACGAAACTTAATTAATATTTTTTTCAAGATGCGCAACCCAAAAACCGAGGCTAATAGGCTTAATCGAGTTTAGAGTTGTCAGTAACATGGAAATCGAGTCTTCAGTATCCAAAGACCCACATATACTAGGAAGAACCCAATATATGAATTAAAAGCTCAAACCAACAATTTTGGTTTCTTATTGTATACGTTTTCAGCTTAAGTTTTGGCGCTCACTTGTTCTGGAACTAACACAACTTCATAGGTGGATCTCAACCTTGACGAGATAAATGGTATCACTTTTTTATTTTTATGTGGTATTATGGTGTTAAGGAGATTAATTAGTTAATGTTCGGTTTTCTAAAAGGGAAAAATGTGGGGTTGGAGGATCATTAAAAGGAAGATATGGGCCAATAAAAAACCAGAGCTAAATTTCAATTATAAATGTAGTTGTAACCTAACCGTAATGAAATGCAGCCTCTAAGATAAGATGATTAGTAAAGACTAAGGTGGTAAACTAAATCATATGCCCAACATATATATGTCAAGAAGAAGCTCAAGCACAACAAATATTGGTAATTCAGACTGTTAATTAAAACTTAAAAGTGTGCTGATTAAGGCAAAGACGAAGTTGTGTAATGATGTACGCAAGTGAGACAAATTAAATTCTGGGTTAATATTGTACCAAGAGATCGCAGATAAGTCTTGTTACACCCACAATAGAAGAGGGATCAAGAAAATAGATCCAATACTATCTTCACTGTGCACGCTCTTTAGTCCTTAAGTGGCCTTTCATGTCAAAAAGCTTTTAAGTATCTTTTACGTTTCGAATATTGAAACAAGATTTCATAACAAGTAAAGATGTAATTCGAGTAACTAAATGCAACAGAAGTGATAGTTTGAATAAACTTCTTTTTTTTTTTTTTTTTCGGGGGGGGGGGGGGTATATGGGTATTTTTACATGAGTGTAACTCGCATTTTCTAAAACCTTTAGACGCATGTCTTGTGGTTAAAAGTAAGCTAGTCTTATCGCTAAAATAAATATGTCTTAATTAGGTAAAGCAATGCATGCTTCAAAGTACTTGTACCTTGTCTCTAGGACATCAAGATTAATAAAAAAAATATGCCTTTAAGCATACCTTCAAAGACATGTTACTATGTTAATTGCGTAATAATATAATATCATAGTATTAAATATCGTTAACAGTACAATCCTTTGCCTAATCAAGCCATCATTAAAAAGGTTAAAAGAGCAATTTGACTAAGGACCGAACATAGCAAAGACAGAAGAGTGAAGTGGCACAAGCCTGTTAACATAATGTTCACATGCTGAATTGCAGGAAGCGATGACCTCTACTGTCTCTAAGGTTCCCCACAAAACACCCCAAAGTCTCCTTTCAAGTACTACGCAGCACGTGCCATCTTTACCACGAGGTCCACAGTCTCGATACACTTTCTTGATTCGGTTTATGTTTTGCCCGTGCAAATGGTTTGTTTACTACAAAGGAAGAAGACTTGTGACGGTCCCCAAATTAACGATCTAAGAGTGTCGTGGACGGCCCCTTCAAAGGAAGAAGACTTGTGACGGTCCCCAAATTAATGATCTAAGAGTGTCGTGGACGGTTGGATCGAAACAAGCCGGTAGGTAGGGCTATAACTTGAATTGAGTTTTTACGGGATTTGACCGATTTAATCTACGAAAAGTGAGTTTTGACATAGCTCAACTCATTTAGTTATAATGGGTTAGAATGGATTGAGTCAATATCATTATGGGTTAGCTTGGGTTGCGCTTTTGAAATCCAGTTATGCAAAAACTTAGGTAGCATTTGACAGATTTTTTTTTTCCAGTTTACAAAACTGGAGAAAAAAAATCCGTTTGACAAACATTTCTCGTTTTTTTTCCTTCAAGTTTGAAAATCAGTTTTTTAAACGAAGCTATTTTTTAAATTTTCACTTTGGAAATGGAGTTTCGGATTTCCAATTTTGGTTTTTGTTTTGAGATCTAACCTTCAAATTTTGTTAGAAGCAAAAAAAAAAAAAGAACAAAATTTTAACAAAAACCCCCATCACACGCGCGCGCGCGCAGAGCACCACCATGACCACCAGACGTGCCGCCATCACCATGACTTACCACCACTGCCATTTTCACCACACACCACACACCACTGACGGCCACTGCTTTTGACAACCATAACCATTGTCAACGTTCCACCACTGCCGCCAAAACCACGACCTAGCACTGCTGACCGCATACACCCACGACCACCATCGAGACCAGCACTGCCCCCACCACCATCGCCACTCATATTCCTACCCCGCCACTGCCATCGTACCGTCACAGATCTGATCTACCCGATCATCGTTGTAGATCTGCGACGACCAACCGTCGTAACTCAAATCAGATATTGCAGCCATTGCCGTCACCTCTATCATGCCCGCAAGCTTCACACATCACACCCAATCAAACCATCGTCGTTGCAGATCTGTAATTTTATAAATGGGGGTGGTTGTGGTGCAAGTTTAGTGGTGGTGGTGGTGATTAGTGGTAAACGTTGCTAGAGGTTTTGCCGGAGAAAAATAGAACATTTTAAGGAAAAATGAGAAAAGAAAATTCAAAACAAAAATCACACCTTTGTCGAATAGAACCTTATATTTTGTTGATAACTTTTGTAAAAAAGAACCACCACCTACTGTTGCACCACACTCTGTTGCAATCGCCCTGGCCTTCACTACTGGCTGCATTTGACCGGCTAGCTGCCACCTCCACTGCCGACCGCCACTACCATCGTCGGCAACGACCCTAGCCTTCGACTACCAGCACTATTGCCCGCACCAACCCCCACCACCTCATGTTGCCTGCAGCCATTGGCGGCCACCACCACTATATTTTCTATTGAAAAAAATGCTTACTTTATTTTAATCAACTCATTGAAGCCAAAAATAGCCAGCCAACCAACCCAACCGAATTAATTCAATTTTTTATAGGATTAAAGCTTGTTGGCTTTAAAAGCACTTGAATTTTCTTGAATTTGGTACAAATCCAAACCAACCAACCAGTAGCGGAGGCAGCAGGGGGCACAGGGGGGCACGTGCCCACCTGCTGCCTCCTTTACAACTGCTTGGTGCCTACCTGCTGCCTCCTTCACAACTGCTTGTAGATGATGAGGGGGCTGGTTGTAGTCTTGTAGATGGTGAAGTCCAGATGAGGGGGAGGAAGATAGAGAGGTGCGGCTGGTGATGTCCAGATGAGGGGCTGTTTGTAGAAGGGTTGGAAGGTGGGTTTATGGACTTAAATGCTTGAATTTCAACCATTGATTAAATTCATGGTCATTATTTTCTTGAAAGAGCTGCATGTGTTTTATATTAGTACTAATATACGATGGTATGATAAATGAACACAAAAGATAAACATTTTATCGAAAAAATGCCCTTAAAATACGTTTGCTAAAACGCCTAGAAAAATACAACACTTTAACAAATTAAGTTTAAATTAGAGAATCAAAATAAAAGACGCATTAAAAGAATGACACTCAATTAAACGTCCTATATAAACGGTCTTTATACTATATTTTATTGACGCAACGTCAATCTTTATCTCTGTAATTGTCTTAATTTTTATTCTCTTTTTATAACTATGTTGTTACGTGTTGACTCCTGTGTATAGTAAATTTTAATAAATTATTATGGAATATAAGATTGTCCCTTGATTTCTTTATGCTTTCGTACTTGCAAATGGATTATGCGTTCAACAAAAGGTAGGATACAAAAATTAGGAAGTCTATTTTGATCGATAAAATGCAGTCGTGTGTAATCTAGAATTAAATTGACACACAAATTTTGGGTTACCTTTAGATTTACCAGGTGTAGGAAGTGAATGTATAAATTGACTACTCATAAAATTGTGGGTGTTTCACTCATGTCTGTTCGACCTACGCTCGTTTGAATTGTCTGTTTATTAAGTTCAATACACTATCATAAAAGTTAGGCTTAGAAATTTTTTTCCTTTGTCAATTAGGTGCCCACCCCGTACATAGTTTTTGGCTCCGCCACTGCAACTAACCAAAGTTGTATCCCTATCGATAGAACATGGCTCTGAATAAAGGAGGCAAGGAAATATTGTGTAGTACTAGCCCACTAACCCGAACCAAGCTTGGTTGATTTATAAAATGTAGCATAAATACCTAAAAAGTGTATTGACCATACCCCATATCATGAAACAAAGAGAATATTAACATCTAAAAAAATTAATTATTTTTGCTAAAATTATAATTGTTGGCAAGAGTGATTTTGTTTATGGAAAACTTGTTGAACTATAAAAAATAACATAGTACCTACGAGTAATATGTGTAGGAGCGAAGTCTCGTTAGTATTATTGGTAGGATATGTCCTTTTTAACAATTTCAAGTAACCCATCAAGACTTTACTGTTTGAATTCTTTCATCATCCAATATGTAACCTTTCAAAATCTAGTTTCTTGGCTCACACACATTAATAATTATGATTTTTTCTTGTCATTTTTTTTATTTTCCTTTTCAATCTCTGCATGTAAGAGTTAAGTTAAGAGTTCTTTGTGTTTGGAATGACAAAATATCATAGTTCCTTTCCATCCTCATCAAGAATCACTATTTTAAGTAATCACTAACTTATTAAGATATGAACATGATACACAATAGACCATACGAACATGATACACAATAGACCATGCATTCTATATCTAATACATTAATAAGATTGAAGTCTTCACTACACTATATATCGTACATTTTTTATGAGATATTTGCATGTGTGTGTGTGTGTAATTACTTTGAATTGTAAGTTAAAAGAGTAGATTGAAATATAGTGTAATTTCTAGCGATTTGCCTTTTCGAAGCATTTATTTTTACATCGTCAAGTAATATTTATAATGTATTTTGGCTAAGACTTCGAATAGTAGAAAACTCATGTTGGGAACATGTAGAGCTAAATATCAAATACTATTATAGTCGTGATTAAAAAAGAGTGGCGGTATCACGTAAACCTTTCAAATTGTAAGTGTAAATATTTAGATTTTTTTTCAGTTTCAGAGGGTTTTTAAGGTACTACATAAATTTCAAAGTTATTATAGTGATTAAGTAAAATTTAAAAGGAATTACGTTGCATTTCAAATTTAATATGATTCATAAGTATAAACTTTTCTTCTTTTGAATAATCACCAAAATAAATTTAACATAACAATCACATAATATCCAATATTTTCATGTAAATGTCTTTCTTTAAATCTTATAAGTTGTAAGGTCTAAGTACATTCAATTGATAAGAGATGACGTGTCCCTGTTCTAGAGTGTTAATTTTGTTTTCACGTATTTTATGACTACTATTTATCGTTAGACTATAGTTCTTATATCCATTAATTGCATTTAGCAGTATTATTTTATCTCGTCATAATAGAACCTTTATATTCCAAAATTTTTGTCATATTATATTTATAACTACAATGGGCTTTCAAAGAATAACAAATATTCTTACTTTAGACCAAATTTAAAGTTTCATATAAGAGAACATATTTAGGGATATAATTGTCAAATTTAAGTCTCAATAAATTAGTATATTAAGTAGGTAAAGTTTTGAAATGTTTAGAATTAATATTTATAGTGTAAAAGGTATATTTATATAGAAATAAGGATCCCGTCCAAGATAATATTGGAAACTTTTAGCGACATTTATATGTCATGTATATATTTTTTATAGATTCTATTTTACTGTAAAAATATAATGTGATGATATGCTGTGTAAAGAAGTTATCATTAACTTTCATTATGTTTTCTCGATTCTCTTGTTATACTTTATTAATAAGCTTGTAAAATTTGACAAATATACTGCACATTCGACTGCTGATTTTTAGACTAGAGGTTAGTCCTTACTAAATTTACACAACAATCATTCTTCATATTTAGAATATTGATTCTGCTCGTACTAGATTTAAGTTTTAATACTTATAACTAGTCTAACATTTATAAATTAGTCTTGTTATTCATATAAAATGAATAAATAAATTAGAGTTTTTTTACTGGTGGTTAGGGCACTATTAAAGATTAGTTGTTTAGACTATATTCGTTTACTATTTGTTTTGTAGAATTAGATAGGTTCGTCGCTTGTATCAAAATTTTAAATCTTATATGTGGGATATATAACCACTTTGTAGGTCATGAAGTCTTGTTTAAAGAAGGCCAACAAATCGTTTATTGAAGGTATATAATATTTAACTATTTTTTACAATGACTACTATAAATTAAAGCTTCAATTGTAACATTATTTTTTTTTCTTCTAAAAATCATATATTATTTTCATTTGTTAGATATATGAAGTTTTATCTTTATATTAGACACGAAAGTCAAACTTAGTCCTAGTAAGTCAGTATAGTGGATTAGTAGAGTTTTAGATTGTTTGGAATCAGTTTATGAATTACATAAGGCTTACTAATATAACTCTCACCATTTTTGCAAAATTAAGTCAATTTAAAAGTAAGGACTCCATCCAAATTAAAATGTGGAGACCTTTAGAGACACTGATATCTTAAGTACATAGTTTTAAAATCTCTTTACGTATTAGTTATATTGATATGCTTTATTACAATTACAAATTTAATCAAGTAGAATCAGATAGCCACTTTTTTTTTTTGGTAGAGAAAACTAATTAACAAATATTGCCTTTTTTATATTTACCAAAAAGATTATAGAAGCTGTGTATTATATATATATAATCTTTTGAATTGATTAGGTGTACACACACACACACACACACACACATATATATATATATATGTCTTTTTTTTTCCCAAAATCTCACATGTTATTTATAGTTTTTGGATCTATAAAATTTTATTTTAATATTAGAGGATGCTTTTCAGGGATAAAATCTAATTATATATATGAAGCCGAAACTGACTGAGAGAATGTTGCCACGTCACCGCCTACGTTAACAGTCTCCCCTTTTTGCCACGTGGATTTAATTTATATATTATATAAAACTAATTTTAGTAACTTTGAATTATTACTTTCCTTTTTGAATTTGGTTGTTAAAATATCACTTCCCTTTTTGAATTTGATCCTCTCTCACCAATCTGTTGGAGTTTATCTTATCAATTAAATATCAAAACTTTAATTAACCTCATCATTTCAATTTAAAAGTATATTTATACTTATAGCATTTTAGTCGAGTGCCAATAATTTTTGCTTCCTCATTAATTCAATTAAAATATGATTTCACAATCATTCGCAAAACTTTTCCACAAAATCAAAATTTTTGAATAAAGTATACCTATTTATCGATATATCCTTTAATATTGCCAAATAAATGCTTACTTGAAGGTCCTCCCTTTTCTTACATAAACTCTTCAAATTTGAAAAAGCAATCATATCTTTTAATTTATATGTTTCCCTCCCTTACATAATAAAAAATTTATTTATGAATATCACTATTAACAATATTCGATTGTGACCGAACCTACTTAATTTTTCTTTCTCAATAGTTTTTGAAAACATGAACTTTTTTTGTTTAATAAATTTTTGGTTGTCTAGATGGAGCTCTCAGTTAAAATCACACATTTATGTAGTTCGAGATTAAAAGCTTATGGTGAAATCAAGTCGGTCGCCTTGTTCAATCTCAATGTGCAATGACAAGTAGTTATCGCTAATCAATTTAAAATTGTGATTATTCCTTGAAATGGTCAACAATATATCAGCCTGTTGTCCACTCATATTACTTATTTACCGCTTGGTTGGTGTTATTGTTGCATGTTATACATGTTCTTTTGGTTCTATATATATTACGAAATTGTTTTAATATTATTGATAAAACTAATGATAGTTTTAATTCAGTACTTTTATAGTTGTTGTACAACCCTTTGTATGCACTTGACGGAAAAATATTACCTTTACTATCATGTGATATTATCGTTTTTTTCTCCTTCTTTTTGGATACAAGAACTTCACCAATAGAAATCATCTATGGTATAAAAATGGAAATCAAAACTTATTATTAGCATTTTAATTGTTCTTGATATTATTTCACTTTAGTATGATATTGATACGCTATAATTGAGTGAATATTTTTGTACTTAGCATATGTCGCTCCCGTGTGCAACGCACAGGGTTAAAACTAGTAATTAGATGGACTTATTTGAAACATTCATATCAGTACATTACAATCAACTTGTTAAGGAACTCATAATCTCACTCCAAATCTGAACTAATAACTCTCTCCATCCTATCTTACACAGATGCTCACTCCAATTATTCTGTTACAGCAATCGTCTGTAGCAATACTTTTGCGTATTCAGGCGGTCATTTGCAACTTTTGTAACTCTGAGAGTCTTTATGCAATAGGCCCAAATTACAAGGGTATTTTATGCAATTATCCAAAAAAAAAAAGGGTACTGTACGTTTTTTTTTTTGGTAATGGGGTACTGTACGATATAACCAGCTAAATGTACCGGTTGCCCCTTCCCCCGCCACAAAGCTGGAGAGGTTTAACTCAATTTTAGGGCTTTAGCATACAACTTGGCAGCTAAACCGACTTCTCCCTTCTTGCTTCAGCACTTCATCGTCATTCCTTCTTCTTTATCTGGTGGAACTGTTCCCTTCATCTCTATTGTCCCATAATTTATGTCTCTTTTCTTGTCCTTGTTTATCTGATCCTGCAGTTTCTTCCTGTCAAGGTTAGTGATAACCATTCTAATTCATGTCATATGTTGCGGGTTGATGAAGTTCTTGAATTTTCTCACTTGGGTAGGTTTGAAACATGCTAATCTCGTGCTATTTCCATTCAATTTAGTGTTGTATTAATCAAAGCATGATCAAGAAGAGGCCTATGCACCCACCCCTTTCCGCATTTTCCGTATTTACAAGGCCATTCGCAGCTTGCCCTTTACCATTGGACCCTCTTCCAACGCCCTCAGCCTCAACACCTACGGGTGACAATAAAAATCGGTGCTTTTCATTAGCAGATAAGCTTATTGGTAGGGGCCTATTATCGTCCGCCCAAGGAGTGATTCAGCGAGTTATAGCACAGTGTTTATCGGTGAATGATGCACTCTCAGCCATTGACTTCGCCGTGAATCGAGGCATCGAGCCCAATTTGCGGATATATGGGGCTCTGATTAGGAAACTGGCCTTTTGGGGCGAGACCCGGATGGCTGAAGCATTGTACATAGGCAACATCGTAAACAAAGGTATTGACCCCGACCCACATTTATTGAATTCTATGATCATTTGCTACTGTAAGTTAGAGCAACTAGAGGAAGCAAAATCCCATTTTGACAGGCTTATATATATGAGCGCTCTACCTGGTAATGCCGTGTGTAACTTGCTTGTCAGGGAGCTTTGTTCCCAAGATAGAATCTTGGAGGCATTTGACTGTTTTAGTAAGATAGATGATGTTGGGATTGTGCTTCATTTGAGGAGTTTCAATACTCTAATTGATGGCTTGTGCAGTAGAGGATACTTGGATGAAGCATTGCATGTTTGTAATGTAATGCATGATAGAGGGGTGATACCTAAAGCTAGTTTATGCAAATCGTTGGTTTTGGGCTTTTGTAAGAGGGGCCAGGTGGAGGAGGCTGAGTTGCTGAGTACAGATTTTGAGTCCCATGGTTTTCTTACTTTGGATAAGGTCATGTATACAAGTCTTATATGTGAGTACTCCAAGAAAAAGAAAATGAAAATGGCCATGAGGATTTTTTTAAGAATGCTTAAGACAGATGTTGAACCTGATATTTATACGTACAATACATTGATACATGGGTTTGTTAGTTTGGGTTTGTTTGATAAAGGGTGGATTTTGCATAAACAACTGGCAGAGGCGGGATTGAAACCTGATGTGGTAACTTACCATATTATGATGTGCCAGTATTGTAAAGAACAGAAACTTGACTGTGCACTGATGCTTTTAGATAATATGAGACAGTACGGTATAGTCCCGACAGTACACTGTTACACAATTTTAATTGCTGCACTTCACAAGGCAAACAATTTAGAGGAACTTGATGGATTATACAAGCTGATGCTGGATAGCGGCGTTGTTCCTGACCATGTCCTGTTTTTAACCCTCATGAAAACGTGCCCAAAAGGGCATGAGCTTCATCTCGCTCTCAAGATTTTGCAGGCAGTTGCATGGAATGGTTGTGGTATTGAACTGCCATCTTTCTCTAGCTCTGCTACTTCAAAATCGAGTAAGGATGTGGAAAATGAGATTGATCATCTGCTAGGGGAAATTGCGGGAAGCAGATCGCATTTAGCTAATATGGCCTTCAGTATTTATATCATTGCATTGTGCACAGGGAGGAAAACTGATGACGCCCTGCAATGCATGGAAAGAATGGCGAGTCTCGGATGTCAGCCTCTGCTTTCGGCATACAACTCTTTGATCAAGTGTCTTTGCCAGGAAGGACTTGGGGCAGATGTCGAGTCTCTTTTTGAACTCATGCAAGATAGGGGGATGGTCCCTGACCTAGCAACTTACTTAGTTATGGTTCACGAACTTTGTAACCAGGGCGACTTGGCATCGGTATATGGTGTTCTGGATCAGATGGATGAGAGGGGAATCAAACCTAGTGTTTCCATATACGACTCGATTATAGGTTGTTTAGGCAGAGAAAAAAGACTATTGGAAGCAGAAAATATGTTCATGAAGATGCTAGAGGGTGGTGTTGATCCTGACCACATTTTCTATGTCACCATGATTAATGCCTACTCCAGGAATGGTCAAGCAATTGAAGCTCGCGAACTGTTTGATAAAATGATAGAACAGGGAATGCGACCAAACTCTCATGCTTACACTGCACTTATAAGTGGATTGGTTAAGAAAAACATGATCGACAAAGGTTGCCTGTACCTCGATAGGATGTTGGAGGACGGTCTTATGCCTAACACCGTGCTTTATACCTCTCTTATCAACCAATTTTTGAGGAAGAAAGAGATTGGTTTTGCCTTGAGATTAGTGAATTTGATGGACAAAAGTCAGATTGACTGTGACGTGGTTACACATATAACATTGGTTAGTGGTGTTTGCAAAAACATTACCTGGAACAGAGACAGATGGTATGATGCACATAGAAAGTCTGGAAAGGCAAGAGAAATGTTGTTCCATTTGCTCCATCAGAAAGCTTTGGTGCCTCAAAATGATATTCGAATATCTATAAGTTCTCATGCGGAGCTAAAATTCTTCGCATTGAAATTGATCCAAAAAATTAAATATACGACTTTTATGCCGAACTTGTACCTGTATAACGGCATCATTTCTGGTCTTTGCTGGAGTGACCGGATGCAGGATGCATATGATCATCTTGATTTAATGGAGAGAGAGGGTGTTCGTCCTAATGAGGTCACCTTCACAATTCTCATTGGTGGGCATATTCGGTTTGGTGAAAGTGATCGTGCTATTGGGTTATTCAATGAAATGAATGCATATGGTTGTGTTCCAGATAAGAACGTGTATGATACTTTGATAAAAGGCCTCGGTAAAACTGGGAGACTACTTGATGCATTATCACTTGCTCATTTGATGCATAAAAGAGGGTTTTCCCCTTCTAAGGCTTCTTACGAGATTTTACTCAGTTGTCTTTGCGCTAGCCAATTGAGCATTCATGCGATGAGATTATGCGAAGATATGCTAGCCCATAATTATGCGCCATGTCGATATAACCGTAACTGGTTACTTTGCATGTTGTGCAAAGAAAACAAATTGAACGAAGCTTATATGCTGCATGATATCATGCTCCAGAGAGGAAAATTTCTAGACGAAATCACAGAGGTAATGTTGATGGAAACATGTTCTAAGCAAAGAGAAATAGGCTTAATATCATGAGACGCTCATATCACGTAAACCATGCGCTATGCACTTAACTGCCGTGGAGTTCCCCTCATGGTAAGTTTTACACCTTCAACTGCCTTGTTACATTTTGAATTTTCCTAGTCTGCTCCTTATTCAGTTTATAAGCTTAGGTATATGACGACCATCTACAATTGTTTGGAAACAGACAGAGCTTATGGATCTCTGCCTCTGGAACTGTGCAAGATCCAAGGTGCAGCTGGCAATCATCAGGTAATTTCTCTCAAGCATAAATCATGAAATATATGATCCACATTAAGGTTAGAGAGAGGGCATTAAGGTTTACCCCTCTTGGTTAATTACCAAGGAATATACCGATGATCCACGCTCCTTTATAACCAAACAATAGCACTATAGCAGTGATGTTCAGTATGAATAAGTGAACAATATATCTGCAGAGGAACTTTTGAAAGCAAATAATCATTAAATACATTCAAAATGTTCACTATGAATAGAAAAGTAAAATCATCACATTTGTAATATGTGATGTTCGAAGGCGCTGATGTCCCAAGTATTTGCAGGTGGAGTAATTAATGCAGTCAGATGTAGGTATGCGACAACTTAACCTTAGTTGTACCAAGCAAGAGCGGTTGCGAGGAGCATCGCTAGTATAGGTGATTTTGCAACTGAGTTCTTAGTTAGTTAATCCAATATAAAGCGGCTAACCCTAATGCCAAAGCACGTATTGCTTTTTGCCAAAGCTATGTGCAGTTCCAGAAACAGTTGGTGCAATAAACCCAAAGCACACATTGCTTTGGCAGAAGACACACCTGCTTTGGCAATAGGACTAGCCTCTAAATATAGTCTTCAATAACCATCAGTGGACTAGCGGTGATGTGTACGAATTTGGAGATGATTAGGAATAATGTCGGCTGCCTTTCTTCAGTCTTTTGGCATGGTAGTAGTGTTTGGGAGGAGTGTTTACTAATCATTGAACATTAATAAATTTAATGAGAGCCTAGCCCTTAGTTGAGCAATGTTTTATATCTCTGCTAGGCTCTTCATCACCAAAAGCAAAATCACTCCAGTCATATCGTGCTTGTAAAAAGTTTGTAGCTTCTGAGAGGTTACATGGTCAAGCTGTATTGCATTTAAACAATCTTTGTGCTCATTTTGGCCATTGAGAGGCAGTTTTACTTTCTTTTTTTTGTTTGAAAATTTTAGCTTGATTCATGTCATTCTCATTAGTCTTGGATATTATTTATACTTGCCATGTTACAGCAGTATTAAAGCTGTGGGGAAGCTGGGGCCTTTTTCTTTTGTCATGCTGCTTGTATTCACCGTTCGAAGGACTTAGGTCCAGGTATGAAAATGCTTTATGGTCCAGCCATCGGTATACATGAATGCATTACCACATAAGAGAAAATGGATATAGTTGCTTGATACCTGATAAATGTAGTCTGGCCTTGTGGTCAATACCTACTCTAAATGCATAGACCCACCTACTTAAAAATCTGCAAGCTTATGAATTTCAATACCATTATGCCACTTTTTTGTTGATAAGTGCAGGTGCAGTTCACTGATATACAAGTTAGTTCAGCATTTGGTAAAATACACGTACTCATGTTTGCCGGCTTTGCTACCCTTTCCTTTTCTGATTTGTTTTGTTTTGGCGCAGAAACTTCTGCTGATGAAAATTGTATTTCTGTGTATAATACACACATCTAGAAGCAGACGACCTTCCCTCTAGAATGATTTAATCTCACACTGGTCTGAATTTGGTGTATGAGGGAGGGAATTATACTGAGTACTGAAAATTGAATCTGTTTTTTGGGGTTCAAGCCTCAATGATAGTTCGTCCTTGTGCACTTATCCATCGTATGTCAGGCATTTTCGGGGCTCTCTTTGTTATTTTCTGGGAGAATTCGCATCCATAAGTTGAGCAGAGCATTTAAAAAGTTTCATTGTAGAGGTGATCATGAGACACCAGTTTTAAGGTTTCAATCATAGTCTGTCATCTTCTCTTAAATTCCCTTGTTCATGCTTCTAATCTGACAACCAAGCAGCACTCTGATATATAATGCTGATACAGGAGTGCTTTCGCCCGGGAAGGAAGTTGCTTCTTTAAAGTCAGGAACTTTTACCCAATTAAAGACATGCAGAAATTATTTAAGAACGTCAAGGAGAAGATCAAGCATCAATGCTTTTTTTTTAGGGTAAGTAATACTACGCTTACCTCACTTGTTTTTGTGTGCTCCAGCGTCCTGTTAATTGAAAGTGCATGCTTAAATCGAAGTATCTCCATTTTGTACATAGGTTTAAATGTATAGCATGAAGTCTAAGGAAATTGTACTTTACCTCCCTGTACTTTGTCAACAACCCCCCCCCCCCTCTTTCTCTTTCTCCTTCTCCTTCTCTTCCTAAAGTTGCACCAACATTATCGCTTCGATCGACCGAAAAATGACATAAATACCCTTGTACTTCTCTTTTTTTTTGGAGGAAGCAGCCCAAATGGTCCCTGCACTATTGGTCATTCAGGGGTTTGGTACCTGTATTATCAGATTCGTACAAATAGTCCACAGACTATTTAACTTTAGCCCGTTGAGTCCTTTCTCCCACGTCCGTCTATTTTCAGTAGCCAGTGTGCCCCACGGTTGCGGTATTTTCATCCTTTCCACTCGCATTTTAGTCTTTTCTGCTTTTTTGATAAGTAAAGCAAATGCGCATACCTATAATTATGGGGGAAAGCTAAATTCCTCACTTTTTGGACAAAAATGCCCTCCCTTTTAAACTTAAATTTTTTGTTTATTGAGGCTAACCCCGTTATTTGACATTATTATAACATAAGCTCTAATTCTTTCTTTCTTCTTTCTCATGACAGTGTGCCGCAGCTGCCCTTCCACCATCACCACTGCCGCTGTTATCAATCTAGATCTCAATCAGCCATGCCGTCGTCGGTGAGCTCCTTGGATCTCGACCATCAATTGAATATACAGTCCCCTATTGTCCTTGAATCCCACCGATTGTTAGATACCAAGAGCAACCACCACCCTTCCAACCACTACTCACCGTTGCCGTCCACCACCCTTTGACCACTACTATCACATTTGAAAGCAACACCACCCTGTCCGAGGCACATTTGAAAGCAACACCACCCTGTCCGAGGCAATCACCAGCTGCGACCACTGTAAGACACCAACCACCTCAAGCCACTGCCTTAAGATACACCACCGCTGCCGTTGTTGCCACAAGCCACTGCCATCGACCACCCCTCGTTGTGACCAGCCATCAACTCCACCTTTGGTTTATCTAGATCTTTGCTTACGGTTGTTAATGGCAATAGTCTTGTGGGTAGTGGGGATGTAATGGTGATCGGTCCGGTGAAGTTGACCGGCACAATGGTGGTGGCACCCCTCGGGGGGGGGGGGGGGGGTGGGGGGGCGGGGTGGTCGTGGTATAAGAGTGGAGAGGGGGCTGGTGGTGGTGGTGGGTTTTGATCAAATCAGAAAAATGAAGCTAGAAGATGAAAAAACGGAACTGCCCCAGCGGCAGGGACACTAATGGCTGAAAATAGACGGACGTGGGAAAAAGGACTTTACGGACTAAAGTTTAATAGTCTAGGGTCTGTTCGTACGAATTTGGCAGTACAGGTACTAAACCCTGAAACGGCCAATAGTACGGGGACCATTTGGGCAGTTTCCTCTTTTTTTGATACTACTACATGTTTATCTATTAAGTATACACACACTTACACAGATGCTCATTTTTATTCTGGTTGCAGAATAAAGAAGTGATCAGAGATCACTAATACCAATAGAGGAAATGGAGATGCAGAAAAGAGGGGAGGTAGAGATGATGCAATGAAGTAAAAGTGGCGGTGAGTATTCCCACTTGGGTCTTTGAACTGAACCGCGAAGAGCCATCCAAGCTCATGATGAAGGTCTTGCCATGGCACCCTAGCCTTTCCCAAGCAATGCTCGGCATTGCCCATGGCCACCTACAACCGACTTGACCACCAGCCACTGGCCACCCAAGCACTTGCAAAACATGCACATTTTTAAAGTTTGTCTCTCCAATTCAACTCCTCTGCAACAACCTTTACAGCCATCACTCCAGCAAGCACCTGTAATTATGCGCATGTATGTCTACAATTTCGCCTTTTTGTAACAATTGTTTTTCTTTTCTTATATTATGCATGTGCATAATTGGATGGGCATTTCCTATAAATCCAATTTGTGCCATATATTTAGTGCCATTGTTATCATACCTGCCAATTTTCCACCAAACCTCCTACTAGCTTTTGCAGAGCAAATTGCCAGGACTATTTTTGTGCATCCTATGAAGTGTCCAGTTGAATATGCTCGTAGCAATGGAGTCCGAATTTCATATTAACTATTCATTTTCTTGCATAATTGTGCAATTCTGCAAGCTTCTTAGTACATATAATATCAATTAAACCCTAGAAAATATATGGAAAAAACACTTACGAACAGATAATATTGTCTTTCTATCCTCGGAGTTTAGAGTAAGATGAATTTAACAGTCGAGGAAAAGTTCCTTTAACTGCCATCAGATTTATGAGTTGAATTTGATGTGATTGGCACAATTTCCTGTTCTTCCCCCTCTAATGATTTTCTCTGCTGTTAGATACTTGTAGATTTTGAGCTTAAGATTATATTGTGCTTGTTTACTTTTGCTTTTTCCAGGATCTTTTCCTTTACAAAACTGTGCAAGGGCAGCATATGAAGTCCAAAAATCTACAGCCACTGTGCCTTTGGATGGGAAGGGCATACTGATGCCGGCGTCAATATCTCTCCGTTCAACACTCTATTCTGTATCGTCTAACTTTCAAGTAGAAGTTTCCACTTCAATGTGAGCAAAAGCTACGCATCTCCTTGGTGGTGGACTGGTGGTGAATCAATACGGAAATATATATATAAAGGTCTCTCCTTTGTTGCAGGAGAGGAGAGAGGATGTAAAGTTTGGAGTTGAACTGGAAACTTATAATTATTGGTCAAGGTCTCTGACATGGGGAGGGCTGATGTACGCAGCCTTGACCCACTTGTTGTTTCTGGTGGCTTGTTATGATTTTTCGATAGAATTGTTGGCAAAGCAGGTGACTGCTGGCAAATATTTAGGCAGCTCCTATTGCCAAAGCCATAGAGCAAAGTAATATTCTATTTACTCCGCCCCTGCAGCCATGGATTTAATGTTGGCATCTAGTGTCTGATCGAGCCGGAGAGTGGTGTTCCCGAACAGCTTTGGACATTCTGTCCATGCGGCGTTCACTCATCAATCACCGCATTTTCCCCCGAGCCTGTTTGGTGTGGTTCGATGCTTAAGTGCCTTTTCCATGGCTAAATGCACTGCCATATTTTTTAACTCAGTTATAGTCATTGTTGACGCAAAGGTATAGGCCTTGGCTGATCAGGTAGGACATGCATGGTCTGGGGTGCGGTGCTCTGTTGCACTTGCAACACCACTCAATGCCACCATGACTCATCTCGTTGGGAAGCCGATCGGCAAGAAACACAGAGACCCGGATGAGCAGTTCAGAGTTTTAGAGCCACTAGTGAGCTCTACTTTGGTTTCAGTAGATCTCTAGTTTCTCATTAACTTTGATAAATTTGAGCAACCATTTATTAAGATTAATCTCAACATACAAATGTTTTCTTTCGTATTCCTCTGAACAAAAAGAATTCACCACATTATTACATGAATAAACGAACGAAACAACCAACAAATAAATCGTTACAACAGTGAAACCGCATAGTAAATGAAGCTTGATCAGATGCCAGCAGTAAATGGGACACTGGTCGCAGGTAACCATGATCGACCAGCGATGAAGTTCGAAACACTGAACCTTGATGCCTCGGTTGGGTTTGTTATAACGCGATAACCACGCCATTTCACTCTCCCCCCAGTCGATGAACCAGGTCCAGAATTCCTGTACTCCCCGTAATACAACGTATTTAGGGCAAAATTTACATCCCACTCTAGCCAACCAGCTGGATCCACCAAGCTATCGAGGTATGTCTGAATATACACAGTACGCGAATATTGTTTCCACGGGCGACCCAAAAATGTTTTGAACGAACTGAGCACCGGCCTTAGGTCAGACGAGGCCATGACACGCGAATTATGGATTACGATTCCGGTGTTTTGGTTAGAGTCCGTTCGGCCTTGCGCCGTGATGGTACATTTTTGCTGAGCCATAGGTCTCCTGGCATATATCATGCAGTTTTGGAGAACGACCGCGGCGTTTCCGAAGATGAAGTCGACAGTGCCATAAATGTAGCATTCTTTGTAGAACTGTCGTTGCGAATGGACGTAGAGAGTGTCTTGGTATCCTTTAAAGCCACATCGGTAGAAGACCGAGAGATCGGAGCCCGACTGGAGGGCCACGGCTTGGTGGTTTTGTGGACCTGCTGTGTTGCGGAATGTGATGCCACGAGCAATGAATCCTTCCCCAGTGACAGCTACAATAAATGATGGTCAAATTAGTTATCAAAATTTCAGTTGAATTCTTCAATATAGTTAGATGTTAACTAGCCATGACTTTTCCTTCAAGACTTTGATGAATTTTCTTATTAGACTAAGGTAAGCTAGATGAACTTCTAGATGAAAATGACAATTTCCTGTCAGGGAAAAAATTTCAACGTTAAACCTCTCCAGCTTTGTGGCGGGGGAAGGGGCAACCGGTACATTTAGCTGGTTATATCGTACAGTACCCCATTACCAAAAAAAAAAACGTACATACCCTTTTTTTTTTTTTTTTTTAATTTCATAAAATACCCTTGTAATTTGGGCATATTGCATAAAGACTCTCAGAGTTACAAAAGTTGCAAATGACCGCCTGAATACGCAAAAGTATTGCTACAGACGATTGCTGTAACAGAATAATTGAAACGTCTAAATTGCCCCTCTATATAACCCCTAATTTTAGATCTAGGGTGTTTTTTTTTTTCTTTTTTCTGAATGATGCCCATCGTCTGCTCCACCCAAAGAAATGGTTGGCCGTGGCTTCGGCAATTTCTTCCGTCCATCTGCCGTTGTAACCGACATCGTGGTGGTGAAAGGCCGGATTGTTGGGATTTACAGTCTACACATCAGCAGTCTCGATCATTTCTTCCACAACCGCCTACTCCACCCAAAGAAATAGTCCGCTGTAGCTTCGGCCATTTTTTCCGTCTGTCTGCAGCCGTTCATTTCCGTCCATAGCTTCGGCCCTCACCGGTGACCAGCGTTCCCTCTCTTTCCCACTTCCCCTTCCCCTTCCATCTCGCCCCCTTCGTGTTGCCTCATCGCAGTGGGGGAATTGGTCAAGTGGTCGTGATGGGGTTCGCGGTGCAGATTCATGGTAAGTGGTCGGGGCTGGCGATGCAGATCCAGTTCGAGGTGGGGGAAATAGATCTAGCGGCAGCTGCAAAGGGTCCATTGGTGGTGCTGCAGCGGGTAGGTGGTGGCAGAAATGGGCGGTGGATGGGGCGTGGTGAGGGTGGCTGCTAGGGTTTCGGCTGTGAGAGTGGCGGTTAGGGTTTTGGTTGGTAATGGTGACGGCTAGGGTTAGGGTTAGAGTTTGGTTAGATTAGATTTGAGAGTAAATTGGGACTTGAGTAGAAGTAAAAAAAGAAAATGAGGGTACTTTCATCTTTTTAACGTATCAAAAATCTATCAAATGCACTTTTTTTTAAGAGAGTGAACATTACGCCCCGTTAATTTCGATGAATTTTCTAACAGTTGCAAAAAAATTGACACCACATGCGGCCATTTACAACTTTTGTAACCTTGAGGGTCATTTTGCAATAGGCCTAAACCACAAGAGTATTTTACGCAAATTATCCCTATTTTTTTTTCTTTTTTTCTTTTTTCTTTTAACCCTTGGGGTTGGAGCGGTTATCAAGAAGATTTACTCACTTGCACTTTTTGAAGTTAAATTTACGGGTCAGCACTTGAAGAAAAAATTACTTCCTGAATATATTTGTGGTTGATATAGAAAGCGCACTCTTAAGAAATAATAATAAAAAAAAGACTCAGTCTCGGTTAATGCTAAAATTAGCTAAAAAATACCCTTTCAATCAAAAAAGAAAAATAAGGTAGAATTGTGAATGTTAGAACATATTGCCTAACACTAATACCAACGTAAGCCAGAGAGATACGAGATGAAACATAGAAAATAAATGATATCCTTGTCTAATAAGAGCCTAATTACTGCAGCATAACAAGAAACTACAAACAAAAACCGAAAAAGTTACTAGAGTTGTGTCAAAGCACAAGTCGGCTAAAAGAGTGCACTAACAACTTAGTGCACAAAAATGTCAGATTGACAAGCAAAGAATGCCAAAGCCAATGCTTGGGTAAGGACACGCTCTTTACCCAGGGCAAACGGTTTGAAAATTAAAATTTGGTAGGAAGAGTTTTGCAGCTCATGTGGTCCTGCCCGGCTCAAACCCAAATTAGTCGGATCCAATGTGGTGTCCAGATACCGGGTGGTCTAACAAAAAAAAAATGGTTTGAAAGTTAAATAATTGTATATTAATTGATGCTTCCATTTTGTTTTCTTCCCAAGTAGTCCCCAAGTTAGACTCCAAAAGAACTGATTACCTCGAAACCCCTTCAGTTAAGAAATCCAAGCATTATAAAGTGACATGATTTGCAAAAAAAAATTGTGTTTGGGCCTTTGAGTAGGATTTCACTGGGTCTTCTATGAACTTTGTGGGCTTGAAATCCTAGTACTACCTTGTGGGCTGGAAATAAATCAAAGTCAGGGTTGGCAACCTTCAGCTCAGCCTAAGTATCAGCACATAGGAAGGTGCAGGGTCACACATTTTAGTGGTGAAAGTAGAGTCCAAGTACATGGACAGTTTTCAGCTGCTTTTATCAGGTTCCTATTTTACAAAGTTCAACATCTTAAGCTTTTTAACTTGATTTGTTGTTACGTGCATGAGGCCATATGTTGCACAAAAGCTGGTGAAAATATGATGCCAATCATTTCACTTCCCACTCTTTCACCCTTTTACTAATTCCTTTTCTTTGACAGGCACCCCTTTGTTTGTTCTCATATCGTATTCAAATTATCATGTCTATAATTGTCATTATAAATTTGAAGAGGACATGTAAACCAGAATGCAATAATTGTTACCACTTATTCGATTTTAGGTGAGGGTTATCCATTGTTTTTTACTGTTTTTTTAAAGCTAATGACAACTACAACTTACACCAAAAACACAATTATTAGCTCTTTATAATGGATCCCTCCCTCCCTATTATTACAACTTAAGTTGCACATAGAAGTGCGCAAAAAAAGTGTCCAAGACAAAAGGATGGGACGATCTCACTTAAAAAAATAGATTAACTCTCCCTAAACTATATGATTCATGCAAGATAGGATGGAGAGAGTTATTAGTTCAGATTTGGAGTGAGATTATGAGTTCCTTAACAAGTTGATTGTAATGTACTGATATGAATGTTTCAAATAAGTCCATCTAATTACTAGTTTTAACCCTGTGCGTTGCACACGGGAGCGACATATGCTAAGTACAAAAATATTCACTCAATTATAGCGTATCAATATCATACTAAAGTGAAATAATATCAAGAACAATTAAAATGCTAATAATAAGTTTTGATTTCCATTTTTATACCATAGATGATTTCTATTGGTGAAGTTCTTGTATCCAAAAAGAAGGAGAAAAAAACGATAATATCACATGATAGTAAAGGTAATATTTTTCCGTCAAGTGCATACAGAGGGTTGTACAACAATTATAAAAGTACTGAATTAAAACTATCATTAGTTTTATCAATAATATTAAAACAATTTCGTAATATATATAGAACCAAAAGAACATGTATAACATGCAACAATAACACCAACCAAGCAGTAAATAAGTAATATGAGTGGACAACAGGCTGATATACTGTTGACCATTTCAAGGAATAATCACAATTTTAAATTGATTAGCGATAACTACTTGTCATTGCACATTGAGATTGAACAAGGCGACCGACTTGATTTTACCATAAGCTTTTAATCTCGAACTACATAAATGTGTGATTTTAACTGAGAGCTCCATCTAGACAACCAAAAATTTATTAAACAAAAAAAGTTCATGTTTTCAAAAACTATTGAGAAACAAAAATTAAGTAGGTTCGGTCACAATCGAATATTGTTAATAGTGATATTCATAAATAAATTTTTTATTACCAAAAATTTCAGAAAAATCAAAGAAAAGGTAGGATATGTAAGGGAGGGACACATATAAATTAAAAGATATGATTGTTTTTTCAAATTTGAAGAGTTTATGTAAGAAAAGGGAGGACCTTCAAGTAAGCATTTATTTGGCAATATTAAAGGATATATCGATAAATAGGTATACTTTATTCAAAAATTTTGATTTTGTGGAAAAGTTTTGCGAATGATTGTGAAATCATATTTTAATTGAATTAATGAGGAAGCAAAAATTATTGGCACTCGACTAAAATGCTATAAGTATAAATATACTTTTAAATTGAAATGATGAGGTTAATTAAAGTTTTGATATTTAATTGATAAGATAAACTCCAACAGATTGGTGAGAGAGGATCAAATTCAAAAAGGGAAGTGATATTTTAACAACCAAATTCAAAAAGGAAAGTAATAATTCAAAGTTACTAAAATTAGTTTTATATAATAAATAAATTAAATCCACGTGGCAAAAAGGGGAGACTGTTAACGTAGGCGGTGACGTGGCAACATTCTCTCAGTCAGTTTCGGCTTCATATATATAATTAGATTTTATCCCTGAAAAGCATCCTCTAATATTAAAATAAAATTTTATAGATCCAAAAACTATAAATAACATGTGAGATTTTGGAAAAAAAAAAGACATATATATATATATATATGTGTGTGTGTGTGTGTGTGTGTGTGTGTGTGTGTGTGTACACCTAATCAATTCAAAAGATTATATATATATATAATACACAGCTTCTATAATCTTTTTGGTAAATATAAAAAAGGCAATATTTGTTAATTGGTTTTCTCTACCAAAAAAAAAAGTGGCTATCTGATTCTACTTGATTAAATTTGTAATTGTAATAAAGCATATCAATATAACTAATACGTAAAGAGATTTTAAAACTATGTACTTAAGATATCAGTGTCTCTAAAGGTCTCCACATTTTAATTTGGATGGAGTCCTTACTTTTAAATTGACTTAATTTTGCAAAAATGGTGAGAGTTATATTAGTAAGCCTTATGTAATTCATAAACTGATTCCAAACAATCTAAAACTCTACTAATCCACTATACTGACTTACTAGGACTAAGTTTGACTTTCGTGTCTAATATAAAGATAAAACTTCATATATCTAACAAATGAAAATAATATATGATTTTTAGAAGAAAAAAAAATAATGTTACAATTGAAGCTTTAATTTATAGTAGTCATTGTAAAAAATAGTTAAATATTATATACCTTCAATAAACGATTTGTTGGCCTTCTTTAAACAAGACTTCATGACCTACAAAGTGGTTATATATCCCACATATAAGATTTAAAATTTTGATACAAGCGACGAACCTATCTAATTCTACAAAACAAATAGTAAACGAATATAGTCTAAACAACTAATCTTTAATAGTGCCCTAACCACCAGTAAAAAAACTCTAATTTATTTATTCATTTTATATGAATAACAAGACTAATTTATAAATGTTAGACTAGTTATAAGTATTAAAACTTAAATCTAGTACGAGCAGAATCAATATTCTAAATATGAAGAATGATTGTTGTGTAAATTTAGTAAGGACTAACCTCTAGTCTAAAAATCAGCAGTCGAATGTGCAGTATATTTGTCAAATTTTACAAGCTTATTAATAAAGTATAACAAGAGAATCGAGAAAACATAATGAAAGTTAATGATAACTTCTTTACACAGCATATCATCACATTATATTTTTACAGTAAAATAGAATCTATAAAAAAATATATACATGACATATAAATGTCGTTAAAAGTTTCCAATATTATCTTGGACGGGATCCTTATTTCTATATAAATATACCTTTTACACTATAAATATTAATTCTAAACATTTCAAAACTTTACCTACTTAATATACTAATTTATTGAGACTTAAATTTGACAATTATATCCCTAAATATGTTCTCTTATATGAAACTTTAAATTTGGTCTAAAGTAAGAATATTTGTTATTCTTTGAAAGCCCATTGTAGTTATAAATATAATATGACAAAATTTTTGGAATATAAAGGTTCTATTATGACGAGATAAAATAATACTGCTAAATGCAATTAATGGATATAAGAACTATAGTCTAACGATAAATAGTAGTCATAAAATACGTGAAAACAAAATTAACACTCTAGAACAGGGACACGTCATCTCTTATCAATTGAATGTACTTAGACCTTACAACTTATAAGATTTAAAGAAAGACATTTACATGAAAATATTGGATATTATGTGATTGTTATGTTAAATTTATTTTGGTGATTATTCAAAAGAAGAAAAGTTTATACTTATGAATCATATTAAATTTGAAATGCAACGTAATTCCTTTTAAATTTTTACTTAATCACTATAATAACTTTGAAATTTATGTAGTACCTTAAAAACCCTCTGAAACTGAAAAAAAAAAATCTAAATATTTACACTTACAATTTGAAAGGTTTACGTGATACCGCCACTCTTTTTTAATCACGACTATAATTGTATTTGATATTTAGCTCTACATGTTCCCAACATGAGTTTTCTACTATTCGAAGTCTTAGCCAAAATATATTATAAATATTACTTGACGATGTAAAAATAAATGCTTCGAAAAGGCAAATCGCTAGAAATTACACTATATTTCAATCTACTCTTTTAACTTACAATTCAAAGTAATTACACACACACACACATGCAAATATCTCATAAAAATTGTACGATATATAGTGTAGTCAAGACTTCAATCTTATTAATGTATTAGATATAGAATGCATGGTCTATTGTGTATCATGTTTGTATGGTCTATTGTGTATCATGTTCATATCTTAATAAGTTAGTGATTACTTAAAATAGTGATTCTTGATGAGGATGGAAAGGAACTATGATATTTTGTCATTCCAAACACAAAGAACTCTTAACTTAACTCTTACATGCAGAGATTGAAAAGGAAAATAAAAAAAATGACAAGAAAAAATCATAATTATTAATGTGTGTGAGCCAAGAAACTAGATTTTGAAAGGTTACATATTGGATGATGAAAGAATTCAAACAGTAAAGTCTTGATGGGTTACTTGAAATTGTTAAAAAGGACATATCCTACCAATAATACTAACGAGACTTCGCTCCTACACATATTACTCGTAGGTACTATGTCATTTTTTATAGTTCAACAAGTTTTCCATAAACAAAATCACTCTTGCCAACAATTATAATTTTAGCAAAAATAATTAATTTTTTTAGATGTTAATATTCTCTTTGTTTCATGATATGGGGTATGGTCAATACACTTTTTAGGTATTTATGCTACATTTTATAAATCAACCAAGCTTGGTTCGGGTTAGTGGGCTAGTACTACACAATATTTCCTTGCCTCCTTTATTCAGAGCCATGTTCTATCGATAGGATACAACTTTGGTTAGTTGCAGTGGCGGAGCCAAAAACTATGTACGGGGTGGGTACCTAATTGACAAAGGAAAAAAATTTCTAAGCCTAACTTTTGTGATAGTGTATTGAACTTAATAAACAGACAATTCAAACGAGCGTAGGTCGAACAGACATGAGTGAAACACCCACAATTTTATGAGTAGTCAATTTATACATTCACTTCCTACACCTGGTAAATCTAAAGGTAACCCAAAATTTGTGTGTCAATTTAATTCTAGATTACACACGACTGCATTTTATCGATCAAAATAGACTTCCTAATTTTTGTATCCTACCTTTTGTTGAACGCATAATCCATTTGCAAGTACGAAAGCATAAAGAAATCAAGGGACAATCTTATATTCCATAATAATTTATTAAAATTTACTATACACAGGAGTCAACACGTAACAACATAGTTATAAAAAGAGAATAAAAATTAAGACAATTACAGAGATAAAGATTGACGTTGCGTCAATAAAATATAGTATAAAGACCGTTTATATAGGACGTTTAATTGAGTGTCATTCTTTTAATGCGTCTTTTATTTTGATTCTCTAATTTAAACTTAATTTGTTAAAGTGTTGTATTTTTCTAGGCGTTTTAGCAAACGTATTTTAAGGGCATTTTTTCGATAAAATGTTTATCTTTTGTGTTCATTTATCATACCATCGTATATTAGTACTAATATAAAACACATGCAGCTCTTTCAAGAAAATCATGACCATGAATTTAATCAATGGTTGAAATTCAAGCATTTAAGTCCATAAACCCACCTTCCAACCCTTCTACAAACAGCCCCTCATCTGGACATCACCAGCCGCACCTCTCTATCTTCCTCCCCCTCATCTGGACTTCACCATCTACAAGACTACAACCAGCCCCCTCATCATCTACAAGCAGTTGTGAAGGAGGCAGCAGGTAGGCACCAAGCAGTTGTAAAGGAGGCAGCAGGTGGGCACGTGCCCCCCTGTGCCCCCTGCTGCCTCCGCTACTGGTTGGTTGGTTTGGATTTGTACCAAATTCAAGAAAATTCAAGTGCTTTTAAAGCCAACAAGCTTTAATCCTATAAAAAATTGAATTAATTCGGTTGGGTTGGTTGGCTGGCTATTTTTGGCTTCAATGAGTTGATTAAAATAAAGTAAGCATTTTTTTCAATAGAAAATATAGTGGTGGTGGCCGCCAATGGCTGCAGGCAACATGAGGTGGTGGTGGCTGCTGCCGGCAATAGTGCTGGTAGTCGAAGGCTAGGGTCGTTGCCGACGATGGTAGTGGCGGTCGGCAGTGGAAGTGGCAGCAAGCCGGTCAACTGCAGCCAGCAGTGAAGGCCAGGGCGATTGCAACAGAGTGTGGTGCAACAGTAGGTGGTGGTTCTTTTTTACAAAAGTTATCAACAAAATATAAGGTTCTATTCGACAAAGGTGTGATTTTTGTTTTGAATTTTCTTTTCTCATTTTTCCTTAAAATGTTCTATTTTTCTCCGGCAAAACCCTCTAGCAACGTTTACCACTAATCACCACCACCACCACTAAACTTGCACCACAACCACCCCCATTTATAAAATTACAGATCTGCAACGACGATGGTTTGATTGGGTGTGATGTGTGAAGCTTGCGGGCATGATAGAGGTGACGGCAATGGCTGCAATATCTGATTTGAGTTACGACGGTTGGTCGTCGCAGATCTACAACGATGATCGGGTAGATCAGATCTGTGACGGTACGATGGCAGTGGCGGGGTAAGAATATGAGTGGCGACGGTGGTGGGGGCAGTGCTGGTCTCGATGGTGGTCGTGGGTGTATGCGGTCAGCAGTGCTAGGTCGTGGTTTTGGCGGCAGTGGTGGGACGTTGACAATGGTTATGGTTGTCAAATGCAGTGGCCGTCAGTGGTGTGTGGTGATGGTGAAAATGGAAGTGGTGGTAAGTCATGGTGATGGCGGCAGGTCTGGTGGTCATGGTGGTGCTCTGCGGGCGCGCGCGCTCGTGTGTGTGATGGGGGTTTTTGTTAAAATTTTGTTCTTTTTTTTTTTTTGCTTCTAACAAAATTTGAAGGTTAGATCTCAAAACAAAAACCAAAATTGGAAATCCGAAACTCCATTTCCAAAGTGAAAATTTAAAAAATAGCTTCGTTTAAAAAACTGATTTTCAAACTTGAAGGAAAAAAAAAAACGAGAAATGTTTGTCAAACGGATTTTTTTCTCCAGTTTTGTAAACTGGAAAAAAAAAAAAAAAATCGGTCAGATGCTACCTAAGTTTTTGCATAACTGGATTTCAAAAGCGCAACCCAAGCTAACCCATAATGATATTGACTCAATCCATTCTAACCCATTATAACTAAATGAGTTGGGCTATGTCAAAACTCACTTTTTGTAGATTGGATCGGTCAAATCCCGTAAAAACTCAACTCAAGTTATAGCCCTACCTACCGGCTTGTTTCGATCCAACCGTCCACGACACTCTTAGATCATTAATTTGGGGACCGTCACAAGTCTTCTTCCTTTGAAGGGGCTGTCCACGACACTCTTATATCGTTAATTTGGGGACCGTCACAAGTCTTCTTCCTTTGTAGTAAACAAACCATTTGCACGGGCAAAACATAAACCGAATCAAGAAAGTGTATCAAGACTGTGGACCTCGTGGTAAAGATGGCACGTGCTGCGTAGTACTTGAAAGGAGACTTTGGGGTGTTTTGTGGGGAACCTTAGAGACAGTAGAGGTCATCACTTCCTGCAATTCAGCATGCGAACATTATGTTAACAGGCTTGTGCCACTTCACTCTTCTGTCTTTGCTATGTTCGGTCCTTAGTCAAATTGCTCTTTTAACCTTTTTAATGATGGCTTGATTAGGCAAAGGATTGTACTGTTAACGATATTTAATACTATGATATTATATTATTACGCAATTAACATAGTAACATGTCTTTGAAGGTATGCTTAAAGGCATATTTTTTTTATTAATCTTGATGTCCTAGAGACAAGGTACAAGTACTTTGAAGCATGCATTGCTTTACCTAATTAAGACATATTTATTTTAGCGATAAGACTAGCTTACTTTTAAGCACAAGACATGCGTCTAAAGGTTTTAGAAAATGCGAGTTACACTCATGTAAAAATACCCATATACCCCCCCCCCCCCCCAAAAAAAAAAAAAAAAAAAAAAAGTTTATTCAAACTATCACTTCTGTTGCATTTAGTTACTCGAATTACATCTTTACTTGTTATGAAATCTTGTTTCAATATTCTAAATGTAAAAGATACTTAAAAGCTTTTTGACATGAAAGGCCACTTAAGGACTAAAGAGCGTGCACAGTGAAGATAGTATTGGATCTATTTTCTTGATCCCTCTTCTATTGTGGGTGTAACAAGACTTATCTGCGATCTCTTGGTACAATATTAACCCAGAATTTAATTTGTCTCACTTGCGTACATCATTACACAACTTCGTCTTTGCCTTAATCAGCACACTTTTAAGTTTTAATTAACAGTCTGAATTACCAATATTTGTTGTGCTTGAGCTTCTTTTTGACATATATATGTTGGGCATATGATTTAGTTTACCACCTTAGTCTTTACTAATCATCTTATCTTAGAGGCTGCATTGACACACTCTATTCATTACGGTTAGGTTACAACCACATTTATAATTGAAATTTAGCTCTGGTTTTTCATTGGCCCATATCTTCCTTTTAATGATCCTCCAACCCCACATTTTTCCCTTTTAGAAAACCGAACATTAACTAATTAATCTCCTTAACACCATAATACCACATAAAAATAAAAAAGTGATACCATTTATCTCGTCAAGGTTGAGATCCACCTATGAAGTTGTGTTAGTTCCAGAACGAGTGAGCGCCAAAACTTAAGCTGGAAACGTATACAATAAGAAACCAAAATTGTTGGTTTGAGCTTTTAATTCATATATTGGGTTCTTCCTAGTATATGTGGGTCTTTGGATACTGAAGACTTGATTTCCATGTTACTGACAACTCTAAACTCGATTAAGCCTATCAGCCTCGGTTTTTGGGTTGCGCATCTTGAAAAAAATATTAATTAAGTTTCGTTACGTATCTCCATTTATTCGCTACTAAATATATGCATATCGTCATGATATTTGTTTTGGCCATAATAAATATTTAAAATAGATGTATAAATAGCAAAAAAAAAAAAAGTGTGAAGCATGAATGTGTGTATCATTTCTTTATTGACATAGGAAAAAGAGAAGATGCTTTTCTTATTTTTGTATTATAATTTTTTGTACCTATTAAAATGAAGGGCATAAAGCATTCCTCTTTTTGGTACGCTCCTTTAAACCACAATAAGATGGTAAGGGAGTCTCCTGCTTCATTGTACTCTACAAGATGATGGTATGTTATCATGTTTGGCCTACACATGTAACTATGTACTCTACGAGATGATGTATCCTTATCATGTATGCCCTACATGTATTCATACCCCAAGTAGTATTTTATACACTTTGTATATCGGTTTGTAAGATACTTCTAAAGATCTATTCCCAAAACAGCCCTATAGTATGTTATCACTTTTTTTATTTTTGATTTTTTTAGAATTGATGTTCACATACCATTTTTAACAACCTGCAAACTCTATTTTCGTCACTCAAGATTTAAAAAGTGTCACTATGAAACAGATTAATAATTCTCCTTTTTTCTTGGGTAACTTTCAAGAACTTTGTTGCTAAGCTGATTGTGTAATTGTCAGCAACATCTAAGTCCTCTACTTTTGATTATTGATGTGTTGCGCTAGGTGATAATAATAGTCAATGTGAACTCGATCTACGATAAGACTAATGTAATTTATACGAGTTTGTGACTTCGTAGAAAATGAGATAAACAGAAGGCTAAGAAAATTTCATTTTATCTTCTATCATGTGAGCAAATTTTCTTTGCATACTTAAGTAGCAATAGTTGTAAAATTAGACCGGGCATAATCCTTTACATAGACGAGCTTTTGTGATGAAGGGAGTAAGGGTTAATGCCCTAGTTATAATTTGAAATTCAATACTACTTGAGCTGATGTTTTCACATATACAGTATGTTATATCAAAGCTAAGTTTCCATGCCTTTTTAAGTAAGTCCTCTAAGTGTATAAATATTCAGTGAGAAGCATTCAAATTTTTTAGGCTATGACATCAAACGCCAAATTAGTTGCATGGTCTAACAACGTTGCACCAATCCTTCCCTTTCGAACCCTCACCCCGACACCCACAAAAGGAGTGCACGAGGTTAAGCTCTAGCCGCGATGTTGCAAGCTTGATATAACATGAGTTACAAACAAAGTTGAACTATAATAATCAATAACGGTTGAGTTCAGGGGCGGACGGACGCTTGTACGAGGGGTGCTATAGCCCCCCTCAGATTTTGAAAAAAAAATATATATATATATATATATATATTATTATTTTTTCATTTCTCATCTTTTCTTTCTCTCTCTCTCTCTTCTCCTCAGCTCCTCTCTCGGCCGACTGAACAACTCCATCTCACTTCACCGAACGGCGAACACCACCGACTCACCTCACCGCCACGGCGCCACCGGACAGCGGACACGGGACACCGGCCACCGGCGACGCCGCGGCACGCCGGCAGACGGCACGACTGAGCTTTGATCGCTTGGGCAGTTGGGCTCTCGGCTCTCTCGAGTCTCGCGGCGCCTCTCACAGTCACCGGTGACCGGTCACGCGACCGCGACGCCGGCTGCCGATCTCCTCCTCTCTCGGCAGTCGCTCTCTGACTCTCAGCCACTGAGCCACCGTACCGAGGCTCGCCGCACTCCGGCACCACCCACCGGCCACCGACCCCGCTACGGCGCTACCCGCGGTCACTGGTCGCCGTCCCCCGATTCCGACTCCGGCGACTCCTCCGGCCAGATCAGATCTGACAGATCTAAGTTCCGCTCCTGCAGATCTGGCAGATCTAAGTTCACCGCTCTAAGTTGGCCGGTCTCCACTCAACTCTGGCGACGCCGTTCTGATTTCTGAGGACTGAGGTCAGTGTGCATTTTGAACAATTTTTTTTGCTATTGAGAATTGATTATTTGATTAATAATTTTAGGTTGTTAGTTGTGTATTGATAATTTAGATTATTAATTGATGCTTTATGGATGTTAATCGTGCATTGAGCACTTAGATTTGAGATTGTTGATGGAGGATGGGACCCAATTGGATTTTTATCCCATTTGAGCATTGATTATTTGATTGATAATTTTAGGTTGTGTTAATTGTGTATTTAAAAATTGAGATTATTTTCATGCTGATTATATGTTGTTAATTGTGCATTGAGCATTTGAGAATTGAGATGATTGATGGAGGATGGGACCCAATTGGATTGAGATGTCAGATATGTGATTTAGTTGAATGGTGGGTTGAAATTAAATTAATTAGGTTAACGCGATAATAAAACATGACTGGAAAAGTAAAAGAAACTATCTGGAGCAAATCATATTTTATAAAAGCAAACAATCAGATGAAACAAGAAAAAAAAGGTTTCTGTCATATAATGAATCAAGAAAAGTCCACCTTTAATCTCAATTTGCGTGCTATCGCATGGTAAAGCCACACATGAAAGTAAACATCCATGTGATGCTATTAGTTAAGAACTCACTAAGTTTGGACTTCCTAGTTGAAAATGAACACATTAAATTAAGATGTTTACCTAGAACAAGCATAATGTGCATTAAAATGCACATTATGCTTGTAGGCCTCTCTCCTCATTACCAATTGGTTTTGAGGTGGATGCTTTCACAATTGGTACCCTCAATCCCATGAAGATCGTGCAATAAAAGAAAGCTCTAGATCGGACTTAACAAACTGGGAAGCGGGTAGGAGATGGGGAGGTCCAACTTCTACTTTGCATTGCGGTTCTTGTGCATATCAGAAGTTGTGTGTGGATGCATGTTAGCATGTCTAAAGCAGTACTGCTACGGTTCTATTATGATTTCATAAGAATGCCACCAACCGTATCTACTGACTATAAACGTTGTGACAAAAAAAAAAAAAAAACGGCTGCACCAGATCTGTTCCGTGTTTATGTTACGATGATTTCCCTAAAGACAAACCAAGCTTTCAGCCTCGAGCTCGAGCTTACAAGTTTTAACATGTTTCCATTACTTTCTCCTCAACCTCTTTGGGAGTTTGAGGAGAGGTTGAGGGAGAAGGTAAACAAGTAAAAATGTTCTTCCTTTCTAGATTTCACAATTAATGGTTGGGGATTGTCTTGGTAACTAAGAAATTATTTATTGAAACAGTTTCACCGGCTACTTTGACTACAAAGTAAGAGCACGAGTATCTATGGATTGGACTACTCCTGAACACATAGTTATAGATTCGACGACTTTTAGCTTTCAATATTGAGTTGGGGTAAATTGCAAAAAAACCCCTAACGTTTACACCCAGTTCTCACTTAAGACCCTGAGGTTTCAATTTAAACAATTAACACCCCAACGTTGAGAATTGGTTCCAATTGGACCCAAAATCGTTTTTCTGTTTAAAAAGAGGTGGATGGCCGTCCACTTTGAGGGGCATTTTAGGTAACCCATATTTGGTGGTCTCTCTCTCTCTCTCTCTCACACACACACACTGAAGCACAGATCCACCCACACACAGTGGTGCTCCCCACCCTCCCCCCACCAGCACACAGAATGTCTATCGCATCCCTCACCCCCCTCCCACCCACCTCAATCGAGTCCTAGATTTCATTGTTTCACCCTTAATATCTGTTTTGCTTCCCTTCTTTGGATTCGCGGTCATCGCCTGTTGACAGCTTGATTTTCCGATGCATGTAGTGAGTGTCGGTTTCTTTAGCAGGTTGGCGATGGGTTTGCTTAGCAGATCTCTGGTGTTTTACTCAGCTGGTCGGCGTCGGTCTTTGTCATGTTCGTCGCCGGCAGTTTAGTTTAGGGCTCCGGCGATTCATTTTCTTCCATCTAATTCCAGTGTCTTCCGACGACCTTGTGCTGGGTTGTCAGGCGTTGTCACGGTGCTTTGCCAGTAACCGACGCCACTGAGTTGTGTGTGCGTGATTGTGTGTGTGAGTGGCTTGTGCGTTTGTGCCTGTGTACGTGACTGTGTGTGTGCGCGCGCACACACTGTGTGATTATGGAAGATGCTGGTGGGTGCATGTTAAAGGGAATGGCGTGGGGGAGAGGTGTGCACCACCGTCTGTGGTGGGTATGTGTTTCAGTGTGTGTGTGTGAGAGAGAGAGAGAGAGAGAGAGAGAGAGAGACCACCAAATATGGGTTACCTAAAATGCCCCTTAAGGTGGATGGCCATCCACCTCTTTTTAAACGGAAAAATAATTTTGGGTCCAATTGGAATCAATTCTCAACGTTGGGGTGTTAATTGTTTAAATTGAAACCTCAGGGTCTTAAGTGAGAACCGAGTATAAACGTTAGGGGGTTTTATGCAATTTATCCATTGAGTTGATACGTAATTTGTTAAACTGTCAAACGGTTTGAGAGTTTTTTAAAACTCTTAATCAATGAAATTTTCTATTATCTACCAAATAATAGAAAAAAACTTAATGGCGGGGGGATAAATATTCATGTTCCTTTTACTAGGTTCATACAAGTCAATGTGTAAAATCTTTTAATTACTTTTATTTTCATATTTTTGGTCAAATTTGCTTATGTAACAATTTCTAATTCAGTTCATGAAATCATAAAATTCCAATTGGTACTCATCTAACTCACCCCAGAGATATTATCAACCTCTTGGAATTTGCTCCACTCTATGATCGAGTGAAAGACCAATGGTATTAGGTTCAATTTTGGACATTACTCATACTAAAAAATATTTTTTTTTGCATATTTTGTTATGCCAAAATTAAATGATGATGTCAAAAGCATCCCTTTGCCTGCTTATGCCAAAACGTAAATGAGTTGTCGAGGTTATGCAATCTGGAAATCTGGTGGGCTAATTAGTGGTCGAGGTTGTGCAAGGGAGATGTGATTGCAGGTGGTCGAAGGCGACAGACAGCGAGGGACTAATGTGGGCCGGTGGTTAATCACGGTGATGTTTATGAGATTGACGGTGATGAGATCTGCAACTATTGTAAAGATGATGGAGAAAATGAAAGGAATATGAGAAAAGAGAGAGAGAGGTGGTTGTGTAAGGGTGAAGTCACGTAGAAAAGGCAATAAAAGGGAAAACCAAAATGGATTAAACAAAAAATGGAAAATTTAAAGGACAACATAAAAAGTTTGGTCACTATTCGGCAACCCATATAACGAGAATTAATTGTTATTAAATATTTTTAATAACTTTAATTTGCTGGCTCTAAAAAGTACTGTTAAGTATTATCACTGAAAGTATTAGTATAAAAGTCACTAAAATATTTTAAAATTATTAATAATCACTACACTTAAAATAAATTTCCGGGCAACCTGGTCATTCCAAGCAATTTGGTAGATTTTTAACCTACAAGGGAGGGCAGTGTAATGTTTAATACCCTATGGAGTTTGAGTGTAATAAACTCAAATCTCAGTGGTGTTGAGTGTAATTAACCCAATCAAAATCTAATACCCCAGGAGTTGAGTTGTCGTGAGAGAGGAGAAGCAGAGACGAGAGAGAAGAATGCAGCAGAGGAAGTCTGGAAACAGCACTAGTAGACCAACCGGAACGGATGGCTCCGATTTTTCATTCCGAATGGTCGTCGATTCTAGTATGCTTTTGCTTCTTCGTTTTCACCTTCAATTGCGTAAAAACTTCTACCTAGGGTTTCAAAATTGTACATATCTGTAGTAGTCTTTGAATCAATGTTGGGTTTTGATTTTCATTAGGATATACAAAGGTTGCCCTGGGGAAATCACGCCTCTCTCTACTGATCTTCGCACAGGTACCTCCTTTTGATTATTTTCGCGTGATCAAATAAAGTGGTGTACTTGTAACCAAGTCCTTTCACAAGTTGGAATTGTAAGAGATGGTTACCATTTTTTATTTTGGAAAATTATACTCCCTTCGTTCTGTTAAATTTATTGACTTTTTACAAATTTCCCAGGTCAGATTTAGTGCATGTTGATGTTGTAGTGTATCGGAGAGACACTACAGCTGCCAGAACTGGCGATTTGACAGGTTTTAATGGAGTTTTGGCCTGAATTTTCTTAACATGGGTTATAGCGACAGAAATTTGGGAGGAGAAAGAACAAAGTCAGAGAGATAAAGAAATTCACGTGTATTCATTAACAAATATCATAACATGCATCTGATGCCTTCCTCACCTTTTGAAGATGGTTACAAGTTCAAATTTACAGACGAAAATTCAAAAGTAAGATAGGCGGGAGGCAGGCCAATTTAACGTTGACGCCTCAACGAAACTGCTGCCTTAACGGAAAATTAAGTAAGGCCTAAAAAGCTGCCGTCTTGAGTGAATGGACAACAATGCTCCTGTCTCCGTTTTTTATTCTTCACCTAGCCGTTACTCCCTTCACGACCGTTGTGGCCGTTGACCAGGCAACTTGATCCTCTCCTTCAGTCCTTGTGTTGGCTGTTCATCACCTGCAATCAGAACATTCCCTTCCCGTTCGTTTGACCCTTGCCCCTAGGGTCATAATTTGGGGCATTTGACCATTGAATCAAGACCTGTGGAGCATAGACAGCAGCCGACAAACCATTCACCGGTCTTGAATGGCTATTGGTTCCATCAATGGCTGGCCTTGGTCTCCTGCTGGTGCCAATTCAATGGAAGGATGGGCTTGGGGCCAATTCTCTTCTTGAGCAGTGAAACATGAAACACAGGGTGAATTAAGGAGTGGGAGGGCAAGCCAAGCTTGTAGGCAAAAGGTCCCACCTTTGCAAGAACTGGATAGGGTCCATAGAACCTTGGTGAGAGTTTGAGATTGCGCCTAAGAGTGATGGAGCTCTGTCTGTAGGGCTGGAGTCTCAAATAGACCAGATCTCCCACTTCAAATAGCCTTTCTGTCCTGTGTTGGTTGGCATACTGTGTCATCCTTGCTTGAGCAGCTGTGAGTTTGTCTTTGACAGGTGCAACGTATGTCTCGGCTTTGAGGTACTGGTCAAAAGCTTGGTTATTAGTGAGCCCAAACTGTTGTAGATTCATGGCCTTTGGTGCATAACCATATAGTGCCTCAAATGGACTCATCTTGAAGGGCACCGTGGTAAGTGGTGTTATACCATAATTCTGCTAATGACAACCATTTTGCCCAGTGCTTGGGCTTGTCACTGGTCATACACCTTAGTTAGGTTTAATATACCTCTTAAGCCAAATATTTTTTACCTTCTTTCTCAGTGTGAAAGGCAGTGCTAATGTCCGATGTTGTACCGAATAGTTTGAACTTTGAACAACTTTTGCCAAAATGGGCTGAGAAAGATCTTGTCTCTGTCAATTGAAATGGTAATAGGGACGCCATGTTGCTTGACAACTTGATTCATGAATGCCTGTGCAACCGCCTCAGCTGTGAAGGGGTGAGTGAGGCCAACAAGTGAGCAGTTTTGCTCAATCCGTCTATGATCACCATATAAGAGTCGTTACCTTGAGATTTCGGTAGGCCTCAAACTGGTTAAAGTAGCGATCAACTGCATCCAGTTTGCACAGGTCGGTTAAATGGAGTAATCCCACTCCCATGAGCCGTGTCACAAAATCTAGCATATCGGTCTTGGACAAATGTGTCCCAATTGACCTGTCATTTGGATAATTAATGTTGAAACCAATTGGATGCCTTCTCTTGAAAGTCCACAGCAACGTAAGCTACTCTATAATCTGGACTTATTGGATGCAATTTAAAGAAGTACTCATCCTTACACACCCATCCACGAACATCTTGTCCATCAACTTGGGGAATTTAATCCTTGGCATATAGTTACCTGCTGGTGTGTCTTGTGATGGTGGAGGTTCCGCTGTTTGAGTTGAGCCACTGATGTGAACACCTGGTGAGGGCTCACGGTGTTGATTGTTGGGGAGCCTCTCGAGCTGTGATTGGATCTGTGTGAGGACGGCGATATTGGTGGTAACCGCGGCAGTAAGGCCAGTGAATGTGCTTTGAATTGAAAGTCGAGCATGTTGATTTGGTCTTTGGTTTCTAGTTCCTTTTTGGCAACCATAGTAGTCGGGATACATTGGACCAAAGCTCCAGGATCTGGAGTTCTGATACCACTTGTAGTGTATCAGAGAGACACTATAGCTTCCGGAGCTGGCAATCTGACTGGTTTTGTTTGGTTGGAACTTTCTTAGAATGGGTTATGCAACAGAAATTTGGGAGGAGAAAGAATAGAGCCTGAGAGAGAGAAAAAAACTCACGTTTCTTTGTTGACAAACATCAGAACATGCATATGATCTCTTCCTCACCTTTTGAAGGTGGTTACAAGTTCAAGTTTCTATAAACGAAAATACAAAAGTAAGATAGGCTGGAGGCTGGCCAATTTAATGTTCACGCCTCAACGAAACTGCTGCCTTAACAGAAAACTAAAAATAAGGCCTAAACCTTGCTGTTGTGAGCGAATGGACAACAATACCCTTGCCTCTGTTTTATTCTCCACTTAGCCGTTACTCTCTTCATGACCTTATTGTGGCCATTGACCAGGCAACTTGATCCTCACCTTCAGTCCTTGTGTTGGCTGTTCATCACGTGCGATCACAGCAATTTGTGAACACTGACCTAGTTTGACTTGCCATGCAGTTTATATTTAATATATGGTGGCTATTTGAGTTCAATTCGAGATTTACATGGTACTAAATCTGTCTTAGGAATTCATGAAAAGCCAAAGGGGAGAATCCAATGGAACGGCTGTAGTTCATCTTGTTGTTTCGAGGTTGGGATCGGAGTATCTAAACATTGAATTGACTTTGATATTGCAATTACAGATTGAATGAGTATTTTGTTAGTCTACGAACGATGAGTGAAGTCAATGTATACATGTGTAGTTTCTATTCTAAGAATTTGCAAAAAGCTAGAAAGGGAAAAGATTATGGAACGGGGAAGTAGTGTTCTTTCTTTTTTCCTTTTCTGCAAGAGCAAATAGACTAAAATGGAGGGACAGAGGGTAGTGTGGTCAACAATCCGAAAGTTTTTCCCGCGTAAAATTGGGGCTCGAGGGAAGCTTGGGTTCAAACTTCAAAGCACTCCGCTGAAGTAGCCGATTAAATAAGGCAGCCCAACACATGAGGTTCCCACCGTGGTATGGTCTCAAAGGCTTGATGTGCACAACCTTAACCGGCTTTGTGGAGAGCTTATTTTCCAACTTCCGAATCCTGACCTACAGAGGCTCACCCTCTTACTCAGTTCTGTCTTTGAGACAATTTGGAGTAATTTTTCTTGTTGTGTTAACATTTGCAAGAAACATATCTTTTTTTGCCGTTTTTGGTCAAAATTTTATTACATTGTCAACTTCGACCAGCTGTGATTTGTATTAATCTGTGGTGTAAACTTTGTTCAAATGGCTTTTTAAATATCTTTGGTGGCTTGGTATGCTTTACATGTCTTCTTCTTGTGGTTTCCCTTTTCTATTGCAGGCAATTTTACAGTTGATTGAAGCGGTGAACATATTTTATGCGACATCAGAGAAGGGGAGTCTTGACCGGCTGGCTGTTTCATCCACAGTTCTTTGTTTTATTTCGCTGATTTTTGGAGAATTGGGTAATTGTCTTTTTCCTACGAAAGTTCATTCAGGTTGTGGGTTCGCTATAAGTAACTCACTTTCATTTCCTATTTCTCTCGTGATACTGAAGGTCGCAAGCGCAGCCGAGCTCTCCTTTTGAGGTTTTACATTATTGTATCATCTATTGGGATGCTGTTCTCAATTGCCTGTGCCCTTGGGGGTAATCTTTCGTTTAAGGTAAGAAGATTCAAACTTCCCCAGGTCGTGTTTAATGTCAGCATGGTCAGTTGTCCTCCTGGCAAGATGTTGTGTTTCTGCATGTTGTAGTTTCTACTGTTAGATTTGAAATAAAGATAAAGTAGACAATTCAGATTCAGAAAGGTCTTCAAATTAAGAAAAGAAGTTGTGCAAAGATAACCTAGAATTAGAAGACAGATGGCTTTTGTTTAAAGTTGAGGGAGATTATCAACGGTTAAATAATCCCAGCTCTTGATCTTTTGCATGCTGCAGCATGTTTATTTGTTGCACACATAGAAACACGTGCAAACCTCACACTTAAGAGCACTGTAATTATTGATTCCAAAAGCTAAAAGGCTAGGATACCTCCAGAACATAGTGGTTAGTATTTGTCATCTGAAGCTGGACAAAATAAAGTCCAGTCATCGGGAGCAAGTATTTTGGGGCATTGGAGAGTCAGACACAATGTGTATCAAGACTAGAACTATATAATTGGTTCAGTTGTGACTTTGGCATGCAGCATATAGATTACTAAGCCATACATGTTTATGGAATTCTACAACAAAGCATTCGACTATAAAGTGCCTTGAAGCCTCCAGAGTTACTCAAATTCTATCCAACTTAAGTAGTGATGAATTTAATGGTGTAATAACAAACAAAATAGAACCTCCACCTATAAATCAGATTATTATTACTTCTTAACAGTCATTACCATTGGTTATTAGATATTTTTTATATATTGACCTGGTCTTTGTGGTCTTTGTGTTTTTATGGTTGTAATATATTCTATGTCTCCAGACTCCAATTATGCCTAATGTATATGCTAAAGGGAGTTGGAGACCCCAAAAATTATGTATGCTGCTTATATTAGCTATTCCACATCAGATTTTGGTCCAAATTTGCTTTTATAAACTTAGTGAGAAACATTTTGTAATATATAGTTTTTGGACACCCCCCTCCAAACAGGAACTTGCCTTTCAGGTTTTCATACTTGGGCTAGTTTTCTTACAGCTATGTAGGGAGATGGAAAGAATTACCTAGGGATATGTTAACCACCATTTCAGATACATTAGATTGTATACTGGATAGAAAACAGATTCTGATAATGTACCTCAGGAATGACTTATTATTCTCCACATTTGTTGCCATCTCCAAGGAAAAAACAACTCATGGTGACCGGTAAGACGGTGAGATCACCTATATGTTAGTTTGAAGAGATGACACTTTCATGTATGTTGGTCACTTTTTTACATACATGTGGGGTTTAGACTCTGTAACGAAACTACATAGATGTTTAGAAGTTTAATAGTTGTGAGGAATTGCTGAATGACATATAGGTTATTCAAGATTTGGGTGGCTGGGAGACGAAGAAATTTGAGATTTTTAGGACAACTGGTCTTCTAATTGGTGAGTTCCATTTCCTTTCGCTGGGTAAACAGTTACATGCATGATACACTTGGCATATGTTCTGATGGCCCTTGTAACCGTGTCTTTTGTATCTTTCAGGATTTCTGGTACAGATATTATCGATCAGTACAACAGTTTCTCTAATTGGTAATATGTCTCCTCCTAAGAGAGCTTCTTGACGACTTGTTGTAACTTTAAAACTATACGTCATGTTTTTTCTCCATTTTTGTGGCTTCCTTGTTCTCTGCATTCTGTATCACATTGGATACTACATACATCAAAAGATGCTTTGATTACTTTCCACTAGCATATTGTCGTATGTTTCTATATCTCCACGATTAGGGAAACCGCTCTCTGTCGTTGTTTGACCCTAAAGTACCAGTAATATTGTCATAGGATTTGCAGTTTCTGTTCAGATTGTTAACCTCACTTCGAATTTGTCCAATTAATGATATGGAAATGTCAACATCTTTTTTGTAGAATTATTGGTCTATCACCTTGTGAAACCCGTAGTAGAAAATAAGATTTGGGGGGCTGAAAATGAAGAAAGAAACACAAACAGCAGGAGCTTAATTAAGCACGGTTTACAGTAGAAATGAAAGTGTTGTGTGTCTGTACGAGCGTGCGATTAAGTTTGTGGGGTGTGATTCTTAGGTGAGGAGACCACAACACGTTTTTCTTAGGGCCATTTGTAACCTTTTATCCTTTCAAATATTTATTAAAATTTCCACATAAGAATCTCCAACATGAGGACATATAATCCTCTTTGCGAAAAAGGAAAAGAAGTAATAAAATTGTCAGCCTAACATGTCCAAAAAAATGTAAGATGCACTTTGGAAGAAAAGGATGGGGGAGAGCACCAAGTTGGACATATCATGTGCAAAACTGCATCCCACACACCTTAATATAAAATTCAAAGTCTATATGCCTTGCCATTGTAGGCCTTGCAACTTCTCATATTCCTTCTTAATGATGATTCCATGAGCTGCTGCCTGCTGCCAACCAAAAGTCAACTACTCTGTACATAAGTACTTGCATAACCTCTTCACCTTCATCCATCGCTTCTCTTAGGCACGTAGAAAAACACCACGGAATGCATCTTCTTCAGCTTTTCCTCACTATGTTAGCCCTTATATCCTGTGATGCTTGTGCTCAACCAGCTTACCACACCTTAGTTGCACCCCTCCACAAAATCACTAACTCTTCATTGTTTAGCATGACTCTAAATTACCATGAACACGATGTCATTGACCTCGATGCTCCCTTTTTATTGTGTTCTTGCTTCGCCCACCAGCTTCCCGCAGATTGCAAATCCCCCGAGTGCATACAAGCCCGGGCTTACCTCGCTTCCACACCCATCATAAGAAACGGGGGGACTCCAGGTCAAATCGCTTGCCCTAGCTGAGCTGACCCATCGTAATCTCACCATATATCGCACAAATGGTCAAAACCCTGTTTCTTGTATTAACTTGAAGTACTTTTATGTTTCATGTGCTCCGCATTCTATCTTGGAGTCTCTCCCAAAACATGTTGCAGGCGAGGCTGGACTCTCATGGGCGCCTCTTGCTGTTTCGTCCCAATTTACTGGTTCCTCTCTTGGAGTGGCTAAGAAGTTTGATATTTGTTTACCGAGCACACCTTCGGCTAGGGGGCCAGGGGGGGTGATTTTCTTGGAGATGGACCATATTATATCCTTCCCCCGACGAACCTTAACGCAGCGAGCATCCTCTCTTACACTCCATTGCTAAAGAGGCCCAAGTCATCAGACTATTATATTGTAGTTAACAACATTTCAATCAGCGGAAAGGCAATTCCTCCTGCAGCAGGCTCACCTACTATTGACTCGTTAGGCCGTTGTCCTTAGCACCGCTGTCCTTTACGCCACGCTTAGGAGTGATGTTTACAAGTCCTTTCTGAAGGGCTTCGCAAAGGCTACCGAGGCCATTCCCCTAGCCAAGACGGTTAGCCCATTTGGACTGTGCCTGAATACCAGTACAATGGGGTTCAGTATTGTTGGGTTAACGGTGCCCCTGGTTGATTTGGAGTTGGCCAATGGCAAGAATTGGACGATATTTGGATCTAACTCCATGAAGTAAGTTGCCGCTGACGTGGCATGCCTAGCATTCGTGGATGGTGGGCATATAGCAAAACAAGCCGTTGTTATCGGGTCATTTCAGATCGAGAACAACTTCTTATAGTTTGATCTTGCTCGATCAAGATTGGGATTCAGTTCTTCCTTGGTTCTTCGTTAGGACCACGTGTGGAAACTTCAACTTCACAACTAAGCCAAGGCCCTAGTAACAAAAAATATTTTAAAATTAGACAATGTAGTCTAGCTTGCATTCTGAGCAATTAATGACAGAAATAAGCCTGCTTTATGTAGAGGATTTGCCATGAACTTAACTTGTTATGTTATCCAACTAAAACCATACGCTTATTGAAGCAGTGCATTCTAGCAGAACTTAAGGTGCCACACTCAGCCTGACCAGTGTAGACTGAGAGGAGTGTACACGTGCCACTTTGCCTAATGATTGAGGTGGTTTCATTTGCTTGGCAATCGGTGGCAATTGGGGGTTTTAGTACAAGCATTGGGGCCAAAAGCCTTAGAGCTTGCGGGGTTTCATCTTCTTTGGCAGGCTGAACGTGGCTCCTTGATTATCTTGAGATTTGAGTGCATCATAATATCCGCCACAGTTTGCATGCCTGCGTGGAGCCTGATGGGTTCACTTTCCCTCGTGTGCTGAAAGCTTGTGGGGGAATTGGGTTGATACACGTTGGTGAGGAGGTTCATAGGCATGTTGTGAGATGCGGGTTTGGAAATGACATGTTTGTCCTCAATGGGTTGGTTGACATGTATGCCAAGTGTGGTGACATTGTGAAGGCTCGAAAGGTGTTTGATAAAATTTTGTGCAAGGATTTAGTATCTTGGAACGCAATGCTTACTGCGTACGTTAGACACGAGCTTTTGCACGAGGCATTGCACATTTTTCGGTGGATGGTACAAGATGGATACGTACCTGATTCGGTTGCCATTTCCACAATTCTCATGGGCGGGTTGTCATTGCCCAGACATATAGCGCAAGTTCATGGATGGGTGCTTCGTCGTGGAGTTCAATGGAATTTGTCTGTTGCTAATTCTTTGATTGTTATATACTCTAATCAAGGGAAGTTAGGTCGAGCGCGTTGGTTGTTTGACAAGCTGCCTGACAGAGATTTGGTTTCGTGGAATTCCATAATTTCAGCTCACTCCAAGCACCCGGAAGCTATGGTATACTTTGAGAGGATGCTGAGTGTCAATGCTGTGCCAGACAGTATCACATTTGTGTCGTTATTGTCGACTTGTGCTCATTTGCGAATGGTCAAGGAGGGGGAGCATTTGTTTTCGATGATGAGAGAGAGGTTCGGAATAAGTCCGATCATGGAACACTATGCTTGTATGGTGAATCTTTACGGAAGGGCGGGATTGATCAATGAAGCTTATGAGATTATAGAGAACATGGATTTTGAGGCTGGACCAACCGTGTGGGGAGCATTGTTATATGCTTGTTCCTTTCATGGAAATGTTGACATTGGAGAAGTTGCTGCGGAGAGTCTTTTTGAATTGGAACCGGATAATGAGCTTAATTTTGGGCTTCTGATGAAAATATATTGTAATGCCGGTCGTCTGGAGGATGTAGAGAGGGTGAGAGGAATGATGGTGGAGAGAGGATTGGCCTTGTAGACTTTCGCACAGATTGGTGTATAAATACTCTATAACCTAGTGGTGCATGCTCACTCCTCGCCAGAAGGATGAATTGCTTGTGTCCGTCAAAAACCAAGTCATTGTAAGGCGTTATGGATTCCGGCTAACCTAACTGCACTTTTAGTAGGACTATCATGTACTACTGCCGTCCATTAACATGACTTGGGGCAGAAATTTGCCATGGCTTGTGTAGTTCTGCTGCGTGCACTATGTTTTTCCTCATCATGGCCTGAACAAGCCTTCATGACGAGGGAAGATTGTACAAGGCTCTCTGTTGTATCTCTTTAAAGGGAACCGCGTGTCATACAGAAATGTTATACTTGAGGGGAGAAAAGAAAACCCGTTTTCTTGGATACCTTGTTTTCATCCGACCACAATGTTTTTTGATACTGTTTCCAGCTCTTGGCTCCAAAATTGGTCCATTGAGGCAAATGATTAGCTTAGTAATGATCAAAGAAGTGTAGACCTAGTTACCCAAATACGAGTATTTGTTATGATAATAAGAGGGTTCCAAATTCATCCCAGAAACATGAATAATATCCTCAGTTAAACTCATCCTTTTTTGCCAACAATTCCTGTCTATATATTACGGTGTTGAATTGCTTTGGTGCAATGGGCAAAAGCATTTCAATAGTGGGGTCTTTCTAAAATTATCGAGAGAAATAGGGGGGTATAAGTGGACTTCGAAAGGGCAGAGATTTCATAAGAACATAAGGAACACATCTAATATAAAACAGAAAGGGTTTGGTAACCCCATATTATCATCTATTTCGTATTTAAAAGCATCCAAGAAAAGGGCCAATGAAAGACCAGTCTTCCAGTAATTAAACATGGTGATTAGACCCCTAATCTTGTTGAGTAAAGGAAAAGAAGTGTTATACATAAGAGCACCGATCCCCTCGAGCACAATCACCGCCAAAGCAGCAGAGAGAACATCCCAGTCACCAGTTTGTCCGATAACAGTGGAAAAAGCTGTTGCACAATAAAATCCCACCAAAAAAAGGAGCAATTTCATGGGAAATCCATTCTTGATCCCCTGAATCCTTGCTTCCACCTTGATTAGAAGATCTTGAATTATCCTAACAAGGCGAGTCCTACCACTTGCGCTATTTCCAGATGAATTCAGACCATTGCTATCGGCACTGCTCCTGATTGACCAAGCCATCTTCCTGGCCATTCAAAAGATTATCCAAGTCAAACAGACCATATATGAAAACATCGTGCATTATTCACCTATTACTTCAATAATCAGCTACACTTTCAAGACTAATGACTGAGAAGATGAGCTAGAAATGGAACCACTCCAAACTTTCCTTATTAAGAAAATGTACCTCGAAGGCATTTACGTAAAACGATCAAAGCATTGAGGTGATTTCATTGTACCACTTGAACAGAAAACATGCCATTTATATACGCTGGTAGGTATCAGAAAAGTAGTGCACCAATATCAAGGTAAGCCTTTCAAACAATAAGCACACCTGCTTTTGAGTTGCATTCTAAACACTACTGCCTTTTGTAAGTAAGACACACATCCCACCATTTGTCGACACAACTCAAAATGGTAGTTTGTAATCTAAAACCACAGCGGCAATTCCATTCATCTCTGTCCTACTTCAGAGACAGTGCCCAATAACCCAACACCTTTGGTTAATAATGACAGGCTCTATTCACGTCTTTTTTATCATAAATCAAATGCCCAAGTTAGGCTAAACATTTTTACTCAATGAACGTGTAGATCAACAAGACGGTTTCTGGTATCTTGAGTGAGTATTGATACTTGACACAAATCCAACTTTAACAGTATACATTCAACAAACATTGCAAAATGGATCCAACTTCCAAGAAACTTGAAGAAAGGAACTAGAGATGAGAAGGCTATCTTCAACTATATGCAGAAGAAGCCCAAGGGTATATATGGGCCAAAGCCCCAAACTGAAGCACAGGAGATGATATAAATATTGGGACACGGTATTTGAGCTCCACACGCTAAAATGGACTATATAGCAACCCTTGAAAGAACTTTAGCGACGAAAGTGGAGCTCAAATGGCTGAAAGTGGATATTAAATATCGATTCCTTAAATTTTTAGGGAGTGTCTATTTCCATTCCATACCTTATTACGCTTTCCCACACCCCAATTTGTTTCTAAATAACGAGTTAGCGAAGAAATATCAAATCTTTTAGCGACAATTGAGGTCTTGACAAGCATATGAGGGTGTGGAAATAGACGTTCCTATATTTTTATGACAACATTCTACATGTATATGTGTATCGGACATCCCATAACATAAGAAGTTATTACAACTTTATGTAAGGATTAAAAGAAATAACAAGAATACAGTAATCCTTAAGTGTATCAGGGGCTTTCTACAGTACATAGTAAATCAAGCATCAAGGCCACGCAATGCCACGTGCAGTCATCCAGGTCCCCATGTTCCATAAAATTAGCCAATGGAAACATATTATTTGCAAATATCTGTCAACATTTTGGTTAATATTCCTATACATATCCAGTCTATAGAAGTCTTCTATGACTTACTTGGAGATGCTGATTGATGAAGTCCGAACCACGCTGCAGAAGCATAACTGTGGGAAGTCTCCAGAATGCAAGGTAAATGCATTTTCATCAGCACAAGTAGTAATAGAAAAATTCAGCTTGTAAGTCTGAGAAGGTTGAAGAGCAGAATAGTGCAACGAAGCTGGAACAATCCTTGTTGACATCACCACATCAGAGTTGGCAACTGAACTATCCTACAATAACAAAAAGAGGTAACTAGATATTGTAAAACTTGACTAATGCCGCAAGAACAATTACATAAACGAAAACACAAAGTGAACTTGATCATAATATGAATTATCACAAGGAAGCCAAAATATACCATTCGAGGAGGGTGCTTCTAATTCAAGGCGGCTAGAGAAAAGCTCTCAGAATTGCAGAGCAAATAATTTAACTACAATTGAGTTGTATGGCATGCTTATGTAGTGATAAATGCATTAAACCACGCAACAACCGTAAACAATGATGCAGCTTTAACCCAATCCTGTTAGTTGGAATAGAGGGCTCATAGCGTAGATTATGGGGCAAGGAAAACCTGACATTTTTCAAAATATGAGAATGCCGTCAGACATTGGGCATTGTGACAACCAAAATTCACTTGAAACCATGAGTGAAATTAAACCAAACTCTTACTTTAACATGACGACCACAATGATTCAAGGCAATTAGCTACTAAAAAGAATCCTGAACAGGGGTGCTTATTGGGAGCATGACGAACTACAAACCAGGTTTCCACAAAGACAAGGTTTAGAGGATAGTAGTTGGCAGAGATTTCTGGTTTGTGGGAAGGGATGAACTTTGAGCAAGTAGAGAAACCCCCAAATGGAAAAAAAAAAGGGTGGTGTTTTTTGGGCCTATATGCGAAAATCACGCTAAAATGATAAAAGCATAGATGTAACAAGTTTGTTAGCAATAATCATTCTAACACTCAATCAACTTTGAACCCTACATTGCAACAACCATTTTCCCATTCCCGATACACAGAATGCCCATTCATGAATTGCTACAAAATAGAAATGACACTATTGCTTTGCAAAAGTCGAGTAGGAAACAGTGTGAAGCATATAGAACAAGGTCAATTTGCCTCAACAGCCCCAAACACAACATGAAGTTAAAAAGGCTCATTTTTGCACTACCAAATCACACTAGGGTTATAGCCTATTACTCCCTCCGTTTCATTGAACTTCTCCCCTTTTGACTTCTTGCAAATTCTTAAAATAATTTATTACATATAAAAGTTGACTTGACTTATGTTTTTACCCTAACTTGACTTGCCATACTTACTTTTATCTACGACTGATGTTTGACTTCAACACATTGTTTAGACGTACAAAGATCTACCATCTAAGTAGCACGGACACCGTATCCAACACCAACATCGACCGGGACACCGGACACCGCAATTTCCAAAAAAAAAAAAAGATTTTGGACACCGCAGGACACCGCTGAATTTTTTGTTATATTTTTATTATGTATGTGTGTGTGTGTATTCATTAAATATCAAATATACTGCTAGTGGTTATTTCGGAACCAACCTTCTCACTTTGCCAAAGTTGGTTCTACATCTAAAATAGTAAACAATAATCAATAACCACAAAACAAGCAACTCAAATAAAGTTATGCTTAAGATTTAAATGCAATACAGTACAAAAAAACATGGTACATAACATAACAAAGTACTTCACTGCTCACCTCTTACTAAGTCACGCAAACAGGTAACAGAAACAGGAAAGCGCCCTCTTCTTCACCGCCCAAGCAGAAACAGAAACAGGGAACAGAATCGAGAAACGGGAAACAGGAAACAGAAACAGGGAACTCTTGCAAAGTCATAAGAAATTACTTACTTCACTCTTACAAAGTCACACAACGATTATCTCTTTCCTTCGACCAAGGGTTCAATCTACATCAATCGTCAATCGTGTCATCTTCGAACGTAGCGAAACGAGAGAGATGGGAGAGAAAGACGAAGGTACCTGTTGCTGGAATCCGGCGACGGCGGCGAGATCCTCCGGCGACCAGTTTGGGTGGGTCGTCTGCTTCGTTCTCTTCCCTTGACGCCGTAAGAAGAAGACTCGGAAGGCAACGGTGACGGGTCGATCTAATTAGAAATAAAGTACACACGAAAGATTATATATTGCTTGCCGTGGTGATTGTACACGTGCTTTCACAATTCCTGATCAAGCAGAATCTTGCACTGCAATTGTTTGCAGGACTCACAGCAAACTACTAAATCACAAACGGCTAAATCAAATCAAAGCAGCAAGTCTAGCAATTTTACGTGATCTGTACGAAAAATATTACAACAGAAACGGGATAGAATGGCTTACAGCGGTGGTTCTTCAAATCTAGGGTTTTTGCGTTTGATTGATTCCTTCACTTTCTGCTAGGCCATAGCAACCGGAGGAGCGCGTTTGGATGGCTGAAAATAGTTTCTCCAGATTGGGCATAGAAGGAGACGTGATTGGTAATTCGTCGCTGCTTGCTCTCAAGGTTTCTGCCTTTTTGTGGCTAAAGGTTTTTTAAATTTTGGTGACCAATTTAAGGTCACTTTGCCTAATGATTAGGAACACTAGAGATAATAAAAAATTGATTTTCAAATAGCATGACAACAAATAACGGTATATAGTAGTGGTAAAAATCAACTTACATATGTTAGGATTTAACTGTAAAAAAGAAAGTCAGGATCTCAATTATTAGAGACATGTGACGATGTAACTACACTCTATTGATCGCGTCCTCAAACTTTAAACTCCTACGTTTTAGTGCAAGTTGCTCGAGATCTTAATGATCATCTTACGAAACTTTAGTCATGAGTGTTGTTTGGGATTTTCTCATGAGATCGTGACATGGCATCGTTTTCATATATTGTATTGGACTAGCAGCGATCGGGCCTCGAGAAGGGGGGGGGGGGGGGAAATTTAGTTTGGCTAACCTCGTTAGGGATTATTGGGTTGCTGTTCGGTCTTACGCTTGTCGGGTTTTGGGATTGAAATGCTGGTGGAATATTGTGAACCGTGCAAGGTTCAATGCCTCTTATCTTTGCGCTGTAATTCCATTGGTGTTTGTGTTCATCTTCGTACGGTTGAGGTTGCCTTTCTTATTGTAATTTTGTGTTTAGAGTTATGTTATTTGTTTATGTAACCTTTAGGCCTTCGCTTGTTATTTCAAGTTAGACTGAAATGTAGGATATGCTCTACTTTAGTCTAATTGTAATTTGTATAGGGTTTATAGGTTAGTTGTTAATTTTTGAGATCTTGTATACCTAGAGTCACAAAAATGTCGTGACCTTCATCTACCGTTGGGCGAGTTTGTAACATTTTATTTTCAATGCTATTTTCTTATTACAAAAAGAAAAAAGAAAAAAAGACTAACAGTGATCTCCCCATGTTGTAACGCCCCGGATTTATTTACGGAGCGTTAATGCCAAATATACAGAGATCAGATAAAATTTCATAATTATCAGAAGACTTCAAATTGGTAAATCAGAGCATGCACTAAAATTCCAAACGAGACAATATCGAAAGTCCCCCAAACGAAATCAGAAAACCCTAAAATATCAAAAATATCCCAAACAGTGAATCAGAGCAGACACTAATAACTCCCAAGAGTACATCACTAATTGTCATAGGGCCCAAAGCTTTATACAATCCAAAATTTCTCCAACATAGGGTTCAAAACAAAACCTAAGCAATACCAACTTGTCATAATTCAATACACTTAAATATTAATGCTGACTCTAAAATAAGGCAGCCAACTTTGGACACACAGCTAGCCCTTCAAATCTGAAATCTCACCTACTAACCACCTGAAAGGAAAAACAATAAGGGAATGAGTCAAATGCCCAGTAAGGTCGCTCAAAGGACCAACCAGACAAAACAAAATATCTGAGAAACGAAATTTCGGAAGCACAAAATGTTTCAACGAAACGGAGATCAGACCAAATATCAAATGCCAGAATATATCAGAGTACGGAGACAGACACAATCGGTCCATATATCAAATGTCAGAATATGTCAGAATACGGAAACAGACACTAGGGAGATCCAAATAACAAAAGTCAAAATATATCTGAGTTCGGAAACAGATACTAGAGATGTCAGACCAAAAATCATATGCCAAAATATATCAAAGTTCGGAAACAGATACTATCGAAACAGATACTAGAGAGCCATTCGGAAAGTTGTCACATACGTCATTCCTGACATATGAGGCCGGTTCAGAAAGTAAGATCGCGATCTCTAGCTCAACTCCCCTGAGCTAGCCCACGTTTCAATTCACGTGGGTAAGTCAGAAATAAGTCACATACACTGTGACATGGCTCATAAAGTTACCAAAACAAAATCTCAAAATAACCGTTATCAAATATCGGACAAATCAAACAATATCCAAAAGCTTCAAAATCACATTATCCTACAACGAACTCGTCAAACAATAGGTGGAGTTCACGAAAATAATAACGATCATAAATTACTGAAACGACAATATCAATATGTCAATATTCTGAGGTCAAACAAATCCGACGGAATTTGATTTTTCACAAATAATAGAATTGACAACAAGTCATTCTTAACAAAGTTCAAAACAAAAATGAGATGAAGAATCACTTATCCCTATATGAAAAGATTCAGATTTCAAAAGAATCTAAAGACTTCTACGAGCGTTTGGTCCATCGTTGATTCGAATTTCGAAAGTAAACCCTTACCTTAATCAAACCTCCTGAGAGTCACAAATCCTTAAGCTCCTCCGTAGAGCTTCCAAATTTTTCCAAGCCTTCTTCTCCAATCTCTCTCTTTCTCCTCCTCTTCCTCTCTCTCTCTCTCTCTCTCGTACAAGGAGAAGAAAAGAAACAGAGAAAGTCCCAAAAAGCAAGAAAATGAAATAAGACACTATTTATATAGAGGAAAAAATTTGCATTCGAATGAAGCACTTTGAGTCGAATCAAGCACTTTGAGTCGACTAAAACACACACTTTGAGTCGAATGAATTTTTTTTTTCCACTTTCAGTCGACTAAAAACCAACTTTTAGTCGAATCAAACACTTTAAGTCGACTAAAACTCACTTTTAGTCGAAGCCTTCCAAAAGTCACTGTTCAAAAACACTGTTCATGGGTACTGTTCAAAAACACTGTTCATGGTTTACTGTTCAAAATCATTGTTCATGGTTACTGTTCATCGACTAAAACTTTTAGTCGACTGAAACTACTCTTTTAGTCGACTAAAACCTTTAAATGCGACTAAAAGTACTGTTCACAACACTGTTCAAAGTTACTGTTCAAAATCAATGTTCATGGTTAATGTTCAAAATCACTGTTCATCGACTAAAACTTTTAGTCGACTGAAACCACTCTTTTAGTCGACTAAAACCTTTAAATTCGACTAAAAGTACTGTTCATAGTTACTGTTCAAAATCACTGTTCATCGACTAACTTTTAGTCGACTGAAATCACACTTTTAGTCGACTAAAACCTTTAAATTCGACTAAAAGTCCAGAAAATCATTTTTTTACACAATTTAAACACTTTTAGTCGACCGAAACACTTTTAGTCGACCGGAAACACTTTTAGTCGACTAAAACCTTTTAAATTCGACTAAAACTTCACAAAATCATTTTTATTCGAAGCCAAACTATTTTCCTTCAACTGAATATTTCAGAACACACAAACTTTGTCATCAATAAGTTTTGATTTGAATAAACCACTTGCATTTAACCGAAAATTTCAGAAATAATCCCAATTCATTTTCTTAATGTTAACAAAAGACCACAAGGTTAATTTATTCAAAATATTAATTTCGCACAAGGAAAAGAAAATTTTTCGGGGTATTACACATGTCACTTTTCTTCAACTGTAAGTTTATTTGTGTCATTAAAGATTTTCGGTAACACACTTACGAATATCTTTTAATGACACTTTTTTAGTCTTTAATTGTAGAAATGGAGCGGAAGTATTTAAAAATGAAATATATTCATCAATTCTGTTAAACTAAAAATAATTTTTTATTACTACCCTGATCCTAAAAAGATAGCTACTACCCTTCGAATAATGACAATCAATAGTCGTTAAATATAATAAATAACATTTCTATTAACACTTTAATGACAATTTTTTGCATCATATTTTTCATGCATACGATGACTAATTTTTGCTATACTAAAATTGTGACTATTTTCTACAACCAAACAACCAAAATTGTTTCTCAAACTAATGGGTCCCTCAAGCTTCATTTACGGTAGCCTAGCCACAAGCCAAAAAACAAGCTTGATTTAAGGAACGATGTCGATCAAGTCAACTAATCTTTCCATTAAGTACTTTGTTTGCTTGCTTAATACATCATTGATGTGATATTCCTTAATGATTGAGGTTTTCACTTTCACTATTGGTTAAGAGCAATAAATAGTAGATTTATACGGTAAAAAACTGTCAAGAAGACAATTCAATGCAATAAAGCTCCAAAACAGCAATCACTACTATGACTGTTTTCTTTATTTATTTGGGTACGTTGATGATACTGATGGGTCTCACAATCCTAATTTGGTACATCTTTTTTATGGTTACTTTTGAGAAGAATTATAATCTGATGCACGTTCGACCGAATTTGGAAATATCAAGCTAGTGGTCCTAACTCAATAATATAGGAGTACATGTTTTTGCACGCTATTACTAAAGAAGTTCTTTCTATCGTCACGGGAAGACGAATTTGAATTCTGATTCGGTTATTAAAGAGGTAAGTGGAGGGATTTCTTTTATCTACGAGTTCAATAACACGTTGACCATAATGTAGCATGTCACATGGTGCTATGTCATGGCTCTTTAAAGTTGAGAGCTAATATGTTGTCAGCTTGACCTAGTCATCAATCCGTCGCGGATGGACAAATCAGATCCACCACAAGCAGACAACACCCATACTACACCCACACCGTGTGTGTTGGTGTTGTGTGTTTGTGGTAGGTGATTGGGAGGATGATGCTGGAGGAGGGAGAGGAAGGAGTGGCAGCACCACCGTGTGTGGGTGAGTGGCTATTTCTCTATGTGTGTAGATGGGGTTATCTATTAGTGGGTGATGTAAGGGGCAACAAATGGTGGGTGTTGTGATGGTAGGTGATGGAGCGGCTCGTAGGTGCACCAAGTGTTGTGATTCTTTTTTTTATTTTATATAATAAGAAAATATCATTGATAATTGAAAGATTACAAAGTTTGCCCAATGGCATATAAAGGTCACGACATTCCTGTGACTCAAGCGTATACAAGACCATTTATGTCATAAATTAATAAATAACCTTTAAGCCTATACACATTACAATTAAGCTAAAATAGAGTTTATCCTACACTTCAACTTAACTTTAAGTAATATGTCAAGACTTAAAGGACACAAATTAACCCTTATTAGAACAAAGAACACAGTAAAGTAAACGAGGAAGACAAAATAAAATTGCACAAACAAAGGTGTACATGACGACCTATGCAATCTCAGCACAAAGACGAGGGTGAAGGCCATCAACGCTACAAATTTCACACATTTCACAGGTAAAACCAACACCAAAAACCGCTAGTCGGGGCAACGACCCAAACGAGCACACCCAACAGGCCACTCCTTAATTCATTCCACATCCCCCTCTCCCTTCTTCCCCCCCAAATCGTATATATATATATATATATATATATATAGAGAGAGAGAGAGAGAGAGCTGATCCGTTGAGAGCGCTAGCAAAAAGGGTTAAAAAATCTTTCAATTTCTTTCGTCAGCATAGTTACTGCAATGGCTACTGAGCTGTTACAGTTATGTCTTGTTCGAATTGGTTTGTTAAAATAAATGTCTTTCCATTCCTCTAATTTAGGAAGGGAGCAAGAATCTTGTGCGGTGGTTTGGAGTCTAAGTCACCTGCTTTTGTTTCTCAGATAAAGAAAGTGAATCCGAGAGAACTGAATCCATATCTGAAGGATGATGGAAGTGGTTATCCAGAAGATGCAGATGGGACAAAGTCCGATGTAAACCATCATTTGTCTTCTTCTGTTGTAGGAGATGGAGGTGCAAGCTGGAGACTGAAGGCCTTGAAGCGTGCTAAATAGCAAGCTGCTCGTGAAGGACGGAAGCTTGATGATGTATGTTGTTCTAACTTTCTAATAAAACCATTGCTTGTGTAAATAGGATTTTAATTTTGAAGAGCGAGAAAGAGGCAAAAACTTGAAGAGGCAGAACTATTGATGCGGGCTATGCCGATTGTGTGGATGAGTTTTGCCTTGGAGCGGCGGTGTAGAATTATTCTTTGCTGGCTATGTTTGTAAAGATGGCCATGTAGAGATTTTTGTTCAGCCAGGGCCCTTCTTGGGACCTTGGACCTCTTCTTTTTTGTCTTTTCAATTTGCTTATTGCTTGTTGACATACCCTCCCTCCCCCCCAATTTGGGCTCTTTTTTCTTAATATTGTGTAACGTGCTGGAATGTTTCAGGTGGTTGAAGAACGGTGGGGTTCTCTAGGTCAACTGGCAGTTTCTGTAGCATCTCGTCCTGCTGCGCCATCCCATGCTCATCTACATGCCACCAGAAATAGGAGGAGGGAGTTAACGGGAGAACAATTGGCTTCGGAGAATCGAAGTGAAAGGGTTACTGAGAAGGTACCTTTTCCTTGGTGTTTGTATCTTTTGCTGAAATAGTAAAATATATTGATGCTTCAATTATTCGGTGTTGTATATGAATTTTTCATTAGAATGATGAGAAATATGAATCCTTGAACGGATTGATTACTAACATAAAAATAATTGGTAATTTCCCTTCTGGAGCTAAATTGCGTTGTTCCTTAAATGTCATTTTCTGTTAACTACCAAACGTTGCACGGTTAATTGTGCAGGACGTATCAGTTCGTCATGCTGATATGAAAGTGCCTAAGCTTCATGATTCTTTATCCTGGGGGAAGCGGAAAAGACAAGCTGTGTCTACTAAGGATGCCGACTTGATATCTTCTGCAATGTCCAGCTTAAACAAGTTTGCCAATGATGGAAGTTTCATGCGTGAAGTTATGCATCAGAAAAGTGACGATTCTGGTGGTTCATTTGCAAGACGGGACAGAAAAGTAGAGTCAGAACGGGTTTCATCAGCCCCATCCACTTCATCAGAATCCAAGAAATCTGGCGAAGATTATGCAGCTGTTAATACGGCATTGAGTGCAAACCAGTTGGCTGCAAAGGTTATGCAGCTTCGTATGAAAGGAAAGCATGATGAAGCAGAAAAACTTATGGTGAGAAACTACTTTATGTCACATTTTTGGAACTCGTCCCTGATATCACTTAAGCATTTGTTTGTAGGAAGTTAGAAATATCATTACTAACTTCTATGACAATGCTAACTTTTGTCATGGCTGTTAATTTTTGGCCATTTACTCTTTTCACCCTTTACATGCTTTTTTAACCTCGTTCCATATAAAATCATTAATCTTACATCAGATGGTCAAGATTGTGGAGAGAGAGCTTGAAAGCTCTGCTTGCCCGTTATCACTTGCGAATGAGTGCTTAACCAATTTAGTTACATACTCAAGCTGCTAGTTTCCCTTTTTACTGGTCTTCAGCCTTTTTCACAAACTACGTGTTTAGCTTGACCTTAATATTAATACATACTTTCGCCTGGTCTCTATGGTAATTAATTTTATCCAATCTCCATGGCAAACAACTGTATTTATAGTGTTTTACTTTCCTAAATTTCCTGTTGTATACTGTTGTTATTAGTGATTTGATCCTGCAATTTTACTATATATATCTGTATGATTCCATGCAACAATTTTAAGTTTAAGAACATTGACTGCAAAAATGAGAGACTCTTTATCTGAAGGTTCTCCCATTCCTCGTTTGAAATTACATCCCTAAAGTGAGCTGATACCATAGGATCATTATTACTAAAAGTTTGGTTTTAAAAGTCGTTTCTCACTTCCTATGAGAGAGTTTTTTTTATGTACTCTATCGTACCTCAAATTATGGGAAAACACAAATTTCTAGGGCCAAAGTCTAATGGACTTCAGTATTGCTTACTTTACTAATATGCAGCTTTCTTCTTTGTTTCTTATCAGAAAGAGGCAGACAAAATGAAGGCAGAGCACGATTCTGTTGATGAAACAAAAAAATCCCAAGATGATGGAGGAAGCAGGTATTTTTGCATCTGATTATGTTTAAATTATGTTGTTCATATGAATTGCAAATAGAATACTAAAGCTGTTTTTGCATCTCACACTCTCAAAAAAGATTGACTGTTCATGTGTTACTCTATTGAAGGAAATGGTCTGCTCGTATTTCTTTTCTGGTCAATCTAATAACAATTTTCCCCCCTTTTTGGATCATATAACATTAACATTCTTTCTGTGCTTTTACAACTAATTCATGTCACTGTTGTGATATTTCTCTCTAGATATGTAAAGCATGACATGACTGTCCGGCAAAAGAAGAAAGAGGAGGATGCTGACTCTTACCTAGCTCAACAAATAGTGCAAAACAAACTGTACAGTATATCTGGCGGGGCAGATGATGAATATGATTACGATGGGGCTCCAAGGAGAAAGATTCGGAAGAAAGAGGGTAATGATCACAAGTCAACTCAGAAGGCTAGTTTTGCAAACCGAATCTTGACTCAGCAAGAGCGCTGCCAGTATTGCTTTGAGAATCCCAAGCGGCCACGACACCTAATTGTTGCAATAGCCAACTTTACCTATCTGATGTTACCACAGTGGCAACCCGTTGTACCGGGTCATTGCTGCATATTACCTATGCAGGTGAGTTACACTAGTGCATCTACTTGTCTTGTTCTGTTTAGCTTGCATTTATCAAGACAAGGACTCCAAAGTATTGTATTCATTTTCCAAGAAACTTGAATTTTAAATGCTTTGGAGATGAAAGTAGAATCATTTTTGGATGCTTACATTATCAGCTCGATGCAAGCAATCCCCATGATACCACTACCAATACGACTGCCATCGTTATTTCCTATTTGGGATCTATTCTTATTCGTATCTTTTCTTTGCCTAAACAGCATGAATCTGCCACAAGAGCTATCGACAACAATGTGTGGGATGAACTTCGCAACTTCAAGAAATGCCTCATTATGATGTTTGCGAAGCAAGAGAAGGAGGTAGTGTTCCTTGAAACGGTGATGGGGCTGGCACAACAATGGCGGCATTGTTTGGTTGAGTGCATTCCTTTACCATAGGACATTGCCAAAGCTGCACCCCTCTACTTTAAGAAGGTCTTTTTTCTCAACATCTTTTCTCCTCTCTAGTATGATTTTTTCTCGTCAGTGTTCGTGAAGCTTTCTTGGGGAATGAGATGAAAAGTTAAAAGACCTATGTTGTCGTGGGCCTTTTTACATTTGATCTTAACAAAAAGAAAAGTATAAGAAAAGAAGTGGAAACGGGACGATAGTAACTGAAGAATGCATGCCAATTGTGCTTGATACTGCTCGGGGCCCAATTCCATGATCCTCCATTTTGTTCCTTCATCATGCATGCCTCCAGTACTATGTGCTCATACGCGTTAAGTTAGAAGTCACTTTCTTATTTCGCTTTCATACCGACAAAAGAAGGCTGATAATACTAGGACCCAAGTCACATCCTTGCAAGAAACTAAAGATTGGTTAAGACGCAGTTTTGCTTCGATATAATACTATTCGGGGACTTAATGTGTATGCTTTCAGGCTATTGATGAAGCTGAAGATGAATGGAGCCAGCACAATGCGAAGAAGCTAATTGATACAAGTGAGAAAGGATTGCGAGGCTCGATTCCTAAAGATTTTCCATATTTTCACGTGGAGTTTGGTCTAAAGAAGGGCTTCGTTCATGTGATTGATGACGAGAAGACGTTCAAGAGCAACTTTGGCCTTAATGTTATAAGAGGCAAGCTACGTTTGCCCGTAGAAGACATGCACCGACGAAGGCAGAATGAGTCAACTGAGACACAGAGGCAGGCTGTTGCAAGTTTTGCCCGAGATTGGGAACCTTTTGATTGGACGAAACAACTTGGATAATTGTCTGAACCTAGCGACATTCCTTCATCACTGCCCGGGCCTTGGTTGGCAAAATTGCTCGATTCAGCAATGCGTTTCCTTTGGGTTGATTGCCAGAAAAACTAGACTCCAAGGAGATGTTTTAGAAATGTTGATGGAAAACTTCACGTGAAAATTTTTAGCTGAGACGGGGATTTTTTGTGAGCCGATTTATATAGCCATAGTTCGAGATATACGACATGTTTGTAATCAGATTTTGTAGAGCTCTGAAATTATGTAGTCATATAGTGGATTTCAATTTTGGGGCAACAGTACATCTTTCTGTGAGTCATGTTCTTGTGATTTTCTACTTTGTATCATAGTTATTAACACTACTGTATTGGAGGACGTACCTGCTTACCCCTTGACCGTATTGCATTTGTCGCAGTTTTAGTGGTATTATTTTACCAACTCATGTGTCCGCCAAAGAAATAATTCGAAGTTGAATCCTTTGGAACTCTCTGTCAATCCCAACGTTCCATATAGGACTGTCAGTGGGGCTGGGCATGGGTGGCTCTTAGCTACCCAATTGGGCTGAGTGAGTCGAGCGGAGCGGAGGCGAAGGTTGTTGAAGCTTGGTATATGTTGCCGATCCCAACTAGTTTGGCACAAAAGCTTAAATAATGATGAACTCCAATGCTTTCATTATGAGCTATCGGGCATAAGAAAGTAGGAACTGGCATTGGGCCTTCAAGTTATAGCCTTGGTCAACAGATGCCGTAGAGCATTCCCAGGAAATATAAGGTTTTCATGAGGCTGATATGAAGAAACGAGGAAAGAAGTTAATCTCATGGTAGTTAGGTAGAAAATGTTGTGTTTTCTAAAAACATGGCCTGACAATCTAAAACCGTCATATGTGCTCGATGATAATCTCTTGCCTCCCTGTGCACGCTTCACATTTAACAGTCCTAAATTATCCAAACCATGCAAAAATTAGTAGGAATGCAGTGACTGGTAACAAAGCTCTACTACCTCACCGCATGTACAATATTACTTTTAGATGTTCACCGTTCTTCAAGATTGCTAGTAGCAACACTAGTTATAACTCTGAACATGCGAAACTTATGCACTTTTTGAGCCTAAAACTCGACTCCCAAAAGTTGCTTTGTAATAATAGTAATGCAGATTTTGAAGTTGTGAATAGACTAAGTACCCATATGTCAGTATCAAAAGTGCATGAATTTATAACTCTGTCCACAAAGACAATCGGCAATAGGCTCATGGATTTCATCGAATCACAAAGTACATCTTATATAAGTAATGAATTTCATAACGAGTGCCTAATCAACTATTTAAAATTAGTGTCTAGTCAACTGTTGTACAATAATATGATAAATCAAGATCAGTGTAAAGTCAAGTATTGTACAATAAGAAAATCAATCAAGATCAGTCTCTAGTCAACTATTGTGCAATAAAGAAAAGACCAATCAAAATTAGTGTTAAGTGAATATATTATATAATAAGGTAAGGATTGATCAAAATATCCTTCAATACCCAGGCATCGGAGTACGGAAACCTTGAGTTGCATTATGAGGAGCCATAACCAAGTGGCCTGAGGTTCTAACTTTTTGTGAGAAAGCACAAAGTTGAGACAGAAGAACCCAGTACGCTTCCTCGTTGTGTAGATGCACTATTACAATGAGAGTAAGAACTCGAGATGTTGCCAACTATCACTTTATAAAAACGATGAGTACAGATCCTCATTGTGTAATTGAACTATCATAATGATGATATTTTTGAAAAAATTAAAGGCAGTATGGAGAAACTGGACTGAAGATGCCTGGGTCGAATGCGTTGTACGCTTTCCTTAAGACAGTATTTGCTCCCTTATAATCTGCTTAGGGTAGCAACAAATCTGCTTCCCAAGATAAAACAAGCGAGACACTGTTGATCACAGCAGAATGCAATCAACAGACAGAAATTTGAGAGAGAGGAAGAGAGAATTCGAAGTGAAGTAATATGATCTGACCATCAGTTGTGGCAGTTAAGTGACTCTGCAGATGCCACTTAACAGTCACAATTGCAGTTGCCATTTCGAAATTAACTGTTTCAGTTCAAGTTGCAGCTCACAGCTGAATTTGTCGCCAAAGTTAAGGCTGGGCTCGGGGCGAGGGCTCCTAGCGACGATGCGCACGTGCGAAGTGCAAAGTGCGCCTAAAAGCGCCAATAGCGCCGTTACGCCGGCGTGCGCGCGAGTGCAGTGCACCGAACATGTGCAAGTGCATGGCCATGCATACCATGTGTTTCTAAAACAATATGGTATGTCACATGACCATTTAAATACCCTTAACTTTTCCATTTTCCAAGCCATGTGGGAACTCACTTCATGATTAGTTTCAACCGTATTAAATGTCAATGTTTGAGAGTTAATATCTCTCAAACCAATCAATCAATTTGATTGATTCTTTTTGCAACTTATTCTTTGTAGTACAAACTTTAATAAGGTAATAATCAATTATTGAAAAATTTATATGAACTCAAGATGTTGCCAAGCATGACTTGCAATACATGATGAGTACAGATCCTCAATTGTGTAAATGCACCATCATAGTGAGGGCAAGAACTCGAGATGTTGCCAACTATGATTTGAACCAGACAATGTAAATTCATACAGCTAAAGTCGTTCTCTCAGCATTAAGTATCTTGTGATCATCTCCTGGTATGACCTTCTGAATCATATTAAGGAGGCAAGGGCCTTGTCCTTCGGCCGTGAGTACATCCACAGACATGGAAGAAGTCGGATGCATCTGCCACTCTGCTGAGAAGCCCCTACCAACCATCTTCTCCACAAGTAAGAGGGACTCGGAATACTCGTTCCTGTTTATGGCAAGCAATCGTGTTCTTCCATTTTCACAAGCCACTCTTTCCCATGAGTAAGCCTGATTGGCATAGTGCATGCATCATCATAGCACAAGTCTCAGCAGCAGCAAGCCTTTGGGTCGAAGAAAACCCTTGCCAAGTCGAGCTTTTTACGTTTGCAGAATCCAACAATGAGGATATTACAGGCTTTGAACCATTGCTTTCCATTACATGACACTGCGAGAACCCAAGATCTGTGTAATGGTTCATATGCAGGCCGTTCAACAAAACTGTTAAAATACAGAAGGCAGGCCTATATCCACGACCTTGCATCTGGTGAAAAGTTTGAAACGCAGCACCGTTATTTCCTGCCCCAAAAAACTCGTGCAGTTGAGAGCCATTAATATGAGAGAGGGGGAGTAAGAATTCCAACGAGAGCCATTAATCACTAAATTTAGTGGTAAATATACTAGAACTAGTATACCTACCACGAAACAATAATATTTATACATATTTTTTCCAGCGGCGGCATGGTTCTCACCTCCGTCAGATTACACAAAAATAAACTTTGATGCCTCCTTCGTGGACCAAAGTGGATCTGGTGGAATTGGTCTTGTTCTTCGAAACGAAACAGGACATTTCCTTGCAGCTAGAGCAATTCATCTTCCTCACTGCCTAAATGGCCGAACTGTGGAAGCCCTAGCAATGAGAGAAGCCCTAAATCTGGCATCTAAAATGCATCTTTCTCATATCATCATTGAAGGTGACTCCTGTGGTATCATATCCTTTTTAGACACAAACAAACCACTACCTCCTGCATGACATCGAAGTTATCGTCATGGACTGTAGGCGCCTAAAGCACCAATTCCAGAAGATCTACTTCAATTTCAGTCCACGGACTAGTAATCGCTCGGCGCATGTGGTGGCGAGTTATTCTCGCTCAATCAACGGGACAACGACATGGACCTCATTCCCTCCTTCATGGTTAATTAGCTCCCTTAGGGGAGACATGGGATTTTGTTAAGTTTCTTTATCTCTTCCTGTCGTCTGACACAAAAAATTTTTTTTGAGTACAGTGGAGGAACTGGTTTTAAGCACGGGAGAGTCGTATTAATAGTAGCTACTGATATATCAACGATGGTCGTTTCGGTGAAGAAAGGGGACTAAATGGGGTCGAGTTGCGAAAAGGAAGGTTGGATGCCTACTGATTTTTCTTATTAGCCATACCAGTGCTACCGGGTTTCTAAAATTATAAGATGGTAAACATATTAATGGAGAGAAAGAAAAGACGGTTAAAAGAGTTGATGATGGGGGGGGAAGATATGAAAAAGGCTTGAACCACATAGGAGTTGGTTATGGGTGGTCGACGATCTGGATGAGGTGTCACATTCAGTCAACTAATAAAAGTGAGTTAACTCACTTATATATATATATATATATATATATATATATATAGGGGCCCGATCCACACCCACCGGTGGAGAAAAAAATTTTCTCCACCCAACCGCTTGTAAGACAAGCGGTTGGCTACCTCCACAAAAAGCCCAACCGCATGTAAGAGCAGCGGTTGGGCCTGCCTATTTTCTTGACATGGCCCCACCATAAAAAACCACTCCACCCAACCGCTTCTCTTATACGCGGTTGGGAAAAAAAAAATTTTGCCCAACCGCTTGTCTTAGAAGCGGTTGGTAACCCCTTTTTTTTTTAATAATTTTTTACACAACCAACCGCATCTAAAACAAGCGGTTGGTGGCTTTAATTTTGGGTGGCTCCCACACAAAACTTTTCAAATTTTTTGATTGGCTGAAAAAAAAAAAAAAAATTCGAGCCAAGGCTGCCACGTGGCATCATCCGCGCCTGCCACGTGGCCCAACCGCGTGAAAGGACGCCGGTTGTTGCCGCGTGGCCTACACGCGCCTGCCACGTGGCCACCACGCGCCTGCCACGTGGCCAAACGCGGGAAGGTGCGCCTGGGCGGTGCCACGTGGCCTCATCCGCGCCTGCCACGTGGCCCAACCGCGTGAAAGGACGCCGGTTGTTGCCACGTGGCCTCTTCAGCGTCTGCCACGTGGCCCAACCGCGTGAAAGGAGGCCGGTTGTTGCCGCGTGGTCTCCACGCGCCTGCCACGTGGCCACCACGCGCCTGCCACGTGGCCAAACGCGGGAAATTGTGCCTGTTGCTACGGTGGCGGTGCCACGTGGCCTCCCCCGCTCCTGCCACGTGGCCCAACGGCGTGAAGGGTCCCCGCGTGAAGCCCTCTCCTTCTGCCACGTGGCGCCCCTCCCCCCACGCGCCTGTTGGCTCCCCGTGAGTCTGTCCTTGCTCCCCGTGACCGTCCTTTTTTGCAGAGACACGTTTTTTTTCTGCCACCACTCACGGGTGTTCTGCAGACACGAACCCTCTTTTTTTCTTCTCTCTTCCTTTTTCTTCTCTATTTATAATCCCCTCCCCCCAACCATTCTTCTCCACATTTATGCTCTGCTCCGAATTTTTTCTCCACAAACCAAAAAATTTTAGCGCTAGAAGAAGATCGGTGAATAATCGCTAGAAGATCGGTAGATTTTTCTTCAAATACATCAAGTCACAACAAGTAAGTATTTTGAATTTCTTTATACATCAAGTCAGCGTATTACACTTAGCGTATTACATTTATAGCGATTCAAAATAGCGTATTACATTACATTTATAGACAGCTTTTTCACGGATTTATAAAAAATAGCTAGAGCGAGATTTTGCCAAAGTGCAAAAAAGAGACCCTAGTTATTATGAAAGCATCTGTATCAGGTAAAAATTTCAGATTTTTCCAAGCGCTGTAGAGGGGCTAACTGATACGGGGAACCGTGTACCTTCGCAGTCTAATTTAAAATACCAAGCTAGCGCGATTTCGCGCGAAACTTTTACGAGCACCCTAGGATGTTGGGAAGTTCCATTCCCCAGGATTTCGCGCCATTCCGGCGCCGTTTGCTTTTTTTTTGCCCGAACGGCCCTTTCAGCGCCCGCCCTTTAATTAGACAGCTTTTTCACGGATTTATAAAAAATAGCTAGAGCGTGATTTGGCCAAAGTGCAAAAAAGAGACCCTAGTTATTATGAAAGCATCTGTATCAGGTAAAAATTTCAGATTTTTCCAAGCGCTGTAGAGGGGCTAACTGATACGGGGAACCGTGTACCTTCGCAGTCTAATTTAAAATACCAAGCTAGCGCGATTTCGCGCGAAACTTTTACGAGCACCCTAGGATGTTGGGAAGTTCCATTCCCCAGGATTTCGCGCCATTCCGGCGCCGTTTGCTTTTTTTTTGCCCGAACGGCCCTTTCAGCGCCCGCCCTTTAATTAGACAGCTTTTTCACGGATTTATAAAAAATAGCTAGAGCGTGATTTGGCCAAAGTGCAAAAAAGAGACCCTAGTTATTATGAAAGCATCTGTATCAGGTAAAAATTTCAGATTTTTCCAAGCGCTGTAGAGGGGCTAACTGATACGGGGAACCGTGTACTTTCGCAGTCTAATTTAAAATACCAAGCTAGCGCGATTTCGCGCGAAACTTTTACGAGCACCCTAGGATGTTGGGAAGTTCCATTCCCCAGGATTTCGCGCCATTCCGGCGCCGTTTGCTTTTTTTTTGCCCGAACGGCCCTTTCAGCGCCCGCCCTTTAATTAGACAGCTTTTTCACGGATTTATAAAAAATAGCTAGAGCGTGATTTGGCCAAAGTGCAAAAAAGAGACCCTAGTTATTATGAAAGCATCTGTATCAGGTAAAAATTTCAGATTTTTCCAAGCGCTGTAGAGGGGCTAACTGATACGGGGAACCGTGTACCTTCGCAGTCTAATTTAAAATACCAAGCTAGCGCGATTTCGCGCGAAACTTTTACGAGCACCCTAGGATGTTGGGAAGTTCCATTCCCCAGGATTTCGCGCCATTCCGGCGCCGTTTGCTTTTTTTTTGCCCGAACGGCCCTTTCAGCGCCCGCCCTTTTTTTAGACAGCTTTTTCACGGATTTATAAAAAATAGCTAGAGCGTGATTTGGCCAAAGTGCAAAAAAGAGACCCTAGTTATTCTGAAAGAATCTGTATCAGGTAAAAATTTCAGATTTTTCCAAGCGCTGTAGAGGGGCTAACTGATACGGGGAACCGTGTACCTTCGCAGTCTAATTTAAAATACCAAGCTAGCGCGATTTCGCGCGAAACTTTTACGAGCACCCTAGGATGTTGGGAAGTTCCATTCCCCAGGATTTCGCGCCATTCCGGCGCCGTTTGCTTTTTTTTGCCCGAACGGCCCTTTCAGCGCCCGCCCCGGACACCGGTTCGCGATTTTTGCGCGAAAAATCCGTAAAGTACTTTTTAGGCCAATGATGAACTCACGAAGCGTAAAGTAGAATTTCGAGGCACCTTTGAGATTTTTCCTGATGCCAGGGGCATTTCGGTAATTTGCCACCCCGCGAGGGGTGTTTCGGTGTTTTTCCCGCGCCAAGTTTTTAATTACACAGTTTTAGTCCAGGAATGTAATCACAGAAACTGAAATGTTGTTTTCAAGCTGGTTCGGGGGCGTTGGGGTGATAGTGAACCCCCGGGGGCATTTCGGTAATTTGCCGCTCATCGGTGACTATTTTGCTAGGAAGGATCCAGCCTCATGATACATGCCTTAAAATAAATTTTAGTTCGGCAAAGGGTGTCAGACACCCGAAAACTTTTATTGCCCCGGGTGAATTCAGGAACTTGTGACGCACCGGCGATGACTGCCAGGGGGTATTTTGCACAAGTAGCGGGTGTTTTGGTAACTTTCCCCCTTTAAAATTTTTCCTGATATATTGGGTATATAATTGACGTAATACATTTAAAAACTTGACTTCAAAGCGGTTTTGAGGTCTTGGGGGTGTAGGGGCCGTCGGGGGGTATATTGCTATATAACCACGTTGGCGCTACATTCAGTGAGAACTGGCGTAATTAACCGTTCGGAGTGGTGGGAAGTGAGGATTTGTTTTAATACATTTAAATAATGACTATTGCTAATGTGTTGGTAAGCTAGGTTAAACATCCAGATATGTTGGTTTGGAATGTAAATATTATAACCTGATATGTTGGATTACGATTATATTTTGTTCTTATAGATATGGATTTCAACCCCGGACCTCATGATACATCAATCCTATACGATGACGATGACCACGTCGCGAGGCACGTATTTGACGGTGTCGATAGGGGTGTTTTGGAAACAGTTCAAACCACAAGAGGAATTGAAGAGTGGGTACTAAACGAGGAACAAAAAGCCCTTATACACGGTCAAAATTTAAGCCTGTTCACCGATTGCGGGAAATGGTATCGCCACGACGATTGCCTTATATCCGCTCTAGTTGAACGATGGAGGAGCGAGACGAACTCATTTCATTTCCGGTTTGGTGAAATGACTGTTACGTTAGAGGACGTCGGATATATACTTGGAATCCCATGTCACGGCAGACCCGTTACTCTGAGCGTGCCGTCTGCATCCGTAGCGAATATGGCTAGGCATTATTTTCCGGGAATTCCAAGGGCAGCTATTACAACGAACGGCGTCAAGCTTAAATGGCTGAGAGAGCAGTATGGCGTGCTACCGGATGAGTACTCTCGTCAGGATTTCGTGACGTATACGAGGGCATACCTTCTGTATATTATTGGAGCCATATTACTTCCGACGCACTCGAAAAACACAGTGCATCCGAGGTATATGGTGTTATTGGAGGATCTTGACGAGGTATACTCGTACTCGTGGGGTTCAGCTGTCCTTGCGCACCTATATCGAGCACTGCATAAGGCTACGAGATTCGGTGCCAAGTCCATTGCCGCCTGCCTGACTCTATTACAGGTATGAGCATTTATTTTCTTATCCGGATCCTTAGTCAATATATTCGGGATTCATTACTAATTCCATATAATGTTTGCGTTCACAGGTTTGGTCTTACGAGAGGCTACCCACGGGTCGTCCGGAGCCGTTGGTAGATTCCGATGAGACGTGGCCTAGGGTGTGGGCCTGGGGGCCTCCGACCAACCGGAGGAGGAGACGGGTAGACCCTCACAACCATCTACAGTTCTATCGGGGGGAACTAGAGATGCTGGATGCATACCAGGTGGCGTGGCAGCCATACGACAAGGTGATGCATCTGTTGGATGAGTTATGGTGGCAACTTCCGGTGTCGTACGTGCTTGCAGGTTTGGTTCGGGTGCCGCTGATTCACTTCGAAGAATGTGAGTTTCAGATGCCCGATCGAGTTATGAAGCAAGCTGGCTGTCCACAGGGGATTCCGAAACCCGCTGTAGACATGCGGCCATACAGGGGTGGTCGAGGGCCGAACTTCGAGGTGACTAATGCCTTGACTGTGTTGGGTGACGAGGTGCAACAATGGAATATCTGGCAGGAAACGTATGACAGCCTTGTATCGATGAAGCACGACGGCACCAGTACTGAGGACTACTTACAGTGGTTTCTCAGGGTGACGCGCACGCGGGTGACTCGCCCTGCCCCAGTGAGGACCAAATCCTATGCGCCCCGTGAGGTCTATGACCAGTTCTGGGCATTGGCCATTGTAAGTCATGCTAGTGTTGTTTGATAATTTATTTGCACACGCGTATCGACCATCAAATGATATGATTTGCCATATTTTCTATGCATGTTTGTTAGGTTGACCAGGCCACTGACGTTTTCAAGCAGCTGGAGTCGTTTGACTGGTTTGTCGCGCAGGCTCCTGACAATATTAAGAGGTCCATTGAGAGGTACAAGACTGATGTTCAAAACTTTAGTCTTGCGTACCGGGGTTGCCAAGGGGAGCCGTCTAGTCGCCCTCCTCCTGACGCGTACGACTATCAGCCTCAGAGTCAGGTGTGGGAGCCGTCTAGTCGCCCTCCTCCTGACGCGTACGACTACCGAACTTCCAGTCAGGTGTGGGAGCCGTCTAGTCGCCCTCCTCCTGACGCGTACGACTACCGAACTTCCAGTCAGGTGTGGGAGCCGTCTAGTCGCCCTCCTCCTGACGCGTACGACTACGGAACTTCCAGTCAGGTGTGGGAGCCGTCTAGTCGCCCTCCTCCTGACGCATACGACTCTCTGTGCCAGAGTAAGGTTCCCCAAGTAGGAATCCATGCCTCGCGCCCAAGTTTCCGGTCGAACAAAGGACAAGCGACGAAGCCATTGAGGCCGGAGAAGATGGCTTGGATCGACCGGCACTACTTCGGGCATGAGCCTGTCAGTGCAACAGACTTCCCTCTTGGGACAGGACTAGGTCATTCGGATATCAGAATGTTGGCGCCGGAGACAGATCTTTCAAATTTTGTCATCAACGCTTATATAGATCTGCTCCGGATTAGAGAGCATAAATTTAACCGTTCTGAATACTGTAAGCTTAACATGTATCCCACTCATTTTGTGGCATTAGCGATCCGGGAATTCCATCAATGGAAGCAAGGGGGCAACTGGAGTAATTGGAAACCAGGTCGAAACATGTTATGCATGATGAACGCAGAGTATCAATGTCCCGCTGCTGATGCGAACCTTATCATGATACCTTGTCTTCATGGGCACCACTGGTTCCTATTAGTTCTCCATCCAGCGTTCAGAACGGTTCACATATACGATAGCCTAAGGGAGGACGAGCCCGGACAGCTGCTGGCACAGATGTACGACGACTACATCACTTTAGTGGTTAGTTTTTATTTTTTGACCTTGGCTCATAGTATATTGTTGTTGTTTCATAGGCTTGATTCGCGATTTTATTGTTGGATGCAGACTACTGTCCTCTCGATAGCGTGCGGACGGCCACGGGGGGAGCCTTGGACGGTCGTGATGATAAAGGACCGACCAAAGCAATGTAACGGTAACGATTGCGGGATTTACGTCCTCAAGTACATGGACTACATTGCTCGATCGGAAGTGCTCAAACACTCCTCGTGGACCCGGAAGGATGCCTTGACGTTTAGGTATAGGATAGCCTGGGAACTGAAAAAGAATGAAGCCAGACGACTTCATTACCATTATCCTGACGTGTGTGGCTAGCTGCTGTGATGTTACGACAAACTGTACCAGAAAGAAATGTACATAAATTTTCGCATGCTATGAATTTGGCGCTAAAATGTGCGCGAATATACATTTCATATGACGCATTCGGAAAAATAACGTGTCTCGTTGTTCGCCGAAATACATAAGAATGGGATAATTAGCGCGCCTCATGTGCAATGAGCGGAAAAAAAGTGAGAAAAAAATTTACAAGATTTTTCGAGCGTTATGAATTGGCCCCTAAAGTGTGCCCGAATAGGCCCTTCATAGGAAAACCGAAAAAATAACGTGTCTCGTTTTTCGCCGAAATACATAAGAATGGGATAATTAGCGCGCCTCATGTGCAATGAGCGGAAAAAAAGTGAGAAAAAAATTTACAAGATTTTTCGAGCGTTATGAATTGGCCCCTAAAGTGTGCCCGAATAGGCCCTTCATAGGAAAACCGAAAAAATAACGTGTCTCGTTTTTCGCCGAAATACATAAGAATGGGATAATTAGCGCGCCTCATGTGCAATGAGCGGAAAAAAAGTGAGAAAAAAATTTACAAGATTTTTCGAGCGTTATGAATTGGCCCCTAAAGTGTGCCCGAATAGGCCCTTCATAGGAAAACCGAAAAAATAACGTGTCTCGTTGTTCGCCGAAATACATAAGAATGGGATAATTAGCGCGCCTCATGTGCAATGAGCGGAAAAAAAGTGAGAAAAAAATTTACAAGATTTTTCGAGCGTTATGAATTGGCCCCTAAAGTGTGCCCGAATAGGCCCTTCATAGGAAAACCGAAAAAATAACGTGTCTCGTTTTTCGCCGAAATACATAAGAATGGGATAACTAGCGCGCCTCATGTGCAATGAGCGGAAAAATCGCGACAAAAAAATGTCTAAGATTTTTCGAAAGTTATGAAGTGGCCACTAAAGCGTGACTAAAGTGCAATGAACAAAACAAATTAAAAGATTTTTCAGGAACCTATGAATTGGGCGCTAAAGCGTGCGCGAATATGCCATTCAAAATATGCCATTCAAAAATTTCCAATGGTGAACGAAGTAGTATGGATCTTTCTTTGTAAACTGTAGCCGCGTCGGCTTCTCTCTCACGGTACAATTGCCTCTCAAGGACTTTCTGCATCTCTAGTACAAACTCCGCTATACTTGAAGACTGACCTACGTACCCATCGAAGAATGAATTCATAGCTTCGCTTCTCGATGTCGTAGTCATTCCGGCAGCAAAAAACTTCTTGGTGTAGGCACCGACCCACTGTGTCTTGATCTCATACAACGATTTTAACCATCCATGATTGTGCAAACCGTAGTCATCCATTAACGCGGCCCACCTCTCCTCGAACACGTCTACCGTCAACGATTTCTTCACGCATGTATTAAAGTCAGTCTTGAATTCCGGATGCTTTGCATATACATTGTGAAGCCGTTCAGGATATTTGTTGCTTATGTGCCACGTGCACAGGCCATGGTGAGTATCTGGAAGGACCTTAGCGATTGCATTATTCATTGCCAGATCTTGGTCGGTGATGATGGTCTTTGGAGGAATATGATACATGGCTTGAAGCCACGTTTCAAATAACCACGTAAATGACTCCTCCGTCTCATCCCTAAGCAGGGCAAAGCCAAATGAGATTGACTGATAGTGGTGGTTCACCCCGGTGAACGGAGCAAAAGGCATAGAGTACTTATTGGTGCGGTATGTGGTGTCAAACGTCACAACATCCCCAAAATTTTGGTAAGCAGCTCTAGAACGGGGGTCCACCCAAAATATAGTACTAATGCGGCCCTCATCATCCACTTGGAGACTGTAGAAAAATCCAGAATTCTCACTCTGAAGGCACCTGAAGATATCAAGTGTAGCTTGAGAATCGATCTGACCGAAAGACTCTCTCCTCTGAGCACGGAGTTGATTTCGAAGGTCAACGTCGTTGAAAGTCAACTTGTCAATCCCCCCAGCCTGGCTTGAGAAAACCCCCATCATCTTAGAAGGTGATATTTTAGCGTCGGCCATTGTTGAAATCAGTTGTCTGTGTGCCGCGCTTATTTGTCGGTGTTGATGAATTTGACCAATCATACTTGGGGTGCAAAACTGATGATTATGGCTCAACTCCACAGCCGTCAAAACCCAATGGTTTTCATTTTTCCGGTGTACTGCATACACATGGGCTTTGCAGCCGGTACCCGGAAATGTGTCCCGTTTTCTTTGTCTTGTTGTCCCTTCGTCACTGATCTGAACGACGGGGGGTACATACGGTGCTCCTCTATGACACTCAAATAACCTTGCACCAATTTGATCGGTATTCACCCGTTTTCTAGTCGTCTTAGTTCTAATACCGAAACCCATCGATTTCGAATATGCTCTGTAGTATGCTTCGACTTCGTCCAGTGTTTGGAAAATTTGACCCAAGTAAGGTGGATCAGAACCTTCACAAAAAATATTTCCTCCAGTTGCATCCATATTTATACTGAAATCTAAAAAATAAAAACCAATACGATTATCAACAAGTCATAGAATTAAATAAAAGAAGAATAAAAATTATTTAAACGTAATTGCTTAAGCTGATTTGTATAATGTAAAATTATCAAAATAGCCCCCGACGGGGGCAAATTAGCAAAATGCCCCCGGGGAGTTCATTATCACCCTAACGTCCCAAATCAGCTTGAAAACAACCTTTTAGGTGCTTTGCTTACATTTCTGGACTAAGAAGTCCTTTAAAAGACTTAACGCTGTAAAATTACAAAAATACCCCCCTCGGGGCTGCGAATTAACGAAAAATGCCCCATGGCATCAAAAAATCGTTCCGAGTGCTTTGAAACGGCATTTTAAGCTTCCTGAATTCATCCGGGACAAAATAAGTTTTCGGGTGTCTGACACCCTTTGCTGAACTAACAGTTATTTTAAGGTATGGCCCTTTAAGCTGGATCATTCCTAACAAAATAGCCCCCGATGAGCGGCAAATTACCGAAATGCCCCAGGGGGTAACCAACATATCTGGATGTTTAACCTAGCTTACCAACACATTAGCAATAGTCATTATTTAAATGTATTAAAACAAATCCTCACTTCCCACCACTCCGAACGGTTAATTACGCCAGTTCTCACTGAATGTAGCGCCAACGTGGTTATATAGCAATATACCCCCCGACGGCCCCTACACCCCCAAGACCTCAAAACCGCTTTGAAGTCAAGTTTTTAAATGTATTACGTCAATTATATACCCAATATATCAGGAAAAATTTTAAAGGGGGAAAGTTACCAAAACACCCGCTACTTGTGCAAAATACCCCCTGGCAGTCATCGCCGGTGCGTCACAAGTTCCTGAATTCACCCGGGGCAATAAAAGTTTTCGGGTGTCTGACACCCTTTGCCGAACTAAAATTTATTTTAAGGCATGTATCATGAGGCTGGATCCTTCCTAGCAAAATAGTCACCGATGAGCGGCAAATTACCGAAATGCCCCCGGGGGTTCACTATCACCCCAACGCCCCCGAACCAGCTTGAAAACAACATTTCAGTTTCTGTGATTACATTCCTGGACTAAAACTGTGTAATTAAAAACTTGGCGCGGGAAAAACACCGAAACACCCCTCGCGGGGTGGCAAATTACCGAAATGCCCCTGGCATCAGGAAAAATCTCAAAGGTGCCTCGAAATTCTACTTTACGCTTCGTGAGTTCATCATTGGCCTAAAAAGTACTTTACGGATTTTTCGCGCAAAAATCGCGAACCGGTGTCCGGGGCGGGCGCTGAAAGGGCCGTTCGGGCAAAAAAAAGCAAACGGCGCCGGAATGGCGCGAAATCCTGGGGAATGGAACTTCCCAACATCCTAGGGTGCTCGTAAAAGTTTCGCGCGAAATCGCGCTAGCTTGGTATTTTAAATTAGACTGCGAAGGTACACGGTTCCCCGTATCAGTTAGCCCCTCTACAGCGCTTGGAAAAATCTGAAATTTTTACCTGATACAGATGCTTTCATAATAACTAGGGTCTCTTTTTTGCACTTTGGCCAAATCACGCTCTAGCTATTTTTTATAAATCCGTGAAAAAGCTGTCTAATTAAAGGGCGGGCGCTGAAAGGGCCGTTCGGGCAAAAAAAAAGCAAACGGCGCCGGAATGGCGCGAAATCCTGGGGAATGGAACTTCCCAACATCCTAGGGTGCTCGTAAAAGTTTCGCGCGAAATCGCGCTAGCTTGGTATTTTAAATTAGACTGCGAAGGTACACGGTTCCCCGTATCAGTTAGCCCCTCTACAGCGCTTGGAAAAATCTGAAATTTTTACCTGATACAGATGCTTTCATAATAACTAGGGTCTCTTTTTTGCACTTTGGCCAAATCACGCTCTAGCTATTTTTTATAAATCCGTGAAAAAGCTGTCTAATTAAAGGGCGGGCGCTGAAAGGGCCGTTCGGGCAAAAAAAAGCAAACGGCGCCGGAATGGCGCGAAATCCTGGGGAATGGAACTTCCCAACATCCTAGGGTGCTCGTAAAAGTTTCGCGCGAAATCGCGCTAGCTTGGTATTTTAAATTAGACTGCGAAGGTACACGGTTCCCCGTATCAGTTAGCCCCTCTACAGCGCTTGGAAAAATCTGAAATTTTTACCTGATACAGATGCTTTCATAATAACTAGGGTCTCTTTTTTGCACTTTGGCAAAATCTCGCTCTAGCTATTTTTTATAAATCCGTGAAAAAGCTGTCTATAAATGTAATGTAATACGCTATTTTGAATCGCTATAAATGTAATACGCTAAGTGTAATACGCTGACTTGATGTATAAAGAAATTCAAAATACTTACTTGTTGTGACTTGATGTATTTGAAGAAAAATCTACCGATCTTCTAGCGATTATTCACCGATCTTCTTCTAGCGCTAAAATTTTTTGGTTTGTGGAGAAAAAATTCGGAGCAGAGCATAAATGTGGAGAAGAATGGTTGGGGGAGGGGATTATAAATAGAGAAGAAAAAGGAAGAGAGAAGAAAAAAGAGGGTTCGTGTCTGCAGAACACCCGTGAGTGGTGGCAGAAAAAAAACGTGTCTCTGCAAAAAAGGACGGTCACGGGGAGCAAGGACAGACTCACGGGGAGCCAACAGGCGCGTGGGGGGAGGGGCGCCACGTGGCAGAAGGAGAGGGCTTCACGCGGGGACCCTTCACGCCGTTGGGCCACGTGGCAGGAGCGGGGGAGGCCACGTGGCACCGCCACCGTAGCAACAGGCACAATTTCCCGCGTTTGGCCACGTGGCAGGCGCGTGGTGGCCACGTGGCAGGCGCGTGGAGACCACGCGGCAACAACCGGCCTCCTTTCACGCGGTTGGGCCACGTGGCAGACGCTGAAGAGGCCACGTGGCAACAACCGGCGTCCTTTCACGCGGTTGGGCCACGTGGCAGGCGCGGATGAGGCCACGTGGCACCGCCCAGGCGCACCTTCCCGCGTTTGGCCACGTGGCAGGCGCGTGGTGGCCACGTGGCAGGCGCGTGTAGGCCACGCGGCAACAACCGGCGTCCTTTCACGCGGTTGGGCCACGTGGCAGGCGCGGATGATGCCACGTGGCAGCCTTGGCTCGAATTTTTTTTTTGGTTTTCAGCCAATCAAAAAATTTGAAAAGTTTTGTGTGGGAGCCACCCAAAATTAAAGCCACCAACCGCTTGTTTTAGATGCGGTTGGTTGTGTAAAAAATTATTAAAAAAAAAGGGGTTACCAACCGCTTCTAAGACAAGCGGTTGGGCAAATTTGTTTTTCCCAACCGCGTATAAGAGAAGCGGTTGGGTGGAGTGGTTTTTTATGGTGGGGCCATGTCAAAAAAATAATCATACCCAACCGCTGCTCTTACATGCGGTTGGGCTTTTTGTGGAGGTAGCCAACCGCTTGTCTTACAAGCGGTTGGGTGGAGAAAATTTTTTTCTCCACCGGTGGGTGTGGATCGGGCCCCATATATATATATATATATATATATATGTCAAGGGCCGTAATTACAATAAGGAAATGTCCATGCATATGTTGTGAAATATTTTGTGTGCGCGCGAGTATATACACACACATATATATATACACACACGAGAGCGCGCGCACACACTTTTAGTAGCGGTTAGTCTTGCTCCTCCTTATTTTCCTGGATCCCTTCGCTATTTAAGATACCTTATGTCCGAGTGGGCCCTTAACCGCTACTAAGTGTAGCAGTTAATGTACAAAATATCCAATCTGAGTCGTCCACAAATTCTAATAGACGCCCAGATCATCGGTGGAGAAATAACTATTTTCTCCACCGGTAAATGTGGATCGACCATATATATATATATGTATATGTGTATGTGTGTGTGTGTATTAGGGCAACTTGGGTTCCGTTAATCGCGCGGACAACTTGGGTTCCGTTGACCACACGAGCAACTTGAGTTAAGTTGCCCGCAATCTGGCCGTCCATATGCGATCTGTGGACGGTCCATATCTTATTTTTACGTTTTTTTAAGTACGTCCGCTACATTATTTAGTGAAAAACTTTTTGACGAAAACACCCTCCAGCTTGAGCAATGCCCATCCGCTACATTATATAGCAGATGACTAGGCACTAGTCTTCTAATTTTTTTTCTCTCTTTCTCTTTCCTTTCTCTCATTAATTTTTTGACTTATTTCTCTTTCTCTCTCCTTTCTCTCATCAATTTTCTGTCTCATTTCTGACTTGTGTCTCTTTCTCTCTCCTTTCTCTCGTCAATATTTTAACTTGTTTCTTTTTCTCTCTCTTTTCTCTCACCATTTTTTTTTTGTTTTCTCTCTCGTCCTCCTCTCCCCTAGTCAACAGACCCAACTCTTTCCAATACCAGAGGTGCAATGGTTGCTAAAACTCAATCTCTCCGATCGTAATTCCTCCATCATCATCACACCAAAATCTTTCCGAGTGAAGCTCTTAAGTTTAACCAGGAGCTTCTAGAACCCAGTTCTGAGCTTTGCACTAGGTGGACCAACCAAAATCTGTCTTAATTTATCGACGGAGGCAGCCGGCTTAGAGATGACCTACTGGTCTACCGGCAGAGGCAGCAGTCTCGGTATAGCGGTCACCGTCAAATTCTATCTTGATTTACCGACGGAAGCAGTCGGCTCATAGAGGACCTACCTATTTGCCCGTAGAGATAACAGTCTTGGTATGCCAGCAGTGGTCACCGGTTCGGCTTCCATCAGTCCATGCCAAAGATCTTTGAGATAATACCCAACCCAAATCTTTTCTCAGGGAGGAGCTATCAGAACTTTGCTGAAGAGCTTCGTCTCGATTCACCCCACCAGAAATTCACCGACGAGTTCCGCTCGATTTACGGGTGGTGGTAACGGGTTCAATATCCACCATCATCCTCAGTCTCAGTCTACCAGACAAGTCAGCCGCATTTCTTCAATGTCTCATTTCTATTGCTTGTCTCCCATCTCACACATCGAGCCAGTCCTAAGTAATTTTGATATTTCCAAAGTTACTTTTGTTGGATTGGAGTCTGGGTTTTCAGTTTTTAAAAAAATAAAAATAAAAATTAATTTAGTTTTTATTTTTTACAAAAATAAATGAGTGTTTGATTACCCGATTTTTATTTTGAGTGTTTGATTACTCAATTTTTATTATAAAAAAAAATTGGGTGGTGGTGGCGGTAGTGGGGGGTGGCAGTGGCTGCTGGTGGTGGTGGTCTCAAAACAAAAACAAAAACTGGAAACCCAGAACTCCAAAATGGAGTTTTAAAAAACAGTTTTGTTTTAAAAACTGAAGGGAAAAAACCAGAAACTGCCTGTCAAACAGGTTTTTTTCTCCGGTTTACAAAAAAAGAGAAAAAACTGGAAAAAAAAAATGTTACTAAACGCTACCTAAGTTAGCATCACACAATTGTAACAATGAAAAAACAGAGTTGAGATTACATTTATAGAAGCAAAACCATGGTTATAATAAGGTGCTTCGACCTTGTAGAAGGAAAGCAATGTTATATGACATATGCTCTTTTCTGAAGAGTTTGTTTTAGCTGGTTATTGCAAGTTTAGCAACCCTCTTTTTAAGAAATGCAATTCTTTGATTATTTGACCTATTCAATTCATCTTATTGATTTTTTTTTTCTTTTGACAATTTAAAAACTTTCACAATAATGTTTAGCACGTCAATCATAAGTTGAAAGGAAAATAAATGCAATCAAACTGAGAGAGCATGGCTAAACAACGATCCACTTCTCATTTTAAACGGTAATGTAATAGCCTTTCATCAAGATGGATATCTTGAAACTAGTATGAAGTGCACTGAGTCGCGAGTTGAAAACAAGAGCCTTCTATCGTGATATGATATGATATGCACTTAGTCATTTTTATGTTCAAAATGAGCTGCACATTTATTCACTTGAAATTTGTTAAATGAATCTAAAAATACGCTAATCTAAAAATTTGCTACTTGGTGAAAGGAAAGTACAACTCAACCACAAACTGTATGCAAGTAAACTTCTTAGTATATCATTTTCTTTATAGTATTGTTGTGCCGTTACTAAAGGAAGTAAGAATATCATTGGATCCTATGGTTTTTCCTATGGACATTCATGCGAAAAGATTTAAAAGCTGCGATGGATGATAAGTTTAAGGTGTAACCATGGCTGTGTATGTCACTTCAATTTGTATCAAATATAGCGGCTATAATCAAATTTCTTTTTTTCTTTTCTGACGATTGGTTATAATTGAAGTTTATTGCAATAAGATGGTTTATTTGCAATTGCTTTTTTATAGCTTTACTTCATACGTTGCTTTAGATGGTGTTCATTTCAACTTTGAGACTAGCGATTCACTATCATCTAGACTTTTATTGTAACTAATGGTTGGACACATCCCACTTATATTGTGTCAAAAGTTGTCCTCAAAATCAACAACCTTGACCGACCTACTGAAAATTACTTCTGAATAATCATGATTTTCTTTAAATACTTAAGTTAAAATAATTGAGTTTTTAAGGGCATTTTAATTTGTGCCTAAGTTAAAACTTTTCCCGATATCCTTTTGTGGTCAAGGCAAAGCTAACTTTTAGACATGTACTTTGGTAAATGTAACCTCCTTAATGGAGTAACCATTCGTTGTCGTGGGATGATTTCTATGAGGTGGTGTAATGGCTGATCGAGAGATTTGTACAAAGAATGCTACACAACAACCGAATAAAAGTATTTAAAGTAAGTTTTAGGATTTTATCTTTGCTTACATTACAGTTTTACCATGTCATATTCACCATAAATTAAAGTACTTCATAAGAATGTCCGTTCAAAAGTGATCCTTGAAGGCTTAAAATATTATAAAGAACAATAATCTAAGTTAGCATCACTAATAGTGAAAAAGCAGAGTTGAGATTACATTTATAGAAGCAAAACCATAGTTATAATAAGGTGTTTCTCTATGTACCAAAAAATAAGGTGTTTCTACCTTATAGAAGGAAAGCAAGGTTATATGACATATGCTCTTTCTGAAGAGTTTGTTTCAGCTGGTTATTGCAAGTTTAGCAACCCTCCTTTTAAGAAATGCAATTCTTTGATTATTTGACATATTCAATTCATCTTAATATTATTATTATTTTTTGGACAATTTAAAAACTTTCAAGATAATTTTTAGCAGGTGTAACCAATTAATTTAACTGAAATAACAATTATAAGTTGAAAGAAAAAAATGCAATCAAAGTGAGAGCATGGCTAAACAATGAGAACCACTTCCCATTTTAAACCATAATGTAATAACCTTTCATCAAGATGGATATCTTGAAACTAGTATGAAGTGCTTACATCGAGTCACGAGTCGAAGACAAGAGCCGTTTATCATGTTATGATATGATGTGCACTTAGTCATTCTTATGTTCGAAATGAGCTACACATTTATTCAGGTGAAATTTGTTAAATGAAGATAAAAATACGCTAATTGTAGGAACAACCCGGTTGAAAACATTTTACGTCTTAAGAGACATATATAAGTGTGCTCCATAAAAGTTTGATGGGCTGTACACAGATTCCTATAAGCCTCTAAATCTTCAGCTTTTAATTAGTATTCTTATTCTTTTATAGTATTTCTGTACAAATATGAATAAGATTTGGAATATATATATATATATATATATATATATATATATATATAAATATATATATATATATATATATGTGTGTGTGTGTGTGTGTGTGTGTGCGTGCGCGCGCCGAAACTGAGAGAATATTGTCCAGTTACTTAGATATTCTCTTATTTCGCCACGTGAACTTTCCTATTTTGAATTATTAAAATATTTCAATTTTTTTTATCTTTGTAATAATAATTTGGATTTTCTCTCTCTCAATTTGATTTGAATTCCTTCTTTTCATTTGAAATTCAATCAATTATATAAACTTTACTTTTCTTTCTCTTATGTGTCAACATGCCCCAACTCAAAAATTTTATTTATATTTTTACAATTTCATTAATTCCTAGATTTTGACAAAAGTAATTCTTTTTATATTCCTTTTTAATCTTAAATATTTTTTATTGTTTAGGAACGCATAATATTCTTGATCAATTTTTTTCTTAAACTACCATAATCTCCTTCCTTTTATTTCAGCATAAGTTTTATATATTGTTTACTCTCCCATTTTTTTTTCCAATCATTAATTATGTATTGTTACTCTTTTCTTGGTAGTCTTGAGTAATACACCATCAACATACGGGTTATTATTATTAATATTATCATTATAACTGATATTAGTTAGGAGAGACTATTTCTATTACTTTATACAATATTTTTTATCTTCATTAGTCACTAAAAACTAATAATTATCACTTAAGTTCATTTTTAACAATAAAAATTTGTAGAAGAACTCATATAAAAAGGTAAAGATAAATTTTTAATTATCTTAGTGTCACTTCTAATTTTATAATTGTTATTAAGCATACAAATACGAGATCTCTTAATAATAATTTTGATTGTTGTTGCTTCCGTGTGGAACGCACGAATCAAAACTAGCAGCGGATGACAACTAAATCCAAATTATACTACAATTCGGTATCTTTTTCTCAATTATAAAGAAGGAACTCTTCTCACGCGCTTCAATCGCCAGTTCGGCACCCAAACTTAGCCCCGTAAAAAGACACCCGAGCGATTTTCCTCCATAACCAGCTACTTCTTTCACCAGTATAACCGTCGCACTTTCGCCGTCGATATCGGAGGGTTGCGTTCACCTCTGACGCGCCGCCGCCGCCGCGACAGTCACCGAAGGTCAGCCACTCAGTCGCTCCACATCTATCATTCGGTTTATCACCGTATACACTCTCGAAATCGTACCCTAGCCTCGTAGAAATTGCTTGTCAACTTAGTTCGTCGAATGTGAAGCTGTACTTTTTTGTGCGATTTATGTGCTGAATATTGGTGAATCCTGAGAGCAAGTAGGCGGTTACTCGCTGTAACCGCGTAATTGGTGAATGCTGTTGTTACTGATTATTGGTTAAAATAGTTGCTTCTTTGTTATTGTTATTTTCACGTTTTTTTAATAAAGTTTTCAGGAATCTGAATGAATTGTTGTTACTGTGATAGATGTATACACTAGTCCAATTTTCTCTTACTTTTCTGTCCGGAGTGGCTGTCTTGACCCCCCAATGTGCTATTCCACCCCCTCATATGTCGCTATAAAGGTTAATTGTCACTACAGTGAATTTATTAGCGGTAACAAGGGGTGTGGAAACAGCATTATCTTTTTCCACTTTGGAAGGATAAATATCATGGCCAGTTCTACTCAGTTCTAAGCTTCAATTTATTTTGCAAGCCGTATTTTAGGGCTAGTATTCACTTTTTTGTTCCTTTTGTTGTCCGTTTGACTTCTATTTAGTTTAAAAAAGAAGTCTGCATTAGCTAAAAAACCTTTACTGTGATGACGTTTGTGTTAGCAAAAAACCTTGTATGAGAAGTATACGTTATCCGGTTGTTAGTGGTAGAGTGAGGCTCGAGCATTTTTAGTATTTGGGGTTTTTTAACAAGAGCACTTGTGGCGGGGCAAATGTTACTAGTGGGAACTTGTGTTCGAAGTTTTTCATACACATGAAAGTTGGGGGTTGCTTATAGATGATTTGCTGGTGGTGTAATCTAAGTAAGTCCTAGTTAGATTACATTTATAGGATTCCTAGTTATCTAAGTAAGTCCTCCTGGGACAGTGGTTGTGGAGAAATCCTAGGCTGTGGATGGCTCCTGAGGAGCATTGCAGATAGGGGGCTGCTGGTCCTTTTTTTGGGATTGGACAAGTTTGGAATTCCCCAAAGGTTGGATTAGGGTCCTTATGGGGTCGGTTTGTCGTACAGCATTGCAGGCTTGTGGCCTAGTTTTGTGAGGCCATCTTTATTGTTGGGCAAGAGGAGAAGAGTGATGTTATGGGTCACGAGTGCCAGTGTTGCTGAGTCAGAGTCAGTAAGAAGCTATTGAATTGGACTGGGAGTGGATCTTAATATGCTTATCCAGAAGTGATCCGACCCATCAAACCACAAGCGCACAAACCCATAAACTCTCTCTCTCTCTCTCTCTCTCTCTCTCTCTCTCTCTCTCTATATATATATATATATATATATATATATACACACACATATATACATACACACGTATTTACATACATATGCATATACATACCGCAGTCATAAATAATGATACCATTGTCTCATGATGGCATGATTAGAAATTCAAACATCAAAAAAAAATTCTTAATTGCTTCCTAAACCTATCATTCGCCAAATTACATGGAACCCTTAAATTAGAACTTAGATGTGAAACTTGTGCAAAATTAGAATTAAAACCTGTTCTCAAGGGTGTAGATGCAAGATTCTAATTTTATTGAGGCAAATGTTTAGTTTTGTAGTATATACAGGTCAAAACATGAGTTTCAAGGATATATCTGAAAGTTTTCGAAAAGTTTGGGGGTTTTTAAATACAAGTTTGTAATGGTTTGGGGCTAAATATAATTGTTTAAAATTTAGGGGGTCAAATATAGTTGTGCAAACTTTAGGTTTTGCTTTGAATCATAAACCCAATTCATTTTTCATTCCATTTACCACTGGATCAAAATGGATTGGATGTATTCGGATTTGCCTTTTATGGATTGGATTTTATCAAGAGGCTTGCTTACCATGTCAGTGCCGGATTTGGCAGTGGATTGGTCTGGGATGAGGTTCAGACAAGATTTCAGTGATTGGGAGCTTGAGTCTATACAGAAATTAAGCTGCCAGGGCCGGTGATGACTGTCTTTCATGAAATCTGAATAAAGGGTGGGGGGTTGTTCTTTCCTTTCGTTGCCCTTCATGTGAAGTTAAAGAGGTTTTTCCTGTAGATGAGTACTTGGATGTGCTCTGCACCTTCTGTGGTAGCTTTCTTTGTGTGCCAGCAGTTCCGAGGAGGATTTTTACTATTGACAAGTTGAGTAGGATAGGGCAGATCTCGACTACTAGGTAACTGGTGATCATTTGCTGCTCTATTATGAGGCAGCCGGTAGCTTTTGAGTCTTCTTCTTGCATTATTTGGTGTCTAGTCAATCATGCCAAGGACAATAAGTGATTTGATGATAGGCAGAGGTGGAGGCTGGCGTCGTTGTGCATTGTATGTCGTCCATTTGGAGAGAGAGGAATACACGCACTTCATGGAGTGCATTGCATCTCATTTCCTATATGACACTGAGCCTACAATTTTTCTGGGCTTAAAAGGATTTTCCTAAGTCTGCCATGGCATTTGTTGATTGGTCAATACATATATCTTTTGTGCCTTGGCCGGGTGATCTTGTTTTGCTTGCCTTGAGTCCCTTTGGGGTTCTTGGTCTTGAAATTTTGATTTTGTTTTGCTTGGAGACTTTGCCTCGCTCTGGGGCCTTTCCAATACAATTGACTTGTCAACAGTAGAAAGACAAGAGATGCAACAACCCCACCCTTCTTAATTGATGGGGTGGACTAGCAACTGCTAATGCTGACTGCTGAGAGAGTCCCTCCCTTCTTGCTATTATGTGTTTGTTTATTTCCTTTCCTTAATGATTTTGTTACTTAATGTAGAATAATAATACAAATTCAGTAATGACCTTAATGAAAGTCATTCCATGCGCCCGTTTGACTATCTGGATGATATATGAATGGGCTTTCTTATCTACTGTCTTGATTCTGCAGTTAGTGGACAGCATTGGACAAACCAAATTTTTTATTTTTGAGAAACAGATCAGCGGCCTTACTGTTCAAGGTAATCAATTTTACTTCTTCAGCTTATTTTCTGTGTACGTATCCATGTATGTGTGTAGATGCATGTACATATATATATATATATGTGCATATCCATGTATATGCTACCAGTGATTTACGTGCTTACATGTGATAGTATTTTTGTTATAATGTTGTTTTTGGAAATAATAATAATAGTGGATATGATTGGAGTAGAAAGGACTTACAAGCTACCATGAGCAAAAACGTGGACAAAGTTCTCTAACATGGTACAATTACCAACCATGATTTGCCTTGGACCAAATACGAATACTAAAAGCAGAAAGCAGTATAATCAATAGCTTTGAATATTATTTGTCATAAGTTCAATAGCTTGAAAGGTTTTCTTGGTGTTTGTATCTTTTGCTAAATTAGTAAAATATATTGATGCTTCAATTATTCGGTGTTGTATATGAATTTTTCGTTAGAATTATGAGAAATATGAATCCTTGAATTGATTGATTTCTAACTTGAGTTGAAAAGAATTGGTAACTTCCCTTTTGGAGCTAAATTGCGTTGTTCCTTCAATGTGCTCTGTTAACTACTGAACGTTGCATGGTTAATTGTGCAGGACGTATCAGTTCGTCATTGATATGAAACAAGCTATGTCTACGAAGGATGCAGACTTGATATCTTCTGCAATGTCCAGCTTAAACAAGTTTGCCAATGATGGAAGTTTCATGCGTGAAGTTATGCATCAGAAAAGTGACGATTCAGATGGTTTTTCATATGCTACACATGACAGAAACGTAGAGTCAGAACAGGTTTCATCAGCCCCATCCATTTCATCAGAATCCAAGAAATCTAGCCAAGATTATGCAGCTGTTAATACAGCATTGAGTGCAAACCAGTTGGCTGCAAAGGTTATGCAGCTTCGTATGAAAGGAAAACATGATGAAGCAGAAAAACTTATGGTGAGAAACTACTTTATGTCACATTTTTGAAACTCGTCCCTGATATCACTTGAGCACCTGTTTGTAGGAAGTTAGAGATATCATTACTAACTTCTATAACAATGCTAACTTTTGTCATGGCTGTTAATTTTTGGCCATTTATGCCTTTCTCCCTTTACATGTTTTTTTTATCCTCGTTCCATTATAAAATCATTTATCTTACATCAGATAGTCAAGATTGTGGAGAGAGAGCTTGAAAGCTCAGCTTGCCCGTTATTACTCGCAAATGAGTGCTTAAACATTTTAGTTGTATACTCAAGCTGCTAGTTTCCCTTTTCACTGGTTTTCAGCCTTTTTCACAAACTACGTGAATATATAGCTTGACCTTTATATTAGTACATACTTTACATACTTTTCGCCTGGTCTCTATGGTAATAATTTTATCCAATCTTCATGGCAATCAACTGTATGTATAGTGTTCTACTTTCCTAAATATCCTGTTGTATACTGTTGTTATTAGTGATTTGATCCTGCAATATTATTATATATATCTGTATGATTCCATGCAACAATCTTAAGTTTAAGAACATTGATTGCAAAAAATGACTCTTTTTCTGAAGGTTCTCCCATTCCTCGTTTGAAGTTACATCCCTTAAGTGAGGCTGATAACGTAGGATGGGAAATCAAGATGATGCTATTTGCATTTCTACTAAAAGTTTGGTTTTAAGAGTGAATTGGGTTGCTGGTCACATCTTTAAGTTGGCCTTATAAGATTTGTAATGAATTCCTCAGTGATTTGTTCTTTTACGCCAGGGTCGCCCTAATTGCCTTGAAGAACTGCGTTTATTATCCTACGAGAGATTTTTTTTTTATGTACACTTTTGTACCTCAAATGATGAGAAAAACACAAATTTCTAGGGCCAAAGTCTAATGGACTTCAGTGTTGCTTACTTTAATACGCAACTTTCTTCTTTGTTTCTTATTAGAATGAGGCAGATAAAATGAAGGCAAGGCACGATTCTGTTGATGAAACAAAAAGACCCGAAGATGATGGAAGAAGCAGGTATTTTTGCATCTGACTATCTTTAAATTATGCTGTTCCTATGAATTGCGGATAGAATACTAAAGCTGTTTTTGCATCTGACACTCCCAAATAAGATAGATTGTTCTTGTGTTACTCTATTAAAGGAAATGGCCTGCTCATATTTCTTTTCTTGTCATTCCAATAACAATTTTTTCCCCTTTTTGGATCATATAACATTAACATTCTTTCTGCGCTTTTACAACTAAGTCGTGTCAATGTTGTGATATTTCTCACTAGATATGTAAAGCATTACCAGACTGTCCGGCAAAAGAAGAAAGAGGAGGATGCTGACTCTTACCTAGCTCAACAGATAGTGCAAAACAAACTGTACGCTATAGCTGGTGGGGCAGATGATGAATATGATTACGATGGGGCTCCAAGGAGAAAGATTCGGAAGAAAGAGGGAAATGATCACAAGTCAACTGAGAAGGCTAGTTTTGCAAACCGAATCTTGACTCAGCAAGAGCGCTGCCAATATTGCTTTGAGAATCCCAAGCGGCCACGACACCTAATTGTTGCAATAGCCAACTTTACCTATCTGATGTTACCACAGTGGCAACCCATTGTACCGGGTCATTGCTGCTTATTACCTATGCAGGTGAGTTACACTAGTGCATCTACTTGTCTTGTTCTGTTTAGCTTGCATTTATCAAGACGAGGACTCTGGCTTGCCAGTAGTCATTATCTAGGTTGATTTTTGGGTGTCTTTTGCTCCTGTTGGTTAGAGGGATGGGAAAATGTACCTGGAAGGCTTTGTTTAGGATTGTATAGGAAGAAAAAGAGGATAGGACCTGGAAGGCTTTGTTTATAAGAAATTTGAATTTTAAAATGCTTTGGAGATGAATCATTTTTGGATGCTTAGATTATCAGCTTGATGCAAGCATTCACCATGATTCCACTACCACTACAACTGCCACAAGAAATATATTCTTATTCTTATCAGCTTAGATTGTTTCCTATTTAGGATATATTCTTATCTGTAGCTTTTCTTTGCCTAAACAGCATGAATCTGCCACAAGAACTGTCGACAACAGTGTATGGGATGAACTTCGCAACTTCAAGAAATGCCTCATCATGATGTTCGCGAATCAAGAGAAGGATGTAGTCTTCCTTGAAACGGTGATGGGGCTGGCACAACAACGGCGGCATTGTTTGGTCGAGTGCATTCCTTTACCACAGGACATTGCCAAAGCGGCACCCCTCTACTTTAAGAAGGTCATTTTTCTTGTCATCTTTTTTCTTCTCTCTAGTATGATTTTTTCTCGTCAGTGTTCGTGAAGCTTTCTTGGGGATTGAGATGAAAAGATGATAGAACCTTTGTTGTCATAGGCCTTTTTCATTTGATCTTAACAAAAAGGAAAGTAGAAGAAAAGAAGTGGAAACAGGACGATAGTAACTGAAGAATGCATGCTAACTTTGTGCTTGATATTGCTCGGGGCCCAAATTCCATCATACTCCATGTTGTTCCTTTATCATGCATGCGCTCCAGTACTATTTGCTAATATGCGTTACGCTGGAACTCACTCTCTTACTTCCAATTTTTATTGTACTTACAAAAGAAGGCTGATAATATTAGGACCCAAGTCACATCCTTGCAAGAAACTAAAGATAGGTTACGACCTGGTTTTGCATCGAGGTAATACTATTTGGAGACTGAATGTGTATGTTTCAGGCTATTGATGAAGCTGAAGATGAATGGAGCCAGCACAATGCGAAGAAGCTAATTGATACAAGTGAGAAAGGATTGCGAGGCTCGATTCCTAAAGATTTTCCATATTTTCACGTGGAGTTTGGTCTAAAGAAGGGCTTCGTTCATGTGATTGATGACGAGAAGACATTCAAGAGCAACTTTGGCCTCAATGTTATGAGAGGCATGCTAGGTTTGCCTGTAGAAGACATGCATCGCCGAAGGCAGAATGAGTCAACTGAGACACGAAGGGAAGCTGTTGCCAGTTTTGCCCGAGATTGGGAACCTTTTGATTGGACGAAACAACTTGTTATTTGAACCTAGAGATTCTATCGGCACTGCCAGGGCTTTTGTTTGAGATGTCTTTTTAGTCGTTTTAAATATTAGATTTACACAAATAAACACAAAATAACAAAGTCGAAACAACTAAAGTCAACACTTTACATAGTGCACATAGCGGAAAAATGACATGGCTCACATGTTTTCTCTCTCCCTCCTCCTACAGCCAACAACGGTTTTTTTGACAATTCTCCCTTAACTATATATTGGGCTAATTACATATATCCCTGAGGTTATGGTGTAATTACAGTCAATGACACTAAGTTTCAAAATGTATCAGTCGTGTTCTTCCGTCCTTCGTCCATTAAAAAATCGTATATTTTGATGATATCATCCGTTACGTATTTTTAAAATATCAATAATATCCTTAGTACAGAAGAAAAACCCTATTTTTTTGTCTAAAAAAAATCTTAATTTTTTCGAACTCTCTCTTTCTCTCTATAACTCCCCTTACATTCTCTCTCTTTCTGTAACTCCCCTACCCCGTCGCCGCCCCTCACTCCCCCCATAACCAATTCATTAGAAAAGGCAAGCAAAAAAGGAGAACACAACCATAATGTCCAAAGTCAAGCTTTCTCTTTTATCCAGACCCTTGGGTAGAGATATTGTGTACCAAGTCAAAGCTGGAGGCATTCTTTCAGGATGGACAACTTCAATAGGTAGACTGCCAATGGAACTTTTGGTCTTCCCTTTACCTTCGGTAGTTGTTGCTACCAGGAATGCCAAATTCTTTGCCTGACGATCAGGGAAAGCAAAGCAGAACCTACAGTTTGGAATTAGAGCAACGTCAAAATGGGCATCCTCCCTACCAATTAAGCCATCCTAATTGCAATTCATGAGTTACTTGGTGCTATAACATAATGGGACTTCCAATCTATTCATCATCCTGTTCGGATTTGGAGACCAAATTAAGTGTCAAAACCCTAATTTTTTGAAATCCTAATTTTAAGGTTTCAAAACCCTAATTTTTAAATCAGGGTTTGAAATCCTCCTAATTTCAGGGTTTCAAAACCCTCATTTTAAAAAATTAGGGTTTGATAGAAATTGGGGAAGAGATAACTTAATGGCATTTGAAAAATTAAGTTCTTAAATCATGGGCAATTTGGTCTTTTCGTTTCAAACCGTTATGTATTTGTATTTTTCGTCTGGTCAACGGACATAAGTGTAATTTGTCCAAACGATTGTCATTGCCTGTAATTATACCCTAACTTCAAGGACATGGGTGTAATTAGCCCTTATATATTTTGTGTCCACCTTAAGAATGATTTCAGTCCCGCCACTGTCCACAAGTAAGAGGGACTTGGAATAGTTCCTTTTTATGTCCACAAGTAAGAGGGACTTGGAATAGTTCCTTTTTATGGCAAGAAATTGTTTTCTTCCATCTGCACAAGTCACTCTTTTCCCTGGGGTAAGCCTGCTTGGCAAAGTCCATGTACCATCATAGTGCAAGTCTCAGCAGCAGTAAGTATTTGCATGGAAGGTTGGTGAAGAAAACCCTTGCCAAGTCAAGCTTTTTATGCTTGTAGAATCCAACAATGAGGATATTATAGAATACAATGCCAAGCTTTTAACTATTGCTTTCCATTAATTGAGACAACGGGAACTCAAGATCTATGTGATGGTTCATAGGCATGCCTTTCAACGAAATTGTAGAAGTACATAAGTCAGTCTCCTCTCTAAGTGACTCCGATGGTATTTATTATAATTCTCATGGGGATATCTCCCTTTGTCTCCTCTCTCATTTCAAATCTATTCTTTGCCCCCCTCCCTTATAGATTTATTCTAATTCTTCCTCATGGGACTCCCTCAATACCTTAGATAAATCTCTCTCGGAAAGACATATTAACCTCCTAGGCAAGCCCTTTAAAGCAGAGGAAGTTAAAATGGCGCTTTTCCAAGGACTCCCTCAATGCCTTAAATAAATCTCTCTAAAAAAGATAGATTAACCGCTTTTCCAGCTTTCTCCCCTAAAAGCTCGTAGACCTGATGGTATTCCACCTTTGGTATATCAACGATGCTGGAACTTTCTCTCTATACCTATAACATCAGCAACCTTATCCTTTCTTTTTTCTGGCCACATGCTTTCTAAAGCCAACAAAACCTATATCACATTAATACCAAAATGCAAAGACACCCATAAACCTAGTGACTTCCGTCCAATCAGTTTATGCAACACTATTTATAAAATCATAGCAAAAACCTTAGCCAACCAAATCAAACCCCTCCTCCCAAGCCTAATCTCCGAATATCAAAATGCCTTTCTTTCGGGCAGAAACATTGGTGACAACATCCTCATTATGCAAGAACTCGTTCGTAAGATCAGGTCTTGCAAGAAATCTAAATCTGTTTTGGGAGCACTCAAGATGGACATGAGCAAAGCTTTTGACAGGATAAACTGGTTGTTCCTAGAAGCAGTCCTTCGCAAAGTCAAATTCCCGGATAATATAATCTCCCTTTTAATGGCCTGTGTAAAGACTACAACATTTGAAATCCTTGTTAATGGTTCTAGCTTCAACAACTCGCTTTCAACCTCTATGTGGCTTACGACAAGGAGACCCTCTCGCCATACCTATTTATACTTTGTGCAGAAGCTCTCTCCTCTACCCTCACTGTTGCAAATTGTTATAGCTCTATCCCTGGCATTAAAGCTGGCCTTCGTAGTCCACCCATAAATCATTTATTTTTTGGGGATGACTTACTCATCTTCACGAAACTTAGCCATGCCTCTTGTTCAGAATTGAAACGACTACTTGAAAATTATTGTTCAGAATCAGGGCAGTGTGTAAACCATCTGAAATCCTCGCTTACCACTAGTCCAATTATCAGTGCTAAGGATCGATACGATTTCCAATCTATTCTTGGACTCAAGATTTCCAACCATTTTGGAAAATACTTGGGAAGCACTCTCGACATGGTGACGCACATGAAATAGTATTTTCAAGATATCCTTCAAAAAATTAGAAACCATTGTGCAGGTTGGAAAGGCTGCCTCCTCAACAAAGCAGGTCGTGCAATCCTTATATCTTCGGTTTTATCCTCCATTCTCATTTACCACATGCAGGTAAGCCTTTTTCCCAAAGTTATCTGTAAAGAAATAAATGTTATTCTTAGCAATTTTTGGTGGTAAGGAGATATGCTTCGGAAATGTGTTCACTGGATCAATTGATTTACTCTTTGTGGTGGAAAATCGAGCGGTGGTCTAAACTTTAAAGAGCCTGGTCTTTTTAATCGGGCCTTACTGGCTAAATATTGTTGGGGATTATCTAAAACTCCGCAAGATCTGATTCCCCGAATACTTTAGGGAAAGTATTGCGTCCGGACCAATTTTCTCAGCTCGCCAACAAATGGGAACTACTCTTGGGGTTGGCGTAGCATTATGGCGGGTTATAATGTTTTACTTCAAGGCCTCAGATGGCAGGTGGAAACGGGGTCAAACATCCCTATTTGGAGAGAAAACTGGATACCTAACGTGACGTCTTCAACTGTTGAAAGACATCATAATCGTGGCAATTTACTTGATACAGTTAGCGATCTCATCAGTAATGACTCTTGGAACCTTGAAATGCTAACAGATCTCTTTCCTCTAGCAATTTCTCGTGCCATTTCAACCATCTACATTTTCACTCCCGAGTTTGAGGATCCGAAAGTATGGGGTCATACCACAAATGGAAAGTTTACAGTGGCCTCTGCCAATAAAATGCTCTATCAAGCCAAATTCTAGGAAAAGCTTTTAGCTCTATCTTCGAGGGGTGCTCCTCAACCCACTGGCCTTCGTTTTTTAACTCAGAATTGGAATAACCTTTGGAAACTCCCGCTACCACCTAAAATCTTTTTCCTTGTTTGGAAATTGCTTTGGGATCGTTTACCCCTTCAGACACACTTAAAACGGCTTACAATCACTCGTACTGACACTTGCCATCTTTGCAATTTAGTTCCTGAAACAAACGATCATCTCTTCCTTCGTTGTCCCTTGGTTCGACCTATTTGGTATGGAGTGCCTCTGGGTTTGCGAACAACCGATATTAGCTGCTCCTTCACTGATTGGCTCTTAACCTGGATTAATGGCCTTCTTAATTCTAAAAACCTTATCCTGCCATGTCTTTATATATTCTCTACCTTATGGTTCATATGGACTCACCACAATAACCTTAATTTTAGCCATATACCTTTCAATCCACTGATTGCGATTCATCAATCGAAACATATGGTGTCCAACATCTTAGCTTTTTTAGACACTCTTCCGTCAAAACCAAAAAACCTTCCCTAGCCTAACTGCCAACCCATCTCTATCATTAGGTGTCCACTATCACCTATAATTCTAACTCACCAAAACTGCTCTTGCCTTGACTCTTTCTCTCTCAATTTAGGATTCCAAGTTTCTCTTAATATCAATACCCGAACAGCTGGCCTTGGTATTACATGCTTTGACGCCAATATGAATTGTAGTGGTTCAGCAAGCTTTTATTTCCCTTCTGCTAATATATTCTCAGCTTTTGGCAGGGGTCTTTTATTAAGTGCTACCTAGGCTCTTGACAACTAATTCAAACATATAAACCTTATAACAGATTCCACTTTTCTTATTTCACAGCTATCTGAGGATATGTACATTCTTGATGTCATGGCTCCAATCATATATGACTTTTGCTTTATATTAACGGATTTTCACTCATTTTGTGTAAATAGAGTGGCATCTGGACTGCTAAAGGAAGCCCGTTCGCTGTCAAATATCGCTAGCCATGCCCCTACGTGAATACCGAGTGACTGATTCAGTTAAACCTTTTGGAAGCTCAGTCCCTTGTACTTCTCTGTCTTTTGTCAGGGCACTTGTACATATGTAGGCTACTTATCTATTCGTGTTCTTCCTTTGTGAATTTGGTTGTCATGGTTATGTCTTGTCTTGGAATTTGATGTTCTATGTCTGTAAACGATATTATCTATTTCTATTTATGTCACTCTCCTATTAAAAAAAAAAAAGAATCTGGTGAAAAGTTTAAACGTAGCGCCGCTATTTCCTACCCGAAAAGCTCTTGCAGTTGAGAGCCATCAATATGAGGGAGGGGGAGTAAGAATTCCAATGAGAGTCATTAAATTATACTCCATCCGTACATAAATTGATCATATTTTTTATACGTAGATAAATGATTTAAGTCATACATTGTGTATTTTTCATTCTACCATTTGGAGGGAGGACGGAAAGAAAGTGAGTCAGGAAAGAGAAAATGGGCTACTAGAGTGTTAAATGTAGAGAGAGAAATAAAATAAAAAAATAAGTGTAATTTGGAGAGAGAAATAGAATAAAAAAAGTGTAAAAAGAGTAAATATGTAAAAATACCTACATAATCTTTTTTAATTTGAAAAATGAGCAATTTTTGTGGGACGGCTCAAAAAGAAAAGATAATCAATTCTTGTGGGACGGAGTGAGTAGTAGTTAATATATACAGTACTAGTACCTACCACAAAATAATGATATTTGTATTTTTTAGACTTCACGAGTATAGCCGAGGAGAGTCGTACTAATAGTAGCTATTGATTTTTATCAAAGATGGTCATTTTGGTGAAGCAGGGTGAAGAAAGGAGACCAAAAGAGGTCGAGCTTTTTTTGGAGAATAATAAAAATATATAAATCATTAAACACACAACGCCCATAAAGGCCATTAAGGCATCAAAATCAACACATGCATACACGGATGACAACATCATCCGGTAGGTATCACATCTAAAATTAACCAACAAAAGATAAACAACGAATAAAAAACCTACAACATAAGATAAGCAACAATAATAAAATTTCTTTTTCTTTTTCTATTTTTGCTCTTTTCTTAGGGATGACAATGGGGCAGGTCGGATGCGGATCTTATAAGATCCGCACCCGCCTCGCTACCCCTGAAATCCTACCCTGCCCCACATCGGGTTATAAAATCTCAAAACCATATCCGACCCTAAAAGAAAAAACCCATCCCCGCCCCGCTTCGCAGTGACGCTGCCGTGACAGTGACGATCCCGTTCGGTTCCTCGCGCTTCTCAATCTAACATAAAGATATTGCTAACGGATGGCCCAGATTCACCTGCAGGAATGGCAGAAGGCTCAAATCGAGATGGTCGAGGTAGAGGGTGGACGAACGGTGGAGATGTTGGTGAGGGTTTTCGGCCTAGGTGGAAGTGGATGGCTCACAGCTTTGGGCTTTGGTGAACCGTTAGATCTTCGTGAGTCACCATCGGTGTGAAGGAGATGCAGAGAAGAAGGAGGCGCGACGGCCGGCGGTGCGAAGGAGATCTTTGTGAGTCGCCATCGGTGCGAAGGAGATGGAGAGAAGAAGGAGGCACGACGGCCGGCGGTGCGAAGGGAGATCTTTGTGAGTCGCCGTCGGTGCGAAGGAGATGGAAAGAAGAAGTAGGCGCGACGGCCGATGGGGGCACCTTTGTCGGCAGAGAGAAATTAGTGTTGCTTTGTCGGCAGAGAGTGAGAGATCAGAGAAGATGGAAATTAGGGTAGAGAGTGAGAGATCTTCTCTAATATATGTTGGGATGGATAGCTATGATTGAAAGATGTATTAAGGTGTTAATATACCGGGGAGGGAACGGGTCGCGGGGCGGGAGCGGGTCGCGGGGCGAATTGGACGAAATATCATACCCGCCCCTAACCCGTTGCAGATTTTTAAAAAAAATACCATACCCGCCCCGTGGCTCGGTCAAAATCAAAAAGATCCTCTCCTATCGGACAGGAGCGGGGCGGGGATCCGTCGGTTGCAAGTCTTATTGCCATCCTATTCTCTCTCTCTCTCTCTCTCTCTCTCTCTCTCTCTCTCTCTCTCTCTCTCTCTCTCTCTCTCTCTCTCTCTCTCTCTCGCTCTCGCGCAAGTGGATAAGAATAAAACAATAAAGCTGAGAAGCTAAAAAATGATAATTACAATAATAATAATAATAATAATAATGAATAGACTGCAACCAACTCTCATCCACAGTCAATTTAATACCAAGCCATGTGCCTCGACACCAGCATGGCCCACGCACACAGGCATCACCGCGTGTCACCATATTCGCTCAGCGCCGAAAGCCTGCAACCTTCAATTGACCCCCTTTCCGCAGCGTGCAGAACGCTCCTCAGGAGAAGCTCTCCTCATTAACCCTGCACAAGACCCACGCGTCACCACTAGACGCGCATCCAGCCACCGGTATCAGACCGAGGCCGCACCTTCATGTCATCCTACAAACTGTCGCCTCAACCACCACCACAACTCGAAGACCTAACCACTGGACCACCCTGCCAAACCACGTCCAGAGCCACCACCACCACGTACACCTAGCCTAGAATGCAGCGACTCATCGGCAACCACCATCTCAAAAAACCCCACCAACCTCTCTGTGAACCCGGGGGGGGGGGAGGGGGACCAACTAGGGGGAAGGGGAATACAACCCTCGAAGGAAAATAAAACCCATTTACAGGCTCACTCAATCACCACCAAAACAGCCTCCCAAACAATCCTCCGCCCACCACGCCCAAAAATCACTGAGTGACCCAGCAACAAATGACCTCGTACCTAGCATCTTTCAACCAATCAACCTTATCATCCCAATCTAAACCTTTACCCAAATGCAACTAGTCCCAAAAGACACGGCCTGCCCATAGCCCAGCACAGAGATCGAATGACGATTGACGATGGCAGCCACCACAGTCCCAAAGATAAAATCAGCACACAACCAATAAAACCACACAACATTAGTAAACTACTCTACCACGCCACCACACGCTGAAGTAAGCCGACGGAGGCGGTGGCGACGCAGAGACTATGTGGGGGAGAGACGTGTTTCTTTCTTTTTTAGGAGAAAGCGAACTCTTTCCTCCCCTAGCTCGGCAGCAGATGCCTTTTGATTTTTCTTATTAGCTGTACCGATGCGACGGGGTTTCTAATGTTATAAGATGGTAAAGAGATTAATACAGAGAAACAAAAGACAAGAGCAAGAGACGATGACGGGTGGAAGATACGGAAAAGGCTTGAACAACAAAGGAGTTGGTTATTGGTGGTAGACGGTCTGGACGAGGTGTTACATTGAATCTACTCGCAAAAAGTGAGTTAGTTCACTTGAAAATATATATGTCAATGTCTGCATTTACAATATGGAAATTTGCATCCATATGTTGGGAAATATAGTTCATATCAAAATATAACAGTTCGTGAGCGTTTGAGACGGATTTGAAAAATAAAAATAAAAACGCTTGCAAGTTTTGCCAAGTGCGTAGGATGGGTTGAGTTCACGCATCCAAGTCGAGGACCATGTTGATGTTATCTCTATTATACATGGCATTGGTATATCCTTGCAATTTAAATTTTGTTTTGTTCAATGGTACCGCATACCATTTATGTAAGTGGGTGTGTTCACTTTCGCTTAATAAATACTCCCTCCGTCCCTTAAAGACCGATCACTTTTTTTTTGCACAAACTTTAAGAAGGTTGGTAATGTTGCATTGCCTTTCCCATTCTACCCCTGATTTAAATATGATTGCTATTTTCGCATAAGGAGTTGTCATGGACCCATGGTCCCACCATCTCAGTGGTCTGCCATAAACAACTCCAACAAAGAGAAAAAAAACCATGTTCATGGCTTCAATGGCAGAACTATGTTCTTTTATTCAGCAATGAAGTCGAAAGTTTTTTTTTTTTTTTAATGAGAAAGAAAGGCGTCGTCGTGTTGCCCGCATAGTCGTCAGTGTTGTCCGCCTCTAAGCCTAGGCGATGTGACTTGGTCGCCTAGTCCTCTGCCTGGGTTGCATAGGCAGTTCACTGATACCATGTTGGCGATTTTCTGCCCTAATTTTACTATGGTGAGTGGAGAAGGAATAAGGGAGAGAGATCAGAGAAATAAGTAGAGACGAGGAAGATATATGAGAACGCTTAGGCGAACGCCCGAACGCCTAGGCGAACGCCTAATCTCGCCTCTTCAACCGTCACATTGCCTGGTCAAATGCTACCTCGCCACCTCATTCACGCCTTCGTCTCGCTTCACACCGCCTAGGCGAACGCCCGAACGCCTCTGATTGCCTCCTTAAAACCCCAGCAATGCCTTGTGTCACCTTATTCTCAAAATAAGGCGCCTGAGCGAATGCCTATGCTCGCGATCCACCTGATCTACTCCATGACCAACAAAATACCCGTGATTTGAGAAGCAAATCTGCAATCCACTGCCCTTCTTCAGAAGCAAATCTGCAATTTTTTCTTTATAGTCAAATGTTGTGATTGATGATGCAGGGGAAGGTACTTGTAGTTAATGATGGATGCAGGGGTGATGGGGAAGAAGACGACAACAGTTGTGGTGGAAGAATACAGTAACAGCGGTGATGATAGGGGTCGATCGGCGTCGTCAGGTTCGGCGGTAGTGGTGATAGGGGTTGTCGGTGTTAGCAGCAGGGGTGATTGGGGTTGTCGGCAATGGTGATGCCGGTAGTCGGCAGTGGAGATCGAAGCTCGGAGGGGGAGGGAGATGGAGATAGAGAAAGATAATGAGAGAGAGAGATGTGAGTGATAACTGTGATAAGTGATAGAAAGAAAAGAATAAATTAAAAAAGAGGTGGCTTAGGGCAAACATGTAACTTCACATAAAATTTATATCCCAAAATAGAAATGATCGATTTTTGTGGGACAGCTAAAAAAGAAAATCTGATCACTTTTTAAGGGACAGAGGGAGTATGTAAAAACTCATAAATTGCAAACTTAAATAAACGTCGGAAGGTATTGAATTATTAATCTAGACCATCTAAAACAGTTAGATCAGAAGGCTCATCGGACAAAGAGAAGAATAAAAGAGGCAGAATTTTTTTAAATACATACGAACATTGTTCTCGTACCGCGCCCAATGCTTTTACACTAGAACTAGAAGTTAAGGCCCAAGTGCACTAGATCTCTGCCGTTGGATCCTCCTAATCTCAGAGTCTTTGCCACAAGCAGAGCTAGGGTTTTGTGGCGGCCAAGTCAAAAACCCACTTTCTTTAGCCCTGAACTACTACTGTTATTCTGCCTTTAAGGGTATATCTAAAAGACTCTAGATCTCACCTCTGGTACGGCATTGTTTGCCATCTTTTGGCCCAGGCGGCTGGTTTCACAGGGTTTTGTGTTATTTGTGGCCTGATTCATTCGTTTATACACTGAAATCACGGTTGAGTATCGAGATTACTGGGTCTCCGTCTCTCTCTCTACCGTGTTTCAGTGTATAAAGAAATGGGTTTTGGTCATTGAATGATTTGAGCGTACGTATACATATATGTTGGGCTTCTACAGGTTTGCTTTCGGTCATTATATCCGGGGTTGATTAGGCGTTTTAGTTTGCAGATTTTGTTCACGACATGGTTAGACGTTCCAGATTTTACCTTTTCAAAATGTCAGTATGTGTATGCCAGATTCGTTTTCCTTTATGCATTGAATCAGTTGAGGTAACGCTCGCTCGGCGGTGATGGATCTGTGGTGCTGGCGGCGTTGCGGAGGGTGGTGGCAGCGGTGATGAGGAGATCGAGTGAGGCTTTTAGAAGGATAATTACCAAACTAATCCCTGGAGTTTTTGTTTTTTTATAAACATGTAAAGTAAAAAAACTAACTTTGTTAAGAAATAGGGTTAATACACCTAACTACTTTGAGGATTTATTTTAAAAAATTTTACACTTCCATGTCTAGATTTTGTACTTTTAAACCCTAACTTTGACAACAAAGAATGTGAATGATTCAAATCTTAATTTCCGAAAAGATGACATCAAGTTCCACATATTTAGGCCTCGAGCATCCTTAATTTCCGAAAAAATCATTTAGCTAATAGTTTACTCAATGGGTTGTGACTAAAAGGTTATAGCATAAGCTCACAAACCATACAATTTTTTTTGACTAATATAACTAATGCGGGCAGACAATACAAAAGGTGTTGAATGTCACACACGATATAAAAGCCAATGTACTTTTCCAACTTTTGAATCACAACTTCATTGTGATTTCAATCTCTTGAAACACCGGCCTTGGAGGTGATTCTACCCTTAAATTTCGTGGTATTCATTTTTTTGCTAATTTTGGTAAAGCATGATGAAAGAAAGGATACTAAGACGAGTCCATGTTGAGGACGAAACTGGGAATATTTTTTGGGTGTAAAAATTATATTGAATTCACTAAAAAAATTTATTAATAAAATAATATTAATTATTTTTTTTAAGAACTTATTTTAAATCTCTATATAATCACTGAAATTAAATTAACCAAACATATATTCTAAACCTCTATATAATCAATGAATTTAAACTAAAATTAACATATTAAACTTAAATTAACATATATAATCATTGAAGTTAAACTAAAATTAACATATTTATACATATGTTAATTTTAGTTTACATCAGCATGCACAAACGTAGATATAGGTTACATCATCATATAACATCACTGGAGGGGGTTCTGTTACCATGTAGCTCCGCCAATGACAGTGAGTCAATTGACAAAATGGTCAACACACTTGAAGATATACGTCAATGGTTGCATTCCGCGGTATTGAACTTTTGATCTGATCAGTTGGGTTAATGATGAGTGGGAGACACATCGTAGGCTTGAACAATAAAGGAGTTAGTTGTTGGTGGTCCACGGTGTGGATGAGGTGTAACAGTGAGTTAATTCACAAAAAATGGTCAACGCATTTGAAGATATATGTCAAGGGTTGCATTCCACGATATTGAACCGTTGATCCGATGGTTTGGGCTAACGATGGTGATTGGTGGGAGACACAGAGTAGGCTTGAAGGATAAGTTGGGTTAACGATGGTGATGGGTAGGAGACACAGAGTAGGCATGAACAATAAAGGAATTGGTTGCTGGTGAGTCAATTCACAAAAATGATCAACTCATTTTAAAATTTATGTCAAGGGTTGCATTTCGCATATTGAACTGTTGCTCCGACGACGACCAGAATAAAAAAGGACCAAACGAGGTCGAATTTATTTTTTAATATATCTGCTAATCCTAGATGGTCTGGTCTGGATCGTCGTTCCTGGACGTCCAAATCTTTTTTTTTTTTCACGAAGCCAGACGAGAACTTAGGCCCAAAAAGAGAAGTGCACTAGATCCTGCCGTTGGATCCTCCTAATCTTCAAGTCTGCGCCACAAGCTTAGCTAGGGTTTCGTGGAGGCTAAGTCCACACCCACTTTCTTACCCCTTTATATACACACCTCCACGGGACACGTACTAATGTACTGCTTCAAAGGGTATCTGAGACCCTAGATCTCATCTCTTGTACTGCTTTCTTTGCCCCCTTTTAGCCAAGTCGGCTGGTTTTACAGGGTTTTGTGTTTTGTGGCCTGATTCATTCGTTTATACACTGAAATCACGGTTGAGATATCGAGATTATTGGGTCTGTCTCTCACTCTCTACCGTGTTTCAGTGTATAAAGAAATGGATTTTGGTCATTGAATGATCGAGCATACGTATACATGTATGTTGGGATTCTACAGGTTTTTTTCTTTGTTTTTGCTTTTAGTCGTTATATCTGGTGCTGAATTAGGTGTTTCGGGATGTACATGATTCCAGCAGTTGGCGGCGGCGATCAACGGCTGTCGGAGGCGGCGGTAGCTACCATTATCATAGATAGGATTTGCAAGGAAAGGAAGGTGGACGATGCGCTCAAACTCTTTTGCACGAGATGATCGAGAAAGGCGTTGCGCCGGATGATGTTACATACGACTTTTTGACCCAGGGTCTGTGCAATAACGGACGATGAAGAATCTGTCATAAAGTTCTTGATGAATCCAAGTGCTGCTTTTTCTACAAGCTGCAGGCATCCAAGCAAATCATGTAACATCCTCCAATGTACTTCTCTTCTTCGTCTTCCCCCTCTAAACCCATTTCGTTGTTGTCATTGCTTTCACGCTTCCCATGACAAATCTTTGCGTCCATTTGACTTTTACAAACTCATAAACTAGAAGACGCACTTATCCTGTTCGACGGAATGCTCCGAATTTGACCCCTGCCGTCTGTTGTCCGGTTCACTCAATTACTAGCTGCCATTACCAAATTGAAACATTATTCGGCTTCACGTTTTATATTTAGGAAAATGGGCGCTTGCGGTATTCTCGCCAACGAATTAATTATTGCTGTCGCGTGAATGGAGTGAATTACGGTACCCCCATCTTAGACGGCTTCTTTACGCGTGGCCTTGTACCTAATGTGGCCACCTTCAAGGCTTCAACACTCTTTTGAAAGTTCTTTTCTAGAAGATAGGGTTCCCGAGCCGGTCGAATTGTTCAAGAAGTTGGTACTTGAGAACGTTTATGAATCGAATGAAGTCATGTATGGAACGATGGGCTTTGCCAATTGGCGAATATTGGTTCGGCTATTTGGTTGCTCAGACTCATGAAACGAAGAGGTTGTCAACCAACATCAAAGTGTACACCATGGTCGTCGATAGTCTTTGCAAATGGTGGACGATGCGCATAATTTGTTTCCGAGATGATTGAGAAAGGCGTTCCACCAAATGTTGACACTTACGTCTTCCTGATCCATGGATTATGCATATAGGAATGCCCTTCCAGAATATTAGTTGAAATGGACATCTAAAAAAGCATGTGCAACTGTGTATACAATCACTTTACTGGTGGATGGAACGCGAAGAGTTGTGGAACCCAATGTAGTCACATATGGTGCACTAATAGATGGATATTGTACCTGCAGCGAATGGACAAAGCAAGGAGAGTTTTGAATATCATATTTGATAGGGGCCATATGCCTAACATTATTCATCAACGGATATTGCAAGAAGCTGGAAAGAGATGAGGCAACGCAATAAGCTTTTGCAAGAGGGGTTACAGTTATGGCCAAGGTACACGGTCCATTCTCAAATCTAACATTTATTTGATAAGTTATAGCTTTCATTTTCGAATTATGTGTCTAGACCTTGTTATTGTGTCTGTTAAAATATTCTCCACAAAATAGTTGATCGCAGCCCGTCAGTAGTTAGAGCGTTGCTTAGTGCAGTTATCTCTGGACTCTTCCATATGTCTTGTTTTCTAGATGCCTTTTTTGTTGTAGATTCTGATGTTGAATTCGGGCAATGGTTTTTGCTTAAAATACCAAGCATGATGACCCTGAGTTGATGAGCTTTCATTTAGGGGAGGATCCAGAAAGTCTAATCGGAAGGTGCCAAAAAAATCATAAAAAAGATTTGATGGCTAACATAAAAGAATTCAGAAGGTTTAAGTTCACATAAAACATGAATTAATCAAAAACATATTATAATTTGCGTCACTATTTGAATACGTTAAATAAAAAAAGGATTACTCAATTTGACTACTAACAATATATTTTCACTATACGTAGTGATTTATTTAACTTGCTAAGGTTAGTAAACAATAAATTACTAATTTTGCATGAACGAAGCTTAACTCTTACTGTGTAGATATATTACTAATGTGATTATCAATTGTATGAGTACATTAATCACGTATAAGTTAACAAACTATAAGAATTTAAACTAAAAAAAGAAAGAACTAACTTTTAGTTTACAACATACGATTTTTTTATAGGTGGACTCTGTCGAGAAGGCCTTCTAGACTCTACAAAAGAGGATTCTTGGGAAATTGGAATAGAATGGTTGCTCGCCAAACAATGTCACCTACAACATTATGATCCAACGACTCGTGGCTATAACAGAGTTTCTCTTATTCATATTGACAGCTACTCTAGGGTGGGACGAGGTGTTACTTGTTATATTTTGGCTGGAGGAATCTTGAACTAAGAAATAGACCCTAGATGCTAAAAAAGGGTATCCTGAGCAATTGCAATTATCAGATGGTCTAATGGCTAAGCAACATAAGCAATATACTGATTTTCTTCTCCATCCATAGGATCGATCTATTAGGCAATGATAATGCTAGATGAAATGGCCGGGAAGGGTCTCTGACCCAGCTCCTCAACTTGTTCCTTGTTTAATAGGTATACTTCTGGAGAGGCACAAAATCCTATGCTTCTAACCATGATTCAAAAGTTTGTGCCTAGGATAAATAGTGAAAACTTCTGAATCCTGCTTATGGTACTGATCATGGATGTGGTGGAAGTTGCTTGGATTAAAAGCTGAAGTGCAACAGTTCTTTTGCAGTATAGTAGGAAATGGAAGGAGCACATTGCTGTGGCTGGGAACTGAGTTTGTGGAGGACACTAGAGCACTTGGCATGCAAAGGTTGAATTCCATGATTATGAGTTATCGATAGGCTTCGGGATACCACAACCTGAAGACTTGAGAGAGCAATGAGTTAACCCCTAGCAATTTCTTGCCCAGCTCTAAGTCTGAAGGTCAACCGCTTTGGCTGCCTTCTAAGCATGGTATATTTTCTTAGAAATAGGCTTGGGAAGCGCAATACTGAAGTTTGGTGGGAAAAATTGTTATGATATCGAATTGCATACCCTAATCTCCATTTGTTTTGGGCCTGAATTGTTTATGTGCTTTGCTCTTACAGAACTGAGACCTAACATCACATGATTTCTCAGTGCACTTACTCTGGTCAGTTTTGGAATTCTACCCTGCAGCTGTGTAATTGTAGCAGTGGCTGTGTAAATTGGGATAATGAGCATAGTTTGAGTGTCTGCTGGTTACCTGGTAGGTATTTTTCTGATACTAGGCTGTAAATGCTTTATGATTTTGAGTGCGCTGAACGATTGTCTCTGTGCCTATTTATTAGCTCCGAACTTTGTTTTTTTTTTTTAAATCTTATTAAATGTCATATCTTCAATAACTTTAAGTCTTTTGCGTTCAGCTGAATCATTTTATATAGGACTAATTGACTACGAGGATGCCTTTTTGTTTCTTTTATAACTGCTAATCTGGGATCTGTATATCATTAGTGATACGTTATACTAAACTTGTGAGTGCCAGATTACTGATAAGTGTTGCCTGTGGCAAGTTTTTCGAAATCATTGAAGACTATCTAGAACGTGGTCTAGGAGCATAAACGGGAGGGACTGTTGATTATGATTTGCTGTAATCAGTTACAAATTTTGTTCCACTATTAGCTTTGAGTTTTTTTGTTTGTTTATTATTTTTTATTAAAAAGTGTCCAGCCCTTAAGTAAATCTCTCTGATTTCTTTAAACCACTTTGTACAGCAATGACAATGATTACCTAGAAAGATGCCTCTTTGTGTCCTTTCCCCGGGCTTGTAACAGGTGTGTGCCTTGTGTGGGTTCAGTAATTTTACAACATGCAGAAGAATTAACTGTCGACTAAATTATGGCAGTAGTCTGCTTTCTCTTTATATCCGGCTGAGGAAAAGCCTACCTTGAGTTTCTGGACAGCTTCAAATGTTATAGCTAGCTGACTAGGAACTTTTTGTGTACATGGGTGTCACCCCCTTTGTGTTTTTTGTGTACATAGGTGTCACCCCCTTGGTGTTCCTTGTTAACACATTTCAATACTTGTGAAAAAGAGAAAAAAAAAAAAAAGAGGTAGTATGAGAGGAGGTTACTTTCTTGGGCTAACATGTAAAGATTATTCATTATGTAGCCAGTGCTGAAAGACAAAAGATCAGAGGAGTTTCTCACGACAAACTTTTTATAGTATCCTATGAGCTGTTAAAACCGTAGTATACTTGGATCAGTGCTATCGACAGTGATAACCTCTCTCTCTCTCTCACCTGTTGTTGCTTCGCCTACACCACAGCAGCTTCTTTCTTGGTAGTAAGGGAAATTGTCGGAAAGTGATAAATGCACCCCATGAATCACCCAAGGCACTTTTAAATGTAGTGAGACGAGGGGTTCCATGGTTGAACTTTGGAGTGCTAATATCATGTCCCTAGATGCCGTGGCACCTGATAATGTGAATATATGACATTGTAGGTTAAGATGCCAGATGGCTCATGCCTCTGTATAAGGAGATCAGTGTAGGTTGTCAAAAGCAGTTGAAGCTTACGTCGTCTTTAAATGCACCTCATAAATCACCGAAGGTGCTTTTAACTGTAGTGAGGATAAGGGGTTCCATGGTTGAAATTTGGAGTGCTAATATCATGTCCAGATGCCGTGGCACCTGATAATGTGAATATATGACATTGTAGGTTAAGATGCCAGATGCCTCTTTTAATGAGATCAGTGTAGGTTGTTAAAAGCAGTTGAAGCTTACGTCGTCTTTTGTCAAAGGTGTGAAGCCAGATAAAGAGAAAAAATATATTTGTCATGACATAATTTTCTGTTGAGCACTTGAGCCATTGGCACTGATATAATTCTTGCATCGCTTTTGATCTCAGCATATTCCCCACTCAGGCTTCAAGCAAGAAAGTGTTGGATTATAGTTTCGTAGTTTATTAAGTTCTGATTGTAGTTTCATGGCATTTGTGTATGACTTTATGCATCATGTTCTATACTGCATCGACAAATTCCATCTTATGACATGTACTGCCGGGCAAGGACATGTTGTTACACTCGTAGATATGGTTTATAATATATGCCGAACTTGTGAATTCCAGGCTACAGATTAATGTTGGTTGTCTCACTTTTTTGGGATCGTTAATCTAAAATCTGATCCAGAAGCAAAAACGGAGTGTCTGCTGGTGAACTGCTAGGTAATACCACAGACTTGATTGTTGACTGCGTCAAGTTAGTTCAAATTGAGGAATATATTCTCTTCCCATATTCTTCTTTTGCTGTTAAAAACTCCAGATCTTGTTCCATCATTGGCTCTGATTACCTCTTGGATAAGTAAAGTCTTCCTCTTTGTTTTGTAAAATAAGTAGAGTCCTTTTTTCTGGTACACTGTTGTGTATGGTATGCTGATGCATTATACTTACCTTGAAAGATGCCCTTTTTTTTTTCTCGCGTGCTTGTTAGAGGTGCGTGTTTTCTTCCTGTTTCATTTCTAAGTAGTACTACGTATTATCATCTCGTATTAGTCATTTTTAGAGGAAAGTCTGAGACTCTGAATCCTTCTTCATGTTGCTGTTGATGGTTCTTTACAAGAATAATGTACAGAAGGCCAATATGCTTGATTAGTACCAAACTGCAATCCATCAACTGTATGGAATGGAATTGATATGCTTAAGAAGTCGAATCCTTTCATTTTAAATTTCTCGAGCATTTCGGAAATCTGCAGCGGGAGTCTAGTGGTGTTGTAAAGTTCTTCGTAAACATCATAGTTTTCATAGAGATTTCTCTGTAGTATGGTTGGATTCATGCGAACTGAGATTTCAACTTGTGCACTTTGATTTTTCAGTATGCTTGGGGCTGGTTATCTATGCTTGGTTAAATAGCTATGTGGTCGAAAAGGCGAAAATTCCTATTTCTCCCTGGAAGATTAAGAAGTGTAGTTTAGAGGTTCTTGGTATTGTGAATACAACGTCTAGATCTTAAACTAGAGTGTGTCCCGTCTAAGTGGAGCCCAAAAGAAACATCTCGTACCGGCCGGTACAAGGCACTTTTGACGTGGCCAGTACAAATTAAAGCCACAATATTTCGTACCGGTACATATATATACGATTGATTACCGGTTGTACCAACCAAAACTCATTGTTCCCGGCAAATTCCATGCACCCGTCTTCAATTCGTGATAACGTAGATGCAGAATTGTGGATGGAGAGTGATAAGAAAGAGGTGATCTAACCCCAAGTGATGGATGAAGTAAAGGACCTTGAAGAATAGCCTAAAGATTTCGAGTTCGAATCTCCATTCGGAGGGCCATATAAATTGTAGTTCTGATTATTCCCAAAAAAAAAAGAGAGAGGTGATTTTACCTTAGACTAAACTATGTTTGGTGAGCTGACCTTTCAGCAATCCTCTTCTCTCTTTATGGTTAATATTTACCATTATATACCTTTTATTATTTGGTAAATGAAAGAATGACATTGATCAATGAAACGTTACAACTGTTGATCCACTTTGGCTTTACATTTGTAACAAGAAATAAGAAAAAACAAAAGTCATCACAAATCATGAATATTACAATAATATTGACTAATACAATTACAATTTGAAAAGTTCACAAGCCGCCGCACAAAACAGATTAAATCCATTGATCTATGGATGGTTGTTTGTCCAAACGACGTGTACTCGTCACTGCAAGATCTACTCCGTCCCACCACCGCATGCACACACCACTTGCTAGAAAGGGGGAAAACGGACCAATTACGATAAGGGGTAACACCTAAGACATAAGCAACTTACGTTATTATACACCGTAGTTCACGTGATTTCTGCTATAGGACAAGGAAAAGTGTTAAATACTTCCACATGGAGAAAATGAAGTTGATTTATCATTTTGTTTGCACCAAGCCACCAACTTAGTTATTACACATGCAATATATATTTATAAAAATTCTCCTTTCGCTGCACAACTTTCGATGAAATTTGAATGGCACAAAGTTTACGAAAATGGTCAAATATCTTTCACTTCTCACTTTTACCCTTGATATCTTTTTGTTTTTCCTTTTCTTTCTTTCAACCTCCTGTCTCTCCCCTCTCCCTCTCTTGGTACATATGCATGCTCATTTACGCAAAATCCCACACACACACACATCATCGTCATAATCTCTATAATACCTAAATCAAATTGACGGACACCAAAATCAATTAGAGAGAGATTTCTCCAGAATTTCCACCACAATTCTCAAAATCACAATCTTCATCTCAAATCATATGTACACGCATCAAATTTCTATTCGCGTCTCAACTTGTTTTTACCTTGTATATCTATGCATAGAGTTTTTAAAGCCCGTGCTCCGGCCCTGTGTATCAGGACCAATAAATGACAAGATGGGTAGAAATAATTTCAATGGCCTGTACCTGCATAGAGTAGGTGCCACCCGTTTTTGTTTTACATGATGATGATAAGGCATTCATCATATGCCTTCCCTTTTGGGCATGGTTTAGGTGGGCATACATAATGAGGCAGTTACTTTCTGCCCTCTATTTATAGAAGGCAACGCATCCATAACAAGCTCACACACGCGCACACAAAACATAAGTACACAAAGAGAGGTAGAGTGAGAGAGAGAGATGGCATTTGGAGGTCAGACTGAGAATTCTATGGAAATCTACAAGTCATATCCCATGATTGGTGGAGAAAGTGCCTTCAACTATGCCCAAAATTCCGGCTACCAGGTCTCTATACTTCACCTTTTACGCACCTAATGCATATGGTAATGGTCACCGTCCCACGTTTCGCTAAACGATATACTCCCTCCGTTTCAAAAGAATTGATCGTATTTTTTTTTTCGGCTGTCTCAAAAATGTTATTATTTTTTTAAATTAAGTAAGATTATGTAGATATTTTTTCATTTTTATACCCTTTTCCTATTTTCTCTCTTCACGTTCAATCCTCTCACTTTCTTCCTCCTCTCTTGGGGGTATAATGGAGAACTCATAAAATATGATTCATATCTTAAATAAGTGTGAAAGTCAAATATGATCAAATATTTTAGGAAGGAGAAAATATTATTGTCCATGCTCGACCCGATACTTTTACGGCAAGTATACACTTTCATTTGCATGGGTTTTTGAGTTATGTCACGGATTACAGTAACATTTCACATGATACAAGTGCAGGACAAATGCATAGTGTGCACCGTTATGTAACTTGACGGTTGACAAATTTGTTGTTATTCCCAATGCTCAAAACCCATAATGCTAGATGTCATAATATTGCTACACTCTATTACTTCAGCTTCTTACCATTATGACTTTTAACTCCTTAAACCTTAACGTCGTAATAACATTGAAAAAAAATTGACTTCTGGTTTAAGGAATCTTCTTTATATCTCTCATACAGCGACAATCAATGGTCGTTAAATATTTTTAGTAACTTTTATTTAGTGACGCTAAAAAAATTTATATATGTTAAAAATTATTGTTGAAAGTGTTAGCAGAAAAGTCACTAAAACTATTTGGCGACTATTAATTGTTACTATAAACGGGATTAGAGGAACAATCCTACAACCCGAATAACAACTAAAATTTGTTATAATAATATTGATGGGGTGTCTGCAACTTTTACTCTACCCTGTCATTATCTACAATTGTTATTGAGTTCAAAGTTTGACAGACAGTAACATATATTTGAGGAATTCACAAAGATCAAACAAAAATATTCAATAAAGGGGAGGAAGTAGAACTTTTTTATTATGTCATAATACAAGTGCAAGACAAATGCATGATGTGCAATATCATGCAAATTGGCGGTTGTGTCGTGTAGTCATTAACATATTTGTTGTTATAACCAAACGCTCAAATCCACGGTGCTAGATGCCATAGTATTGCTACACCGTGTAACAATACTATGTCGCTGTTAAGGCTTAACGAGTGAAAAGTGAAAATGGTAAGATGCTGAAGGCAATAGCGTGTAGCCCTACACTCTATTGACTTCAGCATCTTACCATTTTCACTTTTCACTCGTTAAGCGTTAACATCGATATAGTAATATGCGAAAAATTTGGCTGCTATCCGAGTCGAATGAATCTTCATTTTACCCCCTATGTAACAATATTAGCCGATCGCTAAATGTTTCTAGTGACTTTTATTTAATGAGACTAAAAAATGCTTTTAAAAATTGTTACCGAAAGTATTAACAGAAAACTCACTAGAAGCATTCAGTGATTATTAATTGTCGCTACATATAAAATTGGGAGAAGATTCCTGCACAACCCGGATTGCAGCTAAAATTTGTTCTAAAAATATTGATACACTTCTCTTGTCTGCTGTAGAGGGGAGTCATAGATACGGCCAAGAACATCATTGCTCAAGCAATCACGCAGAAACTTGAAATCAAAAACCCTACCACCCCATTTTGCATTGCAGACTTCGGCTGCTCAACAGGACCCAACGCGATCATTGCCATGCGGAACATGGTAGAAGCTGTGGAGCTCAAGTATCAGTCCATGCAACAAGGCAGCTGTGCTCAAACCCTAGAGTTCCAAATTTACTTCAACGACCACGTTGACAACGACTTCAACATGCTCTTCAAGATACTGCCTTTCTCCTCACCCTACTTCTCAGCAGGAGTGCCCGGTTCCTTCCACAACCGCCTGTTTCCTAAGGGCACTCTCCATCTTGTGCACTCCAACTATGCACTGCAGTGGCTCTCCAAGGTTCCTGAAGAAGTTCAAGACAAGAACTCTCCTGCTTGTAACAAGGGCAAAACCTACTGCACGTGGGCCAAGAAAGAAGTCAGAGAGGCGTATTATTCTCTGTTCAGGAATGACTGGAAGAGTTTCTTGAATGCAAGGGCGGAAGAGCTTGTAGAGGGAGGGTTGATGGCGATTCAACTACCCGGGGTTCCCCACGGGGCCGTTCCTTCTCAGACGGGAGCTGGTTTGCTTTTGGAGCTCTTGGGCTCTTGCCTCGACGACATGGCTAAGAGGGTAAGAATCATTCACTTCTGTTGTTACTTTATAGGAAGTTGTGAGCAGAGGAAGAAGAAGTGAGCAGTAATACTTCAAAAGGAGCTCACTTAAAAGTTTAGCTTGAAAAATCACTATAAAATTTTTAGCTAGAAAAATGTCGCTGAAAGTTTAGCTAGAAAAATCATTAAAAAAATTTAACGACCATTAATTGTCGCTATAGAAGGTGTTGTAGATATCTTCCTATGTCCTGGGTAGCAGCAAATTTAATCCCAAAGTGTAATGCAAACATAATTAATATAAGGTGTTTATACGTACTGAGTACTTAGGTTATAGGAATCTTCCTCAAACCCCATATACAGTGACAATTAATAGTCGCTAATTGTTTTTAGTGACTTCTTTACTAATACTTTCAGCGACAATTCTTAACATTATTTTTTTAGCGTCATTAAATAAAGTAACTAGAAATATTTAACGACCATTAAATTGTCGCTATATGGGGGTAGGAGGAAAATTCCTTCCATCCGAGTAGCAACCAAAAAAATTTCATAATTTTGTGGAAGAAACCTTTAGATCTGTGCAACATGTTGTAAGAACTTTAGATCTTGACGACACTATTATGGAAAGAACTGCTTTAGTTCTCTTCCATGCAAATAAGTCTTTTAAGTTTTTTCGGAAAAGGCTATGATGAACTTCGTCCAAAAGAATTGGAATAATGTTACGCTTCTTATATTTTTGTCCCATAAATTAAATGAGCTAACAGATTTTTATTCTTGCATTCAAGGATAGTAAATTCTAGTGCTTTAAAATAGCTGGCTGAGAATCATTTAGGAGTGCAGATGTAGACTGAAAAACAGAAAAGGTGCATTACTCAAGAAATTAAGATCTTGACGTCAATCTTAATTAATGACCCAAAATTAAAGAAGAAAAAAATTGCTCTATGAGTTTTTTCTTTGTTGCAGGGTATAATAAGTGAGGAGAAAGTCGATTCGTTCAACATGCCTCTGTATTTTCCATCCGCTCAAGACTTGGAGCGGGTGATAGTGATGAATAACAAGTTTACCATCGAGAGGATGGAGTTTTTAAGTCAGCCCGAGAAGGAATCGTTTGATCCCATCTTGAAGTCATTGCACATGAGAGCTATCGCCGAGGGAATCATATGAGCTATTCGATCTCTTCACAAAAAAAACTAGACGAAAAACGGCACATTTATAAGAATGAACTCCGCGCGGATGTCGACCTATTCGTTCTCCTAAAACGCAAACTGTCAGGTCGTTAAATGGAACGACGCGATGTGTGATCCCAATCTCTTTCAAAACAGTGTTACTATTTTCACGTTATTGTCCTCAAGTTTAGATCATCTAGTATAAAGTGTGACCCCTATACGAGATTCAACTTGGGAGGCAAAAATTGGCGAAGAAGTAACAGTTTTAGATTGCTTATGTATGTGTGTCGTGAAACCCTTGTTTCTCTTTCTCTGTGCTTGAATTTGTATTTTAGGTAGGTTTGAATTATTATGATTGCATTGCTTGGGAAGTATTTGTTCTTTGTAATATTGTCATCATTGTAATGTGAGAAGTAATGGTGGTCTCTGGTCTTTTGATATGCCATAATATGTACCATAGATATCTGCATCTCACACTAAAAGAACAACCATGGGGATCGGTTATTTTAACCTACGTGTAAGTATACCCTCGTTGGATGAAAAAGATATCACAAATATAGATTTTGAGGTGCGTCATAGATTTGTTTAAGGTTTTATTTGTCTCCGCTTGAAATTGAGTTTGCAGATGATAGGTTACATACGACTATACGAGTTGTCCTCCAGGATGCAACAAAGTCTCGGTGAAAATTTGTAAACAACAATTTCAAAAGTTCTCCTTGAAATTTTCTTTGAATCGGGACAAGTTTTTGTTACAGGAAAGAAGAGTTTGAAAATTGTAAGTCTTCTGGAAGAAGAGAATCACCCTCAACTGTAAAACCTCAAAGGGTGTGTTTTGAATAAACACAAGTGTTGGGAAGAACAATTGCAAAATTTATATATTCAAAGTATAACGGTCTGAAGTATTTTTAAATAAGTTAAATATTTTCCACAACAATTATCACGTCTTTTATAACCCCGATAAGCATGGAAAGTGCTAAGTGCGGTTAACAACGAGCCTAAACTCACGCACCGCACGCGGATAGCATATTCTATCTTTAATACTAAGTACATTGTAAAAGTACCTTCCGAGTTATAGACCATTTTCTGGGGACTAAGAAGTTTGCTTGTTTTATAAATAAACTCCTTCATAACATGTTTTTTGTGTGAAAACATTCAACTCAAAATCAATTGGAAGTGAGTAGAAAACGGAGGGACTCATATATGAAGTACTAGTCGTTTTTTTTCCAATCTGAGATTTAAATCTCAATACGTCTTCTCACGTGTGACCAGATTTCGTTTGAGTGGCCTACCCTGTGGATAAATTGAACTGGGTAGCGGCGGGTTTAAATTTGAACTCCATACTGATCAATCTGTTCTGATACCATGCGAAAGCTTCTAACTCAAAACCAGTTGGTAATTAGTGGAGAAAGTCACAAGACTTATATATTGGAATATTAGTTATTATTGTTCGGGACTTATTATCTCAACAATTTGGTTACAGAATTATTAATTCTGTAGAGAATAATAAAGTGATAATTAATGCTGCCCATACGTATTTCAGCAGCAACGAATGCACAAGTGTAATACAGTAGCTCTAACTCAAATCAACAACGGTCTCCTCACATTTGGCCAAAATTATTTGCTAGGCTTTGATCAACTAACCTGGTACTCCATATAAAAGCATTAAGGTCAAAGTCAATTGACAACAATAAAAATCCTGTCGTACTACTTGTCCAATATGAGCCTTTATACTCCATCCTTCCCAATTTAATTGCTCTATTAAAGATATGAATCATATATATGTATATTTTCCATTTTACCCCCTAAGGCAGGCGGGCGGGCGGGCGGGGGGGGGGGGTGGGGTGGGGATGATGAAAGAGAAAACGAGTTGGTGGATGGTTAAATGCATATAAAAAAATAGAATAAAAAAAAGTGTAAAAAAGGATAAACATGAAAAAACTCACACTGAATCTTTCATAATCTAAAAAATAAGCGATTTTTTTTAAGATAGCTCAAAAAGAAAACTTATCAATTAAATTAGGATGGAGGGAGTATATTGAAAAACAAGACCGTCTAGCTAGCCTATGGAAAGGCTCTTCAATTTGAATGTGTGTGTGTGTCAGTGTGTGTGCGTGAGTGAGAGAGAGAGAGAGAGAGAGAGAGAGAGAGCTCTGATTCAGTAAAAGGGAAAGCGGGTATATTGTGTAAAAATTTGAACAACGAGCAACCTAATAGCAGAAATAAGATTAGAAGAGCAAGTGTGAGTTACAAGGGACAAAAGGACAGTTTATGGTTGGCACATACGTATGCAAAAGTCCATTTCGCGTATGTGCGGTGTTAGATGTCTAGGGCTGCTAGAGGCTTGCGTCTCATAGAAGCTTATTTGACGATTGACACCTGACTTTCTGAATTAACTATTTTAGCGTTGCTTAACCTTCTTTTGGTTTTTGTTTGAAATTTTCTGTAAACACGTCATAAACAAGAGATAAGTGCCGATTCATATTGGATTGCTGAGTTAAGGTCTTCCACAATAGATGAGTATGACTCTCTGTGTAATTTTATCTTTTATAGTGAAGAACTCTAAATAGTGTCTGGGTGGAGAACTGTAAGTAATTTTTCCTTGGTATATAGCACTATTCAATCGAGATGGAACAAAATGACGTTAGAAAGAGCAGAGTACGTGGTACACGTGTCTCGTAGACTTCAATTAAAAAAATGAGCAATAGAGTGCTAAGTAGCTACAAATTTGATACATGTTCAACCATATGGAATGGAACATGAAAAAACATAGGTATAATCTGATTTTATTCTGATTGGCAAGGTGCTGCTGCACTTAATTGTTCGAAAACCACCACAATTTTTTTACATGCTCGGATTGACAAAAGTTTTAGTTGTTAGATGAACTTTAGTAACTTTCATAGTTGTAGAATTAAGTTTTGGTTGTCGTGCTATTAACAGAGTGTACAAATTGTTGCAAACTTTTTTCGCTAGTTTTCTCTCATAATTTACTTTTCGATATATATATATATATATATATATATATATATATATATATATATATATATATATATATATATATATATATATATATATACCATAAATGGGGGGGAGGTTTGGCCGGAAAAACAAATCTCTAAATTTTCTGATTTGGTCTACTTCGTTAAACCAATCGTCAATCCTTGCGGACCTGCCAGGGGCATATCGACGTCTGGTATCCGTAGATTAATCATTCAGAAGAGAAAAAGTCCCCGGTTGGACCGTGATCCATTAAGGACGAAGCATAATATAGATAAAAACACAGCGGAATACTGAAAAGATTCAAAAAAGATAGGGCAAAAACTTAGAGAGAGAGAGAGAGTCTTTGTATAAGATTTTGTTTTTCAAAACTTCAGGATGCCTGGTAGGTCTAGACTGGATTAAATCTCAGGATGCTAGGTTGAACTACCAAAGTTTTCTTTTAAGGTTATAAACTCAGGGCATGCGTTAGTCTGCGGGTTTTAAACGCCATCACTCGGCAATAACCCTGAATGACTCGCTCCCACTGTTGTTTTCAAACCCATAAAGAAGACTCTGGCAATTCGTTTTGAAGCATAATTGATTTGAATCTAGGTAAATCTGTGGTAAGCATAATCATTTTTCAAAACCAATTTTAAAAGAGTTTCTCTTTCCCAAGTAAATGCCATATGATTTTGAATCAAAACATTATTAGGATGTTTTTACTTTTCGAGATATATATATATATATATATATATATATATATATATATATATATATTGGGTACTCTTTTCATTTGTTGTAAAACAAGAAATCTTGACTAGGTAATTATGTTGGATGAGAAAACTTTAATAAGAATGTAGGGATCACCAACATTCTTAATCCAACTTGACCTGACTCCAATCCATTCCAATCCAATTCGGTCATCTCAATCGAACTTGACCTGACTCAACTTCAATGACCCAATTCTTTAGTACAAGCTAAATATCGATGATCGGCTATACATATGGCTATCGGCTAACTCAAAAGAGGAGTAGAAAAGCCTAAAGAAGGAAATGGGAGTAGTTCTGTAATGTTATTTAATTGGTTAGAAAATCCAATCTTTAGAGGCGATGGAGGCACTCCAATGGCACAATGGCGAATTGATGGAAGGACGGTGTCAATGCAGTGATGGTGGGGCAGCGCCAAGAGAGCTGTGATGAAATTTGCAAACTTATTTTGGGGGTCTGACTAGATATGTTGATTCGAGTTGAAAGTGTAATACCAATTGAGGTACGAATTAAAGTGAAGTAAAGAATTTAAAAATCTATTTCAAACTAGTTACACAAAACAAAACACCGCTTACCCCCAACCCCATATGTCCCAAGCCAAATTTAAGAAAGTCCCCAATTTGTTGAGAAAGTGGAAAGGAGAATTTTTTTTCGCCAAAGGGAATAGAATGACTGGGCAGATGGTTTATAGATGATAAAAAAACTTTTAAGGAGGTGCGGTTTTTGCAAATTTGTTGGCTATTGAGATTAATCCTTTTTACTTCATTAAAATGCGTCAAAAGCTGACGCTTTGTTTGGTTAGGACATTCGTTATATTTATTTTTATATTTATGAATTTGTTGAAAAGATTTAATTATAAAAATTGTATACTAACACGACTTTATTGTTTGGTTAGTAAACTTGAGTTTATGATACACTTAAAGTTTTGTTTGGATTATCAAATTAAAATAACCTTATCTTGCACAAACCCCGTTCTCTCCCTTTGTTTTCCTTGCGTACTATAACCTCCTTTGCTTCTCTTTATGTACACAAACCCCACACATAAAAAAAAAAAATAGGTATATTGTCAAACACAATTTTTTGTCGATAAATTAGAGGTCTGCAATATAGTTTTCTTTTTTCAGTAGGAATTTTTTTTTAGTGACAAATGTAGTGGAACTTTTGTTGCTTAAAAACTACCTGTGAACTAAAGTAATTACACTGCCTGTGTTATTTTTTGCTTCCTTTAATGAATTTTTAAGTTTGTCGAGAACGTGTAGCATAAATATCAATGACTAATTAAATGCCACATTAAGAACTTTTAAAACTTTTCTATATTGTTTGAATACCATTTTCCATAAATCAAGATGAGTTGGATGAACCACAAAAACAATGTGCATGGAGCTGGTGAATAATGATTGAATTGAATACGGCGTTTTTAAAAATGTAATCTAAAAATGATAAGCAAATAAGGAAAACTAATAAAACTTTAAAAAAAAATGGTAACCAAACGGAGCGTTAACTTTTTCCCTTGCAAAAAATGCAAAAGTTTTTGCTATGACAAGCTTGACCCGTTGACTTCATTTAACTGCAATAAAATCACTTCTGATTTGAGAAATATAGCCGTTAGGGAGCTGCAACGGCTATATTTTCCTCCTGAAATCCCCAATTCAAAGTAGCTTTAAAGCTACCCGAAATCCAGCTTCTTTCCTTATTCACTTCCAATCTAATCCCTTGCAATTCCATCTCCATCTCTCTCTTTCTTTCTCTTTCCATCTCTTTCCATCTCTGTTTGTGTTTATCAAGATGAATGATCTAATGACAAAATCATTCACAAGCTACGTGGATCTAAAGAAAGAAGCCATGAAAGATCTCGAAGCAGGCCCGGACCCCAGTCTTGAAATGTCAATGGCAGCAACCCAGATGGACATTAACCTCACTACATTCCTGGGGGAGGCAGAGAAGGTCAAGACCGAGATGGGTTCGATCCGGGACATCCTGATCCGGCTAAACGAGGCCAACGAGGAGGGCAAGTCTCTGCACAGGCGGGAGGCGCTAAAATCGCTACGAGATCGCATAAATAGCGATATCATGGCCGTGCTGAAGAAGACTAGGGCGATCAAGGCGCAGCTGGAAGAGATGGACAGGTCTAATTATGCGAGCAGGCGGCTGTCGGGTTGTAAGGAGGGCACGCCGGTGGACCGGACCAGGTCGGCAGTGACTAACGGGCTGAGGAAGAAGCTGAAGGAGCTGATGGTGGAGTTTCAGGGGCTGAGGGGGAAGATGGTGGCTGAGTACAAGGACACTGTTGGGAGGCAGTACTTTACTGTGACCGGTGAGTACCCTGATGAGGAGGTGATTGAGAAGATTATATCCAGTGGGAATGGACATGGGGGTGAGGAGTTTTTGGCTTCTGCTATACAGGTATATCCACAGTTTATACATACATGTTTCTTTGCGTGTGTGTGTGCGTAATCGCATGTAGCTTAATTTGTGTGCATGTAATGAATCCAAACTTTTATGATCTGATTTGTAGCTTTCACCAAAAGTATACCCATTAGGTAGTTTATGTTCAACTGGATTGCAATTTGGGATCTCAATTTATGTGGCTTCCATCTATGGGATGAGTGTCCGTGGGTGATGTCTTGGGAGTTTGTGTGTGTGTGTGTCCATATCCACAACTAATATATACATGTGTGGATGTGTACGCCTGTGTGTGTTTGTATGTGTGTCCTTATGTTCATGAGGTAAGCAGCTTTTATCTCAAGTACTCCCATTGAATACTTAAATGTTTCACAGTTTCAGTGTAGTGCAATTCAAATATTTTCATGCCTGGTGTGGTAAGTTTGATGTATAGATGTGTCAAAATTGCCTCTTAATTGATTGTTGCATCTTAGTCCCTTCGTTCGCTACATTTTGTTCGTGGAGGCGTTCTGTATTTTGGTGCTAGGAGTAACATTTTATCTTTTTTTGACCTTGGGTACACAGGAGCATGGAAGGGGGAAGGTACTAGAGACAGTGGTGGAGATACAGGATAGGCACGACGCCGTGAAGGAGATAGAGAAGAGCCTGCTGGAGCTCCACCAGGTGTTCTTGGACATGGCGGTGATGGTGGAGGCGCAAGGCGAGCAGATGGACGACATCGAGCACCACGTGATGAACGCCGCCCAGTACATCAGTGATGGGAGCAAAAACCTCAAGACCGCAAAAGGGTACCAGAAGAGCAGCCGCAAGTGTATGTGTATTGGGATCATCCTTCTCCTTGCGCTCGTTCTTTTGGTCATCATCCCCATTGCCACCAGCTTCAGTAAATCATGAAGATCTCTCTAGCCTGAGATGTAATAGGAAGGGGGCCGTGTTTGAGTGTGCTGGTCCTTGATTTAGGGACCTTATCTTTTCAATGTGTTATTCAGGTGTTGTAATCATTCACAGAAGGTAGTTTTTGTAAAAACATATACCTGGTATAAATCTTGGGTCTAAATTGTTGTGGTCAAAATTCAATCTAGATTGTAGAGGATCTCTTTTGGCAGCTAAAGTCTACAAAAATGCTGGTACCGTAACCAATTCCCCATGGCCATGCTGGTACCCTAAGAAGCCATAGTTCTGTAACAAAACACTCTCCCTGTGGCACTGCTCTTCTCCTTTATTGGAGGCTTGTAGCAGGGATTACATAATCAGCTGAGGCAAGAACTTAGCATTTGTCAGAGATGGAGCGACCGGTGAATTCCAATTAGGTAGTTACTCCAGCTCTGCAGTATTTAGGGATCATGTTAGAACAGTTAGTGACAAGGTGTGGATTAGTTGTCCCCAAATTGGGAAGTAAGAGGGATGTAACTCAACAAATCAATTAACTTTGGATGGTGGGAAGAGTCGAGGGAAATTCAAAAAAAAAAAAAAAAATTTTCCTTGATTTGACCTTGATTTGGGCTTGAAACTCAAAGTGACCATCTTTTGGCCATTAAATATTGAGTCATATATCATACCTAAATTTGAAGGTTTCTTGTTGTTACCGCGAGAATAGTTTGCTCAAACTATAATAACTGCCACAACTGATATCAAGTTATTGATTTTCGTTATTTTACGATATTTACTTACTATTTATTTACTGTGATACGTGTATATTCTGTCACCCATCTTGAAATCTCGAACCACAGAGCAAATTACAGGATGAAGGAGGTCCATTCTTCAAGGTGAAACCGAACATCGCAACTATCACGGCCATATCTACTGCATTAATGTTATTTTGCAGCTCAACTTACTCTGACCTCTCTGGCCAATTTCGCCAATCAAACAGGCGTAGTTTTGCATTTTGGTTTTATCGTGCGAAATAGTTCCTTCCATAGAAACATATCACATATACTGGTTGCTAGTGATAGTTTAGGTACAGTAGGATATTCCAGTGCTTAGGGGTTTGTTAGACTTGTTGCCTGGGTTACAAGTGGTAGGACACTTATCATTTCCAGGAGCCTATTTGTTGTATGGGAACGTTGAAACCACCTATGAACAAGAACTAAGGTCTTCTGGTATAGGTTTAGTTATATCATTACAGGAAGAAACGCATGGACCTTTTACGCCCCGAGGGAGACGTCTCTCGACCTGGACCAAACTTGTAAAGATTAGAAACCGGTGCAGCAGCTTGCAACCGATAGAGTAGGGTATGACAACTCCGCCTGGGTATGGACAGAACAGAGAGAAATGTCTAGACAGTTCTTGAACTATATATGTTTTGCTTCATTAGTCTATCAACGCACTCATGTTTTCGCCGCTATAGTCCTCTGTCTTAAAACGGTTAGCAGTTCAATCTTTTTTTTCTTGTTTCTGTCTATATTTGGTCGTCTGTGGCCCATACAACAAAAGCACAAGAGTCCCTTTTCAATTCCCAAAAGCCAGAAGCTCTCTTATGGTTCTTGAACTATTATTGTGGTGCTCAATTACTACGTGAATTAGTTCTTGTACGCTTGATCCTTTAAGATTTCATGATTAGTCGGCTTTGTCCTTTTGGTCACTTTAGTTAGGTTTCAGACGATGATGAAAAATGCCAATTTATGTCCCATCAAATAAGTTGCCCACCATGGCCATAGACTTTTAGTACCATAATTGTACGAACAGAAAGCAAATCCTACATGACAACCATCCCTCCCCTTCAAGTTACCAACATTCTTGTTATACTATACTCCCTGCCTGGCTAGCCATTATAATCAAACGTGTTGTGTGTATATGTGCATGCATGCCCGTGTTTGTTTATCTATGTGCGAGTGTCTGAATCAGTGTGTGACTATGTCTATGTATCAGTTTCGTGATAGTATGTATGTGCAAGCATATGTTGTGCGGTTGTGTAAATAAACAAAAAAAAAAAGATGGGAGAAAATGTGTGTGTTGGGGGGTGGGTTGCCTGCAGTCCAAAGGTGGGTTAGGCGCGTGTTTAAGACAATGCTAACTAGCAAACTCTGGGTAAATTCTACTTGTGCCCACCAGATTCGTACCCGCGATGTGTTACCCATCACGTGTATCATTTTGATTTTTACAATTGGAAGTACTAATTTGTATATCTAAATCGTGGGGTTTAAATAATGTAAGTTTAAATTTGTTATTGGGGAGCGTGGGTCGCCTGCAGACCCAAGGTGGGTTCGGCATGGGTTTAAGACAATACTAACTAGCAAACTCCGGGTAAATTCTACTTGTGCCCACCAGATCCGTACCGCGATGCGTTACCCAGCACATGTATCATTTTGATTTTCACATTGGAAGTACTAATTTGTATATCTAAATCATGGGATTTAAATAATGGAGATTTAAATTTGTTATGGTGGCCTATGGGGACTACAATATGGTAGGGATGTTCGTAGCTCTTAGAGGAAGGGTGGTTGTCATTTAAGATTTGCTATTTGTTTAATCAATTTATATTTTGGTATGTATTTAATATGGTGGTCATACGAAGGAAGGAATGGTGAGCTTTTGGGTGTTTTGGTGGCAGTGGAGGTGGTGTTGATGGTGCATAGCAAGAACGAAGTAACCTTGTAGAGTGCTCAGTAATTATGGTACTAAAAGACCATGACCATTGGACGACTTATTTGATGGGGGCATAAACTACCTTTCTTTATCAACATATGAAACCTTATTAAAGAGACCAAAATAACTTTGACTTCCGACTGGGTTTGGTACTGGTTATGGTAGTTTTACAACCTGCAACAGTTACGCGGCAATAAGGTTTTTGATAACCCACCCATTTATAAGTAGGGTTCTTCCTCAGTAATTTGGAACTGTTCATTGTCTAATCCATAATGAAATTCTTCACTTGTACAAAGTCATCGAAACCACCTCATTTCTATGAGCATCTAACTCTCAAAGATCAATAAAGCCAAAACCCTATTTTCTCACCATCAAAGCCCCCACCTTGGCCACCATCATCGCGGTTCCTGGTAGTTAGCACACCTCCCTTAGCGACAGCAATCGTCTAAATTGATATATATTCCTCTCTCTCTAAACCACATTCTCTCAACGATATATGTACGTATTTGGTAAGACTTGTGCAAGAATGTTAATCAAACTTTGTTTGGAACTCTTCGGCTTGAATTGGTATGGTTATTAGGTGCGTTTAATGTGGAATCACGAAAGGAAAAAAGCTCTTCATCTCACTAGCTGGGCTAGGTCGGGTCGGGGAATAGGATAGTCTGTTGGGGCCGCGATGGTTCTTGAAAATCTCAGCTCGCAAGTAGGGCGAGGTCAGTTTAGAGTGAGGGGTTGGACTGACGGGGCAAGGCTGATCATTTTAAGACCCGCACCCGATCCATCCCATTGGCATTCATACTAATGATGAAATGTTAAAGGACCAAGAGTGCAAAAAACTAATTTAGTAACTAATTAAGCAACATGTTAATAGTTTAGAAGTACCATAAGGGAGCTTCTGCTTCTTGACAATAACTATAATGCCCCTGGTGTGGGGCCACAGATGACCATATTTAGATGGAATTAAAAAATGACTAATTTGTCTAACAGTATTAAGATAAAAGACTACAACGGCCAAAAAAATTAGTTGAGGGACTAATGTAGCAAAACGACTATAATTAAGGACCCGTGCGGATGTTAGTCACGGCAGAATATTAGTTACAGATGGCGTGTCAGGGAGACATTTATAAAACCACTTGATACCTTGTAATGGCTAGATCCTATACTCTTGACGTCAAATCACAACTCCTAGGCCTAATTCTTCTTTCTCTGAATCTATGAATTGGAAGCTCACACCTGATGATTTTTTTTAAAACTGCATCCGCATGCATGAAGGGTCACTAGATCTTCAGCTCCTAAGGAGCAATAGCTTAATGTGGTGCGTTTCAATGGCCTGCGAAAGTAAGCAGAGAACTTAGGACAAAGGAAAGAAATGTCAATTAAAGTATTAAGACAAGTTTATCCTATGTACTCAAGGATGTGAGTCCAAAGAATAATTCTACTTGTTTGTACGCCCATATAGAAACCACAAAGATATAACTTTACCACTTTCATTTCTAGGATAAGCAAATCCTCCCTAGGAACAGTAAATGTAAATTAACAATTAATTCGTGGTTGTCACCTGTCCAGCAATGACCGTTTTTATTTTCTTTATTTATATATATTATAATCCTGAACGCCTCAAAAGGTTGTATAGGTCGTTATGAATGTACTTGTCAATCATACCAGCATACATGCAACACTGAGGCTCGTTCCTCGCTGAGCCTCGGACAAAACCACTCCGCTCAAAGGAAGAAGACTCCAAGCTGTCATCACAAACAAGACGTGGCTAGTTCATTTGACATTCTTATTCAAAAGTAATCTCGAGTATGCTCAAGTCAAAGATAATGATCTTGTTGTCCTTCTTCACTGAAGCAATCTTATAGTATTTGCTATGGCTTTTGGGCACACATTTCACATCAAAATTTGAAATTCACACATTTGTGTATGTTTTAACTAGTCACGGATAAAAGAAGGGAAAAGAAGTCCTACTTATTGGACTTGCAAAATATTTTCTCATCATTCTGTGATAACGTAGAGCAACTAATGGAAAGGGCAATGCTTATGGATAAATCTTCATCTTTAACCACTGATAGATGAGATCATAGAGACCTAAAAGTTAATGGAAGCATACACGTTCCCCTCTCACAAGCCCAAGAAAAGAACGAAGAGGCATTTCTAGTAGTTTCTGAATAAGTAAGATATTACTGAATAAGTAAGATATCCCTACCAAAGTTGCTACTTTCGGAGTAAGTACTGCTGTCAACACTCCTTTTTTTGAAACACCAGACACAGGCAATTTCTCGTGAGCGTGGATAAGCATTTTACAAGGAAGAACGACTTTGGAAGTAGGGCTTGGATGCCAAGTTGAAAATGAGGGGTCAATTTCACTCTGGAGGGACTATTGCCTACCTGAGGTTCCTCCACGAGTTCTCAATGAATTAAGGATTCTAGTATCATGAACTCTCTAAAATCATCCTTAACTCGAAATGAACCTTCCTCTATTGCGATAGATTTTTCGTAGGTAATATCATCTCCCTCGTATTTGCCGTTTATAAATCAGGTAATCGGTACCAAGATAAATTCATCTGGAATCCCGCATCCTCTGGATGTATCTCAGTAGCCTCAGCATACTGCATGAATAGAAAACCACCACTTTGGGAGGGGTGAACCCCAATTTTAATCCAAGGAATGTCGTGCCCTAGACAATATGGGATAAAATATCGTCCTTAAAACCTTGGTAGTTTCAAACAGTAAAATATGGCGCGCTAAACATGTTGGAAGTCGCCAGATGATACTAATATCATAACATGAAACTTCAAAACAAGATTGAATATTATCTTCAAACATTACAAAGAAGAACTACAAACAACATTTTTGTCCTTCAGAATGATATCCAGCAAAGGGGGATGGTATTCTTCCCCCGAGTGCACATCTAATACCATGGATAACTTAGAGGAATCATATGAAAAGCCTCCTCAACCTTTCATTTAAAAGTCCCGTTGCCTCGTAACAGTTTTCTCTCGAGGAATCCCTAGAGAATGAAGTTATACGTGACATTATATGGCGAGCATCGTTCTTTTCCATTTTCAGAAGCAACTCTTTTGCTTCCTCGAGAAGACCTCCTCAATGAGTTCACTTCTAAAAAGATTGTGCTTCAACGTCAAGTTGCAACCCTCTCAAAGGTAGCTCGAGGTAGCTTATGGGAAATATCCCATGCAAAGTAAAGCTTCATGCTTTTGCGAAGTCCATCGATCATGGTATATACATAACAATGCCAAGCTTTGAACCATTCCTTTCTATCAACTTCTCGCAAGGCACCTCGTGGACAAGCCTTAAGGCAAAGAGGACCATACAAAAGACAAAACTTCCTCGGCAAATTGACACCTTTTGTAGGGCCAGGCATCTCACTTCCCTCGATTGGGGACTGGTGTTGTGGGACAAATCTTTGGATCTCACCCCAACAGATGGAGAAAAATTTATGGTCGTCCACTCTCTTATTAAATGGTAGTGTCCAATAAAAACTTTTTATTCGACAAACATGCTTAAGGATCAAAGCTAAAGTGGATAATACCTCAAGAGCGCAATAGACCAATAAAGTTTCTCAACATTTTTTTTTTGGTCAAGCACTAATAATATATACATACAAAGTTACATTACAGGAACGTGCCGGGGCAAAACTCCTCTGTACATATCAAAAAGCAAAAGGGGAGTTATGCAATTCGGGGGTGGACAAACATAGTAGATATAAAAGTGTCGAGACTGTCAGTTTTGGCTAACACTAGGTTAGCCTCGCAATAGCAAAGGACCAACTATATAGAGGGGGCCTGATAGAGCAGCTTCAGGCAGTTCTAGAAGAGGGGGAGGTGCCATTGGTTGCGTATGTGGACCTGTAGAAGCAATTCAAGGCAACAAGTGAGTCAGATTCAATGATAGCATGAGCGAAGTGTTTCTCGTGGATAATAGTAAGTGCGCATCGTATAGCTGTTAGTTCTGCAATGACGTTACTAGTAGAACTAATGTGACTAAAAAACCCACCCAATACAGCACCCAAATGATCACGTAAAACACTGCCAATACCGACATGGCCTGGATTGCTGCTGATGCACAGTCAACATCAAAATTGACATGCGTAGGGGGAACGAGAACCCATCCTGCATGGATATTAACATTTTTTATTATATTTGTTTGTACCTGAATGACAAATTTCATAAGTCAAAACATGAACTTAGAAACTTTGATATCAATAGGATTTTTCTGTAATGAGAACTCAAGTCCAAAATTTGCACCACTTTTTTGCTATTTGTTCGCTATCTTTGTCACTAAAGATAAAAAGTAATTAAAAGATTGAAATAGTTTCATCCAATAGTTATTGCTTTAACTTCAAAAGAATGTCGGCTCTATTTAATACAAAATAGCTTCATGTACTCTAACTTGACATCTCAAGCAGATTCATCCTTAATATGTGATGCCAAGGAAAGTGGGTTCGCAGTCGACGTGGAGGTGCCACAAGGAATGCAGTCCGAGTCAGATGCCAAGTATGTTGATGTGGGACACAGCAAGGGTGGAGCAAGGGCAAAGACCAAGGGCTTCCCAGACAGAGCCTGATGGTGGCAATGCTACGAGGGCGATAGCGCAGGATGAATATACGATGACAGTCACAGTCCGATACTTAGGTCTAAAGTCAAAGTCATGTATGTTTCTCTCTCTAGGATTCTAGAGTGAGAAAGCAAAAATGTTCTGAAAATGTCCAACCGTCCAAATGAATTATCAAGACCTCTATTTATAGAGATTGAGATGATGATGTCATTAACCGACACGTGGTGCTCCCCGAGAGTGACACGTCATCGGGGGGTCCACGGGTGCTAGTGCTCCACGGACTGTCGGATCGCATATTCACCCGGCCTGCCCCACACAACGTCACTCTGTCTGTCTAGAAATTAAATACTGGCTCCCACAGTGTCGGTGTGGCCAGAGAACCCCTTGATCTAGCCTCCAATCCAAGCCCTTGCAGAATCCCATAGGCTTGGTAGCGGTGGGGAAGACCCGATGCCCTACTGCCAAGTGAACTAGGCGCGATGCCCTCCGAAGACCTGCTCCCGTCTCGAAGTGACCCAGGGGTCATAGTCCCTAGGGGTGCCGACGCAAGCCCCCAGTGCCGGAGCACGTAGGCCAGTCACACAGGCACCCTGGCGGAGATAGTGTCCCGGAGGAGTCGCCTATTCCGTGGGCCGAGGTAGCATCCCAGATGAGCCGTCTACCTGGCGAAAGGGGAGTCTTCATGCTGGAGCACTTAGAGCTCCCTGGCAGAGATAGTGTCCCGGATGAGTCGTCTATCCCCGCGGGTGAGTCCTTGTGCCGGAGCACTCGAAGCGCGTCAAGGTAGCATCCCGGAGGAGCCGTCTACCTGGCGGAAGGGGAGTTGAAAAGCTTCCTGGCGGAGATAGTGTCCCGGAGGATTCGCCTATCCCCGCGGGATGATGTACACTCTGGAGAGTGGGTCGAAGCATGTTACACGTCCAAGGCAATGTGCGCATGGTGTGGTGAATGAGTGTGGTGCTAGGGGGCATGTAACATGATTGTGGTGCATGGGCGCGATGAAGTGTGAATGGAACGATGCGCGGGTGCCGGCGACGGAGGTCGCGAAGACAGCGCGCGGGCACGGGCGACGGGAGTCGTAGAGCTGTTGCGCAGACGCGGGCGACAAAGGTCGCGGAGATGACGTCCAGGCGACGGGCAACGGGGGTCGCGGAGATGACGTCCGGACGACGGGGGTCGCAGACGATGCATGGTCCCTTAAAGAGTAGTGAAGGTGCTAAGGATAGAGGCCAAAGGCCCACCCTTGGGGGAAGGCTAAGGCCAACCTCAATGGGAGGGCGTGGCTGACCCCAAGAGTAAGGCCAAGGCCAAGGCCGACCCCAAGGGGGAGGCCAAGGCCAACCTCCTTGGGCAAGGGCCATGGCGCGCCGATGGGCGACGTGCGACATGCAACAGTCGCAGTGTGATGAGGCTTTGCGTGAAAATGAGTTTCTTAGTGATGAAGTCACACAACGAAAGTGAGAAGTGCACGTGACTTGAGCGTGCATGTTTTGACCGGTTGTGAGGGTTGAAAATGACTGTTGCTTGTGCGGACGTGTCGTGTAAAATGGGACCCCAGTGGGCCTTTTGGTGAAACCATAATAGGTTGGGAACAATATGTGATGATATCGTTGTTTTTGTTAGAGTTCAATTCATTGCTACTACGAACCAAAATCTTATAATTTTGTAAAAAATCAAAACGGAAGAAGTATTTGTTAGGCTGAACATATTTGTCTTAATTATGCCACATACTGAGGGCGCTTTATGCTATTCCACTAGGAATAACAATGAAGCGATTTCGATGTAGATTTCATGAGATCCGTACCTACTCCGGTAGCGAAGATACGCGACTCCGCCCCGCCATCGGGTCAAGACATGCGATTACTATCCCCGATCTGTCGAAATATGAAAAAATCTGGCCTGCCTCGAGCCGCCCTTATTTAGAAAGATGTGACTGTTGCGATTTTAGAAGCCGCAATGGAAATCAAAATGGTGACGGTGCAGGAGTGGTCGAGATGTGACCATTGTAATTCTAGAGGCGCATCGCAACCGGTACTGAAATGGGTGGCGGTGAGAAGTGGTCGAGATGCGCCGGTGAAGGAGCAGTAGAATGGTCCGTGGAGGTGGTGACAAAAACTGAAATGCACGGGTGAAAGCGACACAGAGAGAATGGAAGTAGTGAGGTGATTTGTGGACACCAGGCCGGGAGGAATGGGTGGAAGGTGGAAGGTGCACAGGGAAGAGGTGAAATGGGGGTAATGCTATTGAAAGAAGAGAAAAGAAAGAAGAGAAAGAGAAAGGGAAAGTCTGGGTAGGGTTTTGGTTCATTATTCGTGTGGCCAATATGGATGGCCCAAATTGCATTAGAATTAGGGTTAAGTAGATATGCGGGACGGATATGGGTTAAGGGTTCGGTGGTCTAAAATTTTATTACCACATTTGCTTATAACCCGGTCAAAGTCCAAAAAATTTGCTTCTAAAAGATCGGGACGAGACGGACATCGGCGGATGAGTGTCAAATTGTCATCCCTATTTTTCACCTAATCAAATCATAATCCGCGAATTAGCAATGGGAATCTGCTATGTTTTTCTCAATTAAAGAAGGGGTAAATGCTCTTTGACCTATTTTACTTTAGGTCGGTTGCAATATGGCCCCCTCTTCTAAAAAAAGTTGAAATAAACCTTCATGCACTCATTAAAACTGTGCATAAATGACGGTTTCCATCCACGTTAACACAGTTTTTGGGCGGGAAATGTTTGGAGCCCAGAACCTGCAATTATAGGACAAAACTACCCTTTTGACCTAATAAAATACTAAAGACTTGCAAAAAATTACCCAAAAAACCGCCAATTTCATTTCACTCCATTTGCAAACCCTTGAAAATTTGGAAAAAGTGACCATTTTCATTTCAACTGATTTGCAAACCTTCATTTTAAAGGCCAACCGCAAAACAAAAAAAAAATAAAAAATTTAAAATTTTAATGTAAAAAATTTAGTGGGTATAACCCGAATCCATACACCCCGACCCGCGTCAGCCCTCTTCCTCACAGTCACATATCCACCCAAACCCTACCCGACTCGACCATGCCTTTCCCAAACCCTAATTTCCCCTATAGAAAACTCTAATCTCAAATCACCCATGCGCCGCCAACTCTCCTTCAGCATCTCACGTCGGCAGCCCCCCCTCCCTCCTCTCTCTTCCTTCTTTTTCCCTCCCCTGCCCTCCACTGCGCAACAGCCGAGCTCTTCGCCGGCAGCCCCATCCCCCTGCTCGGCAATGCCAACCCCCTCCCTCTCTCTTCCTTCCTCTTTCTCCCCCTACAACCCCGCTTCGCCAACAGCCCCCTCCACCTCATCGGCGACGCCGACCCCCTACCTCCGATCTTCCTTCCTTTTCCCTCCCCTCGCCCCCCGTGGCCCCAATAACCTTGCACTCTGCGGGCAGTCCCCTTCCCCCCTGTCGGCGACACTGACCCCCCCTCTTTTCCTTCCTCTTCTCTCACCTCGCCACCCACGGCCGCAACAGCCCCGCATCGCCGCCACTGCTCCTAACTCTTCTTTTCATTCTCCCTTCACCACCACCTTCATCCACCCAAAGGGTTTGAGAACGGATTTTCAATTCTGTCTAAAAAAAGGGTAGTTATGACATTTTGACAAGCTCAGTTACGACCGTTGATTTTTGTATAGTTTTGATGAGTGCATGGAGGTCTAGTTCAACTTTTTTTAGAATAGGGGGTCATATTGCAACTGCCCTAAAGTATAGGGGGTCAAAGAGCATTATCCCATTAAAGAACGAACTCTTCTCACTCGCTTCAATCGCCAGTTCTGCACCCGAACGTAGCCCGTTAAAAAACCCGAACGATTTTTCATCATAACCAGCTACTTCTTTCACCAGTATAACAGTCGCAGTTTGGCCGCCGATGTCGGAAGGTCGGGTTCAGCTCTGACGCGCCGCCGCCGCGACAGTCACTGAAGGTCAGCCACTCAGCCGCTTCACATATCTCATTCGGTTTATCACCGTATATACTCTCGAATTCGTACCCTAGCCTCGTAGAAATTGCTTGTCAAATTAGTCCGTCAAATTTGAATGCTGAGAGCAATTAGGCGTTTCTCGCTGTTGTTATTGATTATTGGTGAGAATAGCTGCTTCGTTGTAATTGTTATTTTCACATTTTTTTTAATAAAGTTTTCAGGAATCTGACTGAATTGTTGTTACTGTGATAGATGTATACACTAGTCCAATTTTCTCTTACTTTTCTGTCCAGAGAGGCTGTCTCGACCCCCTATATGCTATTCCACTCCCACATTTGTCGCTATAAAGGTTAATTGTCACTACAGTGAATTTTTTAGCAGTAACATGGGGCGTGGAAATAGCATTATCTTTTTCCATTTTGGAAGGATAAATATCATGGCCATTTCTATTCAGTACTAAGCTTCATTTATTTTGCAAGCGTATTTTAGGGCTAGTATTCACTGTTTTGTTCCTTTTGTTGTCCGTTTGACTTCTATTTATTTCAACGAAGAAGTCTGCATTAGCAAAAAAAACCTTTACTGTGATGACGTTTGCGTTAGCGAAAAATCCTTGTATGAGAAGTCTACATTATCCGGTTGTTAGAGGTAGAGTGGGGCTCGAGCATTTTTAGTATTTGGAGTTTTTGAACAAGAGTCACTTGTGGTGGGGCAAATGTTACTAGTGGGAACTTGTGTTCGAAGTTTTTCATACATGTGAAAGTTGGGAGTTGCTTATAGATGATTTAGTGGTGGTGTAATCTTGTGTTAAAGCTATATCATGAAAGTAAGGAACTTATGGACTTCTACTCCATCAGAGATGCCCTATGAAGCACGGGTGCTTCAAAAAGGGAGGAGTATCGGGGTCGGGTGCACATCGGACACGGGTGCGGCTCGGGTGCGTGTCAGGTGCGCACCCATTATTTTCCATTTATTTTTTCATTTTCCGAAATTCGGGTGTGGCTCGGGTGCCGTTCGGGTGCGGATCCGACACTTCGGGGGCTGAAACATAAAATAACTTAACTAACCAAATTAGGGCACTCGACTGAGAGAGAAAGAGAGATCGCAGCAGCCGCGACCTCCCTCGACACCGGCGATCTCCCTCGACGTCGGCGACGTCCCGCGACACCCATCGAACAGCCGCGACAACCCACGACCTCACCGAACAGCCGCGACCACCCACGACCTCACCACCGAACAGCCGCGACCACCAAAAAGCATCGGGGACCTCCGGCGACCATCGGGGGCCTCCGGCGACCATCGGGGACCTCCGGCGACCACCCTTCTCACCTCCGGCAGCATTGCTTCGAAGGTATGTCTCTGACTTCCTTCTGTCTTCGTTTCCGTCAAATTTTTTTTATTTTGGTTTCTTGCTGAGTCTCGAATGTGGATTGTTTGGTGGTTTTAAGTAATTATAGTTTCACTTCTCACATGTTTTTTGATTTTGCTGTGACTGTTTCTTTTTTATTGTGACTGTTTTTTTTTGTGTGTTAAAGGTTTAAAGGCTTAAATTAAAGCCAAATATGTCAAGTTTTTTTATATTGTGACTTCCTTATGTATTTGATGGTATTGTACTACCTTTGAATGGTTAAGTTAAATTGCATCATGTCTTTTTATGCACTTTATTAAGATACAACTTGTTTGGAAATTAAATGCTAGGTGTACATAGTAAAAAATTATATATATATATATATAATCTGCCGTATCCCTGCCGCACCCGTATCCTAAAAATTTCAAAATTGTCGTATCCGCGTATCCACACCCGTGTCGTATCCGCACCCGCACCCGTACCCGTGCTTCTTAGGAGATGCCTCAACAAAATTAAAGATTAGAAAGACAATAAAGAACAGGCGAAAAGTCCCCTCCCCTAGCAAAAGAAAGTGAAGAACAAAACATAAAGATCTGTAATGTTGAACATGCCATACCCCTCAAATGGCGTTCATTATCTTAAGTTATATTCATTTAGATGAGAAAAACAGAAAGAACAATTCTGCTTTGGTCACACTATTGATTATGACGTGAATGGTGTGGGGGGTTGAACAACCGTACGATTGTTTATGGTGACTTCTAGGGTGGTCATGGAGGCCAGACTTTGGTTTTCAGGAGACTATTCAATCTTACCTGGAAAATAGGGGAAGTAGTTGCATGAAGTGTGAGGCTCTTGATGCAGATGGTGCCCACCAGGCATCTTGTTTATGTGGGACAAGGAAGTAGTGGAGAGGGTCGATCTTTTGCAAGGCTCCTTTACGTTGTCTCGCCTCTTCAAAGGTGTTGAAGATGAGCCAAATGGATAAATTAGTACAGGTAGCTTGTGGGAAGAATTGTTTCGGTCCATCTATTTTGGGAGGTGCCATGGTGCATTGGTTGTTGGAGATGGAACTGGTGAATCCACCCCATGAGGGAGGGTTAAACACATGGTAATGAGGCAGTGACTAGATGTCTATATCATGGCTGCTTGCTCAGACCAGCATCTCGGCAAGTTCTTTATTGTGCTTGACAATTGTGTATTGTAGAAGAGGGAAGATGCGTTTTATATAATAGAAAGTGTGGTTAAAGGTTGGTTTTACGGATATGGTGCGTACAAAAAACAATGTTTGTTGTGTAATGAGGTGGTTAGATATCTAACATTGGCTATATACCAGGGAAGGTCCTTTGGTTTGTGTGATATGAGGGTAATTGACAACTTGGTATAATAACGTGGTAATGTTTGAAATTGGCCTCATAAGACCGTTGTAATGAACGCATTAGCACCTGCTTAGCTAGCCCTTTTGAGGGATGGGACATTGCCCTGTAGTGGGCCCTGGTTTTGGGTCATTACAATTGGTATTATAGCGGACCCTCGGGGTACTAGCGATGTGCGAGAGCACAGCCCTGGGGTGGGATACGTGCCTATGTGTGAAAGGTTTAGTGTTTACTTGTCCCTCAACAGAAGTGGGAAAGTTTGAAGTTGGCCTTATAAGACCTTGCCGATGAACTATCAACACCTACTTGGCTAGCAATTTTTAGGGAGGCATTTGGAGTTTGGGAGGGGGGACTTGCTTTATTGCACTGGCAGTCCTTGTTGGTTCGTAGCTTAGAAGCTTGAACTTTTTTCTGAAAGAATTCAAAGAGCACATGCGAAATGCTTTGTCTTTGGGGTCCTTGGTCTTGAAGATTTGATTTTGTTTTGCTTGGAGACTGCCTCGCTCTGGGGTCTCTTCAATACAATTGATTTGTCAAAAACAAGTGTCGCAACAACCCCACCCTTCTTGATTGATGGGGTGGACTAGCAACTGCTAGTGCTGACTGCTGAGAGAGTCCCTCCCTTCTTGCTATGATGCGTTTGTTTATTTCCTTTCCTTAATGATTTAGTTACTTAATGTAGAATAATAATGCAAATTCACTAATTACCTTAATGAATGTCATTGCATTCACCCGTTTGACTATCTGGATGATATTTTAATGGGCTTTTCTCATCTTCTGCCTTAATTCTGCAGTTCGTGAACAGCATTGGACAAACCATTTTTTATTTTTATTTTAGAGGAACAGGGCAATGGCTTTACTGTTCAAGGTAATCAATTTTACTTCTTCAGCTTCGTTTCAATGTATATGTTTAGACGCATGTACGTATATAGATATGCATATCCGCGTATATGCTAGCAGTGATTTATGTACTTACACGTGATAGTATTATGTTATAATGTTGTTTTTGCAAATAATGGATGTAATTGGAGTAGAAAGGATTACAAGCTAGGATGAGCGAAAACGTGGACAAAGTTATCTAACAAGGTATCAAATACCAACCGTGATTTGCCTCAGACCAACTATAAATACTACAACAAAAGCAGAAAGCACTATAGTCGATAGCTTTGAACATTTATTAATCTAAGTTCAATAGCTGGAAACACACACCATATAATTACAAGTCAACAGTAATAGAATTGCTTAGTATTTATAAGAGATGCTATCGGTTGTTTAGTTATATCAGCGCGACGCTGGTTTTGACACGTTCTCACCTTTTACCAAACAAGTTTGAGTGCATCTGATCTTTATTCGACAATGCCAGAACTTTAGCAGAAAAACTGAGATCACTTTCTAAAGGTCACTACCAGAGCTGTGACCAAAAGTATTCAGAGACCTTTTGTCATTAAAAGACGGATTTGCAGCCCATGGCTTCGTAACCGATGGTCTTTCTTACATATGGCACCACATATCTACGGCCATCCTTAAGCATACTATATGTATGAGATTGTTTCCTATCAACAGATTGTATCGTGCAGTGCATGGATGTGGAGCGAAGTGGGATTAATTGCACATAAATTCATAAAACCTCATACTTTAGTTTCATGTGAGCAAAACACCCTGTGGTTTCAATGTTGGCACTTGCCTCCCTAGACTTCTTGATTAGTGCTCAATGCACCAATTAATGATAGGACATCCCAATTTTTGGAGGTCTTCCCAATCTCCTCCGTGCACCTAGGTAGCACGGACACCGACACCGACCGGGACACCGGACACCACAATTTCCAAAAAATCAGATTTTGGACACCGCTGAATATATATATTAAATATCAAATACATTCCACAATCTAAAATAGCAAACAATAATGAATAACCACCAAAACAAGAAATTCAAATACAAGTCATACTTAAAAGTTAAATCCAACATCGTACAGAAAAAAAAAAACATACTTAGCACATGACATAAGAAACTTCTTAAGTCTTACAAAGTCGTACTCATAAAAATAGGAAACATGAAATATTTATTTGGTCATTGTCAATACATGTACACAGGACACAAAAGAAATTGACTGAAATATTCAACAAAGAAGTTAACTAAAATATGGCCGTCCCCTTTGACAGATATACACCACCTAAGAATTGAGAGAGAAAGAAGGAAAAAAGAAAGAACTGAGATAGAAAGACATGGTTTCAGTTGGGATCCAAAGCTAGAAGTTGCTTCAGTAAAAAAGAAAAAAGAAAGAGATGATGGTAGAGAAAGAAAAAGGGCACTGTTGATGGAATCCAGTGACAGCGGCGAGATCCTCCGGCAACAGCAGCAACCGCCCTTGATTGCTTCGTTCTCTTCAGCAGGCAATAGTCGGGAGGGGGGAGAGAGATACCCGGATAGAGAGAGAGTAATGTGTCGATGAGATTAGGGCATATTTAGTAGTTTATTTCATGAAGAGCCCCAAATATAGCAATTATCGCAGAGTGCCCCCCAAAATAAGTTTAAAAAATCTCATATTGGCCCCATATGGTCCGACACTTCTTGATGAAGTGTTCGACACGGTGTCAGAAATTAAAATAATAATAAACAATTTGGACACCACTAAGAGGTTTCCGACACGTGTCCGGCAGTGTCGGTGGGGTGTCGGTAGGTTTAGGACACCATACCTCGACCTAGGAGAGGTGTCGGTGCTTCCTAGTCGTGCACTGTTCCTCTTGGCAAACAGAGCTCGCCCTTCGCTCCTTTTTCACCCACGCATCTCTGCCCCCTTCACATTTTATTATTCAACTTTTTGAAGAAGAGACCTATTAGGCCGAGAGAGATACAAATGGATGCTGAGCTGCATGAAGAGTAAAGATGGAAATGAATGAGGGAAGCCACCCACTCACCACACTTTCCTTGTCAAGCCCACCGCCCTCGCCACTTCACGGCGACCTCGACCACCATGCAAATCACCATCAACCCACCACAATTGCACCGCCATTAATCCAACATCACCATCATCATTGCTAACATCAAACTTGTCGTTAGTACTATCTTCGCCACGACCGCCACCAGCATCACAAACATCGGCACCCATCTAGGTAGCATGGACACGGACACCGTGTCCGACGCCGCCATCGACCGGGACATCGGACACCACAATTTCCAAAAAATTAGATTTTGGACACCGCAGGACACTGCTGAATTATTTAATACATTTTTATTTTGTATATATGTGTATAGAGCATGTACGATGAAAATAAAAATCAATTGGAGCAGCTGAATTTCGTTCAAAATGGATGAGAAAGAAAGAGAGTAACATGAAATAGTCTCACCAATAACAAGAAAGGAGAGCGGTAAAAAGAAAGCAGTTGAATGTCTCAATAGTACCAAGATTAAAGTCTTAACGGTAACAAGAAAGATGGGAAAAAAACATAGGACCAAAGGCATGAAGGAGAGGTCTTATATAGCCAATTGGGTTTGTAATTGAGATCGGAAATGTTGACATGTCTTCCTCTGGACTAGTAAGCTTGGATGCTTTCGGAAGCAAAAAAGAAGGAAAAAAGAGAGAGATGAGAGAGAAAGAAGATGGATAAATTTTCCTGTCTGATTGGGGTTTGGCTTGAAAGTTCATTTCTAAAAAAGCCTCAGATTTGTTAATTATTAAACACTGACCCTGAAATAAGTTTGAAATATTGTATTTTGACCTCATGCGTGTGGAGACTTCTTCAAGAGGTGTTCAACACAGTGTCCTTCAATAAAAAGAAATAATAAAAATTCAGACAACGTTAAGAGGTGTCAGACACATGTCTGGGTGTCGGTGAAGTTTCAAGGTGTCGGACACCATACCTCGACCCATATGAGGTGGCGGTGCTTCCTAGGCACCCATTTGGGGCCAACCTTTGCAACGATCATCACACAGTCGGATATTAATCCCTAAGGTCCATCAACACAGATTTTCAAATCGAGCAAGCTTTAATGCAAAGGTCCAGGTTCGATTTGTCGGCAACCATGAAATGTAATCGATATGTATTTTGTTGTACTATGATTTGTATGGCTGGATTTGCATGGGATTGTCAATAAATTTCATAAAACCAAAATCTCTCTCTCTCCCCGCCCCCCCCCACATACACCCAAACACAAATACACACGTATCCAGATCTTAGATTCTTAGGTGATATGATTTTGCAGAATATTCTTGATTTACTTTCAAGGCTTTTGGTGATATGATTCTGCAGAATTCATGCGGTAATGGGTTGTTTGTGGTACTAGTGCTGGTGGTTGGTTCAGTTTCAGTGGTGGTGGGCAGTGGTGAATTACTTTGTGAGTTTGTTAAATTGAGTTCACCGAGTTACCTCTTTTGGGTGCTTGAAGTGCCTCTATTGCCTTCTAAAAAATAATTTCCGTCCATTTAGTCGAGGGAAAAAGCGTCGGTAAATTGAGCACCAATCGAACATAATAGGGAGCTGGGCACCAAAATTAGAACATTAGGTGTTTCGCGCACATGACCCTGAACTACAAGGTTTTATGCACATTTAATCCGAGGTATTGTGATTTTTCTATTATACCGTCACAATAAGTACTAGGTATACAACCATGCGGTTTACACCAGGTGTATTGTGATTTACTAATCACCGGAATTACTGCACCTTGTTCCTTTTTTTGGCTATTTCACTTCGTGTGATCATCCCAATGGTTATCTTATCATATATTTCTGATTGCGAGAAAGATAGCTCATGTTAAGCATGATATACACTGTTGGATCTATTCTCTAGCAGCTTAAGCTTTTAGACGAGATCGTAATTTAGGAAGGTATCAGAGTTCTGGTATGACAAGGCCTTGGGTTTGATTCTTCTTGCTTATATATTGGATCTCCTCTTTATAATAGTGCAACTATTTTAGACCCCGTGCATTGCACACGAGAGCAATAATTTGCAAAAATTATTATTGAGAAAGCCCATATTAGTATGCCTAACAGTAATAACAAAGTTGATAGTGACTAATAATGACAAAATTGTTGTTTCGGCATAGCCTCTTGAAATGAAAGGTTTTGAAAGAAAAATATTAGAGTTGTTTAGTTATATATATATATATATATATATATATATAGAGAGAGAGAGAGAGAGAGAGAGAGAGAGAGAGCTTGTTCTTGAAAGTGCGTATATCGGAAGGAATGGTTGTCTCGCTCAGTGTTATCCTTTTTATATGGGTATTATATCACTTTTTATCGTTAAAAATGAACTTCAGTAACAATTGTTTGCCTTTTAGTAGCATATGGAGAAGTGAAATAGCATATACAATGTTAGAAATGGTAATGATAATAATAACCCGTGGGTTAGAGATTTTTATAAATAAAGGCCACAAGAAGAGAATATAAAGATATTAAAAATGATTAAAATAATATAAGAGTTAATATTATTTTGATGACTTCTAATGAAATAATAGGATAGAGATTAGGTTTGATAAAGAGAAAAAAAAATGTTGGAAATATTGGGATTACCTAAAAAATTGGAATGACTTTTAGATTAGAGGAGGGAGTGACATAAATTTCAATGAGAGAGAGAGGGGGAGAGAGAGGGAGGGAGTCTTCGGAATGGGTGGAATTGCAAACCTATTAATAATAGAGCAAATTACACATGGCACCTCCGAGGTTTACCCAAAACTATACACGGCGCCTGTTAACTATTTTTATTACTATCCGCTCCCTGTGGTTTGTCATTATGTTACATAAAGCCCACTTCCGTTAGGGAACCGTCAAGAAAAATCAGGGCACCTTTCAATTATTATGATATCCCCAAAATGCCCTCTTCATCTTATTCCTTACAAGCCAATGCTTAGCCATCGCCGCCGATGCCTCACCACCGTTGATGCCCTACCATCGCTGCCAAGGCTTGGTTCTCCAATTTCTCACATGCATACACATTGACAGCCACTACATGTCACCACCTTCACACGCCTCTTACCTATTTTCCCATACTACCTTAAACCCTGCAATACACAGACCCCAAATCTCACACTGTACCGATCCGCGACACCAATGGCGAGTTGACTCGTCATCGCCCCCTCTCTCTCTCTCTCCTCTCTTATTTCTCCTCACCACCCAATCTACCTCCATTGGCTCCCAAACACCAATGGCGAGATAGAACTTGGCTTACCCACACACACATTGCCGTCCATACGCGATCGGGGTGATGGATCTAAACGGGTGGCGGCGCCACCATCTCCCTCTCAATCTCTTTGTAGAACCAACAAATCACAACTCAATTACAACAACGGCGGCAGAGCAGGTAAGGAGATGCGGCGGCGACGGCTAAGAGTCCGTAAGCGAGGGGTCAATGGATTTGAACGGGGCGGTGACACCACTATCTCCCTATCTATCTTTCATCTATCTCTAGATCTCTGGAAGTAGCAACAAGTTGGTAGGTAGGTGCGATTGGGGATGGTGTTGATGTGATTGGGGATGGTGTTAATGGGTAGGTAAATTTGGCCGTAGTATTGATGGGTGGGTACATGGTGGTGTGGATGGGTGGTATCAATGTTTTTGGTGGTATGGTGATGTTGGTGGATGGTACGTTGGTAAGGATGGTGGTGCGTTTCGGTGGGTACGATGGTTTGGGGTGGTGGTTATCTGTGCGTATGGTGGTGTGCAGTGGTGTAGATCGGTGGGTATGGTATTTGTGGTGGGTTCATTGGTGTTGATGGGTGGTACGATGATCTTGGTGGATGGGCATGTTGGCAAGGATGGTGGTGCGTTTCAGAGGGTATTGTGGTGTGGGGTGGTGTTGTTTTGGAGAAGGGGAATTTCAGTGAGTTTATTGAGGGAAAGAAGTACGTTATCGTGGAGTTCTACACGCCATGGTGCGGCCTTTGCAAGGCGATGGCGCTAGAGTACGCGGCGGCGGCCACGGAGAATTGGTCAGATCAGTGGTTGGGTAAATTTACATTTTTATAAGGGGTAGTACCATACTTTCCTTACTTCCGTTAAGTTTTTGAACTGCAAAATAACAAAGTGTAGTTTAGTGTAATAAAAATAGTTAGTAGGCGTCGTGTGTAGTTTTGGGTAAACCTTAGGAATGCCATGTGTAATTTACCCTTAATAATATTTTTAATGGGGCATGTTGACATGAAAAAGAGAGAAATGTGAAATCCATGTGATTGGTTGAATATTAAATGGTAAAACGATAGATATGCTAAGTAGGAAAGAAATAGTAATGTTCTCTCAGTTTTGGCTTTACTGTGTACTCCTTCTGTTTGAAAAAATTGATCATATTTCCTTTTTGGGCTATCCAAAAAATAAATTGCTCACTTTCTAAATTAAGAAAGATTATGTAGGTATTTTTTCATGTTTACCCTATTTACACTTCTTTTATTCTATTTCTCTCGCCACATTTAGCCATTCATAAACCCGTTTTCTCTCTCCAGACCCACTTTCTTACACGTTTTCTTTATTCTATTTCTCTCCCCACATTTAATTCTCCACCGGCTCATTTTCTCTCTCCTGACTCACTTTCTTCCGCACCTCCCCCCTTCTCTTTCTTGGGGTAGAATGTGAAAGACAATATATAAATGGAAAACGGGCCAGGCCAGGCCAGAAACCTGGGATATATAGGCCCAGTCCAAGCCCTGGCCCTAGGCCCAATATTTAGGGCCGGGCTTGGGCCGGGCCCGGGCCCAATTTTTTTTTCTTTTCCCAACTCCTTGTTATTTACCTGTGTCGATGGCCAACAAGAATACATCAAATTAAGGTTGAGATTGATACATGTTACTTTGGTGTAATACTGACAAGCCTTTTTTGGCCTACTAGCATTATAATAAGTAGCATTTTTCGGAATTTTTTCCTCTGTTACTATCTCTGTTCAGTAAATTTGTAGAACCAGTTTGTATGCAGATGAGCAGCCAATGTTACCCCACGTAATTTTTGGGTGTAAATATAGAGGCATGTTACATAGAGCCTAGAGGTTACGTAGATTAGTAATTAGGCAACTAATGAAAAGATAAACATGTACCTGGTCATATTTTAGGTACATGACTCAGTATATCAAACTTATATGTGTAATGATTGTTCAATGACACATAAATTGGATGCTGAAAAATCAGAATCACACTACTTCTTCAACTATTAGATATTTTAATATTCAAATTATGAGGTCCGTACATGTATCGTATGAATGATGTTTTAACCCAAGCGTACATCAAAAATAAACAAATGAAGTGTAATTAACTTCTGTGGATTTCGAATTTTACTGATAGAAGTCTTGGCTAAACAAAGCAGTTTTTTTCCTTCTTTTTGATGTGCAACATTTGTTGAAGAATTTTAATTGCTTGCTGTTGTTGGCAGCCTGTTGAAAAGTTGATTTTGATTGGTTGATGCTTTTTTTATTTTTTTAATTTCACTTTGAGTTTCACTGGCAATGCCTTGAGCTTTCTGTGTTCTATCAATTTCTATAAAAGTTTTGCTCACCCTTTTCTATGTTTTCCTCGGTTTTTTTTTTTTGTGTGGTTAGGATCCAAACAAGATTTCAGCTTACAGGGATAGAAGGTTCCAAGGGACTCAAGAAGAATTCGAACATGCACTGCTGACCTCTACTACTGTTTATGTTGGCAACATGTCCTTCTACACAACAGAGGAGCAAGTTTACGAGCTGTTCTCTCGAGGTGGAGAAATAAAAAAGATAGTTATGGGTTTGGATAAGAATACCAAAACACCTTGTGGCTTTTGCTTTCTTATGTAAGCCCCAACCGACTATTTCGTTACTCTTATAAGAAACTGCTAGTGTCATGTAAGTTAGAAGGTCCATAAAGTTCTTCTCCTCATCTTTGAAGAAGTGCCAATACTTCTTGAAATTTGTTCAACATGTTAGTGAGATTATACATCAAGTTAACATTAAAAGGTGTATGTTAAACCAGTGGTTGTTGTGGTGCTATTGCTTGGTCCGTACACTATCCTCCCCCCCCAACACACCCCAATTACTTCAACTTATACCAACCCATAGCTAGTTTTTAATATGAATTGTGTGACTTGACATTGATTATAGCACAGACTAGAAATAAACTTGGCCAATCTGTTTGATTGCTTAACTTGACCGAGGACAGTTCTGATGTTTGCACCCTTAGGACGACATTTTTCATAAAGCTTTGGTTATGTCGTTAACACTTGATGCTTCTTTTGTAATATTGCAAGGATGCCACACTTGTTTGCATCAATCTATTTACCACAACCTCATCCACCAATCCAGCAAAAAGGAAAAAGAGAGAAAGGATTGATTTATAAACTTTTCGACCGAAATTTTTATCAGGTACTACTCAAGAGAAGATGCTGAAGACTCTGTCAAATATTTAAGTGGGACAATTCTTGATGATCGTCCTATTCGTGTGGATTTCGATTGGGGATTTCAAGAAGGGAGGCAATGGGGCCGTGGTCGAAGTGGTGGGCAGGTGATGTGCTTGCCAGTTATTCTTTACGTTTTATATTTACGTCTGATCTGATATAAATTTTCTTGTTCAGGTACGGGATGAATATCGCACTGACTATGATCCTGATATCCTTTCAAATCTATGCATTTTGATACTTTTCTTTCTCGAATTTGCTAGGTTTCCCTGTTGGCATTTGTGTAGAGTACCTTTGAATGGAATTGTGTTTAGTTTAACATTTTGAACTCGGTTGCCTCTTCATTTTTTCTGTTCTAACTTTTGTATGTTACGGGATGTGAAAGAGAAGCATTATGATACCACAAGTGTAAAGCATTAGCCTCGCAGATGACTGAAAGCTGGCAACAATTGTTTGGAACCTTTCTCAGTTTTCTTTTTGATTTTCCTATTTCTTCTTTGCATTAGTTTCTATTTGTTGTTTATTCTTCTCCTTTCTCAACCTATCGCTCTCTGTTTAAATTTGTTTTCACACAATACAGATATATTCTACTGTTCTGAAGAAACTTATATATGTATACAGCTGATATTCATATATTTTGTCTAATATGTCTCCTCACCATGCTGTTCTCATACAATTGGTATCTGTTATTCACTTGAACCTGCTGCCAGTATTTCCTATTTTATTGTTTTCTATAATGATTACTGTTCAAAAGCTAATGTTATGTTTTTCTTCTAGGCCTCGTAATAACTATCGGTTTTTATGATGTCATTGTTTTTGAAATTCTCACGATCTCATTGGTTGTTTCCTAGTTCTCTTTAGATGTTGTATGCAACGCGTATAATGTACTTCAGCAATTTGGTATGAGAACGAAGGCTAACCAAATGATGCCTTTGCTATTTGTTAAAAAATAGTTGCGAGTTTTTTTCCTCTTTTTTTTTGGTTTTTTTTTTTTTTGGGGGGGGGGGGGATCTTTGTTTCTTCTTCAGTTACCCTTAACAAGTTCTACGTAGAGGAGGTTATGGAAAATTGGTTCAGAAAGAGTTGGAAGCACAAAGGCATTTGGTTGACTATGGTACCGGATCTTTGGGCTCTTTTCCTCCTGTTATGCAGCCTCAATGTAAGTGTGGAAGCAACTTCATGTCTCTCTACTTGAGCTTCTTATATGATGACTAAATTATGCTTCTTACTTGACTCATATAAGTTTCGAGTGGAAATTTATTTTGACAATTTTAATGCAAAAGGCTTTATTATAATTCAAAGTATGAGGTGTCTGGGACTAGGTTCTAAACCTTGTGCAGGTATATGTGCCTGTCATGGTCTTTTGTGGTGAGAATATTTGTCGTAGCACTCAAAGAATCCGCCATTATTCCATACATTGATATCTTTTGCATGGAATGAAAGAATGCAAGCAACTAATTTGCGTGAGTTCATAGGCTACGAACTATATTTTTACTATTATCAGGGTGGAAGTCCTTTAATTGTTCACTGCTTTTAGGTAGCTAGTCAAGTAACCGTTTGACAGGTATCAGGCTAAAAGACTCGATCGTTGGTCAAGAATTAAAGAGTGACATCTGACATATAGTAGTTTGTGTCACAAAGCATTTTAGTTGTGAAAAAAACATTGACCTCAGCATAAATATACTAGCTTGTGGTTTGCTCCCAGGGAAAAGTAGTCTTTTCAGACCAAAAATATAATTAAAAGAGGTGCCTATCTGACTATTATAATATGCTATATCAACTACGATACTTGCTACTATTAATAGAAGTAGGAGAGATTGATAAAGCATCTCTAACGTGAAGAGCTATAGTTGTTACCACCTGTAGTTGATTCTAGTTTCAAATTGCGTGTAGAACATTTATGTGTTGTTTGTGTAGAGAAATGTGTTCTGTAGTTGACTTTAATGCTGGGAGAGAGAGACACAGAACCTAAAATTAACAGCCGTTTAGATCTGCAATGTGTTCAGATATTTTTTTAGTTTGCATCATAGGACTTACTTTTATCGTATTATACTTTTTAGATGCATTTGCATTTGCATGGGATGATAGAATGCTAATGTGTGCAATCTACATAAATGAAGATGAAGAAAAAGAAAGAATCAACGGACTGCATATTGAGGGCACTGCACAATCCGAGGGTATCATTTTGAGTAGAGACCAAACTCCATCCACAATTGGTTGTTATATTTTACAGCTTCCGTATACCCAGTTTGTGCAACGTAATATAGCAACTACGTATTTATAGCAAGAACAACATTGGTGAAACTCAACAGCCTAGTCCTTGAACTCGTTCTTACTTGAACATGACAGCATCACTAAATAAACAACTAGAAAGCCGCCGCATGTAAAAATGGACATGCATGTAACATAAAATACTATCAGTATAAATGCCTTTCCAGCCTTGTTGGTGACTGTTAGTGTGCACCTTTCGGGAAGGTTGAAATCCTCAGGTACAAACTCAAGTTATTAAATGTTTGTTCTCTGGTACTCTTGTGTAGAATCGGGGTCTTGTGATACTTTCATAAATGGTTCTACCAAAATACTTCTTTTGCTGCAAACGTTGACCTTTAAGTCTTGCAGATGCTAGACACGGTGGAAACCATGGTCATGGGGGCTCTCATCGTCATGGTAGAGGTATTGTTCTGTTGATAAGATTTATATTTGCCTCTAAACCAGGGTGATGCTTTTGTTCTTAATAGTAATTGCCCTTTACTAGATTACAACCGAAAGCGACATCGTGAAGATGACCGCCATGCGCCGGAGATGTCAAAAAGAACTTCAGATCATGAATCTCATAGAAACTCTGATCATGACTCCAGACCGGTAATTTTATTTAGTTAATGTTTTAGCAACTTCTTTTCTGACGACGTTTCTTTTTAAGTTAATGACGACCCATATCCGTGGAACAATTGATGACAAAGCTGGTAATCGTCATTATTGTGTGGAGCATGTTAGAGATTATAGCGTTACCCTTGGGCATATGGGACTATGCCCTGGAAATATTAGCGCTCTATTGATGAGGGAATAACCTTAGGAAATTGTGTATTTTTGGCTTCATTTTCTAACAGCATAGACCAATTTTTTTTTGGATTAAACAGGAGAAGAATCCACGTTTCCGCGAGAGTGGTGATTCAGATGATGATGAGGAAGATGGCCAGAAGAGAAGGCCTTAGCTGAATGCCCTTGATTCCGTGTATCACATCCTGTAATTTTGCAACTTGGCAGTATAGCTGGTTTTTCTTTTTGCGTAAAGCCTCCTCCTGATGGTTTTGGCGAGACTATCTGACGTAGGGTCTTAGACATGTCGAACATAATCTGTAAAACTGTTGAATATGAATCAATTTCCCATGACGCATTTAGCAGATTGTTGTTTTTTTGGCTGCGTTGGCCGTAATTTGTCACTAAATGTGATTTTTAGCTACCAGGTGGTAGTATCACCAGGACTTTAGAAAAATCTGTCCCCATACGACGGTCCCATTTTCTCAGCTTACCCAACTGCCTATGGGTCCATGTGTTTAGTACTAATGCTTGCAACGATAGAGCAGATTGTCATATCTTTGGACCTCGTCTATAGTACTTTATGCTAAAAAGGGCGGCTTAGAGCACGAGACTTTCCCGGTTGTGGAGTTTGGGGAGGTACCGATCTATGAGTATTGCAGTTGTACTACCAGCCCAGTTTTGAAATCTGCAGTTGTACTACCGGCAGCATTTCGGCCTTTGCAAGACCGGATAAGCAATTATAGATTTCATGTTTTTGGTTTTTTACAATAGGAGAATGACATTAGCAAAAGTAAGGATCAGAAAGTTTGAGCAGTCTTTTGGCCACCATAATGAAGTATGTAAGTTAACGCCATGCTCGTGACCCTCCAAATATACACAAAAATGGTGGACGCACTTATACTAGAATTCCTAAAGGGTAAATTACACTAAACCCTATGAGGTTTACACTCGGTTCTCACCTAAGACCCTGAGGTTTCAATTTAAACAATTAACACCCCAGCATTGAGAATTGGTTTCAATCAGACCCAAAATATTTTTCCGTTTAAACAGAGGTGGATGGCTGTCCACTTTGAGGGGTATTTTGGGTAACCTATATTTATTGGTCTCATTTTCTCTCTCTCTCTCTCTCCCGTCTATGTCTCTCTCTCTCACTCTCACACGGACAACTGAAACAGAGACCCACCCAAGGTGGTGTCCCCTCCCCTACCGCCACCCCTCTCTGCACACCTCGTCCTCAATCCCTGCAACGGCATCATCCCAATCCCTCAGGAACCCATCCCAGCTCTCCACCCTCGCACCCAAAACAACATCCAAAATCTCATGCAGCCCGATAATCTGACAGCTCACGCGACGCCTTAGCTCCCTCACAGTCGGATCAACCTCCGGCATCGAGTCCAGCCTCAACAACATTTCCATGAGTGCCTAGCTCGTTCATCTTGATCCTTTCGCGGCCGTCATTGCGAAGTGCATCCCCGATTTCCTGTCGTTGGATTAGGCGCTCGAAGTGGGTCATTGGATTAGGCGTTCATCTTGATCCTTTCGCGGCCGTCATTGCGAAGTGCATCCCCGATTTCCTGTCGTTGGATTAGGCGCTCGAAGTGGGTCATTTACAGATTGATTGGTGGTGCTGACGGCGGCAAATTGGTGGTGCTTATCTTAGTAATAGAGGAATGACGGTGCTATTTTTGGCAGCAGAGGAATGGTAATGGGTATGGTGTTGGCGGTGTCGATTGGTGGTGCTGGTGTGTGTGTGGGGTAAATCTATGTGTGATTGTGGGTCTCAACTGGTGAGCGTTTTCGGCTGCAGGTGATGGTGTTGGTGTTTGTCCTTGGATTTTGCGGTGACCAAGAGAGAGGGTGCCAAGGGGGTGGCGACGACAATGGGTGAATATTAGGGGAGATGGTAGGAGAGAGGGGGAGGGGCACCACCTTGTATGGGTGGGTCTTTGTTTCCTTGTGTGAGAGAGAGAGAGCAATAAATATTGGTTACCCAAAATGCCCCTCAAGGTGGACGGCCATTCATCTCTATTTAAACGGAAAAATAAATTTGGGTCCAATTGGAACTAATTCTCAATGATGGGGTGTTAATTGTTTAAATTGAAACTTCAGGGTCTTAGGTGAGAACCGAGTGTAAACCTCAGGGGGTTTCGTGCAATTTACCCATTCCTAAATACAGTATTAAACAGAGGGAATAGTGTCTTGATCATGTAGTCCTTCATGAACGCAGTCCTGGTGCACCTGGATAGAATCCTGAGTCGCGAATTTGGCTAAGGCACTAATAGGTAGTAGCTTGATCAATGTAAAAGTAGTGGAATTTTGACGTAAGTTAGCAAAAGTCATGCAAAATGGGTGGCAGATTATGGATGATATTTTTGTACCTGCCATCGCTGTGAGCAAGAAACCATTATTTATTAGAACTGATGGATGGTTCCAACTTCCATCAACGATCGACTAGCTACGAAAGAGTAACAATCTTTTTAAAGAGAGGGAAATGCCCTAATTAAATGGGATAGATACACACATGGAAACCAAAGAAAAATTTGTGCCAACAAGCAAGGAACCGTCTCTCTGTTCACCAGCAGATCCAAATCAACTTAGACCTCAAGTCAAAAAGACGTTTGAACAAAAAGATTAAAAAAAAAAAAAACCAACAAAAATAAGTGTACAGTTTAAAAAAAAAAGAAGAGGAAGAAGAAGAAGTTGGAACGGATGTTTGCTAGATAAACAATTAGAAGAGTACCCAAAGCATTAACCTAGTAATATGAGAGGAAAAATGTAGCATCTCAAGGAAGCTCCTGCTAAGGGGACACTCTCTCTGCTGATGATCTGATCTTAGTTATTATCTTATGGATGTGGGAGGGGGATAAATTCATACTTTTTTTTATTGAATCCACGCACATCATCTTAAAAAGTGCGTTAACGATATTATTTTACTGATTAGAGACAACTAATCGATATAGAGTTTGCCAAAAAAAAAAAAACAGAAACAAAGTGAAGTATAAATTTTTAGTCTCACCCTTCAACTATATGCAAGCACGAAGGAACACATTCCAATTCTCGTGCAGAGAAATTTGAGTTTTGCATGCACGAGTTCAAACCAGAATGTGGGCCTTGATAACGTGTGAGATCGGATCAAAATGGCTTGTTTTTCATAACCATTAGAGCCGCCCCCCGCGGCTGCACAGTCCCACATAATGGGACGTGTGGATGAAACTTTTATCACAAGTCCAATCGCATATCTACAACCATTTCATGGTGTGTACAGCTTAGCGAAATGCAACCCAAACTCTTTCTTCTCGAGGCGATCAGTTGAATTTTCCACACCGTCGGCTGTACAATTTAATGTTCCCTTGGGCTGTATCCTTTCTCTCTGCAATTGACATCGTGACACCGACAATATTTCCTTTCTCATATATTCTAACAGTATTGTTTTAATACTAGTTTCTCCTATCTCGTGACCTAGTTTCTCGACCATAGAGTAATTTGAACATACTCATTTCGTTATAATTTGAACGTGTTTTGACTTGTTGACTAATATTTCGTTCCGCAAACGGTTGTTTTTAGGCAATATCGATCTGCACTTCTTTCGAATGGTACATCGATCTGCACTTCGTCTAAATGGTAAAGTTGGAGTTTCACTATTTTACTTGTCGATCCGCACTTCATTCTACAGACGTAGTTGATTTGTCGAGTAATTTTTCCTTTCACAAACAGTTATATTTAGGCGATATCGATCCACATTTCATTAAATGCTCAATGGAAAGATAAGAGTTTTACTAACTCAATAGACATGCGTCCTTCATACTGCTTAGAGTAGACTTAAGATGCATATCCAGAAGAGACTCTTTCAAGTCATTGCGAGGAAGGACTGAGATCAGCTTTCGGTGCGAGCTAGCTCTGTGTTGCCCTTATCCAACTAAGTTAACCTAGAAACATGAAATTGCCTTGCAAACTCCACACAAACTACTATAAATACCATATATGCATGCATACTTTGTGGGTATATTCATCACAATTTTCCTCTAAAAGTACCAATAACAATCAGAAGCCAAGGTCCTCTCTGTCTCTCTTCTTTCGACTAGAATGAGCATTTGTATGAAATTTGTCTCTAAGATGGTTCAAGTAGTCCTCATTATTTTCTTGTTGCTAATGAGCTCAAAAACCGCGATAATGGCGAGAGAAATAAGGAGAACAATGCAGGCAAAAGATCTGTCTGTGTCACAAGTCAGAGGTCCTCCACATCCTCCTGGCCCTAATCCATGCACATACATTCCTAGTAACAAAGGTGGTCATTGCAACATGCATGGGTAAAAAGGTGGACGGTGCCAGTGGCGGAACCAGGATTTTATCCCAGGGGGGGCTAAAAATATACCGAAGGAGATAAATATTTTTATAAGTAAAATAGCACACAAAAACAAAGTGCACTTTTCGATAATACACAAAACATACTAAAAAACATCTAAAAGGTCTTATTAAGTTTCACGAGAGCCACTAAGAACTCTTTACAACACAAAAGAAGATAATACAAAATACACATTTCAGTGTTTACAAACGAAAGTACTAAATAATTACTTGATGAGGCGCCGAAAATTGGTAGCGTTTGATAATCGCCTCATTTGTAGACCTGGCAAAAAAGTATCCGTACCCGTTACCCGAACCGTACCCGGGCAAAAAACCCGGGTACGGGTACCAATATTTACTACCCGTGAAAATCAGACCCGTACCCGAACCGACCCGTAATTTTCGGGTCGGCTCGGATCGGTTTACGGGTTACCCGGGTTTGCCCGTTTTTCAAACTATAAATATAGCCATTTGTGCCCTAAAGCCTCTCACTTTCATTTTTCTTCAGTCTTCACCCTTCTTCTCACTTCTCATGCCGCCGCCGCCGCTTGTTCTTCTCTGCCGCTGCGGCGCGTTCGGGGTTTTCCACCAGTCCACCACTACCGTTCATGCCTTCACTCCGTCAGTCTGATACCGCAGCCACCGATCGAGTGACCGACTATAAGCCTTCGTCTCTTCGTCGCCGATCGTTTCTCTGTGCTCCGTCGCCGTTCGTTTCTTTGTGCTCCGTCGCCGATCTTCTCTCCATCGCCGATCTTCTCTCATTCGCCAGATCTATTGTTGAGTGTTGATCGTCGCCACAAGATCACTGATCTTGTATTTTGTTTTTGTTTTATTTTCTTTATTCAAGAATCGTGACCTTGTATTTATTTGTTTCCGTTTTTTTTTTGTTTCTTCAAGAATCCTGATCTTGATTTTATCGACGTTGTGTAATAGATGTTAATGGTGATCGATTATTGTAATCGGCAATATCGATCTATGGTTGACCGTCGCCACTAGATCTACTGATCTTGAATTTTTTTCCTAGTCCTATATTTGTATATTCATGATTCCTGATTCCTGATTCCTGATCTTGATTTTATGTTTGTTGTGTAATAGATCATAATGGAGATTGATTATTGTAGTAATTAGCAATGTTGAAGATCTGATTTTGTGTAATAAAAGAAGAAAGGAAGGAGAAGAAAACATTTAAGAAGGAATTAATATTTGTTTCAAAAAAATTGTAAAATTTAATGTTTTACCCGCGGGTAATACCCTACCCGCCTGGGTAGGGTACGGATCCAGGAAAAGTCTACCCAGAAAAAATCGGGTAAAATTTACCCGACCCGTTTTTATCCGGACCCGATCGGTTTTTACCCGTATCCCGACGGGTATACCCGTTTGCCAGGTCTACTCATTTGTAATAGTTTTGAAGACATTCTTCTCGATGTAACAAACCAAGCTATCATTCATCCATTCGTCTCCCATGCGATTCCGAAGTCGAGTCTTTATTATCTTCATTGAACAAATATTTTATTCTTTTACTTTTCCAGTCATGTTTTATTATCGCGTTAACTTAATTAACTTAATTTCACCCCACCATTCAACTAAATCACATATCCGACATCTCAATCCAATTGGGTCCCATCCTCCATCAACCATCTCAATTCTCAAATGCTCAATGCACAATTAACAACATATAATCAGCATGAAAATAATCTCAATTTTTAAATGCACAATTAATACAACCTAAAATTATCAATTGAATAATCAATGTTCAAATGGGATAAAAATTCAATTGGGTCCCATCCTCCATCAACAATCTCAAATCTTAGTGCTCAATGCACGATTAACATCCATAAAGCATCAATTAGTAATCTAAATTATCAAATACACAACTAACAACCTAAAATTATTAATCAAATAATCAATTCTCAATAGCAAAAGAAATTGTTCAAAATGCACACTGACCTCGGTCCTCAAAAATCAGAACGGCGTCGTTGTCGCAATGTTAATCAAATTGTTCAAGCGCCGTGACCGCCGAACGGCAGTGGCGGAACTTCCTCGGTTCGTGCGCCGGCTTGTAGACGGTAGATCTAAGCTAGATCTGCCGCCCAGATCTGTCCTGGCCGGAGTCGCCGGAGTTGGGTGGGGACTGGCCGGAGTTGGGGTGGGGACCGCCGGACTGAGGAGGGCCTTCGCCGGCTTCGCGCTTCGGAATCAGAGGACGGACGGCGACCAACTGATGAGAGCCCAGCTGAGACGACGACCGGTGGCCGTGGGTCGGTGGGTGGTGTGGTGCCGGCAGCCGGCGTGCGGGCGGTGAGCTGCGCGGCCTGCGCCTGCGGTGGCTGAGGCCTGAGAGAGCCGAGAAAGGAGGACTGGAGCCTAGATGCCGGCGTGACGGCGACGGCGCGACGGCGACGGCGTGATGGCGACCGACGACCAGTGGCTGTGAGTGTGAGACTATCTGACTGTGTCTGTGAGTCGGCCGAGAGAGGAGGAGAGAGAGAAAGGAAAAGTGGAAAATGAAAAAAAAACACTATATATATTTAATTTTTTTTTTTTTCAAAATCTCAGGCCCCCCCCCCCCCCCCCCCCCCTACAAGCCTAGTTCCGCCCCTGGACAGTGCAAAATGTATCAATAAGCTGGCACTGCTGCTATCAACCAGCTCTTGCCATGTATTAAAGCTTAAAAATGTATGTTGTTTGTGTCATGTATGAATAAACAATTCTAGGTTGTAGATATATTACAAAAAAGTGGTTTTTGCAGGAAGACTGCTTTCGTGTTTCGAACTCGCGCCTCTCTGTCACAATGGGTTTATTGTCGGTCTCTGCGAAGACCATGGGGGACACCTGTGAAGGATTAGAAATATTTGGTTGATTTGTAATTGTTGTAAATATATCATATTAGATAATTTGTTGTGTGAATAACATTAGATTCTGTGCATTTTCACGAACTTTGTCCCCTGGGTATCACTGTCTAATGCAGAAAATCCAAATAATGCAAGCAGCTCTTGATATTAAAGAATTTTCCCAAGGAAAGATTTTGCTCGTAACCTCGACAGTAGGCATAGTCTATAACCTCCCATAAAGTGACCATTATTTATCGCTAGACATTGCTAGTGATCGACCTTTTTGCACATATCTTTCACGACAATTCTTAGCGGCACTTTTTAGCCGTCACTTATTCAAAGACACTATGAATATTGAGCGACCATCACTTATAGCTATACGGGAGATTGTAGGCTTTTCCTACGACTCAGGTTCAGCCACAAATCTTCTTTTTACATAATTGCATGGAGATTGAGGGAGAAGTCATACCTTGCATCTCCATGGAGAAGCTAAACGTCGTTTGTAGTTGCAATTTGGTTGTCAGAAGACAAAATTAACTTTTACATAATTTTTGGTAATTATAATGATAGTCGTAAAATATTTCGTAGGTAATTCTAGATGGGCAGCGGGTGACAGCGAGCTTTGATAATTAAACGTACATTTGTCGCTAAAAGAAATTGAAATTTGGGAGAGACTTTTAGATCTATATGGTAGCGGTTCTTGTTTGTAGTCTTTTTTTTTATATGTGGTAATTATATGGTAGTATTTTCCTTTGTTAGGTTTTTGAGAATTTATCTTAAATGGCAATCGTTTCATATATTATTTTCATCTGTAACCATCTATTCCCGTTTTGCTGTCACCCGGCCCACCGTAACCGCCATCGTCACCCACCACCACCCATCCTTCCTGTTGGAATATTTTAATAAAATAAAATGTACCTTATAGCATTATAATTGTATTGCAATTTATGGCTATATGGTATTTACTTAGAAGTAAATTATGAAATGAGTTACAAATGTAATAATGAGTAATATTAATTCATATTGATTTATGGTGTATATAATATACTTTATTGTTTGATATTATTGAGAACGGTTATAATTATTCCATAAGTTACAAAACTTTTAAGCTTACTTAAAGCTTATATGGTTAATAAATACATAATGATTGACCATGTATATAAGGCCATGGAGTGTGACATAGAAAAATACTTGAAGTTACTATGCTTCCAAACTTAGTGTTTTCTACTCTACTATCACAATGTATTTTTCTTTATATCTATTATATATATTTTTTATACTTGTGTAACGTGATCGTGAACTGGTTCATACCGTCTTCCTGTGAACTTGCACACGAAGGAGACACAGTTGCGTCAATGAGTTTTATCTTGAAAACTTTATCTACCGTCAACACCAGCACGTAGGAAGGCGATAACGTCTTTAGAACAGCAACTTTGTCGCGACTCTCACGGACCAACTATTTTTATATCCTTTTACTACTCTACATTACACAATTTTATCTAGAGTTCATACTGAATTACTTTCAATTATTTACAGTTATTTTGTTATGTTTCATCACCTAGTGTTGCTAACATTTTTGTTGTAAAAAATACAAATCAAATACTAAATCTCTCAACAGCTAAAGACGTTATGGTTTTGATTTGTATATAGCTTTGAATTTTTTTTTCTGAGGAAAAAAATAAAACTTGTGCTTTGTCAATCCCTCCGGAGAAAGTTAAATGGAACGGAGAGAGGGGGGATCTGAAGCTTGGAGCCAACAAGGTCTCAGACAGGCAGTCAGTAGGCACTTGAGCACAAATAAAGGATTACAGGGAGCCACCACCGGCCCCACTGTTTGAGCCTGATGAACTTCAGTCATGGTCCTCCTAGAGAGCTGGGATTGCAGAGTTCATGGCCACATTTCTACGGTTCTTAATGTGATGGGTGTGCCCGAGTCTCCTAACAAGTGTGCCAGCTTGGGTGTTCAAGGAATTGCTTGGGCTTTTGCCCTTGTGTTAATGCACTGCGTGGTATCTCTGGTGGAGGTACAAGGCATTAAAGAGCAGGGGATGCCAAGGTCGCATGGTGGCACTTGCTGCAAAGGATCACTTATGTTGGTCATGAAAATCTCCTAACACTATAAAACTGAATACCGGGATGAGACTGTAATATTTCCATATCACGCTGAGGTAAGTTCTAACTTGTAATTAGCTAATTAAGTTGTACATTTGATACCTCCATGCATATGTATGGCAATAAAATGAGTAAGAATATCTGCATGAATTGTGCTTTTAGAACAATAAAAACTTCGAAATGTAAATGAAAATTGGGTTATACACCACACGTGAGGTTCCATTATGTTCGCTTATTGTTAGGTTCATTTTGGTATGCCGATTAAAGGACTAATAATAGTTCTAAAGCTTTCGTTTATCGAGAGTAGCATCCCAACAAAGATGTAAGATTATCGAGGGTTGGTAGTTTCACAACTTAATTAAGTAATATGAAATGCACGTCATATTGCAAAGGAAAAATCAAGGATGTGTTGTATTAACATAGATCTTGTATTGTTTGTGACCCTTTTATTTAGTTATATTTATTTCAATTGACACTATGTGACATAGTGTGGGTTCTTGCTAATTACTGTACATGCAAGTGATTTTTGAGTTACTTAATTTTGGTAGCGTGATGGTTAAAAAGGTAATTGATTTGACTTCTCATATCAAGGCGCTTTTGTGAGACAGTCTGTATCTATTCAGTTTTTTATGAAATATTTTTTATTTGTGCCAATTTTCCTGGACTTCACCTTTTGTGCTAATGAGCTCTTTTTCTAATGTCTGAAAATTACGTGACAATTTGGTTTTCGCGATCACCTAAAAATAGTTTATAACGGTTGTATTTAAAAGGGAAACTTTTCTTTTGGTAAAAATATTTAGAAAAAAATGAGACTTCATTAAAACCGGTTTTGTTTCTATAGTTGTACTTATTAGATATGTTATATATCACAAAATAATTTAACTTTAGTGTTTGCTAATGTCGGGTATAATTCTAATAACATGATTTAAAAAGTATTAGTACGTTTTAGATGAAGTGGTAAACGTTTTCAAAGTATGATGAGCTTGTGTCTCTTACTTGCATCGGATGTCTCTTAAGCCACCACTTTCATCTAACTCTCAGTTTTTCGGATATCAAATGGAGAAAAGCAAAGGAAAAATAAAATGAACTTTTGCTAGATATTTTTGTGTGTATGAATTGGATTCAGAATTTAAAGTATTAGTTTTATACATTTTGGATGTAAATTGAATAGTTTTCAAAAGGTTTATGCTAAAGTAAATAAAAACTTAATATTTAGATATAGTGATACCATGTTATGATTTTTTTGGGACATAATATTTAGTGACAATAGCACGGATGCCTTTATTTGTAGATTATTATGTAAGCATTGTATCTTGAAAAATACCTACACTTATTCTTTTCTAATTTTCGGTACATGGCTTTGGTTTGATAAAAAAAAAGGGATTTTTTAGGATTTTATACATAGAGTTATAGTTTGGTAAACCACCTAAAGTCAGTTTATGGAGTTCTCTTTTAAGAGAGGAAAATTTTCATGGGATTACCGGCTTTTGTAAAACAAGTAACTTGAAGCTGATTTTATTTTGCTGAGTGTGTCTATGAAATAAATCTTGTTTGATAAACTTGTTTAAAAAAATGAAAATCCTTATTTCAATGTTAAATTCTTTGATAAATACATGGCTGCAAAATGTGGGGGTGCATGATATGATAATAATTATGATTTCTTGAGTCATGTATATACAAAGAAGATTAGTGACATAAAGAACATATATCTATAGTATGTTCTTAATTTTTAAGTCTATTTTAACATGTCGCGTGCATGTGCGAGTAGTGTAATATATCTCGTGCATGTATTTTCTATTTCTTGCACTTAGCGTTGCTAGCTTGGATCTCTAGGCAGGTATGGTTGTTCTGTATAATTGAGCTTAAAACATGGAAGAAGGAAAAAGAGAGAGAGACAGAGAGGGTTGTGTCAAATTCTATAGAGCAATATTTATTCCTTTAAATTGTTTAAGTTACTTAATTTTTTATGTTTTGAAAATATAAAGGTAAAAACAAAAAAAAATCTTTAGGGGTCCCATTTCACGCGAACACGTCAACATTGTCAACAGTCAATTTTTCAACGCATCAAATCGGTCCGCGCTCGCGCGCCCAAGACACATGTTTTTCTCGCTTCGTGCGCGACTTAGACATTTTATTTCGCATTGACGTCACTGATGGTAGCACGATCGTCACACCGAGACCACCCGAGCACCTTTTCACCAAAGATGTCGAACGACGGTGTAACCGGAGCAACGGGGTCAATGGGAAAAGGCCTTGGCCAACCCCATGGGGTCGGCCTCGGCCTCCCATCGGGGGTTGGCCTTGGCCTTCCCCCCCCGGTTCTTCACTTTTCGCGCAAAGTCCATTTTGCACTTTTTTCACTTCGTACGTTTTGTACGTGAGTCTGGTACCTTGTTCATCATGTGGGTACGATTCTTGGTAGCACACTCGTTGCAACGCAACTTTCGGATTTATCATTGCTTATCAAAACACCTACCGACGGCGCGCCCGAAGTTTTCCAAAAGGATAAGTGGCCTTGGGCTCCAAATATGGGAGTTGGCCATTTGGCCTTGGCCAGCACCAGTGGGTCGGCCTCGGCCTTCCCCATGCCTAGGGGGTTGGCGTCGGCCTCCAGGAGGGGTTGGCCTTAGCCATTTTCCACCGGTAGTTCACCCTTTTTCGCGCATACCCCTTTTCATACATTTTTCGCCTTGTATGCCTCGTACTTCGCCTTGGCGCCTTCTCCGTCACATGGGTACGATTCATGTCGACACGCTTGTCATAACCCAACTTTTGGATTTGCCATTGCTCATCAAAACACCTACCGTCGGCGCGCCCGAAGTTCACCGAAGGGGGGAGTGGCCTTGGCCTCCCTTCATGGGAGTTGGCCATTGGCCTTGGCCACCCCCTAGGGTCGGCCTCGGCCTCCCCAGGGGTGGTGGCCTTGGCCTTCCCCCAATTTTGGCCTATGGCCTCCCCTCTCGCGCGCACTTGTTTTCTCGAGTCTTTGCACCTCCGCAATGATTACGGACGTTCGTACCTCAACCTCGCCCCGTCCGTCGTCCGTGACCGCACACCGCTCCTGCGATGCCCATCGTTCAAAGTCGCGCGCTACAGCCGAATGACCCGTCGCCGACGACCGCATACCATCACTCCCAACTTTGTCATTACTACATGTTGCATTCATTATTTTGTTATAACAGGCACACTCAACTCATATCCCGTCTTCGAAACACCCGACGCGTGCCTGTGCGCCATCTCTGCGATGCTCATCGTCGCGCTTGTGCGCTATTCTCATGATACGTGCCCCCGGCACCAAGTATTGCTCTGCGACATTCCTTACCGCGCCCGTGCGCCATCGTCATGATACGTGCCCCCGGCACCAAGTATTGCTCCGCCACGTTCGTCGCCCCGCCCGATAACACGTGCCCTGGCACCAAGTGTTGTCTTTGCGACGCTCGTCGCCGCTCTCGTGGACCACTTCCATGATACGTGCCCCGGCACCATGTATTGTCTCTGCGACGTTCGTCACCGCGCCCGTGCGTCATCGCCATGATACGTGCCCCGGCACTAGGTATTGTCTCCGCGACGTTCGTCGCCGTGTCCATGTGCCACATTCATTACACGTGCCCCGACACCAAGTTTTGCTCCGCGACGTGCGTCGCCGCGCCACTTTCATAACATGTGTCCCCGGCACTAGATACTGTCTCTGCGACATTCGTCGCCGCGGCCGTGCACCACTTCTATGATACGTGCCCCAGCACCAAGTGTTATCTCCGCGACTCTTGTCACCGCACCCGTGCGCCACTTCCATGACATGTGCCCACAGCACCAGGTATTGTCTCCGAGAAGTTCGTCGCCACGCCCGTACGCCACGTTTATAACACGTGCCCCGGAACCAAGTGTTTTCTCCACGACGCTCATCGTCGCGCTCGTACGCCACTTCCATGATACGTGCCCGGCACCAAGTATTGTCTCTGCGACGTTTGTCGCTGCACCCATGCGCCACTTCCATGATACATGCCCCGGCACCAAGTGTTGTCTTCGCGACGCTCGTCACTGCGCCCATGCGCCACTTCCATGACATGTGCCCACGGCACCAGGTATTGTCTCCGCGACGTTCGTCGCTGCGCCCGTGCGCCATTTTCATAACATGTGCCTCGGCACCAGGTATTGTCTCGTGCTGTAGGCACCGCGCCCATGCGCCACAATCATGTTACATGCTTCCGGGATAGGCTCATAAGCTTATAGCCATCGTCGTCTCAATCACAGGGGGGTTTCGGCCCTCGTACTGGGATAGGATCACAACCTTATAGCCATCGTTGTCTCAATCACAGGGGGGCTTCGGCCCTCGCACCGGGATGGGCTCACAACCTTATAGCCATCGCCGTCTCAATCACATGGGGGCTTCGGCCCTCGCACCAGGATGGGCTCACAATCTTATAACCATCGCCGTCACAATCACGGGGGGCTCCTACACGAGGACCCCTCACAGTGGGATGGACTCACAACCTTATAGTCATCGCCGCCACGGGAATAGCTTACAACCTTAAAGTCATCGCCGTCACAATCACGGGGGGCTTCGGCACAAGGACCCCTCGCAGCGGACTCTGAGCACTGAGTTGTGAGCATGTCCACTCATGTTACCGTTGATCGTCGACACCACCAGGACAATGACCCACGGGTCACTCCGGGACTGGAGCAGGTCCTTGGAGGGCATTGCGCCTAGTCCGCCTGGCAGTTGACTATAGGCAACCCTCACCACTGTCAGGTTATCTATGCGTCTCTTGACACGTCTTGTGGGATTCAGTAAGGGCTTGGACCGGTGGCTGGGGCAATGGGCTTACTCTGATCATGCTGTCATGGTGTGGTCAGTCTTCTCAGACAGGTAGAGCGACGTTGTGCGAGGCAGGCAACGCGAATTTGGGAACCGGCAGTCCAACGGAGAACTGGTATTTTGGGCCCCTTGGTGACGTGTCACTCCTAGGGGACGACATGTGGCACTTTATGACATAAGCATATTGTTTTCTATAAATGGTGGACTTTACAACTCAAAAAGGGATTCTTCTTCTTCATTCTCACAAAATCACTTTCTCACTCTAGAATTTGAGAGCTCTTGGATTCTAGAGAGAGAAACACAAAATTGGACATAACTTTGGACCGTAACATTGGACCCCGACTTGGATCTTGACTTGGACTGTCGACTGCTGGCCCTGTTCGTCTCAGCCTTGTCTTCGCAGCACTGCCACTCCTCACGGCCTGTCTGGGAAGCCTTGCTCTCTGCCCTTACTCCGCCCTCACTGTCTCTCACTTTGCATACTTGGAAGCTGACTAGAACTGCAGCCTTTGTGGCACCTCCACGTAAGTACGAACCCACTTTTCTTGGCATCAATATTGATCCCCAAGGAAAAGTAAAAGATAGAGTGTTTGAGTTTAAAAAAGAAAAAATTGCAAAGTGTTGCCAAAGTCTAGCGATTGGAATTTTACTTTGGTAACGATGTTAAATCATGATAACCAAAATCTTTGATTTTTTATTATCTTGACTATTTGACATTTTCATAGTCATGGTATTTATATGGCATCTAAGTTTCTAAAATACGAGGTGCGTTGAAATTTTTGATATTTTAAGTCTTAGATACCAAATATTTGTCACAAATTTGAAACTAGCTTTGTCAAAGCTTGAGAATTGAAATACAATTCCTTAGGATTTTTATGAAGTTGTTATTGATGTAAGATTATGTTATACAAAACATGATGAATGTTGAGGAAAGTGTGGCTTCTAGTAGGTGAAATACTACTGGTCACAATATGTTGAAGACTAATCCTAATAGTAGACTTATTGATCAAAGGTTTGATTCCTAGTAGTGAGGCTACTGACTAGTATCATCTTTGATGCTAAGCGAAGTGGATGTTACCACTAAAAATTAATTTATTTGATGAGATCCATAATGTTGCTTTGATGTGCACTATTGGGCCCTCAAATTTCTGCAGATTTGTGATACTCTATCGATGAAAAGAAAATAAGTTGTAAAGGCTTCATAGAAAATTGTGCAATTTGCCTCAGGACTAGCGCAGGGGCTAGATCCTTTTTTCACTTGAGGCGGATAGGGTGAGCCCAGTCACCAACGGGGGTAACCCAATTTGCCTCAGGATGAGCGCAGCGGCTAGATCTTTTTTTCACTTGAGGCGGATGGGGTGAGCCCAGTCACCAACGGGGGTAACCTATTCTTTGTGATTGGGTAGGAACAATTCGTAAAGCGTGACTCGTGATAAAAGTAGCATCCTTTTGTTAATAGGAAATTGTCTCCTCACCATCCGCGCGGTGCTTGTGCTACTTAGTGTGATGTCCAGGAAGGGATTTTCTCAGAATAAGCTCGAGGCGGATATTTTCGCGAGGTACATGTCACACGTACCCTTGGAGGACTCACCTAAGTGAGAATGGTCGTGAGGCCGCGATTGTGGGAACTATGGGCCATTCCCTAAAGACTCTCATGAGAATCAAGATAATAGCGAATGGTCATTAATAGCGCTAACCCGCGAATCAAGTCCCATATTAGTATTGTGTGTGTGACAATTGAAGTTTGGTCGAGGGACCTAATTCAAGGCATTGTCCATTACGGCTCTCTCAAATGAAAGTTGTCAATACGAAGTGTTGGTTCAAGCCCGAAAAGCACCAATACCTATTGCATAGTACAAGTTGCCCATCTTATTTTTGCATTTTCTATTTTTATTACTTTAAGAGTTTATAATGATCGAGAACCATAGCTTTATTTGCGAAAGAAAAAAAATAGTAATAATAAAGGGGAAAAAGGACGTTTATGAATTTATCATAATTTTTCATTGATATGTTTTTAAATGCTTTGAATTTTGTTGGAATTGTGAGACTTTATAAACATTTCATCAACGGCCTTTAAAGTATTTTAAATCATCATTTTATTTTAACAAAATCGTGGGGGATTGTTGGAATATTCTAATAAAATAAATGTACCTTATAACATTATAATTGTATTACAAGTTATGGCTATATGGTATTTACTTACATGTAAATTATGAAAGCAGTTACAAATAAAATAATGAGTGATATTAATTCATGTTGATTTATGGTGTGTATAATATACTTCATTATTTGACATTATTGAGAATGGTTATCATTATTTCATAAGTTACAAAGCTTTTAAGCTTACTTATGTGGTCAATAAATACATAATGATTGGCCATGTATATAAGGCCATGAGGTGTGACATAGAAAGATACTTGAAGCTACTAGGCTTCCAAACTTAGTGTTTTAATTTCTACTCTACTATCACAATATATTTTTCTTTATATCTATTATATATATTTTTTATACTTGTGCAACATGATCGTGAACTGGTTCATATTGTCTTCCTGTGAACATGCACATGGAGGAGACATAGCTGCGTCAATGAATTTTATCTTGGAGACTCTAATTTGCCGTCAAGACCTGCACGTAGGGAGGCGATAACGTCGACATTATCGCGTCACTAAAGACGTCTTTAGGACAATGACTTTGTCGCGACTCTCACGGACCAGTTATTTTTATATCTTTTTACTACTCTACATTACACAATTTTATCTAGAGTTCATACCGAATTACTTTCATTTATTTACAATTATTTTGCTATGTTTAATCACCTAGTGTTGCTAATATTTTTGTTGTAAAAAATACAAATCAAAGCCTAAATCTTTTAACACTTCCACCACCACCCACTCCCGTATAGGCTACCACCCACACCCGCCTTTTGCCGTTCACCGCTTTATCCTTCCACCGCGCCTTTACCACACGACGACCCACCAGACCACCACATGCCACGGTCGCCACCATGCACACCACCCCCGCCGCCACCCACTCATCACCTCATCTCATTTTTGCCACCACCAACCACTAGTGCCAACTCAGTTCATTTCCTCCACCACCCACCATAACCGCACCATCCTTCTAAAAAAAACTAGCAAACAAGTTCATGCATATTTTGATTTTCTAAAATCACTTTGAGGATACAATATTAGCAACAACAAAAAAAAAATTAAGAACTACCTTTTTTGAAAAACAGTTAGTATACCTTCACAATTATTCGCTTAAAAAAAGGAAAGTAATAAGAAAACAGAAAATGATAACGGAAATCAGAGATGCTTTGCCATACAGCCCCTTGACTGTAATCTGGTCTAGTCTTCGTCACAATTCAACTTTTCAGATAGCAAAAAAGTAAACATATATCTGGCCAGTCTTCTACAGTTCTACATCCATAACAGGCCTTCACTTTGATTTCTGAGTAACAATCATAATGGTCAAAGAACAAATACTAGAGTGTTCCAAAAGGGAAAACGCCATCCGAAAGAAGCCGACTCCAAGACCAACCCCTCCCAACACCAACTAATCCCCACTCTTCCCCCAAAAAGAAAGAGGGAATAAAATTATAAGTATTTTAGACAGGGATATTTAAATTCTTGTAAGTCTCGTATGCTTGTCAATTAATTTGATTGTTAAACGGCTAACACATTATGCATTTTTAAGCGGCAAATGAAACGTGAAAGCACGTGAACGAAAAGTGCCCCCGATCACGAGGCACATACGATGTTGCACATTATACTTCATGACTTTCGTGAGGTCAAATCCCACCATATTTGACTTCAAATTGTGCCAAACTAGTTTACAGGAACTCAACCGACTTTTTGCTAAAAGTTTTAAGGTGTTTTCAAAAAATTTAACTACCTGAAGATAGCAGCTGTTTTTCAACTTGGCTCCTTTAAAAGTATTGTTTTTGGTGTTCAAAAATCCGTGTTAGGATTTCACAATGTGGACCAATATCGGTTCAAAGTTCAGACCATGGCCAAGTCAATACAAATCACATCTTTGGCCAACATATATATATATGTACGTATACATAGTCATGGAGTATGCCAATGCAACCAATGTACAATCATCTATCCCCAAGTACAACCATGTCAATATAAACAACCATATTTCGTAGATGATTGCGTATTGGACATGAAATGGAGTGACAAAAGCTAAGAGAAAAAGGTAACGACTGTGCTTTTCTTTTTAGGATGTAGTATTTAAAGTTTGGTGTGCAAGGGAAAGATTTTCTAGTCAACACATAAGAAAAATGATAAACACACTCTACGTTTTATTTCTTTTAATTCAGTTGTGTCATTGAATCTAAACGTGCCGTTGAAATGCAGACAAAAGTAAAGTATAAGAGCAAGGTATGAATTTTTTTTTATTTTATCTTCTTGCGGGTTCAGCAATAAGGAGATATCACAGACCAGTTTTTTTCACGACGAACTAAATCAGCACATCTTCCGGACAGGTCAAAAGCAAGTGATCCACGTATGCCCAGCTTAGTGGATTCGCGACGAATTAATTTTTGGTTGCCCGGCTCCAAACCAATGACCTCAAGAATCGAAGATCTTGGGTTTTAAGAGCAGGAATCATTACCCTATTAAAATCAGCATATTGCATATTGTCGCGCGCGCTCGCGCGCACACGGGTCAACGATATATAAAAGTTTTGGGCACTTTATACACTTCTTTTCTCGTTCATCAGAGATCATTTCGAATTTTGTCTACTAAAAGATATATAGTAGCATTACCTCTCCCTGCTTAGACCTTTCCCCACCCCTCAAGATCCGGGCATAACATCTATTAGAAAATTGACTTGCGCTAAAATCATCATGTTTCAGAATCGTGGAGGCTTCAAATTTCAACCCGGCTCCTATATAAAAGCATTTTAGGCGTTCACAAACCGTGTGTTTGGTTAGAATACAAACTAAAAACTGGTTCAAACTTTAGACCATGGCCAAGTCAATAGGAAGAACAAATCTTTACCAAGTCCAAGAAGCAACATTTTGAAGTTAAACCCCCATGCCTATGTATATATTGACACACCTGTTTCATATCTCCTTCATTCCCATTCCTATCAACAGCTTTTCTGCCTCAGCACTCTCTTCTTCCACAACTGTGAAGGAAGTAGGGGCCAGAAAAGGGCAACAAAATCCAACATCAGTTACCAACAGAGATGGTTTTCTCCAGGAGTCTTTGCACAAACTTGCTCATATTCACCCTTGTGTTCATGTCAACTACTTCACAGCTCGCAAAGGCCACAAGGCCTTTGGATGGGGAGCAGTGGTTGAAGAAAGAATTAGCTCCGCTGCTCGAGTCCCTCCCGGCGGGTCCGGTCCCTCCGTCCGGCGGTTCTAGCTGCACTTATATCCCCGGCAGCAGCGGCGGCAGCTGCCCCTTGATGAATGGAAAGAACTTTGCCGGCGGCGCCGTTCGTGCTCCGAAGTTTCCAGCTGCTTTGATGGGTGTTGAGGCTACCAAACAAGATCCAAGCTCTTGACCTAGCTTGTGTTGCAGTCATTCTTGGAGAAGTAGGAATATGGTGCCTATTCTTTATGGGTCTTCTTTTTTTCTTTAATTTTTTTCTTTACTTGGAGCAGCCGCACAAGTTTGGGCGTTAACCAATGTAATTGATGAAGTTCACAAGTACTGATTCAAAATCTTTATTGTAAATAGTAAAGGGCTATACTTCATCTTATTAGGCATATTTGCACTTTGAACCGTGAAAGTTCTTGCTTTTAGTAGTTCTAAAACGACAAAGATAATTAAAGATGTCAAGTTTTCAATTCTCAAAAGTGAAAGGATATGTGTGATGATTGGTGTGTTTTCAACGTCTGGTTAATGAAAAGAATTTAAGTGTCAAGTGTTTGGTAAAGATAGCAGCGCTTGGGATGTTGCTTTTAGGGCAAGAATTGCTCTTCAAGTTTATCGTGTTGTTTCCTTTCCATTAGAAAAAAATAAAAAAAGACACGTGTACCTTAATAATTTGATGTATCTGTTGTAACCTTCTAGCTAGGTATTGGCGGATTATTATTTATTAAGCTAAAGAGCAGATATATTCTGCTTTGGTTTGTTTGGAATCTGTCTGTCTGGGACGTGCAGGTGTTCGGTTAGTATTGTGAGACTCACCGGTCAATGTTCCTTCAGAGAGTGTGACACATGTTTACAATCGAAATGAAATTCTCTTATTATCAAAAAAAAGTGAAAGGAGAGGGCTTTAAGTCATGCAAGACACAATTAAACCCAAAATTATCAAATTAAAAGTTATTTAACAAACAAAAAGGTAGTCGCTATGTTTTTCTCAAACTTACCTTCTATTTTTTTTTTTTCCCTAAGTAGTGTCAAGTAGTTAGTCCATTTTGTACACAACTTAATGGGGTGTTCGCAGTATATATGGTAGCCACTGATCAGATGTTTGACGATAAAAGTACATCCGACGACGCATCCTAGAAATTTCTGACACAAGTTACCAAAATACCTTTTCTTTTTTTTCTTTTTTTTTAGTAGATCCATCGGATACCTAAGCTACGCAACGGGGATAGATCTCCTTTGCATACCCCGTATACCCCTCCCTGCTACATGAGACTCAGTATGCGAAGTGCACAAATAAATATAAGCCATCTCCAATCGGCTATCACCTTGGTCTCAAGTATATACCAGATGCTACCTAATTCTAGTCAGAAGTTTTGTACACAAATTTTCAGTAGTTGTGTTCAGAATTTTTTGTACAAAGTTTACTTGTCAGCCAAGATTATTCAAGAACAAACGGGAGAGAATTTGACGTTTAACAGGTCAAATATAGTGCCGGTCAAGATCATTTAGTTCAAAATTCATGAACCTTATTCTTGGGTTTACCATATACCAACGTGTGCCAAGTCAATCAACAACATCCGATCTTCCCAACTTAAGATTATCCATCAAACTTGGCAGAACAGCCATTTGAATCATTCAAAGCTACTTTTTTACAAATATTCAAAGATATTCCGAGTAATATTGTTTCATGGTCAGCGTCATTAGCAATTCCTACTCTTTTCCCAAAACCATTAGCATCAATTGTAAGAGTTTTGGTTTTATGTAATCAAAAAGAGAGAGACCATTAACAGCTTTAATCCGTGTTTCAGTAACTATTGTTAAATGGCAACTAGTTTGACTGCAAAAAGGTTATAACTTATTATGAAGCTCTCTCTCGTCAAATTAAAGTTTTTGTTTTGCAAATCAATCTGAAATGGGCTCCAACAGGGTTGTTACGAGCGAAAGCCTTCATTCTTCAACGGTCAGTCATTACTATCAACTGATAATGTCAATTGGCATATGTGTTAAGACAACAAGAAGAAGTCATACCATCAACTTACTTAGCCCCGTGGGTGAGGGATCCAATACTTTGGTTAATTCTGCTTCATAATGGTAAGGAGGGTCAACCTCATGGGGTGGTGGAGTGACAAAAAACCTTCAGAAATAACCTCAAAGTCCCGAGTTTGAATCTTCGTACCGACGGAACATATAAATTTACAGTTTTGACTATTTCAAGAAAGAAATAAAAACAAAATGATAGAAAGAGCCGTTACCAAATGATCAAAAAGTCATGTCGCTCTGAACGCTCTGGTTGTCATGAGTTATCCATCTCTTGGTAACTTTTTTGACACTTCTGGCCTCAAATCTTCAATTATCTTTTGGCAATACTTTCATGGCTCCAATTTTTGTTGGAAATACAAGCATAATGCGTTGGAATGTTGGCCCCCTTTCTTCGGATCTTGCACCAAAAAAGATATTTTGCAGAAATTATACAAGCACTAATCTGATGGTCTCAGAAGTTTTAAGGAACCATAGATGTTGATTCCCAGTTCGTTTGCCCAGGCATTGGCTAGATTTGTATCTTTTGCCTTTGCCTGCACACACAAGAAACTAACCCCAAGGGTTACATCTAGTTATAACCTGTACCTTGCAGATGCCATGCATAAGCTTGACTCAGCATTCAACCTTATTTCACCGAGTTAGAAAGAAGCATCCGAGACACAGATCAATCCAGTGGCTTCAAATCAAATTCAAAATCATGCATTGCCACAATATGAACACTCCAATCTCCAGTTCTTGGCACCTCTGATCCCCCCAACATATAGTCTTGCGTTCAAGTCAGTGACATGAACACAAGCTCGGCGCCGCAACCAAAACAGGCTCAGATGTTAAAAGGTTGCTCAAAGGAAATCATTTCAAACTTCAACCCCAAATCCAGGGGTATAACAAAGCTACTTTTGCAGAAGCACAAGGCTAAAAGCAAAGAAGGCAGACTCACTCTTTACAAAATGTTAAAGGGTTACTACAACCTCACTCCAAATCTAAGGCCAACACTATCCTCCTCAAATACATTATTACAACGGGCAATGACCCGCTAATTCGTGGGCAAGCTCCGCCACAGTTTCTCTCTTATCAATGTCCATTTGAGGGCCGGAATATAGTATAACCATTGACGCCACATGCCAGGTTTGAATACTCCGGAAAGTGATACGGGTGGCCGTCACTCTCTGCGTTCCTTGTGCTGAGGAATGACAGATCAGAACCCGCCATTTGCCATTGATTTGGAATCAACCCATCAATGGGCCCGTTTGGATATGGCCGTAGATTTGCTTGGGGAGTCATTTCCCTTAGCGAGTCAAAGTGACCTCCAGAAGAGCCATACCCGCGTTGGATCTCATCATCGTGGTAGCTTCGTGTCCGCTCGAACCTGCAAGAGCTGGTTGAGGGGCCTGGGTCATTTGACAAGCCAATATCACCAGGAAAAGTGAACTGCCTATTTAGATGGTGAGGTCCATTGCTGAAACTATGAAAGCCTGTGCCTGCCTGAGTTGCCTTCCCAATTCCTTGCTCATCATCAAGTAGGTCATTAATGATGTCAAGGTGTGGAAATTCATCTGCCATTACACCATGCGCCGGGCGGCCAGACGTACAAGCTGTAAACTCTGAAGGAAAGTGGTCCTGCGATCTGCTATGTACAGACTCGGTAGGAAAATGATCCTGAGATCTGCTGCGCACAGACTTATACATATCAAAGTTCTGATTGTCATTAAGCGGGGAAGTACGATCATAATGCATGCTTCTGTTACTATCCCTTTGAGGGCACTCCATCCACTGGGGTCCATTCTGTAATACATCATGATTTACCATTCCGAACGAAAGGCTAGGTCTGATTGAATTTGATTCCATCCTCTCAGAACTTTGCGGTAAGAAAATTGGTGCAGACATCAGGCCAGGCGGTTGCGAGTACGAGTGCGACGTACTTACCACTGAATTTGGAGAATGGGGTTGAGTGAAGCCAGCAGAACTTGCAGCAATGGGGTTACCCATCATAGCATTTCGATAGGACTGGGGAACATAACTGTGGGTGGCAGGTGAGGGATCAGGACCCAACCGCCCGGCTGCACTCACCGAACGTGACAGTAATGGTGGTGTTTGGACCATAGAAACCAGGGGTGCAGTTGGCCTAGGCCCGGGAATTAGAGGAGCACTTAAAGGCCTCGACATGACAGGAACTTGCTGCATTATGACCTTTTCTGTTGTGACAGGCACTTGTGTCGTGGATTTTTCAGTTGTAACACCCACTTGCTGCAACCTGGGTTTTTCGGTTGTGACAGGCACTTGCTGAACGATGGGCTTCACCGCAGATTTTGAAGTAGCAGCTTTATGGATATTAGGTCTTGATGCAATGATAGTTTCAGCTGAATTTATCAAGGCTGCATTACCAGTAGGCTGGGTGCTCTCTGAAGATGGCTTCCTAACCAAAACAAGCTCGGAGGCTGCACTGGTCTTTGACTCTGACTTCAGCTGAACAGAAGATGACAGTTTCTTGGGAGGACTCCTTGGAGATGACAGCACTGCAGTAGTCTTTTCTTTTAGAGGACTTTCCATATCAACCTCGTCTTTGACAGTCAGTTTTCTTTGCAGAGAAACTACTTCCTCCTCCTATAAAATACAAAAGGCATCTCATCGTGTCAAATAAAAATCCAAACTTGAAGAGGAAAAAACTAACTATGCAATTTAAAGACATTTATGTGAAGTGGCCCCTTGGGGGGAAAAAACTGTAGATATACACCGATAATGACAGAAGAAACTTAAAAAAAACAAAAAATTACAAAAGGAAAAAATGTCCCAGCAATTCACTGAGCAAAAACATTTCAAAGGAAAACTACTAATCAAACATTCAGAAACAAATAGTGTGTATTCCAAGTGCTTTGGCACGTGGAAGAGTGGTCACGGTTTAAAAACTCGATACGGAAATATTAAACAGATAATGTATTAGTCTGCACATTAGGATTTGTATATCATGCATTGAAATTCTGCATTTAATTGACAGTATTTTGGTAATTTAGAGATGCATAATATAGAAATTACTATATGCATGAGAGACTTGTAGAAATGCATCTCACCAATGCATCAACCTAAACCCTTGCCAAGTGAAGTTCAATGGAGATTGAGTTTAATACCACCTGTTTCACCGAGAGTTTACTTCTCTATTTATGCAACTTTAACCCTCCCCAGACACTCTGCAATGGCAGGATCTCGTGTACAAGGCTAGCTCATAATCAACAACTTCAACAGCTAGTAATTAACATGGACATCAACAATGATTGCTACCATAGTAACTATCAAGCTTTTGAGCTAGTGAATGAATGTCGCGCTATAATTAGAAACCTAGCCTCCACATCAGCTTGATAAACATAAGACACGTTGCTATCAAGAATACAAAATATTTTAGCTAGCTAATATGTTGAAATCACAGCTAACTTTTCCCCTTTTAGCAGCAATTGTAATACTTACAGATAAATTTCCATTATAGTGCCATTTCAGACAACACTTACGGAGCAACCTAAAAATCACGGCTTGCGGTGCTGATACGCGATAGGTCAATTGTGAGGAAAACAGGATACCTATTTGGCGCAGATACGTCACTTTTATAATTAAAAAGCAAATGGTATATACATAAATGGTACTCCGTATAATAATGAGTATTTCACGGATAAATTAGTGAGATTAATAGAGTAAGAAGTACTTTATTGGTTCGGGTAAATCTGTTGAAGTTTGAGAGTAATAGTATGTGAAAAGTGAATTCTTATACATATATACCAGGATTAGTTTGAAAATATATGCAGAACAGCAATAAGTACACTGCTTTAGTACTGCATGTGACCAGAGGCCACAAACCACAAGGCACCAAAAGAACAAAGATCTATTTTTGGTCAAAGACAAAGTCACCCCAATAGCCAAGAAACACGGAGTCGCCTCCCTCCCTCTCTGCTATCCGTGTTACCAGTGTGTGTAACTCATTTTACTTGTGAACCCCGAAAAAAGTTCGAATTTTTTTAAAATTCCCAGATATGTATCCGGATGCATCCTTCATTCAAGAAATAGAACAAGATAATTGGTTAATTGGATAGGGCCTTACTCTCACCTGTTGCGCATCCACACCGATCCGTATCTTACACCCCATAGTCCATAAATTTGCCAAGTCTGTGCTTCATAGGCAGCAACTTATGCTCCTTAGGTGGTGTCGCAGCCAAAGCAATATAAATAATCTATACATATGCACTTGAAAACACAAAAATATAAAATATAACTTAAGAAACAAACTGTAAACAGCAGAGCGTGATTATCCTTGGTGTTGGGATCTTGACACGCAAAGGACATTTCAATTCATCTATTGTTGTGCGCCGTCAGACGCATACTTGATTAGTATTTTTTAAAGTGTATTCAAAAGCATTATCCTTTTATTTGTATAGTGGATACGATACACAGAATAATACATGCAGATATATGTGTATAATATTTACACGTAATACACAACGCTGCAGGTTTGAATTTTAGGATCAGCCACTCAGAATGCACACAAGGCCGAGGACGGGAGACCTTCCCAGGCATTGTGCAAGCACTATCTTCTAGCAGCTTTAATCTCAAACAGGATACACAATCATGATTAAAAATAGATAAAAGATTTACCACCTTCTTCTCCACGTGCTGCTCAAGCCACTTTATCCGATCTTGCAAGGAGTGTACAACAGCCTCAGACTCAGATTCCGCAACCTTGCCATCTGCAGATACATCATGTGCCTGTCCCTCATTGGGCAAACCTTCAGATGGCTGACCTTGCGAGTCATTGGTGCATCCAGTCGCATCAGTGGTTGCCTTGCCTCTACGGTTCCTAACTCTAAACAAAATTGAATACGCGCGAGTTATACGACATACTTAATGCTCTCCACATGAAAGAAAATTAGGCTATGAGTTACCTGCTAGGTGATTTTTGGCTTTTAAGGTTTGGAAGTGAATTTCCTTTGTAAGGTCCATTCATCACAACTGACGGTAGCGAATCTGAGGAACATGTTGAGGAACTATCATCAATCACAGATGGACTCTTCCGTTCTCCATTCTGTACAGCTGAAAGGCCACTTATTCCGCTGCTACTGGCTTCTGTGAGAGGATGAATTTCTGAAGTGTCAGTATCCCAGTTGACAGGACTAGAATCTCGGTCTTCTGAATCCGGCTGACGTGTTTCATGAACACAATCTAATGAATCTGACACGTCAGAAACATCGTCAAGTAGATCAGGCTGTTCAAGTACCAGTTCAGCATCCTCATTCAAGAACTCTTGTCTTACATCAGTAGGGCTTTCTTCTAGGGGATTGTTTAGAACTACAATACCAGTTTTTTCTTCCCTTCCTTTATCCTTCCCTTTGGGTTTATTTCTTTTATGTTTTCCCTGCACATGACAGAATAAATTTAAATGCATCTGAAGTCGAAGTAAAAGTTTTGACAATGACATAATAGACAAGCAATTAACCCAACCCTCGCCTCCCGAGAAAAACACAAAGTATATAAACCACCCTCTCACAAAGAAAGAGCATATCAATCAGGCAACATCTTGCATAGTGGTGGGTGCGGACAGCTAGGAAATGCAGTAAGGAACACAGCTTGCAAACTTTAAGCAAAAAACCTATGAAGAAATTTATAGGCTCAAATTTTGCAGCTTTGGTGATAAAAATGACAAGGGAAAGGAAAGATGACGTAAAGATGCTCCACTCATGCACGTTCCCTCCCCACCCAGAAATCCCAGCCAAAGTTTCTCGTAAATTATAACATGACGCGGAAACTACCTTATGGTCTCTTGCCTGACATCCTAGAAAACTAACCTGAACCGGCTTCAAATGGTTCTCGTACGTTTAACATACTATGTGTGCACTACCACCTACCAACCACCACCCCAAGAAAACTTTGTTCTCCATCCTGTTATCCATGCGTAACAAACAAGGAAAGGATTAATATCCACAATTTCTCTTCTTCTTCCGTCGAGAAGTTAACGAATTAAAACTAAGCTCAAAAGAATGGAGACAAAGATACGACTATGGAGAAGTCCTACATCCAAAAATTAAGGAATGCTACTTTGATTCACTGACGGAAGTCCGTAAGAAAGACTCATTCAAAACAAAAGCATCCCTCTTATCCGACATTCACTATCAATCCATGCCCATAAATTTAGCCAGATTATCCTACCCTGATAAATGCTATTTGCCCAAAAGAAAGCCTTAACAGAGGTTTACTCCATGACCATCATAGCCTCCTCCAGAACCTCTCAATGAACCATCGAGAAACAGTCTGAACCTTTACAAACCAAAAACAACTATGACCAAGAATTCAAAAGCGCCAACCGACAACCCAGAGATTTGCATTAAATTCCTGACACGTCTTATTTCCTCCTTGAGGGGAAAGGTCAGGAAAACTTGCAAAAGAAAAGATCGAAATCCGAATTTAAGCATGGAGTATGCAGCAACCAAAAAGGCCCAAAACTGAAACTATATTACCATCATTTGCATGAACCCAGTGAGTAAAGTACATCACACCAGAAAAGAGGAGAAAACACAAAGGAAACTAAAGTTGGCAAATAGAGGCTATAACTTCGCAAGTGTGTCTTCTACAAATTGACTTTACCATCTAAAAAAAAATAAGTTTAGACGATAAATTCGAGCACACATTAAAAAAAACAATGTTAACTAAATCACACCCATGGTAGCAAACTAAATTTACGTCTCCTCATTGGTAGGCATTGCTGCAACCGAAATTACGACATACTACACAATATCAGATTCCTCAGTCCTGAGATATGAACTCTGTTTGAGTCCCATGTGCATTTAAACCTTGACATTATCAAACCTGCTTTTTCTTTGGTTTCTTTTCCTTCTCTGTAGCACCGCGTTTTGCTTTTTGTTCAGTTTCAAGCAGCCAGGCTGCCTCTTCTTCACGGATGAGCTCCTCTTGCCGCTTCAAAGCAACAGCCTCCTGGTATGCGACTTCAATTTTACTGCTGTTACATGAAGAGAATAAGTGTACTTCACAAAATAAAATTTGAAAAAGACAAAAAAAAAACACCAATTAGTCATCATAAATACAATATGTCGCGACAGAAAACATATAACATAACTCAATCCAGAATTATTCAGTCCAAAACTAATCGATCCGTCGTACGATACAAGGCGCGCATCTTAGGATAAAAATGCGAACCTAAAAGGAAACAAAGAATGTGCACTGAAATTAGGTCAATCAACATTAGCATATATCTTAAACTACGGGTTGCAATGCGTCTCGCAATCTGTATTCTTTCCTTTATATTTTTCTGTTCTTTTTTACGTCGTTAAGGCAGTTTCATACTACAAGATGGTTATGGCCTTAATTTACAACATGAATTTCTATCTGGTAAGTAAGATTTCATCACAAAGTCTTCGATGAAAAAAAATTAGAAATCTATTAAGGCATTTGGGATAATTCAATATATTGCTGGGGGTTTATGAAAGCATCAAGTGTCGACGATGATGTGAACCACAATATTCAATAAATTGCTGGGATAACTCAATTGTGTATCTTCTTGTTGGGATAATAGCAAGGTGCAGCAATAGCATGAAAATGGTGGGATTTTGGTATATATTCTCATGAAAAATTCCCAAAGAAATCATACAAGTGGTTTAAAATAACACATTTTTCTTAAGAATCACACCAATATCTCAAAAAAGGCATTTAAAAGCGTTAAATTATTGCATTTTTTTGAGCCATCACTACATTGATAATAGATATAGTTCTTAGATTATTACCCTAGAAAATACACTCTTTTGATCCAACGGAACCTTGACGCATTGGCATATAAAGTTCTAGTATAACAGAGGTCAAACCATCATCAAATAGGTAAAATTCGAACGATTTCAAACTAAAAAACAAAATGGAAAGGGAGAAAAATACTTATTTGAGCACTCCATAAACTAATTTTGAGGGGATTTGCATTTTCTAGGAGATAATGTGACGTACTGGCCGGCTAGCCAAGCTTCCCTTTCTTCTTCACTTAGATCCTATACGTCAGATATCTAGCACACCTTAAGAATCGTTAATCTAAGATCTAAGGCTTACCATCTAGTTCCAATGTTAAATCAAAAAGGTCCTTACAAGGAAACAATGTTACAACCAATTACCATTAACTCTATATGTAATTGATAACCATGGAAAATATCATGATTACTGTACTATTCATTTTGTTTACACGTAAATTTCATTCAGCAAAGAAATTCACCACCATAACAGTGAAGACCATCTTAGCCTTTGAAGTATGTACTAGCCTGATCAAAGACATAAAAATCTCCTAATTCATTGACTTCTTGTACTTCGGGCTTGCTAACATCTTTGTTTTCTTTACGGATGTCACAAATGGACAAGAAAATCACCATAACCATCCTTTACAACTATGTTAGCTTGGTTGAGATTATAAAAGCACCAACTGTGTCCAAACACATTAAGAAAGTGAAGGACATTTTTCTTCTTTTATGTGTAACTGTTGAAGCAAAGAAAATTACTATTATTACTACTTAGCAAAGGTACTAAAAGAGAAAAACCATGATTGCAAAGATAAAGTTTCTCCAAAGAGTAAACCTTAATCAAATACATTATTTACCTGAAAATATGGGCTAGGACAAATATTTCAATAGTCCTACGGCCCAACTCGGTAAGGCGCCTTTCATCACGCTCAATTGAATCCTTGGTGAAGTCCTCTCCAGAACCTCCATCCTAACATGTAAAAGGTATCACTTGAGTGCCAGCTAAAATGTAGCTAAAATTTGACCCAAAGATACATTATGCAAAGGAACAATCAGATCAGTAAGAGAGCACCGTTGAAGTCCTGTCCCAACAGTGAACGTGCTTGAATAAATGATGGATCAACCAACAATTAAGGCTTAAGTAATTAGAATGAAGTATTACTGAAGTTATAAATATTTTCTTCTGGTAAATACCATCATTATCCTTCATGCTTCAGCCTCTCAACCAACTGCCACTTTGACTTATAACATATGACCACACAATGTTGCTTCCTGGTATAAAAAACATTTGGCAGTACTACTAGATTTCCAAATACGCAAAGACTTAAATTCACCAATTCCTCCATAATTCTCGGAATTTGATACAATAACCTCATCAATGCAAAATTATCTTATATTTGCTGAAAAAAGGATCCACTAGAATATGTAAATGGTCACAAATGGAACATTGTTTAGCTAGCTTAAAATACCATCCCCGCAGACTAAAACAATCTGACAGCCCTGCTTTACAATAAAAAGGAACTCATCAGCAATATGCCATGCATAAGATTTCTCAACCACCTATTTACACTTTTTAAATGCAGAATTCAAACCAAGCTGACTAACAGTACATGAAACAATTTTGTCACTGACTGCTTGCACTAATAATACGCACTCCTGCTGCACCCTCCCCTCTCTCCGCCTCCCTCCTCTCCTTCCCTACCTCCCCCTCTCTCCCCCCCCCCCTCTTTCCCTTCCGTCCCTCTTTCCTCCTTCCCCCCCCCCTCCCCTCCCCCCTCCCCCCCCCCTCCCCACCTACCTCCCCCTCTCGGTCCCTCACGCCACAGCACCTAAGTTACCTCCATGAAGGACGCCATGACCGAAAACTGATGGAATGCTTCATACAACCTTTAAAAATGTCTTTCTATGATGATCTGTTCGTGAAGGCTAAACAGCAATTTGCATTAGTTGTGTCGCTATGTATTTGAAATCGATCATCATCCATCTCGATATGACTGATCTGTGATTATAGGAGCTTGATTAGCTTTTAATTTCTCGTATTAAATCGGATTCTTTTACAAGACAGTTGTTTCAGATCTCTATTGCAATTTAATCAGAGCAGAAGCCCAGATTTGACCACAAAAACCCCACCGCAAACTCATACGATACATCATGCTGGCAAAGCATGGTGCGTGCAAAGAGGCAAACAGAGACCTTACCCATCCCCATCCCCCTTCATTTATGCTGTGCGTATTTCAGGATATACATTCATGATAACGAACTCTTGACCAGGTTCCAAAACAACTAAGAAAGTTACACGGCCCACCTTAGTACGATTTTGAGGACCCTTCTCGTCCTTCGGCGGCAATGGTTCCATGGCAGCCCTCTCAAGAAGTAATAGCACATCATCCACCAAAACAAACGTCTCTTTCTCAATGCGAACAATTGGTACTGGTAGTTCTTCAGAATCCAAGTATTTCCCCTTACATTTCTTGCTCTTTATCTGACCCTCAAGGGCCTTTAGCCCACTATATAAGGAGTCCATTACCAAAGTAGAGGTTACTTCCTTTTCTATAAAGAAGTGCTTTACAACAACTTTCAATATAGAATCTGTTTTCTCCCTGGACATCCGGCGCCTGGAAGTTTGGTCGATACCCAGCCAGAAAGCACAGAAGCTGAAACACGTAAGGTGTAAGTACAGAAAGGACCATCTGATTAAAGACCTTGAAAAAAAATATATCGCCTTTAAAGGCCTTGAAAAACATCTCCCCTACATGAGAATACTCAGAAATAAAAAACGATCATGAAAACAGGCATTCTCTACCTTGACCATCTAGCTTTATCTTCTATCAGTTTCCCAAGCTTGCCCCTTCTCTCTTCAACAAAACGGCGGCAAATTTGTTCGACATTTGTCAAATATACTCGAACAAGCTCTCTCCTATACTGACAATCAAGACAACGGAATGGCCTGTCTGCTCTTTCCCTAAAAACCATCAGCAAAGTTGGGGTATCAATTGTCATGATGATATAAATTCCGGTAGTAAGTCAGAAACAAGTAGTAGAGATAGACTGAACCTTATATGTTGAAATGAAATAGACAAATCCAGTATGAAGAAAAAAGTGCAAAAAATTATATCGTCACAGCTAGAAAAATACACACGATTGACTAGTGTTCTACCATTTACAAAAAAGCAAGGTAGTACATGGTTCAAGAAATACTTGATCAAATATAACCACGACAAAATGAAAAGGTTCACAACAGCACCACAATTTTCAGATGCTGGTTTGCACATGAAAAGACAGAGGAAGCTTATATAAACTTAAAATTGAAACGAGAAGCTGATAAATGGAATTACATGCTACATAATAAAAGGAGTAACAATATGAAATTACAATTATGACACATCTGCAAGAAATAGACAAGTACATCCAAGAAAAGCATAGCAAGTCTTTAAAGCGAAAAAAACTCAATCTTGGGGTGGGGCAGATCTTGAAACTATCGTCTGAACAATAAGCTCCCATGGTCAACAGTAAGTTTGCAAGTTTTTAGATAAAGCATCGCTGGGCTTGGCTTAAGTAAGGTATGGAGCGGAGGTGTACGATGGGGATAGAATAGAGTCATTTTTTTAACTAGACCTTGGATCACGGCGCCAATCCCCAAATATTAAAGCAAGCATGCTCTCAACTTCAATGCAGACAAACATAAAGATATGCAAGTGCTGTGTAATTGTTTAAGGTCATTATTCTTCCTGAAATGCAAGTCGCACTTTAATTTATAGTTCCCGCAAAGATACTTTTATTCTTTAAAATAATATGTAAAACTACAATATATAGTAAATTTTCATATAAGCGGACCCAGCCCTGTTATGCACTCCTCCATCCCAACCAATCTGGGGTCACCTATCACAGCCACGTGGACGGTCCTAGACCACTTTAAAACACCAAAAAGCAGTGCACCAGATAGTGCCCCAGCCTGTTTTCAATACTGCATGTGTCGGCTTGCAAAGAACAATGAGCCACATAATGCGGCATGCTCCCTCCCTCCCTCCCTCTAACATGTTACTCCAAATTCCTTGTTTAATTGGGGTGATTAGATTTTACAATTCACCGTGGCAACAATTAATCGATGGCCAACAAGTATAACAGCCATACGTATCTACCATTACAGCCACAACCACCACCCAATACTTCTCATACAGAAAATTTGTCGATTTAGTCCCAATTTACAAATATTTCTTGAATAGAATCACAACAAATTCTGAAAATTTTCGGATGTGTGAGGATGATGACAGATGTCTACACTGTTTGGTGGGATACAGTGGTGGGTGGTGCGGCTTGTGGTAGGCTGCAGTGGTTGTGATGGTGATGGGAGTAGTGGTGGGTTGTGATTGGCTAACGTGGTGGTTTGTGGCGCAGTGGTGGTGTGTGGATCGACCAGTGGTGGTGGTGGTGGTCGTGGCCGAGGAGAAAGGGAGGGTAAAGAGAGAGAGAGAGAGGAGGAAAGAAGAGAGGGAGTGAGAGAGATGTGGAATATGTGAAAAGGAGGTAGAACCGGAAGAGAGAGAAAAGAAAAAACAAAGGAGAGAGAGCAATTGGTCACATGAAAGCTTTTAGCAATTGTACCAAAAAAAGAAAGCTTTTAGCAATTTTAAAAATGTAGCCGGAACAGTCCACATGACCGGTGGTAGACAGTCAGAGATGGTTGGGGAAAAGGAGCCTATCCCAGCGCTGGGTGGGATGGGCTCCCTTAGTCAATACATATATGTATACATAATTGGAACACAATCATAATAACAGAAGAGATTTGACACACTACCATTGTTTGATATAACTTCTATTCCTGATGTTGTTTTTCCTTGCTTGTTTGTAGATAAATGTGATATAATCTCCTCCAGAAAGGACCGAAACATTAACATTCCTAAATTTCTTCTAAAGTCCGAGACACCAGCCAAATTTAAATACTTCCTCAAAATCTATCAGTCTCTATCGCAAATCAAATGACAATTTGATCCTTTCTCTCACCTTTAGTGAAGTATACAAATCATTTTAGTTATAAGCAGCAAGCATCCGAGGCGAGCTAAAGCAAGAAGATAACGCTTGTACCAGACCCAAGCACGGGGCTTCAGAGAGGTGAGGGCTTTTCCCACTTACGCAAGAAAGTGCACGCCTAGGCCTGTCAAATAGTCAACCCCGAACGAGAAGGCATTGAAGTGTCAAAGAGTTTGATAAAGGTATGCCATAGCGGGAGTACTCCAGTCGTACTCACCTCTCTCTCCCACCTACTCCAAAGCCTGTAGCACCACAAATGTACGGAGTGATCCCCATTGCTGAACAGTGTTTCCCCCAAGACATACAGCAAAAACCCCCTGACGTACTGATCGATCGCCGGCCCGTCAGCACCGTCCAGGGTCAAACCCTCGTAGTGTGAGTAAAGGGTACCAACCAAGATGGAACCGCCCTTTTTGTAGGATGGCTCAAAACCAAGTATCCAGACCACGAGGTCTCGGTCCTTGTCCAAATCATAGGCCGAAGGAATAGGCCTCCCTCGAACGCGAATACTGGTGATATTCATGAAATCGTAAGGGGTAAACCACACTTCCCTGAACGGCAAGTGGAAAGACTAGATTTGTATTATATTTCCTAGCAAACTTGGAAAACTCTGCTTCCTTTGTGTTTGTGAAGTGTCTCTATAAAGCCTAAGCCAGCCAAAACTAATTCATGATCCTTGTATGTGCATATATAGGTCCAAGATTATCCACATACTAGATATAATAGAAGAAATTACAGCAACGATGAAAATAGTTGGTCCTCTAGCAATTATTCATGTGATGCAGATTTATTTGTCTGACTAGTGCATTATTATCAAGATACTTCAATCCCTACAAGTTACAGTTCTTATCGAGCATGGCCACCGCGTAAATAAACTCAATGAAATATCTCAGTCAACAGGAGATTAGAAAATGTAAAAGAGAGACACAACCATACATACACAAACAAGAACGCGTAGATGAAGGAATCCATCAAAACATACAGGATTACAGTCAGAAACAGTATGTTATAGTCAAGATACGTGCAAGTTGCAACTCGGCAAATGCAAAAGAACCGACTAAGACTAAAAGAACCTGATAACTTGCACTTGAGCTTTAATTATGAGAGTATCAGCATCAATAAACCCATCTAACACTTTAGATAGCTCCATGAATTTTTTCCATCCCCAATCATGCTCTTTCTTCCAGAATCGGTGTAACGTATCTGCAGATTCGCATGTCATGCATTAATGCTGAACCTCATTGGAATAGAAGCTCCATAACAAGAACTAAACCGATATTTAACCAACCAACCAGAGTACTTAGATTTCTTTGGATCCTTGTTGACAACAGCAATTGTAAACTGCGCGAAATGGCTCCATCCTGTTTTAACCAAAAAAAACTGCATCATACACGCTACAACCAAATATCATTTTCAAGGTCATTTGATACCGCCAAATATGATCATACCTGGAAGAAGCTTGTCATGATTAGCAACACAGAGGAACAAAGACAGATGATTGCAGACGTCACAGCCTTGGGGGTAAATCAAGATGTACCTGCCAGCAGAAGTAACATATTCATATCAGAATCCACAATTCGCATCAGAATATCACAGTCTTATCAGTGATATGTAGTTTTATCAAAATGAAACCCTCAGATAGCTTCTTCTTCTCCTTCATGGTCATTGCTTTACGCCCAAAAAGTTGGCAGTATTAGCCACATTGCCAAAATTTTGGTGATTACTCTTATACTCCGGCAAAATTTCTCCGGTATCTGAGTTGATAAAATTGTAAAGGGTCGACGTGTTGGTTCAACACAGAAAAATGAACCAATACACCAATATTTAAGCCGTAACGGCTGTTACTTTGAACTGTATGCAAATGCTGGAATACAGAATGCATTTCATCTTTCTTCTTTTTTTTTTTTTTTAATATATGCATAATGTAGTCTACTAAAGGTATACAATGTGTAACTTTCTCCATACCATTTGTAGCCTCCAACCTCAAATGCATTACTACGAAGTTCTCTCTTGTTAATCTGCGAGAATTTATCTATCTTCCATGTATACTTCCCATATAACTCGGAAGGTTTTGGCCCTGCAAAGTATAAAAGCATCTCATTTACAAATATTACTGTGTAACAGATACATAACTTGACATGGGAGATAAATACTTGAAACTTAGCTGGAGTGAAATTGCCCTTCGATGTTGGACCAGAGGATTTGTTTTCGATAAGGTATGCTATACTTTTCATAAAATATATGCTTATTAACCTTGGTTAACCCCCAAATCCATATGGGGTTGGGGTACAGAGGGCAAGGTATATAAAAATAAGCAAAGACACCAAAAATGGACACAGGGCTAAATGACACCCTAAAGGTCGTTCAATAGTGCCTTTCAGCTAAACTTTGTTAAAATAAACTGATATTTGAGCAATTCCTCTGATATAAAATGACCTTCATAGACGTAAAACAACCTTTCTAAATTTAGAAGATCTTCCTAGATGCCCACTCAAATGCAACCTAAAAGACTTTCACCTCACTTAAATAAAATAGACTTTGCTTCTAAAAGAGTATAGCAAGGCACGCCATCAAATGGTACAATTCTCTCCAGTAGTACAGATGAGGATTGCTTAACCACACATTGCATTACAAATAGCTAGAACAAGAGTTTGAAGTATGAAGAAAGTGAAAAGAAGGAGCAACAAACCACTGCAAATTTACATCAAAACATGATTGCTAGTACCCCAGACAACAGACAGCGATTATCAAAGAACAAAAGCCAACCCACTTCCTATACTTCCCAAAAATGTGGATTCCTCCCTATTTTCAAAAAACACCAAAGAATGTAATGCATGCTTTATCAGTTAACTTCTCTATTAGCTAATATACATCCAGAATATTAAACTCTGAGACATTAAGGCTATGTTTCGATAGCCTTTTCATTTTTCATTTTCACATTATGAGAAATTTATAAAAGACACCTTTTTCAACAACGTCTTCCGTCCAAATGAGGATTGAATTCCAAGAAGGGTTGGCAATATATAAATAGGTAAATAGTTTTTCTTTACGACGTAACTATGGTGTTTTGGAAAACGGAATATGAAAATCGTCAACAAACAATTTCTGCCAAACGCGAAATGAAAACAATGAAAAGGGTATCCAAACATAGCCTTAGAGTATATCAATGTCACACGAGGCAAGTGCTAATGTACTACATAACAACTTTCTGAGGCAATGACTTAAATCAATGGTGTGTTCCAAATGTCACACCAGTGATATACATTGGAAATAAAGATTGGTCAATCACCTTAGATTCATTGTGTACTTTCTAAAGAAAAAATGTCAATTCTATAAGGTAGTCCGTACAAAGATGATTTACACCAAGTAGCTGTGATAGGCTGCTGAGAGTAGAGGCTAACGCTTTTCCAGTTCCATACATTGTTCGGTCTCCTGCAACCGTGAATGATCTTTTGCAGTATACCGACCTTTAGGATAATAGCCCAACATGATCCAGAATGTAATTAGTAGACGTAAGCATATCTCTTTTTCTTCTCTATCATCTTCACAAGGTAAGAAAATGAGCCATCTACTGGGAAGGGGGGACGAGGCTCATATACTCTGCCACCGGCCCGGTTGGAAGATCCCACAACCACTGGGAAATTCTTTGGCCTCAACAAAACGGGAAGATAAAAAAACTAAATGCTGCATAAGATTTAAGGAAACTACGTACCGCAATCATCCTCATCATCAGTGTCCCAGTAAGGGGGAGAAGTCGACGGGATTCCATTCTCCACCTGCTCGGAAGACCGCCACTCCGCCAATGCTTCTCCAGACTGGCAACGCAGCTGCCCGCTAGAAATCCCCTCCAAGGACCTTCCACCTCCAGACTCATCACTCGCAGTCCCAGCCATTTTCCCACTCTACAACTCCCTACACACCCTCAAACTTCACCTGCTATACGAAAAGAAACAAGAAAAAAAAAACACTCCATTATCAATTAAAACATTACTTCTTCTGCTCATTTAAAATAAAACAAGAAAATCAACTCCATCCACTGCAATCATGAAATTCAAAAACATTTCCCTTCACATGTGAAAGATCTCCTCCACTTTTCCTCAAGTTACTAGATTCAAAGCCCACATCAGAATTGCGTCCAAGAACAAAACCCCTATCAAGAATTGCACCAAAACACAAAACCCATATACAAAAACACAAATTCCAATAAACCCTAATTACAGATTCCCAAAATGTTCACACAATCAACTTCAAGAATAACCCAAAAAATGCACGCAAATCCACAAATTTGACAAAGAAAAGAAACCCTTATCAGCAAAAAAAAAAAAATTCGGTGAACCCACACGTCCAACCAAAAAGGGGATCGGTAAAAAAAACTAAATCCCAACAAAACCCAAATGAACAGAACCCTAAAACAAGAAACCCAAATCGAAAATCTCACAAACAACAAAAATTAAAAAATAATCGACAGATCGAATTAGAAGGCAAACCTGAAGCAAAGAAAATAGCTTCGTCAATGGCGAACGGAGGCTGTTATTAAAAGGTATAGAGAGCAAGAGATGAGAGGGAGCAGCGCAGAGGCGGAAATAAAATGAATTACGATTGTAAACTTATTTATGAAAATATATATGAGTTGCTTAAATATAACTATCGTGATTTTTATGCGTTTTTATTTGAAGAAACAGTGAGGAGGAGATATGGAAACAGCTTGCTCGCTCCTCCTCTCCTCTCTCTCTCACTCTCTCCAAAAAGAAAATGAAAATGGGCAAAAAGAGGAAGAAGAAAAAGATAAAAATGGAATATATGTTATATATATATATTGTGGAAAAAACTAAAATGGGTCATCATATCATATATTAAAATAATTTGTCACAAATTAACGTGTCACAACATTATTATTATTGAATAAAAAAACATTATTATTATTACATAATAATAAATTAATAATTTGCACAATGCATCAGATTAGATATAGACCCTAGGGCGGTGAGGGAAGGAGGTCAAAATTACTCTAAGGAGAGGAGGGGGGAGGGTTGTAGTATTTGTTTAATGTGATGCTTTTTGGACTTGTTTTTTCCTTTTTGGGTGCCATGGATTGGGCCTGCGTGGGACCCACTTTCATATTAGGGTTTTGAAGAATTCTGATGATCGAGCCAGGGTTTGTCTTGGGTTTGTGTTGAACCATGAACTTGGGGAGTGAGAGGGTGAAAATTGGGAAATCAATGTCTTGCTATTTTTGACTTGTCGCTAAGAATTTATAGGCAACGGACGTTTGAGTTTCGCGTGCCATTATTTGAGTTGTATTTTTTCTAGTAAAATTTCCTAAGTGTTGTTATATAATCACTTTAGCGGCACTTGTAAAGCTCAAATGTTAAAAGTGGAGCTTGAATACTGCCTCCCGAGATGTATCATTGCATCATAATCGTGGATGGTAATCTTCTAGCAAGCTTAGTTCTGGCCATCTTTTTGTTTGACAAAAATAACTTTTCTTAGTTTAAAAAAAAAAGGGCATTAATGTCACTCACTTCTAAAAGCTCTCGTTCACAGCATCCCGAGTTGTTATTTGTCTTTATCTATCTCCAATAACAAAAGTTAGAGGCTTATTAAAGTAAGCCACAGTCACAAGTGGTTCACCTAAGTAAGTTTCGACAAGGTCATCAAAATACAAATAATTGTACAAAAATGAGTATGATGACTCGCATGTTGATCTCGGATTGGTCATAGGTTTGAATTTGTCCAATTAATGGTAAACGTGTTTCAAGTATTATAAGGTCAGTAGAAGTGGCCATCGCACTCAAAAGCAACGGGGATCGACAGCCTCGAGGTATAGTATTCAAAGTAAGGATATTGATAGCTTGATTTTACTATAGGCATAATCCATTGGCATTTGGCAATGACTATCAGGTAGTGAGCACCGAGTTACATGATCACGAGGAAGAGAGCACGAGTGTTAATACTTGTATAAAATACAAAGAGTTAAAATGCGTCATTAATCACTCTGAGAACCCCAGATTCTTGTTGGCAAATTAAGACCTTAGCTTATATGGCTTGATTTTATTTATTTTTTTGGTGCAAAGGAAGAAAAATACAAGGAAATTAGTTGAGGGGCCTTTCAAAGGCAACACCACTCATGTCTGCAACAATACAATTTCCCAACTCAGTCGGAGCTTATTCAAGGTGCACATAGAATTCTTTTTTACTGGCTCCCAGGTTTGCAAGATAGTCAGCACATTTGTTGCCTTCCCTCAGAGTGTGTGTCAGCGTGCATCCCGTTTGCCGCATTATTTCACGACAGTCTTCCACCAAGGCACGCAATGGGTGATTCGTGATTTCTTGTTCTTTGATCAAATCAAGTGCAGCAGTAGAATCTGATTCTAGTGTCGTTTGCCTCCAGCTTCTTTCTCGAATTGTTATTAAGCCTCTATGGATGCCCCAGACTTCTACATTAAGGCTTAAGTTGTTGCCAATGCTTCCAAAGAATCCTTCTATCCAGCATCCTCTATCATCCCTGGCAATTCCTCCATAACCACTATGTCCCGGATTACCTCTTAAGGCTCATCCGTGTTGATTTTTATAAATCCTGTCACTGGAAATTGCCATTTGATTAATCTACAGCTTTTCAGTTTATGAGGGACTCAAATTTTTTTTTAAAGGCATTCGAAACTTCCCTTGCCAGTTGTTTGCTGAGATAGACAGCTTCCTCTGTAGCGCAATCTTTATTATCAAAGACATTCTTATTCATGCATTTCCAGTTAGTCCACAATATAGATATAAAGAGGGTTTCCCATTTACCTTCATGGCTATTTATGACATCAAGATCAATACCCTTCCAGAACCATTGAACCACATCTAAGTTATGAAGATCTTGTAACTGTCTATTATTCAGGAAGGCCATCCACACTTTGCAGGCAAAGGTGCAGCTCCAAAGAACATGGAGGGTGGATTCCTCGTAACGGTTGCATCTAGGGCAAAGATTGGAGTCGGTAAGGCATATAGTTTTCCTTAAACTGTTAGTTAAGATTCTGTCATGTAGAACAAGCCACGGGAATCCTATGAGTTTTTGTGGCATGTGGAGATGCCATAATCTCTTCCACTTGGAAGGAGGTAAAAAAGGTATAATCCCAGGGGTTTCGGTCAGAAGGTTATAGAACGCTTTAGTAGAGAATTGCCCATTACCTGAGGGACCCCAACTAGGGGCGTCCTGAAACTGGCTGAGAAAAGGGATAGGACTATTACGGATTATGTCAATCTCAGCATCTTCCAAGGAGTTTCTAACATCCTCAAGACACCAATTAGTATTGCGGATAATGATACTAACTCTGGTATCAGCATTCCCCCTAGTAGTCTCAGCATTCAGAGGCTTAGGCCCACACCACCAATCTTCCCAAAGCGAGGTATCATTATCATTGCCAATCACCCATTTAGTTCCTTTTGACTAACCAATCTTTAGTGTTTAATATCCCTCTCCAGATGTGCAAAGTCCTTTTACCCTTTTTCCAGTCTTTAGGGTTGCTGGGAATTTTGTATTTGTTTCTCATGATCTCAACCCAAGTTTTAGAAGACTTTTGTATGATAGTCCAACCAAGCTTGGCAATCATAGCAAGGTTGTTATTTCTGGTTTTTCTTATACCTAATCCACCTAGATAAGTATGTTTACAAACTTTGTCCCAATTGACCAGGTGTATTTTCTTGGAGTTATCAGTGTCCCCCCAGATGAAGTTCATATTGATTTTATCCGGCGTAAGGCAGGTAGCAACAGGAAAAACCTTAGATTGCATAGCATATATGGGTAGGGCAGCAGTGACAGCTTTCACAAGGATAATTCTACCATTAAGAGATAAATATTTAGTTTTCCAACCAGCAAGTCTCTTTTGCACTCTTTCAATTATGTGAGAGAAGTGACTTTTTGACAGCTTATCGTGGATCAGGGGCATACCAAGGTACTTCCTCAGGTTCTGGGTGAGAGGGATGCCACACAAGTAGCTAACTTCAAGTGCAACATGCCTGGGGGTGTTGGATTTTGGATTTGTCACGAAGATTTTGGATTTGTCATTATTAATATTCATGCCAGACTCATCACAGAACTTGGTGAGGGTTTCCATCATGTGTTTACAGTTCTTTTTGTCGGCTTTGGCAAATAACATAAGATCATCGGCATAGAAGATGTGAGAAATAGAAGGCCCATGGGGGGAGGCCTTAAGACTAGTCCAAAGCTTGTCCCTGGTTTTACTAAAAATAAGGTTCGCAAGTCTCTCCACGCATAGCACGAAAATGTAAGGAGACAAAGGGTCTCCTTGTCTTATACCTCTCTCGGGGATAATGCTCTCAGTTTTTTCACCATTCCATATGAAACTCAAATTATTACCCATAATGCAGTCCATTATAAGATCTATCAGATTTTGAGGAAATTTAAATTCCTGCAAGGTATTTTTGATAAATCCCCATTTAATTTTGTCGTAAGCCTTTTCAAGGTCAATTTTCCAAATCATCCCTCATTGTTTTCCTTTTTTCAGAGATAGGGAGTGAATAATTTCCTGAGTAATACAGACATTGTCTAAGGTGTGCCTTCCGGGAAGGAAGCTACTTTGGAAGGGGCTGATTAAATCCTCAAGGAAGGGTCTGATTCTATTAACTATAATTTTGGTGATAATCTTATAGTTAACATTAAATAGGCTTATGGGGCGGAATTGGCTTATTTGCTCCGGGAAATCAGTTTTGGGGATAAGGGTGATCAAGAAATCTTTGTCCTCATAAGGCAATTTCTTGTTGTGGAAGCAATTTTTGACATAAGAACAGGTAGACGGGGTGATAATATCCCAGAAATTATGGTAGAGAAGGGAAGGTATGCCATCCGGACCCGGAGCTTTGTTGGCCTTAATATTAAAAACAACACTTTTAATTTCAGGGTCTTCGATTTTCTCAGAAAGGTAGCATAATTGTTCAGGTGTGTATCCCACATTATGATGCCAGTCAATATAGTTAGAGGTGGGATAGCTATCCATGTATATTTCTTTAAAATAAGACTTGATAATGTTCTTCAGCTCAGCAGAGTCATCAATCCAAATGCCATTCTCATTCTTAAGCCCTTCGATCATATTTCTTTTCCTTCTCTTAAGGGTAGTCAAGTGGAAGAACTTGGTGTTTTTTTCTCCGAGTCTAGTATTATCTTCCCTAGATTTTTGCGTCCAAAAGATCTCTTCTTGATTAAGGATAGAGTTAAACTTTCTTTTAAGCTCTCTGTCAAGCTTATCAAGGTTAAAGCTAAAATGATTAGAGAGAGCCGATTGGATACCAGTTAATCTAGCAATAATACGTCTTTTCCTTCGGAAAAAGTTGCCGAAAGTTTTTTTGTTCCATTCAATGGCCATCGGTTTAAATTTATTTTTGCCTATGTTGAGGGGCGTATCATTATGCCAAGCTTTTTCAACCACGTTTCTAAAATCCTGGTGTTCGATCCACATGGCTTCCATGCGAAAAAGTTTATTCATATAGTTAAAATTCTCAATACCAGCAAAATGAAGAATCATGGGACAATGGTCAGAATACATACGAGTTAGGTTGGAGATGGTGGCCTACGAGAATTGAAGCCTCCAATCTGCGGTCGCCAGAGCCCGGTCCAGCCTCTCCTTAGTGTTTGCTAGGCCTTGTCTTCCGTTGTCCCAAGTAAGTTTGGGTCCATGACATCCGATGTCCATCAGGCCGCAGTCGTTGATCTTTTCGCAGAAATGTTGACATCTCTAGAAGTCACTGAAAGGGGTGAAACTCTGTCTCTCATTAGGTCCCATATAGTCATTAAAATCTCCTGCAAGTAGCCATGGGACCGGGACAACTTTAGCAAAATCGGAGAGGTTTTCCCAAAGATCAGCTCTTTTGTTGATTTGGGGGTTGCCGTAGACGGCAGAAAATATCCAGTTTTCGAAGTTAGACTTCTTGATTTCGTATTGCACCACTTGATTGTGAAGTTGAATGGGTGTCACTGTGACTTCCGTGGGATTCCATAACACCCAAATGCCACCCACTCGGCCATCCGGATCAACAATAGCTGAGGATGTGAGGCCAAAAATATCAAAAAATTCACCCATCGAGGTGAAGCAGACTTTGGTTTCTATCAGGGCAACCATCTGAGGCTTGAATTGTTGAGCCAGCTATTGAAAATGACTTCTGAATTTATTGTTCCCTGTGCCTCTAGTGTTCCAGATGAGAGACGTCATGGAGTGTTTATGATCGTCGTAGCCAGGGAGGAAATGAGCTTTACCTTTCAAGAGTTCTTCTGCTCTCTTCTTCCCTAAAAGTGGGTGGGTTAGAGCTGATATCCGTATCTCTAGAGGGGCTTCGGCTTCTATCCACCTTTCTGGAGTAAGAATCATCTTGAACTTCTCTATTAGAACCTCTGTTTCCAACCACAGAAGTAGATCTTCCCCTGTTGTTTCCTTCATTTCCACCCCACAAAATTCGAGCTTCCTGACCTGGATATGCGTCATCGGGATCTTGGTTACAATTAGCAGTACCGGGGGGTTCGTCTGTTTTGGATAGGTAGGAAAAATTGTGGTCTTTCTCGAGAACGGTTTGAGCAGCCAGAGAGGCAGAGGCCTGTTGCGTGGTGATGTGCTGACTAGCCTGGGGTAGAGAGGCGAGGGGAAAATTCAGGGTAACTTTGGAGTTAGGGGTTTGGGCTGGGTTAACGGTGGAGATTATTTTAGATGTTTCATCAGGAGTGGTGTCAACTATCATGGGGATTGAAGACGTTTTCTCGCAGATATTTATGCGAGTCGTATTGGTGTAATTGTGGCCCGCCAAATTAGTGGGTTTGTCTACCTGTGTTCTTGTTGTTCTGGGTTGGGCCCGAGCCAAAGGTGCTTGATGTTCAGAGGATGACAGAAATGGTTGGGCTAGGGGTGTAAGGGCCTTAAACCGGTTGTTATTTGATGCTGAGGGTTTGGTCGCATGGTATGGGCTATCTTGGTGTTTTCTTGGGCCGGGGTTAGGGCTTTCCATGTATTTCTTTTGTGCGGCCTTTTGTGGTCGTCTTTTCATCACCATCCATTCATCATAACTCGATTTCTGCTGAGTCAGCCCCTGATTTTCTGGAATTTTAGTGTTGAGGTTACCGTTCTGTACTTGCAGGTGTCCGTTATTCTCTGTCAGTTGATTATCCTGCCTGACGTTGATTCTCGTCGATGTGCCGAACTCACTATCCGGTCAGTGTGTGCAGTTTTCTCGCCGATGTCCTACTTGACCACAATCGAAACAGATTGTAGGTAGAAATTTGTATTCCACTTTGTACTCTTTCCCTGCTAAGATATATGCCGGTATCAAAGGTTTGGATAGATCAATTTCAATACAGATTCTGGTATATTTCCCCCGAATTGACGTGGCTGTGTTGAAGTCAACTTTAATAGGTCGGCCAATCTTCATCGCAATTCTTCGTAGAACATTTTCACTGTAGTATTCGATAGGGAGTTCTGGTAACCAAATCCAAACTGTTGTTGTTGATGCAACCGCTTCTGAAGGTTTGAAATTTGGCTCCCATCTTTGCACCATTAGGTAGTGACTCAGTATGATCCAAGGGCTTCCATTGAAGGCATGTTCCGCATCAGATCTGGAATCAAATTTAATTAGATAGAATCCATCGTCAAGATCGATAATTTCAAAATCTCCATGGAGATCCCAGGTAGACTTCAGTCTTGTTGAGAGAGCTCTAAAACCAATGTTTCTCCCTAGCAGTTTAACTATGAGGCAGTCTTTCCATTGAGCCCTGATGTGTTGAATCATGAGTTCTGGGAGCTTGATCTCAGGTATGCTCTGTTTTGGGTTGTCAGTTGTTGTTTCTGCGTCGATTTCTTTGATACCGTCTGCAATGTCGTCTATAAAGATTGCCTTTTCATCGTGTTTTTTTAAAAACCCCATCTCTGTAGGACTTGGGTAAAGGGGGTTCCACTGTTTGTGTAGGAGCTGGATGTGTTTCCCCATTAGCCGACACTTTTTGCGCCCTCTCTGTTACTCTGTCTTTCTTATTTGTCTCCATCTGCTCTGTCTCTGTTATGGAGGAGTCCACCATAACTTCTTCTCTCGTGACTGGTTCAGGCATTGTTGGTTTTTTTTCCAGTCCACGCTGTAAGTGAGCCTTCTTAATTTTCTTGGAGTTTCTATCTCTTCCATTAATGGTTGAACCATTAATGTTTAGGGTAAGAGTATCTTGATTGTCAGGCCTGATTACCTTTGGGGGGTTGATCGTTTTCAGGTATTTATTGATCACAATTCTTTTACAAAGATTAATTGTGTACAAAAAAGCCCTTTTGAAATGAAATGAGTACAAATGAAGCTCCAGTGTAATAGAAAAATGAGAGAATTGATGACTTGAAGAATGCTCACTCTCTCTAAAGAATTGCTTACAAAAATGCTCGCTTTAATGACAAAATCATGAAGATGAAGAGAAAAAAGTTTAACCTATGAGTCTTGATGTTTCTCTAATGAATGGAGGCTTAAAATGTGATTTTCATAGCATATGATGAAGTCCCAAATTATACAGGGAGGATATGAAATATAGTTATTATAGGCATTAAACATGCCAAAACGGTTAACACAGTTGGCTGTTTTTGCGATGTAGTCAAGTGTATTCCTTCAAACTAGCCGTTTGGATGTTTTCTTCCACAATAGTTGTTGGACTGAAATTCCAACAATGCAGTTGGACTGTATTGAAAAGCAGTCGACTGTATTACCCTACTGCCTCATAATGCAGTCGACTGTATTTGTCGACTACCTCCCGAAACTCCCTTTCTTATTTTGGGTATAACTTTATCTGAAAAATCAGATTGAGGTTCCGTTTGTTGTTTAGGAAGTTAATAAATATTTTTTTATCAAACTATGAAAAGATTAGCTCCAAAAACATTATTGAGAAAATCCGAGTTAGCTCCAAAGTTCACCCATATTAATGAAACACACTAATATGAAAGATTATGAACTCACATGCAATGCACAAGGTATCCTAAGGTTAGTTTAGGCCATAGTCATCAATCCAATAATCAAATCAAGACTAGTTACATAATAGTAAAGATCAATCATAATCGAAAGTAACTTAGCCTATGCATGATTTGCTACTCTTTGACATTGAACTTGATGAAACTCTTTTAACATCTCCACTATATCGTTAAGCTTATTTGACTTTAATCTACATCTCCAATTTCTCAAATGTGACTTCATGAGTGTGCATGTATATTCCTACTAAGACTTCACTCAAAACACATATGAGAAAATAATCAATGTGTTGTTATCATCAAAACAATATGCAAGTAGGTTATCCAACCATAGGGCTAACACATGTTATATTTAATATAAATTCGGTTCATATTTAGCAAAAAAAAAAAAAGGCTTAAAATTGCCACAAAAAGCAATATTTAGTTCCTATACGGTACAATGAATTGTCGCACGCCATCAATATTGTCATGCTCGAAAGTGCCACTTACATATTTATGCTGCACATTTAATGTTGTTTTTAATATTGTAGGATGGTTAGACGTGGATACACTTTGATGTGCGACAACAAAGCTCTAACGTGGCACTAAGAAATGCCTTGTTAGTAATAGAGTGACACGAATAAGTGTCATGACAGCTCTATTTTGGCACTGTAATATGTGGCAGTACCTCTAAGTGCGGCATAAACATGTGTCCTAACAAAAGCACATGACACATGCCTCTAAAACATAATTTTGTACCAAATTCTTTACTCAAAAACCTACGTCAATTGACTTGCTTACAGCTCAATCACGTTAGATACATCGGACTCACATGCAGTGACCCTAATTCTTGCGAGAAACTTACTCCACCAAAACAAGCTCTTCTTCTCGCGCTATGCTGTTCCTTTCAGCAATAGATCCTCTTAGGCCTAACCCTCATATTACAAAGCCCTAAGAGCTCTTCTCTCAAACACTCCATCAATGGCTATTGCAACTCTGTTGCATCGTTGTCCCTTTCTTTTTAGTCGTCTTTCTATATTTCCCTTCTTTTGCTTTATGCATTACTATTGTTTCCTTTCCCTAGTTCATCCATTCTTTCTCTTTCTTTTAACATAATAACTAGAGAACAAAATTTGGCTGCTACTCCGGTTGTAGGAATCTTCATCCAACCCCATATATAGTGACAATTAATAGTCACTAAATGTCTCTAGTCACTTTTCTGTTAACACTTTCAACGACAACTCTTAACATCATTTTTTTAGCGTCACTAAATAAAAGTCACTAGAAAGATTTAGCAACCATTAATTGTTGCTACATGGGGGGTAGGAGGAAGATTCCTTCAACCCGGGTAGTAGTCAATTTTTTTTCATAACTAGATTAGGTTTAAGTTCCACAAACTAATCTACTTACTTCATATATTTGTCGAGTGCACCTAATTTTATAAATTTACAACATAAGATCATTTACTCAAGTAGTTTTGAAATACTAATTAACTACTACTAGATTACAGGAAAATAAATAAGTAATTAATTATTTGTGGGACATTACATGAATCATTGCAAGACTATTGGCCAAGGGAAAATAAAACTTTTTCAAAACTGTGAAAGCCTAGAAATATACATGCCCAGTTGAGATGTGATATGATTGCATCGCGATGCCTAAGGACACGATCTAATAAATCGTTGTATCGAGTAGTTGGATCATAGTCTCTTACCATAAAAATGGCCACCATTAACACAATCTCTAGCGTAGTATGGCATCTCCGCTAGTAGTGGCCATCGCATCCGACCTCTCTAATTTCGTCCCACAATATCACAACCAACATTGTCCCACAGAACCACCATCACCACAATGCGCACACCACCATCACCAAAATGCCCATGCCACCTCTACCACCGTCCCACAAAACCAGAACTACTACCGTCCCACGATATCACATCCACCACCGTCCTACAAAACCATAACCACCACCGATAGCTAAGTCCATTTCTTTTCCATACCTCTCCCAGTGTTTAACATTTAACTGTGATGGAATACATGGACTATATTTTCTTATCCAATACTAATGTGCCCCATCCTCTATATATTCACTTACTCTCTAGAGCGTACACAAGATAGTAATTTAGTCCATTTGTGATTTGTTCTATAATAAGGAATTTAGTCGTCTTTTCCATAATAGTTGGGTATAGTCATCTTTTTGGATAAGCAGTGGATCATTAAGCAATAGCACTTATGGTTATAATTTCCTACTAGCAAGCACAATTAATAACAAGTGTTTCCTTTTGCGTACGCCATTGAGTGAAGGTGGCCTGATTTAGAAATTTTCACCTGTGGGAGATAATAAGGTCGTTTATTAAACCTTACTTTCATATAAAGAATAAATGCACATAAAATCCCATACATATGGGTTTTTTTTTTAACAGGAAGACCCTTGGTTTTAATTTTTGGTTCACACCACTCTGAATTTTTTATTTTTTTTGTACTCGAGACACCATTTGACGGGAAAACCTGTCAATAAATTTTTTTTAACGTAAAATAGGGAGTTCACCTCATTCTTCTAACTTAACTCACGTTTTCCTTAAACCACTCTCCCGCCCTCTTTCCCAAAACTCAGCCACCACCATTTCTGAACCACCTCATTGCTGCGAACCTCTTTCTCCAAATCCAGCGACCCCCACTGCCATCACCTCATATCTTCTGCGATAATCACTGTAAAAGTTGAATTCTTGGAATTGCTCAATTTGAGGATCTACGGTTTGGTTTTTAATTAGGTTTTGGTTTTGAATTAAGGTTTGCTTTTAAAATTTTATTGAACGATTGAGCTAGTAGTTAACTAGAAATCTCTTCTAAGTTGGCTGATGAGTCACAATTGCAGAAATGGACGGTTCCATGAGTTCTTTGATGGTTAATGGTGGTGGTAGTTGATGTTGCAGATATTAGAGACATAACCCTAAGTTTAGACAAGAGAAGATAATGGGAAAGAAGAAAATGTGGTTGCCACAAGGTTTGACTTTGATGATATGGCTGCCACTTTTGTTTTGATTGTGATGATATAACTGCCACATAGACTTTTGTTGCAAATTGTCAAATTTGCACTTCAAGTGAATTCAAAGGAATTCAAGTTTTTTCGTCAATCGGTTTTTGATGCACGAAAAAAGAAAGTTGAGGATGGTGGGAACCAAAAAAAAAAAAGTCTGGGGTAATACGTGTAAATGATCCCGAACTATGAGGTTTTATGTGTAATTAATCCTTCATATAAGCAACTAAACTAGGATGTGAAGGAGCACTTTTGTTGTCTCGAAACATCAATTAAACTTAGGCTCTGTTTAGTAACGTTTATTTTTTTAGTTTTTTCTTCAATTTTGTAAACTGGAGAAAATAAACACATTTGACACACATTTTTCATTTTTTTTTTCTTCAGTTTTAAAAACCAGTTTTTAAAACATAACTGTTTTTTAGAACTTTCATTTAGGAATTTTGATTTTTATTTTGAGACCACCACCTCCTCCCACCACCGTCGGCCACGGCCGCCGGCAGCCGAGTCATCGCCGCCGGCCACCGCTATCACAAACCACTACCAAAGAAAAAACTTAAAATAAAAACTGGGTAATCAAACACTCAAAAGAAATCTTAAAATAAAAACTGGATAATTCCCAGCTGTGTGTGTGTTTGAGAGAGAGAGAGAGAGAGAGAGAGAGAGAGAGAGAATTCCCAGATGAGTTTTACATGCATCAATCATATATCACTTATCAATAAATTTCGGGTACAATGTTGCAGCTGCGATGAATTAGAAAGGAGGATCTGCTTCAGCTTCAAGAATATCCTTCAGTTCCTGGCCTTGACTGAGTGCAATCAGGAAGCCATTGCAAGGTGGTCCTTTCTAACTCATGGGTCCCTGTCATTCACTTTACTATCTTGTTTAACAAAATTGGTGATAATATTCTTCTATTAATCTCATTTTTTTAGCTCGTTCGAAGAACAAGCAAGCTGTGTTGTACCTTCATTTCAGAGCTTAGATATCAGTCAGTGGGGCTGTTAAAAAATTAGGGGGTTGCTATAATTGCTGCAAATATGAGATTACCAACGTATACTATTCCATTTCATTTGTGGCCATCAACATAAAGTTTTCTACCTCTATCTCTTAATCAGGTTTTTTTAAAGTGTTACCACGAGAATCCTTCTGAGCATTATAAGTATGTCTGTATGGCCATTATCATTCTATGTTATGCAAGTAATTTATGTTAAATATTGTATAGTGTCTTTAGTGGGTCACTACAGTGAGCACCGGTAAAAAAGAAATTAAATTTTAGTACTTGATACTATAACGTTGTAGTGGGAATGAAAAGTTACAAAAACTATCAAATGTACTAGATTAGGAGACGTCGAGGATGACAATTCTGGGAAAAAAATATGCATTCAGAATGAGGTAAGATGTGATCAATTGCTAACGAAATCTAGATCATAGAATCAGCATGGATTTTGCGACCAAGGACCACGACAGACTTTGATGTGTTTAGAAAGGTTGTTGCAGGAACTACTAACTTCACCTTTATATTAAATTGACCAAGTTGGTCTATAGGACTTCTTAGGACCATGAAGAAAGGAAAGCTGAAGTTAAATTTGTTTACATCCAGGTCCATGAAGTTAGAATGAAAATACATGTGTCTAATAGTTAGGACAAACTGTAGTGATATCTGTTGACCAAATATAATCATGAAATGCATAATGGCTTTAGAAAAATGACTTTCTTGCCCATATGTTTGAAGGCAATTCTTCAAATCTCTTTGCCTGTCATTTCCCTCTTCCCCCACAGCAACACCACTGGCATTGCATCGCCAACCACATCCTCCCTTTGCACTATTTTCTCTCTTAGGAGCACCCACCAACACTCAGATTTTATTTCCAAAATTAATTAGTACACAACCGCCGTCAAACTCTAATCTGCAGGCCGGCGACTTTATCAGTAGCCCCGCCGACCACCACTACCTTAACATCGTCCACCCACTCTCAACTCCCACCCAAATTTCATCTCCAAAATTTGTATACCACCACCACCAACTCCAATTTGCTGGTCGTTGCCTTTTCAGAACAGTCAGACGACCACCACCATATTCATATGACGGCCCCGCGGCCATCACCACCTCGACATGGTCCTCTATTGACTCACACCCGATCGTCATCTTCTACAACCTCAATCGTCATCCATGGATCTACGATAGCGAGTCATTTTTTAGCTGGTGCAAGAGCCACAACTACGGGCCATCGTCGCGAGCCACCCATTATCTCTTTACTACTGATGCCCTGACCACGAACGCACCCCATGACAACCCCCTCCCCCGGTTCACCCATGACCACCACCTGGCGTCCTATCACCATCATCGCCCATGCCCATCATTGTTGCTATCAAGAAAGGATTTGAAATTTAGGATTTTGAAAATAAGGAAAGGAAAAAACTTAATATTTAAAAAGTATATCCATATACAAGGTATATGCAATATAATGATAGTATTTATATTTTAAAAGTACATATTCATGACATTAACAAAAATAACGGACAACAACGGATGGTTGCACCGGATCTCTTTTCAAACTTTATGTTCTTATTTGTAGTGTCATCCCTGCTCAGGGACCTGGACTTAGGTAACCCCCCGAAGTTATTATGTGCAACTTGCCGGTATTCTTTCGGCCATGGAAGCCACTTGGGCTTGGCTATAACAAACTCCTACAGCTGAACACAAGTAATCTCCATCCTCAAAACAACGGAGTATATAAGCACCAGTTCGCCGTCGTTACTGGTTGAAGATGAAACGGAACGGCGTTGCTGCAGCAGCAGCAGCAGCAGCTTCGTCATGCCGTCGAACACTTCCCCACAAACACGGTACTCGCTCTTCTCTTCTTCGTCCTCCACCTCCCCTCTTGCAATTCTTCTGCTTAGGATTTCATAGTAGTGCTTCAAATCCCCAATTTCATCGTATTGACTTTAACAAAATCAAGAAGCTCGAAGATGCACTTAGCCTGTTTGATGAAATGCTCCGAATGCGGCCTCCGCCGTCTATTCGCCAATTGAATCAGTTGCTAAATGCTGTTTCCAAACTGAGACATTACTCGGCTTCCATCTCGTTATACAAAGAAATGTGCGCGTTGGGTATCCCTGTTAACGAGTACACCTTGAGCATCGCAATTAATTGTTTCTGTCGCGTGAATAGTGTAAACTGTGGTTTCGCTATCTTAGGCGGCTTCTTTCGGCGTGGTATTGTGCCCAATGTGTGTACCTTTAGCACCCTTTTGAGAGGGCTCATTTTAAACGACAGGGTTCCCGAGGCAGTCGAATTTTTCAGAAAATTAACGAGAGAGAGTGTTTGCGAACCAGATGGAGTCATGTATGGAACTATTGTAAGTGGGCTTTGCAGAACAGGGAATACCAGTCGGGCTATTCAGTTGCTCAGATTGATGGAAGAAGAAGGGACATGTAAACCTGACACGGTTATCTACACCACGGTCATAGATTCTCTTTGCAAGGATAGAATGGTGGATGATGCTTTAACCCTTTTCTCCGAGATGACTGAGAAGTGCATTCCGCTTGACGTGGTTACTTGCAATTCCTTGATTCATGGCCTTTGCAGTAATGGACGATGGAAAGAAGTTATCAGAATGTTAAGAAATATGGGCCGTAGAAAAGTATCTCCAAATGTTTATACATTTAATACAGTGGTTGATGCACTTTGCAAGGAAGGGAAGGCTGAAAAAGCTGAAGGTGTGGTCCTCCAAATCATGAGGCAAAGGGGTGTGGATCCTGATGTCGTTACGTACAATGCACTAATAGATGGGTACTGTATGCGCGGTCAGATGGACGAAGCAAGGAAATTTTTTGATGCCATGATAAATTTGGGCCTTGTGCCTAATATTATCACCTACAACATTTTAATCAATTGTTATTGCAAGAGCTTGAAAATGGACGAAGCCATGCACCTCCTTCGAGAGCTGCCCTGTAAGGGGTTGAAACCTGATGTAATCTCCTATAACAGTATCTTGCACGCTTACTTTCAGTCTGGAAAATGTAGTGCAGCATGGAAACTTTTTGATGATATGCGAGCTGCAGGTGTGGTACCAAGCTCACCCACGTATTGCATCTTATTGGATGGCCTATGCAAAAACGGGCATCTTGCTGTAGCACTTTCAGTCTTTAATACGCTTAATAGTACAGGAATTTATCTAAGTATTTCTGTCTATAATGCCATCATAGATGGACTATGCAAGGATGGGAAACTTGAAAGTGCATGGGACATTTTTTTTAACCTTTCTTCTAAAGGACTGATGCCTGATTTAACGACATACAACACAATTGTGAACGGGCTTTGTCATCAAGGGTTGCTAGATGAAGCAAATGAATTGCTCGTGAAAATGGAAGAGAACGGGTGCATGCCGGATGATGTCACTTACAACGCAATTGTCAGGGGGTTGCTCAAAAGAGAGAGATATTACGAGGCAATGACACTTGTAGAGGAAATGGTAGCTAGGGGATTCTCAGCGGACACTTCAACTTCTGAGATAGTGGTAAATCTACTCTCAGCCAAGTCAAAAAATCCCGCTCACCTTGAAATGATTAAGAGGATCTTGCCAACTAGTAAGCATGCAGTGAAGAATATTGAATAAATTTTCGAGCCAACCCGGTGCTTGCTTTTAACGTTCTATTACACAGGTTATTCTATGTAATAGTCCCCGAAACATCTTCTTTGCCTGGGGTTGGCTCTACGTTTTCTTCTTTTCTTTATATCGCTTCTTTTTGTACATTACTACATGAATTGAGTTACACAGCAAGCTTTGAAGTAGTTGGTTCCCAAGCAGAAAGCAAAATATTTTGCTTTGATGCCATCTTTTCAAATTTGATTCACTAATAATTAAATAACCTCTTGGATAAGTTCCTAGTCGCAATTAATTTATTAAACAGGTAGCTCAATCATTATTTTGTTCCATCATCTTGCATTATTAGAGGGTTATGCAAGTGAACCATATAAGAAGAGTTAAATACGTCATTCATCACTGAACTTTAAGGATCTTTTATTTTGGTTGCTGAACTTCAATTTGTGTCAAACTGACCATTGAATGATTCAGTTAGCCGCAATTCCGCTACAGACTTATTAAATTTGTCCTTTCTCGATTTTGTCCTTCTCGATACTTTCTAAATGACTTTAAGCGGCCGACAAATGTACGTGCCACGCGAAGCCCCCGTTGAGAAGCAAAGCATCTAAAACGGCACCTTGCAGTTTTTATTTTCACTAGCTTGATTTGATGCACCATAACATGCACATCACCACTCTCTCTCCATTGCTACTAACCACCACCGCCACAAGGTCATTGCTGATCACCACCGTCACTTGCCTCTGCCAGAATTTGCCTTCCCGCTAGAGATTGCAGCCCTTCCACCACATTCAATCTCTCTCTTCCGTTGATCCCTCATCTACTTAGGTGATTAATGGTGCCAATCAGATGCAAGGTTAGTGGGTTTTCCCTAACACCTCCTCTTTTTGATTGTGTCCCTAAATCTACCGCCAAAATTCAATAATCAATCACATTTCACACTTGTTGATTTTCCTTTATATGTAAAGGTTCCCCAGTTTGACAATTCTGTTTCGAGTCTATTGGATTTTAAAGGTAATTAATGGCAAATTAAGTGTGTATTTGATTAGGTTTGAGCTTTTGATTTGGCATTCTCTGTGGTTCAACAAGTTCTGTGTCAATAATGGGGGGAGGGGGTGGGGGAAAGAATGGGAGGAAGGTATGTGTTCAATTTGCATTTTTTAGTTCTTTTGATTGCTGTCTGAGGTCGTTAAATTCTGATTTTTGCTTGTTTAGGGTTTCAAGTTGTGAAGTGAAAGGGATTTTCTCTGTATGGACTCTCTTGATTTGTTATGTACATGGTTATTGTAGCAAAGAGCAAAGAGGTATACAATACGCTGGGCTGGTCGGAGTCTTGTTATTGAGCTGCAAAGTGAATTTAATACTTAATGCATTTCTTGTCTCCTTTGAAGAGAAGTTAATATCTACTGGAGGCAGAAGTCTCGATTCTTTATGTTTTGGATGTAAAGCTTCTGCTGTTGAATAATGTAATTTTTTTGCTGTTTATTTATTAAGTAAAATTCCCTAAAATAGGGAGTTCGTTTGGTAATTTTTTGGTCACAGTTATGATGCATTAGCATTTCGGCGTTATAACAAAAGCAGCGATTTGTCCTTTATGTCCACTTGTCAACTTGCATATGTTGCATTAGTGTATGAGTGGATATATGCCTATGTGGGGGTTGTCCACCAGCCAGCCAACTTGTCTACTTATGATGCATTAGCATTTCGGCGTTGTAGCATTTGATGTCCACTTGTCAACTTGCATATGTTGCATTAGTGTATGAGTGGATATATGCCTATGTGGGGGTTGTCCACCAGCCAGCCAACTTGTCTACTTAAGGTTCAGATGATACATTCTATTTGAAGAAGTAGTGTGGGTAAAATTTTGGTACATGCTTATCAAATGCTTGGCCTGCTTCTCGCTTGAGATGGAAGCTAGTGGAACAATTTTCAGGCTTCTATCTCTGAATTAAAATGCTTTACATCAGGGGATGGGGTAAGTTTCTGTGAGGCATTAGTATCAGGCTTTGTATCCATTCCGTCATCTTTGCAAGGATTCAGACAGTATAGGGTGGCCGAAACTGGTTTTCCAACTTTGTAGTTAGTAGTCTTTTGTTTTTTTGTGACTCAGTCTCGAAAATTTCTGTCAGCATCCTTCGTCGCCGTCACTCTCTCGCCTCATACTACCAAGGTCAGTTAGGATTTTTGAATTTCTAATTGCTCGTTCCCCATATCTTGTATTCTGTAAATCTCAATAATGATTTCTTTGTTGCTCTGTATCTTTAGACTTTTTACCTAGGTATTATTTTGAAGAAGAATTGGACTACTGCAATCCTGGACGCTAGTCTGGGTTCGTTGAATTCTATCTGGTCATACTACTAAGGTCAGTTATTTTATTTTTTTTTACTTTCTGCTTTCTGTTCCCTCGATTCCAGGAATTACAAAATTACTTTTATTTATGTTTTCTAAAATAGTCATTAGGATTGACCAAATTTTTTTCCTTTTACATACACAATTTGGCAGAATAGTTGGACCGTTACAATTTTAACCAGCATCCACTTTTGCATTCTGTATCCTTTTTGTAATTTGTTCAGCTGAGTACTTAATAACAATTTTGCTGCTAATTTGTAATATGTGGCCTTTTGGGGTGTGGTTTAGCATGTTTTCTTGCCGGTTTATTCTTATATGTTATAAAATTGTGGGTCTTTTACCATTTTATTTTTCTTCTTTTGAGCAATATTTGGTTGGTACACAAGCTATAGATCTGCAAGTTATGTATGCCGTATTATATAAACTTATTGTTACATTTGGTGCTTTAATTAAATGGGTCGTGGCTTGTGTTGCTTACCCTATGTTACCTGGACTCTTCAAAATGCGTGAAGTACCCATGTCGGACACTCGACGCTTGGACATGGGTATGGGATATGTGTCCGACACATCCTTTGAGATATGCTACTAAGAACACTATATGATAATGTTTCTTTTACTACGTTAGTACTTTAAGATGATCTCAGTTTTACATTGAAACAATGTGCAACTTAAAACACCATGTAAACTAAGGAACAACTAAAAAACAATATAGGAATATTTTGCCGTGTCCCCGTGTCTTGGGTTTTGAAAAATAGACGAATCTGACACTTGGACACGTATCCGACTCGGACACTTGCACTGAGTCCATGTAACATAGTGCTTACTTAAACAAAGCACGTATGTCGTAGTGGGGGGTATGTGTTAGGGTTATTTTTTTGTATTTGGTACTTGAACTTTTTTTATTACACGTGCATGTTTTCCCTCACTAAAAATGATCATGGAAGCAATATATACGCACATACTAGGACTTGTATGATATATGTTGGCTAGTTATAAAATTTGTTGCATCAAGCAAGCTTACGATAGAGTAAACAAACGGTACGCTAAAAAAAAAAAAAGCCAGAATTTCTCTTTGCAGCTTGTCAGCTAATCTATCGTTTAGTTACATTGGTTGCCTTTCCCAAATCTGACAACCACTCATATCAGGTTTGTTAGAGTCTCGATGTCTCACTCCCTTTCCCTGCTATCTTCTCTCATACTTTCTTTGCATATTTAATTCAGGACCTCCACATTCAATCTGTCAGTTTTTAGTGCAGGGTCTACATAGCAAAGCATGGAAATTTGGTAATTTGGGGACTGGTCCATGCAACAGGTAACAATGTTTTGTTGTATTTTTTATAATGTAACTCTGATTCAAAAAAGCAATTTGACTTTGTAAGTTAGATCTGGAGTTGGCTTTTTCATTTTCTTTATTTACTATCTGTCTCTTATTAGAAAGTTTTCTTTCTTGATTATGAGGTCGTTTGTTCTCTTAGGCAATAAAAACTCTCTTGCTAAATTGCCAGACTATGGATTAAAAGAGCTTTCTAAGTTTTCCTGGTTCAAAAGGGGAAGAGAGTACAATTCAATTTACTGTGAGCCACTGTGCTGCACTAGAACCAGTAGGAAGTAGCAGCCTCTGCAATAGAACCCTTTTTTGGTCTTGTTACTTGCCTTTACTCCTATTGGTGCCATTTCATGTAGGATACTTTTTTTTTGTTTTTGGGTCAATAAGAGAAATTTTTCATTAAAATCTAACGAAGCCTTCTCGGCTACAAGAGGTATACCTTGATCTACATATGTAACACAAGATAGGAAGCTAGTTACTGTCCACATTTACGGAGCTAGATTTTAAAGCATCTAATTTAGGCGTAGTCCAAGCCATGGAATACGGTTGATCTTGCTCCGCACGCAGAAGTGGCAAGGGAAGCTGCTTTAGTCAAGAGCCTGTTGCTCCCTGGGATGATCCTGCAGTAGTGGAAATTAGTACTAGCATAGCATATATACCATAAAAGACGGGCAGCTGCTGCACTAATTTCCTCCCTCCCTGTCATCTGGCATTGCTTCTGGCAAGTGCATGATCAGTGCCATCATGCGCTTGGTGGGGCTTCCTTGGAGTTGTTGCTCTTGCACATCGATGATCGTCTTCTTTTACCGGGCTCAGCATTGAGTCGTCATCAGAAATTTCTTTGTTTAGAGGTACTTTAAAAAATATCATGTAGGAGTTATCCTATCTCTTGGACTGAACTTAACATCTATAATGATCCCTACTATTGTCACCCTTACTCTTACTCATACTCTTACTAGTATCACAGGCAATTTAATTCTTATTAACCTCAATATGCCCCATTGAAAGCATGCTCAAAGATTATTTTTTTTTATAACAAAAAAGAATGAAATCTGTTACTTATTAAAACACAGAGCATTGCCAAATGAGACCTTGACCATGCATGAAAATGAGCAGACTGGTGCATACTTTCATAAGTGATTCAGAGAAAACTAGATTTACATGAACCAGAATAATGGGCTCAAATGGTGGAAACTTGTGAACTGCAATAACAAGAACTGTGAACGACTTGTATTAACGATATACGAATAGTAATAAAATGTAATGAAAGATTTGGCTAGCAAAATCTCAGTACTCAGGACAGTCTCTTGGTTTTGATGCTTGTCAATTAACATATTGTCAGCTAGAACATTAATACGAACCTAAACATGTTTTTTTTTTCCCTTCTGAATGTAGGTGGAAGACATGAGGATTTTAAGTGTATCTTCTTGCATTTGATACATAAGATATTTGACTTAGCATGATTTCGATGTTTTTGCCCTTGCAATGACAAGAAATTATGTCGAAGTGCAGATATAACTATGAAGATATTCGGAAATTTTATGCGTTCTTGTACAGTGAGGAACAAGGGACGTAATTCATCACAGGATATCCAATATAAACTTGGCTGATATATATTACATGAAAAAGGCTATTGAAAGTGCCACAAAAAGCAATATCAAGTGCCTACCATGGCACAATGAATTGCCGTACTTCATCTATATTGCGACGCTTGAAAGTAACACTAGTTATGCGGCACTTCTAGCGGCAAATTACTTTTACATACGCTAGGATGATGACCGGGAGTAGAGGCACTTTACGCGACCAAAAAATGAGTATTTGTTTGCAGTGACACCTCTCTAAGTGTCGTGACAACTTTATTCTGGCACTTAAATATGTGAAATTTACCTCTAATTGTGGCATAGATACCCGTGCTCCAATAAAGCACTTGTTACGGCACCTTAAAGTGCCTCTTAAGCAGAATTATGTATCCAATTTCTTTACTCAAAAGCTCACGTCGAATTACATGCTTACGACTCAACTACGCCAAATACATCGAGACTCACCTGCAGTAACCCTAATTCTTGTGAGAAACTTACACCACGAAAAGAAGCTCTTCTTCACGGTTGTGCTACTCCTTTCCGCCACTAACCCTCTTGAGCATGACCCTCGGACTATATGACTCCATAAGCTACTATCTCGAACGCTCTATGGATAACTGTTGCAACGCTGTCTCCTGGTCATGACATGTCAATGACTATCAAATTTACATTACAATGCATATAAACATTGAACTAACACATATTTTGTCTCCTTAATTTCTTTTCTGTTGCCTCTTCCTTTCCTTTATGCATTACTACTGCTTCCTTTCCCTATTTTCTCTGATCTTTCTCTTTCTTTTAGCATAATAACTAGATTAGATTTAACTTTTAAGTTCCACAAAGCAACACACTTACTTCTTTCGTTTGTCTATTGCACCTAACTTACTTGTTTTTACAACTTCGGATCATTTACTTAAAATAGTTTTGAAACACTAATTAACTACTACTCCACTAGATTACAGCAATTAATTAATTAATTAATTAATTAGGTGCTTGATATTGCTCGACATGTTGCAAGATTATATATTGGCCAAGAGAAAACTGAAACTTCTTTCTTAAACTGTTATATATTTAGCTCATACCGTGCGATGTGAGAGATTGCTCTTGAGCAGCAAAACAACAGCAGACGACACAGTTTTGTTAAGTACATGCGTCTTGTGTGAAAATGCAACTGCATGGAGTTCATACATCACTTACATGCAAATGATAAATTTTCACCTGTTTTTGGATATCATTTCCATCTTTTTTGTTATTGTGTTCACGGAAGACTTAAGTTTGTTTACCATTTTCGAAATCTATTTTCAAAACCCAGTTCAAACACCGTTCATCAAGTCTCCGTTACTCTGGAATGACATTGAAACAAGTAATTACACGTTTTTGTTTTAATCAAAAAGGTTTTCTCTCTCTTTTTTTTAACATGAAAGGAAAAGAAAAATGGATCACTAAGCGTAAGGATTGTAGGGATTGTAGTATACATCATGAAAGATAGTTCTAGAATGCAATCACTTAATGTTTGTGATACCTAAATCTGATACATGTATTTTTTTTTTTTTTTTTTTTGCAATAACCTTTGGATAGAATTATGAACATACATGTGAATTGTGGGACTAATGAAAATTTTCTCTACCTGAAAAGTAAAACACCTGGCCATTTCTACTTTAATTGTTCTCTCTGTACCGGCGGCATACATTGATTGCCATGACTTCAGGCCACTCTACATTTGTGTAGTTTTTGGTTATAATTTAGCACATGATGATATGGTAGCAAGCATTCCAAGAGTCCCAATTAGGATATGGTGGCACATCCTGGCACCCAGTTCCATTACTCTCCTCTAGGGGTGTCCATCAAACTCAAACATATTTACTCGCTCAAATTCGTTCACTTTGAAGTCACCTCAATCCACCCATCAAATGATTGAGTCATCCTTCGTTTAAGGGTCCCAATAACCCACGGGCTTACGTGGGTCATTAATGGATGCCCATTTAACCATAGGGTGACATTTTAGGTTATAAGACTCCAAAAACATAAATAATTTTGAAGGTTTATCCCAACTACAGACATGTCGTCACTGTCGTTGTCTCATCTGCCATCGCTATCAGCGCATTGTCGCTGTCGTCGCCATCAACACATCTCCGCCGGTCACCACTTTTTCTTTGCCGGAGTAACCACATTTCAACCGAGCACCACCAACACATAGCCATATTGGCTCATATCTAGAATAGATTTACAACTTTATGGCTAACTCGAAAACTTTAGATGGTTGGCTCAAATCTTCGAGTTGTTCGGAGAGATGGTGGTTGTTATGGGTGTGAAGACGATAACTATGTGGCGGGGTGGTGGTGGTGATTGTGGATATGGTGACGGTGGACAAGTAGTGGTTACGATGGTGGTTGCAGTTGCTTTATGGCGGTGACTCTGGCATGGCAGTGCTACTATTTTTGTTGTGGACCAAGATAAAAAAAAATTTAAGTTTCATAAAATTGGATATAGATTGCTACTGAGTTTGGGTGAAGCTAACCCATTTATAGAATTACCCACCGAACAAACACTCAAATGAGTTCCAATATGTCACTCAACCATTTAAATCCTACACGTTCAACCCACACTTAACCGTACCCACGTAGTTATTTGGCCACTCCTAGTTTCCTTGTTAATGTGTTCCAATTGTATTTATCCCATATAGATTCACTCTCATATGTCATATGAAAAGATAGTTTTACGGGTCAATGTATAAGGCAACATCTACTTTTATACATCTCACTTTGGAATTAAAAGCATATAGAAAGCAAATTTTGGATTAAATCTTAAATTTTATTCAAACTTAGTTTTAAGCTATTTCATACAAAATTGGCTTTAAGTTATAGATGATTTTCGATAAAAGTACAAAAAACATTTTCATTGCGACAAAATAACCAAAAATTTCGTGCTTGAATAATACTATGTGCTAAATTCATTGCGATTAATAGAAACATTCTAGTACTTGGTCAACATGATTATTTAAAAGTGATTAACCCATAATCCTCTTTTTATTGCACTATGAATAAATCATTTTTTTTGCCTTTTAAAAGCTGAGTAATCAATTTACATGTTTGTTAAGCACCTAGCAACCTGATTTAATACCAATTAAATCAAAATTGACTATTTCATGATTATTCCCAATAGGCTCTAAAGGATTGATATTTTATTGCTACATGTTACACCATTTTTAATATGTCACTAACGTGGTTTGGGAATAAAAAAACATTTACCTTGAAAACAAATATATTTCCTGATTTTAAGTAGAATCAAGAAAAAGGGAGAGTTGGTTTGAGTTTGTGTGGGAGCGTGGGTGGGTGGGGGGGGGGGGGGAGTGTGATGGTGATATACTTTTTTGGGTTAATAACAAAACTGTACTCTGAGGTTTACACGCATTTACCATTCACTCCCCGTGTTTATAACTTTCGCAATAACGTTCCTTGAGATTGACAAAATCATTACAAACAGCTCCAAAACTGGATGGCCGTTCAAATTCTGACATTAAGTCCGCATGTGTTGTGCACATGCCATTTTGGCATGGGTAGATCTGTCATTTCGCCTAGGGTTAAATACAAAACTGTCCCATGAGTTTACACGTTTTTGCATCACTTCCCGTGTTTTCAATTTTTGCAATAATGTTCTATGACCTTGACAAAAGCATTACAAACAAGTCCAATTGGACGTCCATTCAAAATCATACGTTAAGTTCGTATGTGTTGTGCACATGCCTTTTTGGCATGAGAATATTTGTCAATTCTCACCCCATCTCCCCTTTCTCTCTCTGTGTGTTTAATTTTCTCTGCTCTTGTAATTTCCTTACTGGCAAGGATATAAACATTGGATTGTCATCCATAATGAAATACTGCAAGTTCTGTAACCTAACAATTCCTTTTGGCAATTTCCTGTGCAATATGTTGCTCAAAGCCATGAAGACCAATGAGTTGAGCTTCTCAATACTGTTTGGTATGCTTCCAACGAGCAAATTCGAGCTTAAAATCTAACTTTTGAATCAAACCCAATTGGGCAATTGTGTATGGGATAGGGCCTGTAAGAGAATTATAGCTTAAATCAAGGCCTTCAAGGTTTCTGAGACTGCCTAATTGCTTTGGTGTGTTGTCAGTGAGCAAATTGTAACTTTAATCAAGGTGTACAAGAGAACCTAAACTGAATAATTCTGATGGAAGTATCCCGCTAAGGCAGTTTTGCGACAATGTGAGGAATTGAAGAGACTTTAGACAAGAAATTTGAGGCAGGATTAAGTAGACAAGTGCATAATTTGATTGGAGACTGGGCTGTTGCAGGGGAGAGTTAAAGAACACTCTGGTTATCTAGAAAAAAAATGAGAAAAAGGAAAAGGGTAGAGTAAGGTTATATAGCCAAAAATCAAAAGAGAAAATAGCAATGAGGTGGGTGTTCTTTTGATTATCTAGAAAAAATGAGAAAAAAGGAAAGGAAATTGGAAAAAAAAGAACAAAATGATGTTCTCTGCTATGTTCTTGTATTGTCTTTGCATGACTTTGAGTTTTGGAAATAGGTTAGCTTTGGGCATGGTTATATATAGGTGGTTATATATAAAAGAAGAAAATGAGAGAGAAGAAGCAGAGGAAATTAAACATGAAGAGAGAGAGAGGGGGGGGGGGGGAGGGGAGATAGGGTAAGAATTGACATATATTACCATTTTAAAATGGCATGTGCACAGCACATGCAGACTTAAAGTCCTATTTTGAACGGATGTCCAATTTTGGACTCGTTTGCAATACTTTTGTCAAGGTTAGGGAACATTATTGCAAAAGTTGAAAACACGGGGAGTAGCATGTAAAAACTTGTAAACTTAGGGGACATTTTTTTTATTTAACCCTAGGTGAAATGACAGTGCACATCACATGTTGACTTAACGTCCGAATTTGAACGGCCATCCAGTTTTGGAGCTGTTTGTAGTGATTTTGTCAACCTCAAGGAACACTATTGCGAAAGTTGTAAACATAGGGAATGAAGTGCAAATACGTGTAAACCTCATGATACAATTTTGTCATTAACCCTACTTTTTTTTAGTGTTTTAGGATTCTAGAATACCTCACAGCAACAAGAGCATACCTCAGGTAGCAACACTGGTTCATTTATCGAGGCTGCTTCTTTTCATTGGTTATTTTGATTAGGTTCGTGCTATTGAGGATAGAATGGGGAGACACCATCTAGATTTTCCTAGTAGTGGTTTCCTCCATGGCAGGGTGGATTCTTTGGGGTTGCTTCACTCTCTTTGCATGGCCCTAAGTAAACATGAACTAATGGCCGTGGAGGGCAAGACTATACTTTTGTAGTTTTAGATCGTGCTTTTGGGACTATTGCTTAGTATGGGTTGTTTGCCGAGGCTTCCTTGTCCAACTTGGCTATTCAACCATCTAACAACTCCCCCTAACTCTAGAATACCTGCCTAACTCACCCTTGGCATCCTCACCCTTGGCATCCTCACCCTTTGCTTTTTGGAGGCTACGTGGCTTCGTTACTTAGATTCTGCATTAATTTTGAATGATGTTTGACACCTTCTCAAAACACTTCTCCTGAGTTTGGTGCAGAGGGTGAGAACACCCCTTACACCATTGGCTTTGGCAATGGAAAAAGGTTTTTGTGTGGAATTTAGAGTCTTGTATTTGGCAAACGTTAAAACTCTTACAAGCTATTCAATGTAATGTAGATGATCCTACTATGCACCTTAGGATCATGTAACTCTTAGGCATCTAGATTTCTTGGATTGCGAAGAAGTTTAAGGGCTCAGAAGATCGCAATAAGTAGATATGTTTAGGAGATTGCAACATATGTTTCTTTCATACCATTAATTTTTTTTCACCGTACTCGTGTTAGTATTTACATATTGAGGGATGCATGTGGTGCTTAGGTGTCTTCCAGTCTTATTTCATTCCATCATATTTGTTTCTTATTCATCTCCCTTCTGCGTATCGACCCCATATTGATTTTCCAGATTTGTCTTTTTGACGGTCTGACTTTCAACCTTGTAGCTTTTCAGGCTTTAGAAACCCTTCCCCACAATCAAGATTACTATGGATATATTTCAAATTGGCCCCTTCAGAGTCCTGGGCTTGAAAGGTATGTTAGGCTCTATTTTTTCCATATTTTTGGTCACTGGTAGGCGACTCTGTAACGAGTGCGACCACCTTTCTTTTCCTTGTCCCTGAGAAGACTCATCCAAAGTCTGTGCAAGATCATCGAACCATTAGTCTTTGGATCGTACTTTATAAGGTAATTTAAAAATTAATTGTCAATTGCCTCAAGTCGGTTATGGATTCTTTCATTTCATTCTTGTAGAGTGGCTTTGTCAATGGTCTCCAACTTCAAATGACATTATCCTGGTTATGAACTGTCATATGTTATTCACTATAGCACTTCAAGTCCTAATGTAATATCCCACATCGGTTGCGAGAGAGTTTGCGATTGGCCTTATAAGACCCTGCCTATGAACTCATAAGTACCTACTTGGCTAGCCCTTTTGAGGGAGGCAATGCCCTGTGGTGGGGCCGTGGATCGGGTCGTTACAGATGGTATCAGAGCCGACTCTCGAAAGCTCGGGCTGGGCTGTCCAGTCGGGTTGCCAACGGTTGGGGGAAACGAAGGCAAGCCCCGGTATATCCCACATCAAGAGGATGGTTGGGGCAACGAAGGGTGAGCCGGGTATATCCCACATTGGCTAGAGAGGAAGATTCTGGGCTATGTGTGATCGAGCCTTAGCGAGGACGCTAAGGAATAAGGTGGAGAGATTGTAATATCCCACATCGGTTGCGAGAGAGTTTGCGATTGGCCTTATAAGACCCTGCCTATGAACTCATAAGTACCTACTTGGCTAGCCCTTTTGAGGGAGGCAATGCCCTGTGGTGGGGCCGTGGATCGGGTCGTTACACCTAATCTTTTGGCCTCCCTTAACAAGGATGTGTATAAAGTGTATGATTGTTACACTGGGACTGTATGGAAGCCATCCTTATATCATTTGATTTGCCTTCCCACTTAATCAGGCTGGGTATGTAGTATATTACTACTGGTTTCTCATATTTTGAACAATGGTTCAGGTGGACCCATTTTCTGCTTTGACAGTGGACTTCTTAAGGGGGATCCGCTTTTAATTTCTTTAGTTTATTATCTATGTTGAGTCCTTTTCAGTTAAATTGGTACATAAGATTCAATAAGGGCATCTTCAGGGGGTTCTTATTAGGTGACATGCTCCTCCAATTTCCCACTTGTTTTTTGCTGATGAAGATTTGTTCTTCTGGATTTTAACCTCCACCTCTGCTAGGAATCTTCATCACTGTCTTGACTCTAATGGTTTGTAGTTAGGACAACAGGTTAGCCCTTTTTAATCAACTCTTATTGTTAGCATGAATACCGCATGTAAGCTCGGTCAATCTCTATTCTCTTTCAAGTTCCCTTATCATGGGTTGAGGAAATATCTGGGCATATAATTGGAATGGGTGTCATCTAACTGACATTTTATCATTAATTATTGTCCTTACTCTTAATAAATGTCTAAGCCGTAAAGGCCTATATGGCGAACTGCCTCGGAAAAATTGCTAAGGATTTTAGGAGTAGGAGTCGCCATTGTGGTGCACCGCCTCGAAAAAAATCATCTAAAGGATTTTAATGGAGTTGCCATCTTATTTAATTAAAAAATAAGAAAAACCTTAGAAATGACTCTATAGTGTCCAAAAGAACGACCGATCTATTGAAAACTAAAAGATGTGTTCGGAGACTAAGTTACACAACAGAAAGGTGTTAGGCACCCTTCACGCTCTTTCGGTCTCTACTTCATTTTAATTGAATTTTGGCCTTAAGAACACATAGCATGCAAAATATGATAAGACTTACCCTATGTTAATTTTTATGTTTTTGGCTTGAACTCGACAACGGGGGTCGAATTACCGACGTATCCGATCGGACTAGTCAGAATCAAAACCGCTGTAGTTCGACTCTGATCCTACGGAAAATAGTCTACAATTTGAGAAGTTAGACTTAGACCAAGAAATATAAAAGACTTTTTTTGATGAATTTGAATTGAAATGCGACTACGAGAAGGGGAGACAATCTATATGATTTTCTACCCTAGAAAACTATTAAAAGTTTCCTTTTGATGTAGCTTGCATTGAAGACTCGAGGATGTTCTCCGAATGATCCACAATACAAATACTAGAAAGAGACTTTATAAAGTGAATATGAATGGCTAATATTTTCGAGAGAGACAGCGTATCACTTCACAAGCTTTAAAACGAACAAGCTTTCTCATCCTTTGAAATGAAGGTCAAGACCCCTTTTTATAGTGCTCAGGTCACAGAATCTAAAAAACATGGCAATGCCAATCTGCATGGTTGGAAATAAGTCTGAATAAGTGATAAAATTGCAAATTGACAAAAGTCAACTAACCGGCCGGTTTACCCCTGAATTTTTATATATTTTATTACGAATTTCGGGGCATTTCATGTCACAAAATATGTAATTATCTTAATCAACTGTAAGGGTCTAAGGGATAATACCAGATTGGGAAACTCTTTCCATATTCACACTAATCACTTTGTCTCTCAAATTGATCCTCAAGTTTTCAAGTCAAACTTACCTTCTTGACTCTAACCTAACTTAGGTTAATCCTAACTAATTAGGCTAGTTTCTCAATGGACCGGGACTAATTAAATTCGTCTAAACTGACTGGACTTGACTGACTAAGCTGAATTAAGTAAATAAGGCCACACTTATTATCAGGCTTACACCCAACATTAAATAATAAATTTTATTTATTAATAAAGCACAACACAAATTAATAAGAAGGTAAAGTAAAACTACAAAAATGGGGTGTCTATAGCCATCTTATTTAATTTGAGAAAAATAAGAAAAACCTAAAAAGTGATTCAATGGTGTCCAAGAAGGACGACTGATCTTATTGAAATCAAGAGATAGGTTCGGGGACTAAGTTATGCCATGTGAAGGTGTTAGACATCCGTCGCACCCTTTCAGTCTCTACTTCATTTCTAATGATTATTGGCCTTAAGAACAAGTAGCATGCAAAATACAATAAGACTCGCCCTGAGTTAACTTTTAGATTGTTAGCTTGAACTTGATATCCGGGTCGAGTGGCATACATATCCGATCAGACTAATCGGAATAAAAACTCTCATATTTTGACTCTGGTCCATTTGGGATGTAGTCTAAAGTTCGAGGCTTCGACTTAGACAAAAAAAAATGCAAAAAAGACTATTTTTGATGTTTTTAATAGAAATGCGACGACGGGACATGGGAGACGCTATATATGATTTTCTAATCTAGAAAACTATTAAAAGTTACCTTTAGAAGTAGCTTGCCTTGAAGGCTCGAGGATGTTCTCCGAATGATTCGCGAGGCAAAGACTAGAAAAAGACTTTTATAGATTGATGAATATGGACGGCTAAGATTTTCGAGAGGGACAGTGTATTATCTCACAAAAAAATGGTACATAGGCTCTAAAGAGAATAAGCTTTCTGACCCCCTAAACATGAAGGCCAATGCCCCTTCTTATAGTGCCCAGGCCCCTTCTTATAGTACTCAAGCCCCTTTGATTAAATCAAAGATTGACAAAAGTCAATTAAACTGGCTAATTAGTCGAAAACCGGCAGGTTTACCCCTAAAATTTTATATATTTTATTATGAATTTCAGGGCCTTATCATGTTCCAAAATAGGTAATTATCTTAATCATTTGTCAGGGATAATACCAGATTCAGGAAACACTTCCCATTTTCATACCAGTCACTTTGTCTCTCAAATGAATCCTCAAGTCTCCAAGTTAAACTTTCATTCTCGACTCTAACCTAATTTGGGTTAACCCCAACTAACTAGGCTAGTTACCCAATGGATTAGCCCTAATTAATTTGGGCTAAACTGATTGAACTGGACTGACTATGTTGCATTAAGTAAATAAGGCATATTACTTATTATCAGGTTTACACCCAACATTTAATAAACAACTTTATGTATTAGTAAAGCCCATCATAGATTAATAAAAAGATAAAATAAAACTAAAACAATAGGGTGTCTACAACTTGCTTTTGAATAAGGTGGGGAAAACGACTTCTATTACTACTATTTTGCTCGCTTGGTTAAATCATGTTGTTGGAGTGTATTGCTTACCAGGTTATACTTTCGACAAGATTTGTAGTTTGTTTGCTCATTTCTTTAAGGCCGGTGACCCGGATACACATAGCCTTGATTTGATAACTTAGAACCATATGCCGCCTACTTGGATGGTGTAGCTTGGGCTTTCATAGTTTGAAGCTTGTTAATCTGGTTCTGCTAGCTAAGACAGATTGATGCTTACTCTATGGGACTTGTAGCCTTATCTTGTTTGTTGTATATCGTTCCCCTCGTATTTTTCTCTCTAGCTCATTAAGCGACCAGATGTCTTGCTGCTGACGCAGTATCAACACCGGTCTGGTTGGATTATTTCCTCATATTTGGTTTCAGTTTGGTCCATGTTCATCACGGTTGATTTGGTGACATTGTTGAACCATGATTTTCCTACCTCAGTCGTCTAGTGTTATCAAATGGATTCTAAAGCCTCCTGCTAGGTTAAAGATCTTACTATTCCTCAACTAACTCGGGATGAGGCTATAATTTAGCAAATCTTCCTTCTCCTATATTGTTCAACGTATTCAACGACTACATTTAACTAGTTTGGTGCTTACTCTTAACATGGAAGACTTTCATAAAAGAATAAAAAATCCAAGAGTCGTTCATAAATTCATAGCTAGCAGTGGCTCAACCCAAACTCTTCTGGTTCACTCATTTGCTTGAACATAATGGGGACCAACGAGGGATTAGAAGTTTTGTAGGTGGACATTTGGCTTCATGTGCATCTTATTTATATCCTTCATTTTCTTTGGTCTATCTGGGTAGTGCCGCTAAAAATCAAAGCCCCTCCCCCCACACATCCTGTCACACACACCCATAATAAACACATGCACATATACACACATGCACACACAGTTTCACCGTCACACGCGCACGCGCGTGCGCATAACCCACAATCACACATACACTCTTATCTCGTCACATACACTCGTAACACACACACACAACCCCCCCTCAACACACAGAATCACAACCCCATACACCCATCCCCTCACTGACACACGCACGAACACTCACCCGTAACATAGTTTTACACACACACATACACACATCCCTCGGTCACAGCCCCACATACCCACCCCATCACACACACATAATTTCACTGTAACACACATCATCGACCCTTACAGTGTCACAGCCCCACCCCGTAACACCCACTTGAACATATGCACACAAACACCCAGTTTCACTGTAAAACATACACACACACACGCACATAACCCACACTCAAAACATACACAAGTAGAGACGGCGGCGACAGCGACAACGACAATGGTGGTGTTGGGCGGTGACTGTAGTGGTGGTGGTCTGGTGGTATTGGTGGGTGATGGTGGTCTGGTGGTATTGGTGGGTGATGGTGGGTGACGGTGGGTGACGGGTGATTGGGTGTGTCTATGTGTGAGAGAGAGAGACAAATGAGAGATTTTTATTTTTGTAATGATAATGATTAAATTAAGGACAAGTATAAATTGAACGGTGATGATAGTACCACGTGTCTTTAAGATTTGTTTTTCTGTTATTGACGTATTTGCCCTTGATAAAATTTAGCAGTCGTTGAAGTCCGTTAGGATAGTACTGATTTGGTTAAAAAAAATGAAAACTTATATACTGATTTGCTATTAAAACGTTGGGTACTTAAACTGTACTAAGGTGATACTTTAAGACATATATTTGATATTTGCCCTATGCGATAACTTTAACTATTTACACATGCGATGTGTGTGTAATAAAGAATAATATATGCAAGAATAAAAGATAAATGGAAAATCATGAAAATTGAGACTGAGAGCGAAAGAATCGTAAAATTGAGTAACTATTGGTGGTTGGATATTTGAGTGAATTCTTGGAATAATGGAGATGAAGAAGAAGTTTTAAATGTAATGGGATATAGTCGTTATTTATAAATGGAACATTTTTCAACAATGATCTTAATCTGAAGAGAATGGACTTTTTGGTATAACATATCTTTTGATATTACATACTTACCTATCTAGAGTTTTTTTGTTTGTTGATACAAACTTATCTAGAATGTCGACACTTACCATTATAAGAAAATTTCTAAAAAGTGACACAATTATAAATTTTAAATAGTAAAATAAGTACTTAAAGACAAAAAATATACTCCATCTGTCTCAAATTATTTCATAAAGTTTGACTTACACGCTTATTTAAAATATAAGTTATATTCTACTTTTAGAGGAAATGGAGAAAGTGGATCAGGAAAAAAAATTAATTGGTGAAGAATTAAATGTGAAGAGAGAAATATAATAAAAAAAATAAATATAATTTTTTTTTAATTTTAAAAATAAAAAATATAATCAATTTTTTTGAGACAGAAGCAAGTCAAACCTAAATTATAAATAATGCGCGAACAAGCACGTACGCAAAAATCTAAACGGCTGTTAGATCTAAAACTATTCTAATCAAGATCTCCGGGTTGGTGCTAAAACAGCCGCCGTCCCAACTCAAACACAGCGCCAACCCTAGCACGTCACTCTGCGCCTCTATAAGAAGCCGAATTCGAAGCTGCCGTATCACCGTCATTTTCCGATCTACCACCGTCTAGAGAACTCAATGCCAAGTTAAGCCATATCGTGAAAAAGGTTTGTCATATGCATATGAGAGAGAGGGGGAGTAATTGCATGTAGATCTAGTGTTCGATGCATTTGAAGGTGTATTTTAGTGATTTTCGTTTTTTTTTTTGTTTTTTTGGTATTTGGATTCTTGCAGGAGATTTGAGAGAAATTCTTGCAAATTGAGATTTCTTTTTGATTTTAGAATTGTTGTTATCTTTTTGGGTTTTTTTTTTCATATCTTGTGGAGAGTTTAAGAGGATTTCATTGCACATTAAGAGGTAGAGCTATTGTCCTTTTTCTTCTTCCCCTTTCATTTCCACAATAGTAATTTTTCATCCTTTGTCAAAATTGTGTTGTAACCCTTCGATTGTTAGATCCCCTTTGTCCAATTGCACGTTGCAATTGGTCGTTTATAGAAAGTTATAATCAACGGACAAAGTAGGTACTTATAAGTTTATTGACATAATTTTTTAGGCTTTCAAATACTAACATGTTTAATGTGGACAAGAGTGTTACCTACCCTTTAGCCTTAGTGTCCTTCCTAAGGCCCTTGTAAACCTTGTTGCATATACCTCTATAGCTGATGTTGGGTATACTCGGCTCACAATTAGTTTGAGATATCTTGCTTTTTTCATGTCGTTTATGTTACATGGACTCGGTATGAGTGTCCGGGTCGGATACGTATCCAACTGTCAGATTTTTCTAATTTTTAAAACACAAGACACGGGGACACGGAAAATTGATCATATCTATTATTATGTTGGGCTAATTACACATATGTCCATGATGTTAGGGTATAATTACAGGCAAGGACAATAGTTTGGACAAATTACACTTATGTTCGTTGACCAGACGGAAAATACAAATACATAACGGTTTGAAACGAACAGACCAAATTGCCCATGATTTAGGAACTTAAATTTTCAAATGTCATTCATTTATCTCTTCCCCAATTTCTATCAAACCCTAATTTTTTAAAATTAGGGTTTTGAAACCCCGCCGGCAGCCCAAGCCCCCTCCCTTGCTCCACGCCGCCGATACTGTTACAACTTTCCGTGCTCCCATGGCTGTCACTGAAAACCACCGAATGTGAATCAGCCTTTTTGAGTGAAACCACAGGATTAGATTGCCAATTAACACACGAAGGCACCGGTTATTGGCAATAATTACACAAGACATCGTGCTTAGATTGCCAATAAACACACAAGGCACCTGACTAGTCATCTTCTACTTCCAGAAACAAACAAAAAGCCTAGGAGCCTTCAAACTTGCCCAGAAACAAACAAAAAGCCAACTCGAGTTAGGGCCAAACACCCATTCTTCTCCCAGTCATCTTCCACTTCTCCGAGTATAAAAACATAGGAGCCTTCAATTCAACCAAATACAACCAATTTCAACCTCTTGATTCTTCTTCTTGATACCCTAATCACGCCCTAAACATGAAAGGAATTCCAAAGGACAAAACAAGGTCACGAGGCAGGTCCACGAATTGGGAGGGTGGCACGATTCACCGCACCTTTCAAGAGAGAGTTTTAAAAAATTAGGGTTTTTTTTAAGACAAAAAAATTAGGGTTTAAATATGTACTAAGGGTAGTATTGGTATTTTAAAAATACGTAACAGATAACATTATCAAAATGTATGATTTTTTAACGGACGAAGGACGAAAGGACACGGTTGATACCTTTTGAAACTTATGTCTTTGACTGTAATTACACCCTAACCTCAGGGACATAGGTGTAATTAGCCATATCATGTTTTAGTAGTTTCCTAGGTGAAATGGTGTTTTATGTGAGACAAATGGTATTAATTGAGAACTTGTCTCATCTCAAAGCATGTCGGACACATATCATATACCTATGTCCAAGTGTCGAGTGTCCAACATGGGTACTTCACGCATTTTGAAGAGTTCATGTAACATAACATGTTGTATATTGCAGATTATCTTCTTTTCCCGTAACCATCAACGACCAACTCGTTACCGTAGCCCAAGCTGACTAGGCTCACATCTCATAACGACATAGGCTCACATTCATTGCTCTTAAAGGTGCAAGCACCTCTAATAGCAAATTTTAAATACCAATAAAATTTTCAACACCGGAAAAAGTTTCAAATTAATGAGAAGTAATTAATAATAAGTGAAAACAACACCGTCGTCCCTTTAGGTCAAGACCTATGTTACATGGACTCGGCACTTTGGGACAAAATATCGTGTCGACGCGACACGATATGGTACGGGTATGGGATCCTTACCGAACACTCCATCTGCTAGACGAACACGTGACGTCGCCAGTTAGAGAGGCATCTCTGGAAATCTGTCACCATCGATGATGAAAGATGAAGGTCTAAGGAGGAAGAAACGTAGAGTCAAGATTTGGGTAGGAGAGAGAGAGGAGAGAATGCCATGGATGATGGAAAATTAAGGTTGAAGGAAGAAGAAGATGAAGAGTCCTGATCTTATAGGGAGAGAGGGAGAGAGGGGGAGAATCATACCTCGGGGCTTGTCTTGTGGATAGGTGTGTGGGTCCTAGTAAATGACCTTCACATGTTATCCTTTACTTTTCCACACTAACATCATCAGAATACATGCTACTTTTTCATAATATCATATCCACCCTTGTAGTTTTTACTAATCTCATATGAAGTGCTATTTGAAAATAAATATTTTATCCATGTCCCTGTGTCTAGTATTTACAAAAATTGGCAAGTTGGACACTCAAACACGTGTCCAATCCAGACATCGACACCAAGTCCATGTAACATAGGTGAAGACAACAATACTTTCTTTCTTCAAAAGGAATCATAGGCTCCAAGTCCGGTAGATTTTCTCAATTTTATTTTCTTCAGATCTACTTGAAGCGAAGCAACAGTCGGCGACGGGGCAGTGACACAGTGAAGATTGATTTGGGAATTGGTATTCTATGTTTTTTTAGTTGAAGTATTCAGTTAAGATGATAATGATCGGTTGAGATGGTGTCATGATGGCAAAAATAAAAGACTCAATTTTTTGTGCGCGCCTCTTTGAAGGGGCCGTGCCTAACCCTAGGCGAGCCCGCTCAGTATGCCTTGCGCCTAGTCGCCCCTTTGATAGGCAATTTCGTCTTTTTAGGTAACTCTATATTTTTTTAGCATAGATCGTATCTCGACCAATTTCGACGGTTAAGATTGTAACATGTGTCACTGTACTTTCTTTTTCTTTTCCTTTCTTCTTCAACTTCCTCGGATGTTGCTAGCTCTTCCTCCTCCTGCCCCAACCCAACCCAACCCAACTCCGACTCAACCACCCACCGTATCATCATCATCAACCCACCAACTCCCTTTGATATAAAAACCTAACCACCACCACCACCACCACCACCACCACATCCACCAGTCGCCGCCATATCCACTGCTTGCACCAACCTAGCAACGCTGCCCTCCGTGATCTGCCGCCACCACCACCACCACCAACCGTTGTAAAGCCCTAAGACCCCAACCCACCTCCACCCTAATCACCCACCGTATCACCACTGTTAACCCACCAACATAATTTCAGATGACCACCCGGCCGCCACCACAATACCCACCAACAACGATAGATCTGCTCAGATCCAAAGCCACCACCACTATTGAATCATCATTATCGGCTAATTGATGGTGGTGGTCGTTTGTTTGTGGTAGTGTAAGTGGCATTGGTGTTTGTGTATTAGATTTTATATCGGGCTGAAGGCGGGTGAGTTCAGCAGTAGGTTCATCAGTGTGATGGCAGTGGGTTCATCGGTGTGATGGCGGGTACAACGGTGGGTTTGTTGGTGGTGGTGGTTGTGGGTGTTAGTTGTGCTGCCAAGTGCGAATGGTTTTAGGTTTTCCGTGGTGGTGGTTGGCGTTGGTGGTGCTACTAGAGGTGAATGGTTATTGTGATTTTAAGTGTTGTTGGTACTAAGAGTGCTGCACTGGCGATTAAATTGTGAATGAAATGTTATGTTCAAGCTATTGATATATAATAGGATTATGTACAGTGGGATTGTGGAATGTATGTTGGTGGTGTTCGATGGTAGTGGTGGTGGCCTGGGGTTGGCAGTGATGGAAGAAGATGACAAATTAATAAGAACTAATCAATTGACCATCTTACCATTGATAAATAACAAAGTTTCTCATCTCCGTTTGTCTAATCTTTCAATTACAACAGATGGCGTACCTTGAGATCTTAGGTGTCTAGTTGTAACTGTTGGGGTTTGAGTTGCAGTTTTTAGCCACACACAGGGTTTACAGTGCAATTAAGCCTAGATGCTAAGAATTTTGTATGATATTGAATGGGGTACTACAAATAACATGGTCATGATTCAAAGTATATGTTGAAAATGCATGTTTGACGAAATTTTTTAACACCGACACCACCTATGCTTTAGAATGTTATTCACCTAGAGAATAAGATCCACATGAGATGAATGTACTAGAAAGAACGAACGCGTGGATGAGCGATTGCATGAGAAGGGATATGACAAGAAATGAGGATACCAAAGGCAAGGTGTGGGTGGCACCGATTAAGGAAAGCATGAAGAGTATTAAACAACGATTCTTGTAGCAGGGTCAAAGTAGTGAGGAAAGACTTCATCGTTATTGCCATCGTCTGTAAATTTATTATTTTGCAAGTTATTCTCCCATATATTAAACTATATAACATCGTTATTGCCATCGTCTGCCAAGTTTGTGCCGCTGTCGAGAACAGTGCATGCGACTGCAAGTGAACCGAGCTTTTTGTGAACAAAGCTTATGTTCGTTCGTTTAAAGCTCGTTCAAGCTTGTTCATGAAACAGATGAACAGAGCTTGAACATAATTTTAGGGCTCGTATAATATACGAGCCAAGCACAAACTTAGAAAATAGTTCATATAAATGTTCTTGAACTGCTCAACTTGTTTATTTTTGTATGATAATTCAAATTCACTCTAAAGTCCAAAACTAAACCCCTCAAAGAACCAAAAAGCCCAAGATCAAGCAATTACCCGTAAGTCTACTATGACACCCAAATAAGCCTATGCATGATGAAAGCACAATATAAACAACACCGATCATAGTTGACTTTTATTCAACCCTTACAGGACGTTCAGAGACAAGTTCCCTTCTCCCTCTCTTTCCCCTCTTGCTGAATGCCCCCTTTCTTTCTTTCTCTGTCATGGCTTTAGGTAAATGAACTATTAGAACTCACTTTTATCTTCTTCTCCAAGTCCTCTTCTTTAACTTCTATATACTTTTCCACCTACAACCCTGTATCGATCTTCACAGCTGATTTAATTTCTATTTCCTTCTCTACCAACAACCATGGCTCAATATCCACCATTGAGATCGAAGGTGTCAAGGTATTTTGGTAATCAAATATGAATATTGATTAATCAATTATAATCTCAATTTGAGAAATTAGGGCTTTTTTCTTTTTTTGCCGATTTTCAATTTCCCTCTGCTACACGAGCCAAATAGAGCTTAGCTCGTGTTGGTGTAACTTTGCCAAGCACGAGCTTGAGCACTTATTTAATGCTCGTGACGAACACGAGCCGTACACAATCATCCTCAAATTATACAAACACAAACACGAGCAAGTGTTTATGCGATTTGGCCGAAGCAAAATCTTCCATTAGAGCTTTGGCTTGGAGGAAGACCTAACAAGCCGAGTACTTGTTCCTTTGCAGCCGTAACAGTGTGGCTTCGTGGCACTTACACTTTGCTTGCGAACCGTGTCATGAGCAGTGCTCGTGTACAATGCAAAAAGATTCTTTTTTCTCAAAGCACATCGATATGGCAACGAGTGCTACATACATGGTGACATGCGCCGTGAAAAAAACTCAATGATATGGCAACAATCCACATGCGTGCGCCTAAAAGGCCTTGTTGCACTTTTTGTCCCATGTGACATGCCAATCAATGTACACCAACAGTGTGCCCACCTGCGCAACTGTGTACCATTAAAGCGCAACGATGTGCTAGCGTGATTGACATAACGCCTATCATGTACGACAATGTACCGCCTTCTCTAACCCTACTTGAATGTCCAACAGCCTTAATCCCGCACGATTGGTTGTGTCAAGTGGCACTTGGTATGCAAGCACACCAATTCCTTTTCTAGCCTCATCTACTGTTAGCATATCATCCTTGGCACCAACTCGAGCAAATTATATCGCGTTGAAGTTAATCGCTAGTTAGGTTAGTTGTGATAGCACTTCACTGGTCATCCTGCCAGCGGTTGTCACACTAGTCACTTTTCCTATTTCAAATGTCACTACTTACACCTGCTGTAAGGACCCGGTCCACTACCTGACCACGGGGCCATGCCTCCTTCAAAAGGGCAAACCAAAGTAAGTATTAATGAGCTCCTTAGGTCTTATGAAACCATTCACAAAATCTCTCACATCTGACGTGGGATACCATAATTTCCCTTCCTTGTGCCTTCGTGTTCCCGCCAAGGCCCGATTTCAACGTCAGTCAAACGTAGTCCAGAATCTCCTCTCTAGCCAATGTGGAATATAATGTGGTTTACCCTTCGTCGCCCCAGTTACCCTCTTGATGTGAGATATGCTCGGGCTTGCCTCTGTTTTCCCTAACTATTGGCAACTCGACTAGATAGTCCAGCTCAAGCTTTCGAGAGTCAGCTTTGATACCATGTGAAACGACCCGATCTACGGACCCACCACATAGCAATGCCTCCGTCAAAAGGGCTCGGCAAAGTAGATACTTATGAGTTCATGACAGAGTATTATAAGGCTAATCACACATTACCCACAACCAATGTGGGATATCACACTTGCATTTTTACTTGGTATGACAACCACTCCTTTCACAGTCTACGATTTAGACTCTTGAGTTAAATTCCAATTCCACTAAATGTTATGTTTTCCTTGAGATCATTTGTTCGTTGGTACAATTTTTTTTTTTTAAATCTTCTTATATAAAGGTTTTATGCTTATCCCTTAATGCTTTTTGTGAAATCGCCATGGAAGGTCTTGATGATGTTAGTCTAGTACGTGGGTCAGATTGTACGTGTGATTGCAGATCCTTGCAACCTTCATCCTTTTAGGCCTCCCATCCTTTCCCTTCAATCCTCTGTTTTACACCATGCCTGTCCCCAAAGTTACCTATTGCATTAAATTGTTCCACATTGAATTGCGAAGCTATATCTTTAGTTGACGACAGTGGACTGGTTTGGGTTTTCCAGGTGTGAATTCACACTCATTTCCAGGAACCTAAGGTTTCAGGCACCTACTTTACAAAAATCTGTACTCAGATATTTCTTGCAGAAGTACAAAGTAGTCTTATTTGCTTACAGGGGGAAACTGAGAAGAAATTTATGTTATTGTCTTGATTTTCTTCATGCATGCTGTTCATCTTCTTATTGTCTTAAAACATGCACTTTCTAATGATATGAACTTCTAGGAATATTTGGATGGTGCAGCTATTGTTTACTATCATGGAAAATTATGACCTCCTACCTTTTAAAGCTGGACAAGTGGCCGAGTCAAGGTCCTTTCAGATTGGGTACCGTAGTGCCTGGTTCCGATGCAAGGTATTTTTGTAATGCTATGAATTTATAGTTGTGTTTAAATGCCTTTTGCTTTTACAATCGAGAGAGAAGACAGAACAAAAGACTAAATAGGCTGGACGTACGACATTAGTTTAGCTTCTCCTTACATTTGCCATTTCTAACTTGAATAATCAGCTTGACCGCCCATTTGCAATATTCCTTGGGCTCTGACACGATTGGACATTACAAGCGCTGCTTTAGTAGCCTGTATCTGCTGTGCAAAATAGTTTTAGTTATCGGGCAGTTGTTGAAGTCGTTGGACACATGCTTATTCTGTCAGTTTGATTGTAGGAGTTTATTATCAGTGGAACTACTCCTAACACGGAAAGTATGCTGTCTGGCCATATTTAACTTCTATGCCTGAATTTATGCAAAACTGTTTGAATCATTGACCAGTAGCTAGGACAAAAATTACCTCAGGAAAATAGGTGTGGACTTTTTTTTGGTTTTGGTGTGGGGACCGCCCCAGGGGGGGGTGGGGGGTAGAGAGATTAAGCAGGGGATAATAATGTATGTCTGCAATTTTCTTTCTCTAGATACCAACCTTCATTTTGTCACTAGATATAGTTGGAATCAAATACTGAACTTTTGACCCCAAAAAAACCAAGCATGAGAAATAAGCTATCTAAAGTTGCGTGACTATTGATGGCTCTTTACGAGGAACAAGTCAGGATTTGATCCTTTAACTTCCTGTTCAGGTGTTGAGAACCCCTTTGAGGTTAGCCGTTAGGATGTTGTTTGGGACCATATTTTTGAGCACTAGTTGATGATATTTACTTCGCTTCCTCTCTGTTTCTTTTACATATTACTGAGTGGTATCCTATCTTATATTTGAAGTTGGAGTTTTCCTTCGTTTTACTCAAATAAGATGAGATAATTTTTTTCCACTTTCCTTCTCCGTGATCAGATAAAACAGATCAGCTGGAGAAAAGGTCACATTGGGTACACTTTGGAGTTTTTTGATTTCCCCGATGAAAGTAAGTAAACAAACACTATGTTGTTGGTATCAATCCTAGACTTCTAATTATCTGTTGATAGCTTTTGATGTTCACTAGTTGCAAGTTAGTGCAGTCTTATGTATATATGTTTTATATGGCAAAAGGATATCTTTTTGTGGTACTTGAATGAGCATTTACTAGGGTGAACAATAATACACACTTGAGTTCTGTGTTGCAAACTATAAATAGTTAACTATGGAAAATAGTGTTAGGAGCATATGGAGTTAGCGGTAAATAGTTTAAGACACTGAGGAAGTCCAAAGTCTGAAATGAAGCTTATATCAACTCGGTTTGACATTCAAGTCACAAGAAAGGTGTTTGTCTCTTATGGTATGAAAAATAGACAAATCTGACTATGGGATATGCCCGAGCCCAATAATCTTGGAGTCGATGCAACACAAGGCATGCGGATTTTAATTCTCGTCTAGAAAGTGTCATTATTAGTGAATAGAAATAGGTATAGATGAACTGTTCGGAATCCAAATAATCTGATTTATTCGAGGTAGACTTTTTTATTAATATTATTGATAATTAGAACCTCTACTCTCTACTTCTATAGTTCTATATCTCAGTTTCTTCCAATTTCATTCTTTTGGTCCCCATTGTTTAACCATCACTGATTGTACTGCTTGATGGTAGTTGTCTAATGAAGTAAAAAATAATTGGAGGATAGATTCGATGACTGAGGTTAGGTTCAATGCTGCACAAGTTGGAGTCAGATGGTTGACTTATTCTTTTAGTTTAGTTCTGTGATTTTTATTGGATGACATTTCTGCTGCAGAGGTAACGTGGACCAAGCTATATCAAGTGCCTACAATATATGGTGGGAGGTCAAAGCGGACTCAAAGGCAGTTAATGGTGCGTCCGCAGTATCCTCCTATAAATCATGAGAGCCAAGATTTTGATGCCAGTGCCATTTCGGAAGTAACTGTTATGGTGGATAGCGTCTGGAAGGTTGGGGATTTGGTAGATTGGTGGAGTGATGGTTGTTACTGGTCTGCAAGAGTGACCCAAATATTAGGCAACGACAAGGTTCAGGTGATCCTCTTTCCAACTCTTTGCACTAAATGCTGAGTTAGGTAAACAAGAACGAGCTAAATTAGAACGGCCAGTAATAGGGAGTAAACTTGTTGGCATCAGAGCGAATTAAAATAAGTTTTTCTTTTTTGGTGGCAAGGAGTAAGAACTTGCAGCGATTTACAAGGTATTAAACATTGATTGGAAAATGAAGTTATATTCCAAATATTGATGGTAATTACTTGGGGTCAGAAAGGGCTTGGTTAAAGTAATTGATATCTTTGTCGTATCTTTGATTGCTGATATGTGTTTTCTCCTCTTGTTAGATTGAGTTCCCGTCGCCTCCTCTGGGTGAAGGCTCATCTTATGAAGCTTCTTGCAAGGATCTGCGTCCATCTTTAGATTGGTGTCCCGAAAGTGGTTGGATGGTGCCCATTCCAAAGGTGTCTTCTTATGCTCTTCTATTCACTTATTCACCTATTCCTTTATACTCCGTATATGTTTATTCCCATTCGTCACTGTTGAAATTGGTACTTGTTTTTGTTCTTCATCTACTCATATTGGTGTGCCATTAGCTTGACGCTCACAATTTTATATCAAAAGAATTAGAACCTTGTAGCCCAGCCAGTTAATAGCTTGCCACCGATAAGCACCAAAGAAATTGTTTTCATTTTTAATTCTATCACTTGTATCAATTAAATAATTGTAACAAATGCATTTTACGTATGGAAAAAATGTCCGGTTGCATGGGTTGTATAGACTTGTGATTTATACTCATTCTCAACTGTCAAGTTTATATGCTTTGAAGGCTTGGTTGTTTTTTCTGCCTTGTCCATTTTAAATGCTTCTCTTATTCGATATATTGTTCAAACACCATATTGTCACTCAATATGTTGATGCCGCCCGTTTTTGACTTACATGTAATGGCACCCTATAGGAAGGTGAAAATTGTCGTCATTGTGCGCGGCTTATTCAACCATTGAACCAAGGTAAGATCAGTGGCAAACCAAACAAATGCAGTAGCTTTATCTATACTGCCTGGTGTTTAGTATCCCCACTATGCAAACGACTGGCCTAGAAATATACGAATTTCCCGAGATCAAACTTCTAGTAGTCTTTCATAAATCATGATATGTCATACTAGCATTCTATTTGCCACCAGAGATCTGTATTGCTGCTTCTCTCTTTATTTTTCTCTTCTAGAAGTTTGATTCTATCTTCAGTTTGCGTGTGCCTGCTTATTGTGGTTCTATCACGGCAAGCGACAACTTGTTGGGGTTAAATGCGGTACATATTAGTAGGAATATTCTGATATTGACTTTCACCCAGGGATCAGATTAAAACATGTAGTTACTGTATTACGTTATAGGCAGTCCTCTTTGTCTCAGCTCTGCTAGAGGGAGGTTAGTGTATGGTGCGTCATTACAAGCATTACCACTGTATACCATCTGCGTAGGGTAAAATTACTTGTTGGTGTACAAAAGTTTTGACGAGGTTTTGAATGTACCTATGTCTGCAAGGGTGTATATCTCTATGCTTTTTTACGGTTTTGGCCTTCAAAAATAGTTAGATTAGTAAACTGGTTGTATATTCCATTACAAGGTTGGCAAGTGCAAAATGTAATTTGTTAGATAGATTAACCAATAAAATTTTTAAGATCATAGAGTTCAGCCCCTGATAATGAAGAGCACTCTCAGTGTCAAGGAGAAAAGTTCACAATATTTTGAAAAGCATTAAACATTGTTAGCCAAGCATACAGTTTTTGATGATACTATTTCCATATAACTCCATTGCATCCTTCTTGTAATCCTGCCTCTTCACCAGTCTGGCGGGGCTCTAGCAAAAAAAAGAAAAAAAAAAGAAAATTTAAACAGAGCATTATTTATGAGACGGCAATCATGAGTGTTTGATTATGTGCATGCATTTGCTGTTTTTTGTGTTCTATGAACTTCACTTGCCTGACATTAATTTCTTTTAGCTGCTGCTGGGCATCCAAGCATCAAGTTACGTACTGTGGATGAAGGAATAAAGGACATTCGGGCAATGTCTGAATGGCCATTGTATGCATCATCTTCTAATTTCTCAGCTAACTCTTTAGCAGAACCGAGTGAATCAAGAAACTGCGAAACAATGGAGAAGCCCAAAGGACTTTTAAATGCCAGTTTCTTCAAGGAGGTGAAGCACATAGTAGACGCAAAGGCGGACTTGGACACGGGGGATAGTTTTGATGGGAAAACGAGCTGGTCAGATAGTGTTTCGAGTACACAAGTTAGAGATGCTTCAGTTGAAACTAGAGGACTTGCTACTGCCGAAGATCTGCATGATTCTAGCGGGTCCTTGAAGAAGTTAAGAACTGCTGAAAGCATTTCTTTAAATCCTATCTGCTCTGACACATTAGAATCTGCTATTGTGGACTTGGAGGAACTTGCAAACAAGGTTAACTGGCTTATAGGCATTTTAGAATTTGGAATTCCTTTGTCGAATGATCTGAGAGCTCATTGGAACTTTCTGGAAGACCGTGCATCAACCGCACCGAAATAAGTTTGCTGAAACTGTAAGACCGCAAATCTTGGCTCTTCCTCTTTGCTTTACGCCTTTGGCCTCTTTGAAGATTTTGATTTCTAAGAAACTTGAATTGGTTAATCTGTTGTATATATCTCAACTAATATATAGGGTGATAGTGTCAGGGGCATATGGTCTTTGTACCCATGTTAATTTGTATAATGAAATAGTGGAGTCCAGACATTGGTCACCCTTTCTCCCTCCCTCCACCCACTGAGCGATAGTTAGTCCAGGTAAAGGGTGGTCGCATCTTCTATTGTTGTTTTCCAAGGTTTTTTGTTGTAACTAAGACCTCTCTCTCTCTCTCTCCCCCCTTCCCCTCCCTACCTACCATCCAATGAGCGGTAGTTAGTCCCGGTGAAGGTGTGGGTCCCTAAATACACTTAGAGAAGAGGGGGGGGGGAGGATATGTGTTTACTCAGATCTAAGCAGAAATTAAAATTTAGCTTACACAATAAACGTAATCAAATATTGACACAGAGATTTGTACTGGTTCGGCCCCACCTGCCTACGTCCAGTCCCCAAGCACTCTACAGTCTACACAAGGGAGACCTACTTGAGCCTTTCACTACTTAGCTAGCTTTGGTTGCTAGCTCAAACCTCAGTACAAATCAAGAACATCTCCAAGGTTTACTACAATTTACAAATAAGGAAAACTTTATGGCTGAAATACTAACACAACTTACACTCCTTGATGAGTAGATGTTACAATGATAAACAAGTGATATAAACTTTTTTAGGTGGGAAGATTTGAATCTCAAAGAGCTTACCAAGAAGCTTGCTTGACAAAATCTCAAGTAGCAATCTCTCACCCAAGGGATTATGAAGATGTATGTATATGTTGAGAAAGAGTTTTTTGAGAGAGATTATAGAGATTTTTGGAGACCTGAAAAGTGAGTGGCAAACTCCCTTAGTGTCCCTTTTATACTAGAGAAGATATAGCCATTGAAGAGCATTTAACGGGACAGGACATACAAATTATAACAAGAATTCATTCGAATGATTTAGAAATCATTTGAATGAATTGATAACTAGAAAGATTAGATTACTTTGAAGAAAACATTCGAACGAATTAGAAATCGTTCGGATGAAAATGAAGTATGAAGTAATCTCTTTTTGCTTCTAAAGGAGTCATTTGAATGAAAATGGAATTCGTTCGAAAGAAAATGTTTTAAACGAATAATCAACTTGAATACTGAAGGAATCACTCGAATGAATTGGAATTAATTCGGATGAAAACATTTTGGACAAATACCAAGTTGAGCAATGAAGGAATCATTCGGGTGAAAACATTTTTTGGACAAAAATCAAGGTGAGCACTGAAGGAATCATTGGGATGATTTTTGAATTCGTACAGATGAAAAAGATTTTTGAACGAAAAATCAAGTTAACTATTTTTGCTACAGAAGGAATTGTTCGAATGAATTAGGATTCATTCGAATGAAATGTTTCTTGGCAAAAACAAGGCTTTTTGGTTTCAGATCTTTCCGGTTTTCTGTGTGATTTTTAAGAAGTAGCTTTGGATAAGTACAAGAAGAAATGAGGAACTAATCTAAGTCCAAGTTCTTCGCCTAGGGAGAGATCCACGCTGTTTGTAATTACCTTGTTTCCTGAAATCGTACTTAATGATAAAGTTATATTAATCACAAAATAATGAATTGGAGTCATCAAAATAAAGAATCTAGACCCGAGGGTCAGCAGATGGTGGTTGGACCTTTTATTATTGTTTTCCAAGGATTCTCTATTGCAAGCGAGGTGAGTTGTGCAGCCCTAGAGTCGCGAGAATTTAAGAGAACCGTCAAGGTTATGTGTAGTGTATTTGAAGGCAGTGAACGGGGTAGGAGCAGTGCTTGCTGATTTGACTGTGGGAGAGATTGAGAGTTTGTTGTGTTGATTGAAGGGTTTGTTATCGTAGTTGCATGTCCTGAAGCATCTATTGTGTTGTTGTGCACTGCTAATATTTGTGCACTGCTGGTGTTTGGAAGTTGGGCATATTGCTAATCAAGTCTATGCTTGTTTGGCTTGCAAGCTGCTTAAATTTTCGTGACTGCCTGTGAATTCTGCAGAGTTGCTGTTGAATGCTGAATGCTATTGGCAGAATTTTGTGCGCGACAACCTCATGGACTTTAATGGTTCCGAGGTGGCCATTTATGATATTGTCCCATTCTCCACAGGGTCAATGATTAAGAAACTAGATGTTGCTAATTTTCAACAATACATGACGAATTTTGATTGAGTTTAATGGGCATGACAAGGTATATCATCTAACTAATGGTCCTAATACCAAGCGGCTAAGAGGAGACGTAAGGATTTTTTGCCAGGGGTCGAGTACAGCGGAAGAGCTTATGCTCCCAATCATCGTTTGTCCGGATTAACTCGAGTAGATTGCCAAGGGCATTCCAGTGCCTCAATATTTTGCCGATCTCAAGAGAATATAGAAGGAATTGATTTCCCTCTGCGGAGTTGCAAAAAATTCATTATGACGAATCAATGAGCTGTGACGAGTTTCTTGGCCGGTCACGGATTAAAGCCATCACATTGATTTTATACGAATGATGGAAAGATTTAGAGAGAAGAAAAAGGATTGTGCCAGGGATAGAGAATTATAGAGTTGGAAAATGTATAGAATGGCGCACAAAGGAAAGTTATGTGGTGGGTTCTAGAGAAGGAGGAGTGCCTACCTAGCATGTTGATGTACTCAAGGACATATATGACCGACCGACTACTTTGGTTGTGGACGAGCTTACTAAGAATATAGAGGACAGTGTTACAGGTAATATATATAGTTGTACTTGATGAGATCAGAGTACCACAAGATGCAAAGTGGGAGGTGGAGTAATATGAATGGGAAACAAATACCTAAGAAAGATATCTTTGGGTGACTTGGATCACAAATGTACGAGGCATAGATTGACGAGGATGTCGCCCATGGGATAAAGCAGGTCGGTGAGTGAAGGTTTGCTTCTGGATTGTTGAGGCAAGAATATACGTGACTCTAGTGAGGCCGATAATGTTACTGAAATGCATATGATTTTGTGGTTACAGAACGAGGGCCAGATGAGATATGAGGATATTTGCAAAAAAGTGGGGGTAACACCACTTGAGTCAACGATGTGGCTATATCGTTTGAGATGGTGGTCATTTCCAATGAAGGCTTTTAGATGTAGGGGTTAGATGATGTAAGAGCAGACCGGAGAGATGTATGAAGAAAATACTTGATTGCAATGAATTTATGGTGATTGGATAGGGGAGAATGGAGGAATTGTATTCATTTGGCCGACCCCAATTACTTTGGGTCAAAGGCTTAGACGACGACGATGAGCTATCTACTTCCTCGACTGTTACTCTTTCCTTGACTGTAACTCAGACTGGTAAGACTTTAGCTTGTCTTTCTTGACTCAGTTTTGACCGATCACCGGTTGAAAAATACTCGTATTGGTTGCACAATAGTGTTAAGAATTTCGGTACTATTGTCTTCCATTCTTTATATGACTACGATCCTTTTTAACCTCTCTTTGGTTAGTGAACCTTCACCCTTGATTCTTTTGTATTCCATGATTTCGGTACTCTTGAACTGTTCTGAACATTCACCCTTGATTCTTTTGTATTCCATGATTTGTACAGAGGAAGATGATTGGCATGGGCATGAGTCTGGTGAACCTCGTCATCTTTAGGATGTTCTAGCTTCTATTTTGTGCTCCACAGTGGCATCTCCTTTTCAGATTCACTGTCGATTGGGTCTCATTTCTGAGTTTGGGTTCTTCGTCCAAGTTAGTGCAAGTTTTTTTAGTTCTGAAAGCATCACCGCGTATCTTCCCTACCCAGAGTTAATACATGGTCAGCTCACCCATTTGAGTTAGTTCAATTTTATGTATGGTGTACTGTGACATACATGGAATTCTCCTAACACGTGGCTTTATTTAGTGGAATTTTTTGCCTTCTTTTCAGAAAATGTACTTGGTTTCTATGCGTGCATTGGAATTAATACTGTCCGCGCTTCTCCAGTTAGTTTTGTTATTCAGTTTCTTTCATCACCTCAATCTTCTAAATGGATGCATCCATCTGTATCTTGTCAATCTCAAGGTTGCTCTTGGACCTCATCATCTCGTGGTAGACCTCTACGAAATGAGCCTGCCATTGGCATCATAAAACTTCTACCCGAGATATGACAAAATACAAATGGAATGGCTCGGTGATGTTGAGCTGTTGCTTGTGAGAGTCTTTAAGGTTATAAAGGAGATTCTCATCTGCATGGCTTGACCCCCCAACAGTATTGGATATCACTTTCTACGGGTTTTTGAGAATTTGAAGCTGGAACCGATGAAAGTACCTAAGAATAGTCGTAAATATGATTCCGGTACCGGGAATATTGGCCGAGTTTCTCCTTCTACCAGTACATAGACACCATTGATGTTGTACCAGTCCAATACCGGTAGATACAGGACTTCCGGCCGGAACGTGATATCGGGAAAAACTCAAGTACCCGGCCAAAAAGCACCACTTTGTACTGGCTTGTTAAACAGATTCAGGATACATTGGATGACCGCTACCATCGTTTTGGGAAAGCTTGTCCCTTTCCCTCCCCGTCAACACCTCCTCAAGTTAGCAACCACCATTACCACCACGGCACCCCGTGACCACTTCTTCCCTAGCCCAACCATTAGAACCCCTATACAAGTTTTGGTTGGATCTAGATGTTCTTCCTCCAGATCTGAATTGCATTGCTGACACAACAGAGAAACGAGAGAATGATTATGGTGGTAGTGGGGGTGTTGAAGCTGTGTAGTCAAGTTGGTTGGAGGGAGAGAAGGAAGGAATTGGGTTGTTTCCGTCAAATGGGTTGTTGCCGTAAACTGATAGATGTGGAATCTGTAGTGAGTTTTTGGCCCAACTTTAGTTTGTGTACTTTATTCTTTTGATTACATTTACCCATTTGTTTTTTCGGTTACAACATTAACTCAATAAGATTGACATTTTAGGTGGAGATACTTTTTTTGCTAGTATAAATGGAATGTAATAATACAATATTTTCTCTAATTTTAAGAGAGAATAAAGAAAGATATATTATTGTCCTTCAGTTTTTGCAAGTTATGACTTCATCTTATTCTTGACTTATAATCATCTGAAATGGTACCAAAACGATACCAGTTACCTGTACTTACCACTATACAGAGAGAACCAGTATTTTTAACTATGCCTCCAACGCATTGACTTCCAGAAATACTTTCAGGAACACTTTCCAGCAAAAGAAGGCATTCATTTATTCAGAATGAAAACCGAAAATGAGAAGCACACACCCACACACACATCTTACTTGACGAGTTCTGGACGCTATATACGGAAAACTATAATGGTGCTTCGAATTATATTATGAGTGTTTAAAGTTGCTAAAATTTTGATATAAGTGGCGTGATGAAGTGCTTAGTGCTACCTGCACGGTCGTAAATGCATGTGTTTACCAATTATAGATATATGCTAATTTAATGGTGACCTGGGTTTCCTGGAAACAATTTGGTTGATTGTGTCTTGTGCTCAATGTCGTCCTGATGTTTATGGGTTCTGTTTGCACATGACAGTAGTTACACCACGTTTTAACTCGGGTGTAAATATTGCAGGTTTCCAGTGCTATTGTGGATCTATACGCTGATATACGGTAGAAGAAAAAGGAACAAGCGTGTTGGCTGAAATACTGAAATGTATGAAGCGAGGCTCTCTTCTTATCCTTGATCACAATCTCCAGAAAATTAACTATGCTGTACTTCAGTTCTGCAGGAGGCTGGTTTTGCTGGGGACTGGGAGTGCCTTCAAAGATGATATACAGGACTGTCCTTTATTTTGTTGGACTGGTTATACGCCGCTTCCTAGTCTTTCTATTGCTCTGTACATGCGCGATCGCTTGCAAGGGTTCTTTATTTGGCATTGCAAGGGCCAGTTTTGACATCCGAGGCCCCGGCTTAATCCTTTTGTTACTTGTTTAAACGAGCTTGTAACCTCGTCCACCACTTTCTTTAACCTTTTCAATTGTACATAACGCTCTCAAAATAACACCACTCAGTTCCTTGGATTAGTGAACATTCTTCTCCTATGTGGAGGAGAGAATACACATTTGTCAACTTGTTACTTGCAAAACAGTGGCATGCCATTTCTATTCATATGGCGATCTGTGTTTTACAAAAATGGGAACTTGAACATTGATGTGCTTTGGGAAGCTAGAATCATTTATTTCCAGAAGTGGATTATGCAACATTGAACTTTTATGTTCCGATCAACTGTACACTGGAAAAAGAAAGTGGATTGTGCTCTATAAGATGTAAGCATCAGCCCCTTGGTTTAGTATTTTTCTAGCACATAAGCTGAGTTGGATCCCGTGGGGTGTAACCGTAGGGGTGTTGGCTGTTGCTAAAAGATTTTTAGCGACAATTTTGAGTTTTTTGCAACCTAATTAACAACCGACAGTAAGTCTTGGTGATATACCAGGGTTCGCACATGAGCGACCCCCCAAGAGAACTGCAGCTTTGGACGGAGTCCTCTAGCTCGTACCAACTAGAAATATGTAGTTCGTTTATTATTTATATAGCTTAACTTAGAACTTAGTGTAACGTGTGCTTGTCGCTGAAAGTGCCATAACTGACAAAAAGATAATTGCCTTGAAAAGTAATTAAGGTTGATTAGGCCGATCGGAGGAACTTTGCAGAAAATGGGGATGCCCGAGAAGCGAGGACTAGCAGCCGCGAGACACGTGTCCAAGTGCCGGCAGCACACTCCCTTCAAACCCCTCGAGGGGTACTTATCAACCCCTGGGATATGCACGCGCTGTGGCATCGGTGTTTCTTTTTGAGGAAACCCAGGGAAAACACCGGAGAAACCACCCCACAAACAACGTTAATTCAAACCTCTGAGTTACCAGAGCGGTTTAGGGTTTTGATAGGCGCGTGCAGATCCCAGCCCCACATCCCCCAAGGTGCCCCTTCGAGACCTCAGCATCTTATTTAAAGGCAGGCATATTTCATTCTTCTCCCAATGTGGGAGGTTTGTTGGATGCAGTTTTCTTACCATCCTTACCTCTGGGTCAAATTTGGTGAGGGCATGAAATGTGGAACGCGACAATCTGGTTTGCAAAATTTGGTGCCCTACTTAGGTTTGGTGCGTCGTATATCGTTCGACTCAGCGTGTATCGACCGACTAATAGCGTAACGGAAAAAAAAAGGACGTTGATTGTATACTTGATCCTACAAGTGTTTAGAATGTGAGCATTTCTTTACGATGCTTTGTGTTTTGTTTGCTAATATCTCGTCAATCACCAAACGAGTTTAGTTCTTGCCGTTCACTTCAATATGCATGTGTGATACACTCTCGTGGTCGGTGCGCTCGGCCTTCTTACGATACCTGAATGAATGCCGATGAAGATTTTAACTCGAGTAAAGCATTGACAACGTAGCTCGTTACGATAATTAGACTGTAGGACTTTTGTCTCTGGGATACGATTTGAGGAACTGATTAAATCTAGGTAAGAGTCTTTTGTAAGCTGGAAGTTTTGGGGGAAGAATCTGCAAAATAGAATCTGCTCCGAATCCTTGTTGTCACATGCAGGCAAGTGAAGGTGAAATTAATCTAATAGAGTCCCATTAAAGCAAGCATTTTTCCGAAAGGTCGGAGAAAGTAAGGACAACCCTTCAACCTCAAGGCATAAAAAAAACAAAAAAAGCAGAGGTTTATGAGAAGTTAAGCTCTCAAAGGTCAAAATAGATTGCCAACAACTAACAAGAATGTATGCCATAAGTTGCATTTAAATTAGACAAAGCTTGGAGGTAAGCCCTCTGACTTTGATGGAACAAGGGTTGGGATCATATTCTGCTAATTTCAAATACATTTTTGATAACAAAATCTCACATCAGGTGGCAAATGCAGACAATGAAACGAATCAGGGCTCACAGAAGCCGCTGTACGGCTGTGATTCGATCAAAGGAAGTGATAAGGCATCAAGCCGAACCCCAGCCTGACACATCACCAAGACAGGAAAAGAAAGGTTAAGTGATGAAGAATAAAGCAAGGACGGACATAAAAAGGTATCTATCATTTGAAGCAGACATAAACACATCAAAATCCATTACAACTGTGTCATTCTTATAAAGGACAATTATTAGAATAACTGTCTGTTGTTTACAACATTACAACTGCTGTTTGCTATCTAGACCATTTATATAAAGAGCATGAAAAGCTACTTAATGTAAGTCCCACATTTGGTCAACATGGCCGTACAAACTATGCATACCTGCAAAGTTGAGCAACCCCGTGCCACGATAAACAGAGTTCATGTTATGCTTCATTTTGTAGGCACACTGGCCTTATTCTACTACAGAATCTCACCCTTCTTGTATGGCAAAAGTAACGTACCTGTTGGTGCATGGGGGCTTATGACCACCTCTGAAGTTATCTTTGCATTGGTATGGCTCCTCACACAAGCATTCCGGTTGCGGCCAGTGGTTCGGACGGTCAACCTAGAAAGTCTTCCAGGAGATGCAGAGTTGCCTAGGGTTGATGTCTTCATATGCACAGCCGACCCCACGAAAGAGCCGGTAATGGAGGTGATGAATACCGTGTTGTCAGCCATGGCGCTTGACTACCCACCCGAGAAGCTTGCCGTCTACTTATCTGATGATGGCGGTGCAGCCTTGACACTTTATGCCATTAAGGAAGCATGTTCATTTGCAAAAAAATCTTGGCTACCCTTTTGTAGGAAATATGGAATCAAGACTAGATGTCCTGAAGCATATTTTTCATCGTTTGGCGATGATGAACGTCTTCTCGGGAGTGATGAATTTAAGAAAGAGGAAGAAGAGACCAAGGTATATGGCTAGATTTGCATATGTACAAGCAAGAGGCACGCATATGCACAGTCAATGTGCCAAACAAACTATACACAATGACCCACATATATATTGGCAATGCGATAGTAAAAATGAGAGATACACCTCGCCACAAAATCATTTTCACAACCACTAATTACTTTGACATGAAAAAAGACGTTACTGATAATCTTATCTGAACAGTCAGCATATCTGCTATTCAAGAAAATTGTGGGAAATTCTGGCGTAGAAGATTCTGTCGTGCATGATCGACCCCCTCGTGTTGAGGTATGTATCCAATTCCAGAATTTTTGCATTCTAGAAGTACAAGAGGAAAACAGGGAAGGAAAAGGAAAAAAAGCAGAAAAATTATCTTTTAGATCCTCCTTGGAGCCTAACTAGATGGTATTGGTTACTAAGGGTATCTACAACTGGCCAGGCGTTTATTCATTTGAAAGTGAAACTATAGTCAATTTAGAGCAGATAGAAAGAGCATCTAACTCAAACTAAGGTTTAAGCTAATTAAAGTTACAAAATGATCTCCCGTTTTCCTCCCAGTGTCTCCTCCGTTTCCTGCAAGAGTAAGTCATATGCTCAGAAACTCCTGAGGAACCAATGGTCGAAAGCAAATATAAATCTTAAGACTGATGCCTGTGCAAAATCAGTCTGCTGGATTTGATGTGTTCCAGAAAGAATTACTGATAATAGGCAAAAATCCAATAGAGAATGCCATTCATCAAGAAAATCATGAAGTCTATTACTGTTCTCACAATTTTGTATTGTCAGCTTTGCTCATTTATATAGTTTTCTCTTCACATTTTGATTAATGGCAAGACATGTTGTGGTCGTCGAATTTTCTAAAATTTTCTTGAATAAAATTCAAGCGGTTGAGGAAATTCCCAAGTCATGACTGAATCAAGCAAAAAGAAAAAAAAAAAAAAAAAACTGTGGAACGTTTAGGCCAATGGATTTTGTCAAAAACAGGATTGATTAGCTGCTTAGTTAAGGCAAATCGTGAATCCTAACAACCAAATTCGTGGATGGTTTTCTAGTTACACCATAGCTGTTACGTGTAAAGATACAGATCAAAAAAGTGATAGAGACCTTCTTTCAAAATAAAGATTGAGTGAAGTGATAGGGACTCTCTCTAAGGAGCCTTAATGAAAAAACGAACTCCTATGTTCACAAGTCTATAAATTATGGTCTATCTCCTCACTGGTCACTTTTTGTAGGACTCTTGTAACCTACACAGAAGAGTATCCATGTTGTCTAGAGACTTGAATGTCTCCCAAGCTAAGTACTGCAATGCGATAGTTTGCATTTGTTTAATTTCATTTAAGATGCTACTTGTCGTTCTTCTAGCTTTGCATTGGACCAGCCTTAGTTTTTTAATGGTATTTAAATTTTGCTTTATTTTCTATGAGATCAACCGATGATAAAAAAAGGACGAAGACAAACCAGAAGGCACTGATGAATCTTTATATCGTAGGTTATACATGATTCCATGATGGCCGGAGAGCATAAAGATAATCACAATACAATGCCTCTTCTAGTTTACATAGCCCGGGAGAAGAGACCGTCTCATCCTCATCGCTTCAAGGCCGGAGCCCTCAACGCTCTTGTGTGTACCACATTCCTAACTCCTCTCTCCCCTCTCCCCGCATATGAATACTAATTTGCAGTACATACCATGCAGCTTCGTGTTTCAGGCATAATGAGTAATGGCACCTACATGCTAGTGTTAGATTGTGATATGTACTGCAACGACCCTGCGTCAGCCCGACAAGCAATGTGCTTCCATCTTGAACCCAAGATATCTAAGTCTCTCGCTTTTGTGCAATACCCTCAAATTTTCTACAATGTTAGTAAGAATGATATCTATGATGGCCAAGCAAGATCAGCATACAAGGTGCACCAGCTTAAACCAATTACTATACACCTGCTCCGATGAATAACAAAATGGTTGATAACTTGAATAAATTTTCAGACAAAGTATCAAGGTATGGATGGGATAGGAGGCAGCGTGTGTGCTGGTACAGGTTACTACTTGAAGAAAAGCGCATTATATAGCAGTCCTGACCAAGACGGTATGGAAAATTATGAGAAATGATTAGCAGTAATGCACTCTCTCTCTCTCTCTAAATTGTAATATTTTTTTGCCTTTTTCGGTTTGGGGATGGGCCTGGTGGTAATTTGCAGATTTCCTTCTCAAGCCAGAAAAGCATTTTGGTTTCTCCAGAAAGTTCAATGCTTCACTGAAACATAGTTATGCACAAAAAGTAAATGGGGAGAAGATTTTATCAGATGCAGTCTTGGAGGAGGCCATGATTCTGGCCTCTTGTGGTTTCGAAGAGAACACCAAATGGGGTAAAGAGGCAAGTAAAATATATCATAATGTAATGTCTTAGATAACCCTTAGACAAAATCGATGCACTAAGACTTCTTGGCTGGTCATGTGACAGATTGGTTACTCTTATGATTCTTTGTTGGAGAGTACATTCACGGGGTATCTTTTGCACTGCAAAGGATGGAAGTCTGTCTATCTCTATCCGAAAAGGCCATGTTTCTTGGGTTGCACCACAATTGACATGAAAGATGCTTTGGTTCAACTCATGAAATGGACATCTGGATTATTTCAAGTTGGTCTCTCGCGGTTCAGCCCTCTCACATATGGGATGTCAAGGATGTCCCTTCTTCAAAGCATGTGCTACGGATACTTTACATTTTCACCCCTGCTCTCCTTTGCCTTACTAATATACGGCATCATTCCTCCGCTATGCCTTTTAAATGGCATTCCCTTGTATCCTAAGGTAACTTCTAAGGACATCTCCTCCCTCTTATTTTCTTTTTATCGTGTCCCCATGATATCTTCCACAAGACGACTAGGATAGAACTTATAAGTTTCTATGAACGACGTAGTATAAGCACTGTTCCTTTGAGCCTGTAGAGTTACTAGTTTGATGGGTTACGACTCTTAAAAATTGGCAAGTCTGCGAGCATCGCAGCTCAAACTTACTGCTTTCAATCCACAAGTTCTTTCCACGCTGCGACCCTAATAGTACCTAACCACTTGCTACCAAGATGTGGAAGTCCTTACACAGATCATGAATGACCACGGGCCATTGAGGTACCTAGTTCTTGACGCGTAGAAGTGGTGGAAATCAGTTCCCACTGCATTTCATGTCTTAATCGGAAGAAAAAAAAAACATTAAGGAGTTCACAATGAAAGAAGAAGAGGATTATAGTTAAGATTTCAAATGATATATAGCACGTAGGCTTACTACTCATGACATCTTTTCTGCATTGAATTCTACGATGGTATACGCACAAAACACTGGATTCACTGAAATGTTCTGATGAATTTGCGTAATAAAATATCCTACGCACCTACGCTCAAATTGATGCTTGCATACAGAACTTTCGCTGATTTCTATATGTCTAACTTTGCTTTCTGTTTCAGGTTTCAAACACATGGTTTATGGTGTTTGGATCATTATATCTGTCCTCCCTTGGTCAGCATTTATACGAAGTCCTCTCTACTGGTGGCACAATTAGGACAGTGTGGAATGAACAGAGAATTTGGATCATAAAGATAGTTACATCATGCTTGTTTGGTTGCCTGGATGTTTTAGCAAAGTCGCTGGGCATAACCAAGGCTAGTTTCAGGTTAACTAACAAAGCCACTGATCAAAAGAAGCTCGAAAAATATGAGAAGGGTATATTTGATTTCCAAGGTGCCAACAAATTCATGATTCCCCTGATAATATTAATCATACTGAACATTATATGCTTTATCGGCGGAGTACAAAGGGTGATAATTGTTAGAAACTTTGAAGAGATGTTTGTGCAGCTTTTCCTCTCCACCTTCAATCTAATTCTCAGCTATCCTGTACTCAAGGGGCTGATACAAAAGTTAGGCAAGTGAAAAGCACTGACCTCCAGCAACTGTCAACTTCTGTTCCGGTAGTCCATTCTGTAGCTGTTTCTTCTACAAATAATAATCTTTCCAAATAAGTGTTGTTCACGTGGCATAATTGAACTTGATTGGAAGTAGATGTTACCTAAAGTTTCAGCAGAGTAGAACTAGGGCTTCAAAATAACTTCCTCCTCTTGTTATATCAACTGCTATATGTTCAGTCAATGTTGTAGTGAGAAACATATTTGAGAAAAAAAAAAACAAAAACTTTACCAGAAGCAGTTCATTTGAGTGTAGACATCATGGGTACTCATAGTTTCAGAATATTCTAAATCTAATGCAACCATTATTCCAAGATTCGCTAGCATATGATGTTCATTACCTATCAACTTCAACTTGTATCACATATGACCAGAATTATCTAGTTTTGTATTAGGAGAACAAAGGTGACATACAACAAATAAAAGCCAATTGAGGAAAAAAAATATTTGTGTAGCAGTACCGAGTGCACCCCCACCATTGTGGAGAGACAGTTCCCGTGTTTGGAACCTGTACAAAGGCTCACCCTCAATGGTGTTCAATTTGCAAATAAGAAAAAAAGCAACGGTGAACTAACCGAAAGGACTTGGGACTCGTCAACCTTTTTGTTTCCCAGCTGCTCTATGGCGCCATGCATTCTATGAGACCATCAGCAACGAATCTTCAGTGGGTTCTTAGTCCTTGAGGCATTTCAGCAAACAAGTTACAAGCGTACTTCTTTTCACCGCAAAATGTGCTTCTGCTTTCAAAACAAGAAAGCTTCATTCCCTTCTGCCTTTCCCCATCAAAAAGGAAACTTGCTAGTGCCCATTTGCTCAAAGCCACAAGTTGCAAGCCCAACGATCTCGTGTCACCCCCCTAATAGAGCTCCTCGGAAACTATGCAACAATTAGTACTCCCTATCAAACATTCAAACTTATGTTTACTGTTTTCGGGCAAAATTACGCTTGGAGGTAGCACATTGCGGGGATGCTTTTGCAACATCAACCACCTTCGAGCCTAATTTTCACCATAACTTATGCCTTTCTACGGCAAAAATCACCCCAATTGATGAAAAACGAGGGAACACTTGAGATGGTTTGGTCATATTTAACACGAGTCTTTCAATATTTTTGTAAGAAAAGGCGATTTATTTCAAGTTGACGACGTAAAAATGTGTTGTAAGTAGACCATGAAACAAGTGGTGAAAAAAGACCTAATTTTTTATGATCTGAAAACATATGTTTCCATAGGCTTAATGTCGGTGCCTTTGCCGGGTTGGGAGGGAGATCATTGTGTGTATACGTGTGTGCGCGCCCCGATGAAAAAGGTTTTGGAAGAGTATTGCAATTGGGGATCTTTTTTATTTGATTGTATATAACCACACCCTAATTTGTAGCTAAAACATTTATGTTATGTCATTAATGCACTTTTTTAGTGACAAAACAAAGGTGTGAAAAGCATAAAGGATTTTGAAATAGACATTCTTTTTTTCTATTTTCATATCCTAGATGCGTTTTATACGCTCATTGGTATTAAAAACGTATTGGAGATATAGTATTAACCTTTTCAAAGTATGATTTTGATATTACGTTATGGTCATTTTTGGAAGAAAAAAAAAAAACCAAAAAAGAGTATTTGTTCAAATCTTTTTCTTGAAATATAGGCTAAATTGCAAATTAATTCCTTGCTACTTTTGACAAATAAAGCTTGATGTATTAAATTTTTAGCAACTGAATCCAATATCTCACCATCGTTCAAAACCAAATAGACGAACACATAATGTAGCTTTTTTCAAGGGCATAGTTGTCCAAGGGTGAGACAATTGGTGGCGGCAACAGCGGTAGTTTTTTTGTGAAGAAAGAAGAAACAAAAATGAAAAAGAACATCTAAAGTAGCGTTTGAAAACACTTCCAGTTTTGATTTTTTGTTTCCAAAAAAATAAAAACTAATTTAGTTTTTTTTTTAACAAAAACAAATGAGTATTTGATTACTAATTTTTTATTTTAAGTTTTTTCTTTTGAGTATTTCATTACCCAGTTTTTATTTTGAGTTTTTTCTTTAGTAGTGGTTTGCAGTGACGGTGGTGGGCGCGTGACAATAGTGGTGGTGGTCTCAAAATAAAAACCTAAAACTCCAAATGAGAATTTTAAAAAACAACTCTGTTTTAAAAACTGATTTTTAAAATTGAAGGAAAAAAAAAATTGTATATCAAACACGTTTATTTTCTCCAGTTTACAAAACTGAAAGAAAAACTAAAAGAAAATTTGAAGGTCAAGTGAAATTTTTTGAAACGTCAGAGTTTTCGCTGCCCAAAATAAAAGATCGAAATTTTATTTGCCAATAGTTGCAAACTTAGGGGGTTATTTGCAATTTAGCCCAAAATATAAAACACCTCTAAATCCGACTTGAGGACCTTCTAGTTCATCTAAAACACTTCCACACAAGCATACCCATATCCGTTGATATGAGAGAGATAATGGCCAAGATAAATTCAATCTCATGAACAATCAGAACCTTGCAGATAATATAGTACATTTAGCGGAATACCAAGAGGTGAATCAACAGAAACGATGATCCTCGGGGGTTTTTTTTTTTGGGTGGGGGGGGGGGGGCTCAAATCGGCCACACAAAAATGAAATCGGATAAAATTTGACGCCATACGTGATGGTCTGCCAACACCCATGTCGCAACACTGAACATGAACCGTTTTCCTCTTCTCTTTTGGTCGTCAAAGGGAACCATTTACATATGAATGCTTCGGTACTAATTTAGAGAGATCACTCTAAAGAAGGCAGCATGGAGAGCCCTAACACATCGCTCTGCTTCACTGTCATTCACTACCAGCGAAATATTAACCTGGTTGCCAATATACCACAGAGATGATGTTAGTACAAGGGAATCAAAGCTGAAACCATAAGCACCTGAAAGAGACTATTACATGCATATCCACTGCTCCCATGTCATTGTAAGCATAACAATTTGACCAGCCTTATCTTTTTTTGACATGGCAGGCGTATATGACATAATTCTCGACTGTCTGAAATTAGTTAAGTTGGTGCATTGTGTGTTTCGCCATTTGCTTTTACTAGAGAAGCAATCTCCTCGATCAAGATGGATCGTGGACAACTGAGGTGCACTACAGTGTTTATGGTTGGGGTCTATAGCCTAAGACGTGCATTAAGGTATACATAAGATTGGGTTTATGGGGTTGTAAACATAGCAAATGGTTGCTTGTAGTACCTTTGATGCACCTTGGGAAATCATCTGAACATTCACTTCATTAGTACGAAGAACACGGAATGCCTGCCATGATGTGCAGAAAAGGAGCAAAGATCAATCCTACAAGTAGTAGTCCAACAGCAAGGGGTGGGAGAAATGGCAGAGGCCTTGAGGGTTAACCTCAAGGTCTCTAGTTCCAATACCGATAGGCCATATAAAAATCGCAATTCTAACCATAGCCAGAAAAAAAAAAAAAAAAGTAGTAATAGTCCAAAATTGCACAATAGCAATAAGTCACTTAAAAGAAATCTTCATTTAATACACCAATTATTTGTTGTCTTTCAAGAAAACCAACAACCTGAACATTCAATACAAATAATTCCATCAAGTTTTCCATTACGACCTTGTATTCTTTGGATGGATAGCCCTTGTGACAACCATAACTTTTTGAAGAATTATGGCAGCATTTTCATCAATTAAAAACAGGGAAAAGAAATGCCAAAAAAGTGGCCCAACTCAAGGAAAATCAATCCGTCAGGCTACTTAGCCATACATACAATAACTATACATGCAAATACATATTCTATCGAAGATGTTAATATGGATTCAGAGTACAAGAAGCTGGTAGATCATAGATTTTCATTTTAAGCCCTAAGTCGGAGCCACATCATGAATGATTCTAGGTTAGAGGGCTGGATATTATGTCTTGACATGATGAGGAAATTGGGCCAGACTCAACATAGTGATATGGTGGGGGTTAGCATAGTAAGCTAGTATTCTCGAAGACCGAGTTGTGCATCTCTATTTATGTTCAGCGGCATCAGTAGGTGAAATCCAGAGCATGGCCACACCTTACAGACAACCTCAGACAACAAGATGCAATCGTGACGATGGCAACAGACCTCTATCAGAGCTTTAAGGAATATGAGAGTGAGAAAGAGCTCAAGTTGGTGGCGGCACCATCCCACGGGAACAAGTGTTTTCAAAAGGAAAAAACACTAGCTTAGTTATCCTTTGGAGATGATAGCTTTATTTAAGATTTTACATTTTTCAGAATTTTCGTATCTGAGAAGTCTCCCGAGCACTTTTTGGTAATTTGCCCCAAACAATAAAGGCAGGAATGTGGAACACGTGCAGGTGAGAAAAGGCTATTGCAGCTGCCCACATTTACTAGTGTCACTAAGCAACTGTTTAGAACACATCTCAGGAGTCATAGGTACAGAGGATTGTCGAGTATAAGGGAGAATTACAAAATGATTAGCAATGTGTATCCAGAACAATGAGAAGTAGAATAGAAGTAGGTGACCAGTCACAGAAGAGAAAAACAAAATGCCTTATCAAGTGATATACTATCGTTATATTACAGGCCTCAAACGCATTTGTTCAGTAAAGAGTTCCAAGTAAAGAAGTCATTAATAGATGTTCGTTCTAACACAGTTTTTGAGGTTTAATATATTCCTACCGAACGGATAATATTTCTTACAATATGATATCCAGTACGCAAGACAAATATGAAAAATCTGGAGTACCAAGGAAAAAACAAAACACTGCATGTAAAGACACCTATCAGGGTCACTGAAAATAACTATTCAAACGCAGGTAAAAGAAGTACCTTCTCTAGTATCAGGGAGGACCGTTCAACGTTCCCAATGAGAGAGATAATCGATCTGCGCTGAAGGAGATTCACAACTGCTATTTTCTCAAGTTCTTCCACTACGTGATCAAGTTCCTGCTCAAAAGAAGTCTATATCAGGTTAGAACTATCCATCTGAACTGCTGAAGAACTGACAACACAAACGCAAGAACACAAGCACTGACAGAAGACAAATTCGGGCAAAAATTTCAAATTATGAATACATAAATTAAGTAATGTGTGGTCATGAGCGGCAGATTTACTAGCTTTTAATGGTGGAGCATGCTATCGTACGCTTGCCTGCTGAATCAGTTCTCTGCTCCACAACTTTGATGGATCCAGTGTCAAGGAAATACTAACTTCACTAGTAGCTACGACATCCACAGATATGCCCAGTTCTTCAAAGGTTGAAAATACCTGAAAAGCGACAACATCATCCTCAGTCCATCAGTATTGGAAAACCATATTATTTAGCATTAGAGAAAGAACACATCCTTTCAGAGATTAACTTCATTTACCTTAGCAAGGAAGCCAAATTGACCAAGCATGCGAGTGCTAACGATATCCAGCATGGTTACGTTCCGTTTCAAAACAATGCTAGTTAGTTCTGCCTGAAAACAATCAAGAAAAAATATAGGCATACTACAATATTTAACATAATAATGATTCTTTCATTGTAAACAGTAATCTGGTATGCACCTCGCTCATATCTCTTGCTCTCGTGATGAGGGTACCTGGAGCTTTAGGGTTGTATGAATTCTTAACCCTAACCGGAATATCACTCTCTCTAGCAGGCCTCATGGATTGTGGATGCAAGACCTGTCAAAGCACCGCAAGAGAAGAACTACATGAAATAGAAGAAAAACTACATGAAGTTATTCATCTTTATGTCCATCATGCAGCTTTCTTAATTTTGATTATTATCCTTTGGCCCGTGTAGCAGACAAAGTAACAATTGCAAAAGGAGAACTGGTGAAATGCAGCTTAGCTTCATTCATGAAGAGCCATAAAAAAGTAATAAATAGAAAGCACAACTGCAAACATAAAGATTAAAGGTTTACGACCATGTTGACTACAAAACTCATCTAAACATAATCACTTACAAAGCAAAATGTATATATATGAAAAAATTTGATGTCATGCAAACATCAAATACATATAATGTTAATACTTATATCTGGTAAGGTTGTGAATAGTGAGCTTAAACAAAATATTTTCCCACCCCCCACCCACCCCCTCCCCCTCGGCATTGGCAAGCAAAAAGAAAACGCGCTCGTGCCAACTCTTCCTTATTGAGGTGGACAAAGGTTTCATATTGAAAGCCTAATCTCTGCCAGAAGTCAGGGATAATCATAAGTATCACCTTGTTAAGTGGAACTCACACTGTGCGTAATGTCAATATCTATTCCTTTTGCCGATGGGGTCGGGAGGGGAGTGGGGAATTACAAGCCATACGAGAATTCAATCGAACCTTTTTTGGGAGGTTTAAAAACCTTATGGATAACGTGGTGCATGGTGCTTCAGTGTAAGTCTGGCTTAATGACTAACAGAGAAAGACTGACCTATGTTTAAGAGGAGAGTCGAACAAGTCCTTCCCTAACCTCATTCCAGTCATAAGGAAGAAGAATGCTTCAGTGATACAACCTAGGACAAGATGCACATTGGCACCACTTTATTTGATACTGGCTATCTAGAGCGAATGGAAAAGGAGATGTTTTGACATGTTGAGTTTCTAGTGCAACCAATCAATCTGTCATTACTGAGCCTCAATTTTCTTTTCCTTTTAGTCCAGGCAAAAGAAAAGGTTTCTTGAAACAGTTGTCTTTTGTGGAGTTCATAGTGGGTCCTGCTTGGGTTGTAACACCATTATATTTTAAGCTCCTCAGATTTTTGTACAGCTTGGATCCCTGCTTGTAAGGTTCTCATAGGCTCCCTTTTCCCTCTCCTACTATGTAATTCAAACGTGGATACTGTGCTTCATTACATATCTCAGAAAGAGAACGTTTAGACGGCTTAGTCTGTTTCATTAGGAGGGCGTGGTCCTGCTAGAAGCTTCCCTTTTCAGAAGATATTTACAAGATTGACAGTTGGAATGCTTGCGGCATAAGTCTACAGACATGGTGGGAAGACAATTGGTTCAATATGTGGCCGATAAATTCTTGTCGAATAGCCAGTTTTTTTCTGCTATTGGTTCATGAAAGGGCCCTACTTAAGTTACTATCTCATGAGGGGGCCACCTTGATGGGAATATTTTGATTTAACAAAGGAAAGCCATAGTGTGGACCAACTAAATTTACATCGCGGTAGCTATGGATTTACAGCATTTCTTATTTGGTCTGTTTGTATAAAGTAGTGTAGGCTTTGTATTTGATTTGCTTTGCGTCACATGACTCCTAAAAGGGAGTAAGAAGAAAATTAGAAGTTTTGGAGCAAGCCTAGCCTTTGAGTTGGCAGAGCTGCCTTCTGGAAAGTGGCAAAGCAGAAGGCCCTACTTTGGTTCTACTTTTTGTGGTTTTTTTTGTTTTTCGTTTTTTTGTGGGTGGGGTTTTTTTTTTGGAGGGGGGGGGGGGCTCACAAGTGTATTGAAAACAAAGTCCTCAAAACCTTAGCAGAATAATAATCACCCCTGACAAAAAAGTGAATTTAGACTCGAACTACTGGTTAAAAACACCAAAGAAAACAATACCTGGGCGCCAAAATATGCAAGCTCAGCCGCCTCATCGTAAGTTAGATATGGCACAGGCTTTGCGCTGGCATGTATATTAGGATCACATGTAAGAACACCATCTACATCCTTCCATACCTGTAATGAATAGAGAACTGGGAACTTTTAAAACATTTTAACTAGAGCAGGGGAAAGACAAACATATTGAAGACTAATTGAGCTCCCCCTCATAATAATTAGACAAAATATACACACTTCTGCAATAGTCAACATTGTTTTTCACGAAACTGTAATTGTGAACTTGAATTCTCAATTTGAGCCGAGAGTCAGCAATAACCTGAATTTCTCGCAACCCCAATGCTTTACCAATCGTTGTGGCTGTCAAATCACTACCACCCCTTCCCAATGTTGTCACGGCACAAGTTTTCCAACCCTACAGCAAAATCACCAATTATATCTTATTGGGCAAGACCCGGTAGAAAATTTAAAAAGAGCGGCAGCTAGTTATCAAGGAAAACTTATGAGCGCACCAGAAGAGACCTTTCCCAGGAAACCAGTGACAATAGGAATTGCAGGATCGCTGATCCAATCAAGATGTAATCTCTTTGCAACAGCTGGATAAGTTGCTTCCAAAATATCCGCATTGGTAAAATCATCTGTTGTTATAAATCCAATGTCAAATGCGTCATACTGCAAGACCACGCAAAGTGCTTGGTAAGGTATCAACCAAAAGAGTGTTAACAAGGCAGTCATAAGCATGATAGAACGTTCGACAGTAGGTTCTGACATACATAAGATACAGAATACATTATATGACATAAAGAGATTACAGCAGAAAGTTTAACAGATCAACCATGCCGTATGAATTCAGGTAAACATACGTAAAGATAATACATAGCTACTAGTTGACTCAACAGTTAATCCTTCAATGTCATCCCCTTTGTTTCTCAATGAAGCTTGAGGACTATAATAAGAAGTAATTGGCAGAACTCAGCAGAGAACATGAGACATTGAAAGTAAACGCAGGTAAAACTGTAGATAGACGATATCCAATAAATAGAATAAAAGGATATAGAAGAAATCTTCTATAAGGATAAATGCACTCCCCAAGATTTAAACGATACAGCAAATGGGAGCTGCTAAATGATCCATATCTGGTACTACAAGAATGTGATTCATTCTTATTACTTTGACCTTTCTATTTGGTCAACGATACCTGTCTGATTGCTCTAAATGTTTTAATCATGAAGATTGAGTAACTATCTACTAACTGCCGTGGCAATGGAAGTCCGGAAATTTTTAAATACTTTGGCAGTTGGACTAGAAGGACACCAAGTATTTTTGCTAGCAGAATTATGAACTTTTAGAAATTGAGGTGTGTTAGAGAAATTTCAAGAAAGAACATACTTGCCGAGCTTTCGCACCAATTTTGTTCAAATAAGCGGCAAAAATTCTTGTCGACAGACACTCCCCAAATGAGACTAAGTAGTCTTTAGTGCGTAGAGTCAACTCTTTCATCATTGCAATCCCCTTTAAAAGTTGCTCCAGTTCCTCTAGATGTCCTGAAAAGGGTTTCCCAAGGAAATATATGGCAAGCAAAACAGATATGAGTGTACACGCTGACAATAGAAAGCTTGAACGGTTGACTATAGGCTTCATAGTTGAGCATCATCTTCATGTTTTCTTTAAGGCTTCATTACTTCAAGTTTAACAGGGGTAAGCTATGTTGTTGAATAACATGACAAAAGAGGTGGATAAGGCTGCTATGTCCTGTCTGGTTCCTGTAAATATGCATCCAAAAAGTATAATGGGGAAATTTTGACAAGCTGGAACCATAATCAACAATATTCGAAATTTTTTTACTGCACGGCTGTCATAATGGGGTCAATTACTAGTGTTTTCCAACAACTAAGTTAACGGTTCATTTTAAGAAAACCCGTGAAGTCATAAAGATGAATTTTAAAGATCGACGTAGGGCTTCTGCCATTGCAGGGTCTAGCGAGTGTTTCATGTACGCAGCCTTACCCCTGCTATCGCAGAGAGACTGTTTCCTCACCAATGCTCACCTCTTCAAAATAGGGCAGCCCAGTGCCTGGGCAGCTCCAGTAAAGGGGTAAATATCAACAGCGTTACCTCCCCCAGCCCCCACCCCTCTCACTATTGCACATGGTTCACCCTCAAAAAGAGCGGCCCAGAGGCTCTTGATTAGATTGCAGCCTTGCCCCCATGTTGTGGAGATGTTTCACATTTTCAAACACGTGACCCTCAGGTGATGTTATCATAGCCAAGGCTTAGCTGGGAAGGGTACGATAATTGATATTGCTGATATAATAAAACAAGTAGTCTTACATTAACAGATTCAAAAGGAAATTTAAACATAGATTCAAAGGGAATCCTAGACTACTAACATTAATATCGAACATCAAAAGATCGAAACTCACCTGAAATGACAGAGCTTTCTATTTCAAGCTCTTTCACGGTCCTGGTGATGTAAAATTGTTGCCAAGGTAGAATTAGTCCAAAATACAGAATGCAAACATGATTGTCAATAAATCCAACAAGAAATGGCAGTACGAGGAATTACTTGCCTAAGATGCAATTCTTTCACAAAGTCCAACTCGTTAATTTCGTTGACATTAGAAACACCACAACTAACAGCCTTCTCTCCAGCCTACAATACAAGCAAACAATCCCGAATCAGAATCTTCTTGAAATGGGTGTAAAAGCAGATTAGACATAACTGTCAGTAAAAGGATACAATGATAAATAAAAAATACCAGTAAAAGCTTGTTCGTTGTCTTCCCCATAGCAGACAGAACAATCACGGGCCTCTCTTCCGGAAAACTGAGGATAAGCTCGGCTACCTCCCTCATCCGCTCCGCGGACGCCAGCGACGATCCGCCAAACTTCATCACGCATGTTATTTCATTATCTACCCTCTCTTCGTCCTTCCTTTCGCTCCGTTCAATCACCTCTACCTTCCCTCCCTGGCAACTAACCCTCAAAACCTTTCCCCTGCATGAACCCTCCACTGTCCTACACAATTTACTAACTGAACCCACTGATACCGCAAAATCTAGACACTGTCGCCGCCAAAGTTGGCAACGCAATGCGCTCAGGGCAAAACGCGGGTTTGGTGTCTTAACGGTTCTAGCTCCGCATAAATGCATCGTTGTTGCCATTATTTCGACGAATTGGCCAAACGAGGCGAAGTGAAGGGTTTAATTCAGGTGCAGAGAGAGCTAAATGCCCTCCCTGCTAACAGCAATTGCAATAATCCAACCTGCACATTATCCAAAAAAGCAGTCTAAACTGGCATGCCAATCGAAATCCATAAACTACAAAAGAATCTTAACAAAGAAAGATACAATTAGCTTGTGCAATGTTGCTGACAAAAAAAAAAAAACCATTAACAAGTAACACAAAAAAAAATATGGAACATAATAATCAGGGAAAAAAATTCAGCAGGTACCTGAATTTAGATAATGGGGATGCAAAAGTGATGTGTGAACTGGAGAGGCTAGCATTCTATTCGGAAAACTGAAGGTTTAATGTATAAAAGAAGCAAATTTTACAGGCAAAAATGATAGGGAAGTTTGTTCGTGAAGTACCTGATAGCTCGGAAGAACACTGCTAGGGTTTTGGCTTGATTCTTCTCGATTTGTTTCAGAAATCGAAAAACGAGGAGACTTTGAACGGGAAGACTGAAGAAATGGGAGCAGATCTCAGAGTGGCGGCTCGGTAACTCTTTATACACGTGGGGTTTAAGTGGGAAACACATGTTTTACATTTCTAATTGAATTAATTGCGCTCGGGTCACATGCGTCAAAAATCCTTTGGGATTTTACTTTTAATATATATTAATTAATTAATTGATGATTAGGAGTTAAGTTCTATGGGTGTTATTTAGATTTCAAGAAGACTGGTTGGGTAAGTTGCATCAATATCTTACGTGGCAGCCCTAATAGCCCACCTGAAGTTGTTACTCTCAACTTTTTGAAGAATAGCTCCTACGCTTAGAGAGATTTGCAAATGCATGTTGATAAAGCTAAAAATTGACCATTAATCATTGTTCGACATTTGGCATTTTTTCAGCAAACTTGGTACAGGGTTGGGCATTTTCCTTATCTGGGACACTCTGGGAGTTAGGGTGGTTTCTGAAAACCTATAATCTTACTTCCTAAGGATATGACTCAAGTCTAGCCGTCAATTCTACTGCTATTTGATAAATAAGATAATAAAGAGAAAATATCTTCACGAATGTCGACAGCTAATCACGCACAAATACAATAATCTTCTAGCTTATTCACAGTTTTACTCCTTAAGCGGTGAAGAACTCTTCCGACTCAGAGCCGTCAATTCTACTGCTATTTGCTTCACGAAACTGCTTTTTTCTATTTTTTTTGTCTTGCGGTCTCTCGGTCGAGCAAAAGAAAGCCATAAAGACGGAAAGCCACCCGGTGGCCACCACCTTCCCGTCTAAATCCTAAATCCACCACAAATATGGACCCCTAGCAACCCACCATGGATGCCGCCATCAATATCCTCATTAACATCAAAACTCACTGTTACCACCAGTTTTGCCACAACTGCTCCAACCATCACAACACCATCATAACGAACATCGTGGCCCATACCCTTGCAACCATACAACCTTCATCATCACGCACAACTACACAATAATCCCTAAGATCATATACCACATGAAAAGAAAAGAATAGAAAAAAAAAACAAGCTTCAATGCAGGTGATGTTGTGCGTGGGATTATTTATGAAAGTGACAACCCCCCATTATTTCCTCTCATATGTCATGTATTCGTATCTCAGGGACCAAAAGTATTGTTGAATTTATTTCAATTCAAGGCTTTTGGTGGTATGATTTTTTGCAGATTTTGGGCGATAATCGATTGTTCGTATTCATATCTAATGTGACCAAATTATTATTTATATGGCTTTTGGTGATACAACATTGCAGAATTTGGATGGTAGCGAGTTGTTTGTGGTACTAACGGTGGTGCATGTTTGGTTCAGTGTCACTGTCAGTGGCAGTAGGCGGTGGGGAGTTACTTAGTTCGTTGAAGTAAGATGGACTGAATTAACTCTTTTCAGTGCTTGAAGTTCTTCTTTTGCCCCTAAAATTTTAATTTCCATCGATTCAATTTAGAAGAAAAAAAATTTGTCAAGCGGTAAATTGAGCACGGATCGAGAATGATAGGGTGCTAGGTGCAAAGATTTAAACCTCAGTGTAGTTGGCACATTTGGCGCAGGTAATTCCAAACTATAGTTAATCTTTTTTAGTTGGGAAATTAATGGTGAATGAAGCTAATCATTCATACCTGTGAAGTGAACTTAATCATTTCTATGTGTGACTCTATGACTTATGTTGAACTGATCCAATGAATAACACTCCCTTCGGATATTGTCTCGTTCATTTTTTTTGTGAAATTATAAACGAGAATTTGAACATGTAAGTGCTCCGTTCACTCATTATTTTTCGCAACATTATGACTTGTCAAAATACACATATTTTTTGTGTGTGTGTGCGTGTGTGTTTTATTGCCAAAATTATACTAGTACCTTTTGCAGAAACGATGCACTCGATAACATACAATCCTTTACGGGTATCGCGATGGGCCTATCTTGAGCGGCAAAAGCTTTAATATGCCAGATTTCCTTAAAATCTATCATGGGATCAGGCTAGATTCATTTAAGAATATAGTCACATGAATTAAAATCTCATTTTAGCACTGTTTATGACTGTTATGATAGATTTGTATTTGTTGTTCATGATGATCTATGGTAATCATAGTTTCCTTTAGTGCATGGACTAAAGTTCGTCTATCTCATTCGATGAATGTAATAAAAGAAAATCTTGTAAGGTGCCTAACCTCAAAGTAATTAATACATGTATTTCTCCTATTTAGCAGCTCTTATTTGATTATCTTTTCGTGAAAATTATTTGATGTAAAGAAGCTTCCTCGGCAAAATAAATAAAAGAAAATATCTGACTTCTTCCCATGCCAAGTATAATTATTGGTTAATAAAAAAATTATTCCCAATATTTTAAAGATTTTTGTAGGTCTATCTATGTAATTGTATTTTTGTTACAATATTGTCCGTCCACGTTACTAATATCATTGTAAAGTTGTTGGCAGATATAATTTTTTTTTCCTAGAGTGCCCCTCTAAGTAAGTATGTGCAGTATATGCGTAATAAAATAAGGGTAAGAATGTCATTTGACATACATACATTTAAATCAAAAAATAAAAAATAAAAACTCTTATTTTGTCCAAGATTACTGAAGCACCCATAACCTCACCATGCGTTCATCAATATTACCCACCACCACTGCAGTGGCAGTATATCTTTCAATGGATCCAGCAGCCGATAAATGCTAACTGCGTTCAACTGCCGCTACTGGGTCAACTCCAGACCAACGGTACTCGGGAAGGAGAAATGCTTAAAGAGATTCAAGCTGAACTTTAGTTTCAAATGAAGTTAGAAGACTTTGACTGGTTCAATCTAATTAAGGTGGTTGCTTTTTGGAAAAAAAGATGAGGTATTGGGACTCGAAGTCGCCAGTTGAAGCGGTCTTGCCACCACGCTGCAGTTCAACTGTTCAAAGACCGTGCAACCCCAGCAGATGTAAGACAGAGAGGATGAGGGAGATAACCAAAGAGAACTTGATGAGTCTTTCAGCAAAAACAAAGGGAGCAAATTGAGCCCGTCGCTTGGATCAAAGGAAGTGGTGCCGATGCAGATATGAGATTGGGTTGCTGGTGGCCAATTAGACGGTGGCTCAAATGATGACGGGTGTGCAGGGTAGTGGTTATGATGGGGCTGTTGGTGGGGTGATGGGTGTGACGCGCGGTGAAAAGGTTGGTTCGTGGCTGTGCCGAGGCAGATCTGAAAACTGGGGGGAGGGGTGGGTGCATTCTTTTAAACACTTGCTTGCTTAAAAAAAACACTTGTTTACTTGGCTCTTGGTAACATTTTTTTTTTATTTTCAGTTTAAAAAAAAATAAAAATTTAAGGAGCAAATTAATTTATTTTTTTTACAAAAACAAGTGGGTATTTGATAACTCAGTTTTTTTTTTGAATTTTTTTTTTTTTTTTTTTTTTACCCATTTTTTACTTTGAGTTTTTTTTTTGTGGTGGTTTGCGATGGCGGCGGTGGTCGCCGATGGTGGTCGCCGGAGGTTGCCGCCGACGGTGGTGGCCGAAGTTGGCAGCAGGTGGTGGTGGCTGGAGGTTGCCACCGACGGTGGTGGCCGGAGTTGGCCGCCGGTGTTAGACCCCTCATGTTTAAATGCTTATAATAAAATAGAGAGATTGGGGACGTAATGAATATTTTAAAATTCTTATTTTATTAAGAATATAAGTACATATATATATATATATATATATATATATATTAGGTATCTGATAGTTACGTACAATATATATCTTTTATAGGAACACAAGGAAGTTCAAAAAAGTTTACAGAAAATTTCTAGGAAAAGCCTCTTGAGATCTTGATCATTACTTCGAGATAAGAATTTATTTCGTGCATCGAATTGAGGTTTATGGTAGAAATTCTATGAAATTTTATTATTATTGGGACCCTAATTATAGCTTTTGGTATATTGATTTTTAGGGAGTTTGATACAATTGATTTAGAAAATCAAAGTTTTGGGATTGAATTACACAATTGGAGGGAAGGGTTTACTGTTAATGAAATCTAAATCAGCGTTGAACCAATCAATCCGATATCATAAGAGTTTAATTTCTTTTTGAAATCTGAAATTTATGATGCACAGAATTATTTCTCTCCTTCAAAAGTACGTTGTCCTCTATCTGAAACCTTCCTGCCGTCTAATGTTGGCGTTGACATATACACAATCTGTTTGCTAACTAATCCCTAAGCTGGTTGTTCTTTTTCCTTTTTCCAATAGTCTGTTACGTGGCCATGCTAGATTTATTCCCATGATGTGATTCATCTCCTTTGATTATTTATTATTATACATTTGGATCTTTCTTCATTGTCAAAGACTTTGAATCTTTGAATTTCATGCCACGTTTCTTTTGAAATCATGCCCTTTTTTTTGTTAAACCACCCGATTTTCGGACACTACATTGGAACCGACTAATTCGGGTTCGAACCGGGCAGGACCACATGGGTGACAAAGCTCTCCCTACCAAGTTTTAACGCAGCTGCATTCCCAGGGCTCGAACCCGAAACCTCTGGTTAAGTTATGACAGCCTCATACCAGCTGACCTACGCGCTTGGTGGTAAAATCATGCCCCTTTGTCATCATCATTTTTGGTAATATATATTTGAAGAGACATTCTGAAGTTTTTCTCTGTGGCTGACTCGTGTGCGTGCCATTTGGCCAAGAGAATTCTGGTTCTGTTTTACATGAAATTGGTACAGATCCCTTCGTTGGCTGGCCTTGTTTTGGTGTCGTAGGGCACAAATTCCTTTCTTCGTGCGTGCCTGTTGGATGTAATTCCTGACTTGTTTTGCGTGTCAATTTTCTCTCCTACAATTACATGTTACTTACTGCTTTGTACACCCGTCTCTTAATTGGTCTGTAATCTAGTAATCTAATAATATGTTCGTATGTGTTTAGCCACACTTGATCTCGTCTAGATCTATAGTTAAACAGGGTCTTAAAAGGACATTTTAAGAAAAAAATTACGGCTAGGAAACAATTTCGCAATGATGTTACTAAAGGGATAATATTACAAAAGTTACAAATACACATAAGAACTGGAAATTACATAAGACAGTTTTGTCATTAAACGTATAATAGCACATTAAATTATTTTTGTTAGTTACGACATTGGACTGTATCTATGTTATTTATAGTTAATCGGTCATAACATGTAGCTGTTACAGTTGATGCTATGTAATTTCTTCGGTTCTAGTTGAAATTTTGGCCATTTGATTCGTCGTTTGCATCGTTGCATGATCGAAATCAAAATCGCAATCATGATTGTAGTTGTAATTTAAGCTTTTTTGGTTCGCTTTTGGAGAATTGATCGAATGTGTAGTCATGATTAACTTTAAATATTTGGCTCAACGAGTTCGTAAATGTAATAAAAAAATTTAAAAACAACTGGAGCGGTTTCACACTGCATTTTGTTTTGTTTTGTTATATTTCACTGCTACAACCATTGAGTCATTTAAAAATTTTGGCACTATATTTTAATTGTTGGCAGATAAAGAGGTGAATGATGCGTTTAAAACATGGAACATAGGATACCAGTAGTGAACATATGTAACAATTACATGTAAATTAAACATGTTCCCCAAGCAAGTGTAGGGGGCAAATTTGAGCCGTTAAACATAATCTAGAGAACTACCAAGCGCGTAAGTCAGCTGGTAGAGAGTTGTCCTAATTTAACCAGATGTCTCGAGTTCGAGCTCTGGGAATGCAGTGTTAAAAACTTGGTAGGGAGAGTTATGTCACCCATGTGATCCCACCCGGCTCGAACCCAGATTAGTCGGCTCCCAATGTGGTGTCCGGATACCGGGTGGTCAGACCAAAAAAAAACATAATCTAGAGAAAGGGGTGAAAATAGAATAAGGTGTTGGTTTTCATTGTGGAGTTTGGCCTACCGATCTGGGTGAGGGAATGTAATTGATTCTCTTGGGCGTGTCTAGGATTACACCATAATGATCATTGCGACCTAAACATTTTATCAAATTTTTACTCTTTCCGCTTACCGATGTACTCATGTTCGTAATCACGCCAAACATGACGAATCTTTTTGCATTCTTCTAATTATACATAGGGTGTGCTGCTAATCGGAATGGCACTGTTGACTGCAAGGGCAATGAACTCTAGCCGCAGCGGTAGCCGAAACCAATTGTTCATTAACCAAAGGAAAATTAAAATCCTAACACAAGTTATTTGCTCGTACCTTCTTCAACTTCATGCCAACGTTTGCATAGCATTTACGCTAATAATGATCGTATAAAAGGACGCATGACACCTTATTTGACGATCATTATCAACTTCATGCCATCATGAACCTGCACCGCTCACACCATCATAAATGGACACATGACACCTCATTTGACGATCATTATCAACTTCGTGCCCGCATGAACCTTTCTCGCTACACCACCTACAACTTTACGTTATATATGTACGCCGATAACGATCGTCGCATGCCGGACGAAGTGTCATCCTCACCGAATACAAAATCCCACCACGTTCCTTACAAAGGAGGTCGTTCTCATTGTCCTTGTCCTTGTTGCAACGGCGATGTTGATGAAGGCAGACGGCCGGCTTATTCACTTACCAGTTGAGAAGATAACCAAATACCAACCCATTTATATATACCTTGGCCATAACAACCCATATGCTACCAGCTGATCTGCACTATAAATTCTAATGGGAGGGGCTCTAAAAGGGATCTTAACAAAAATTTCATGATAAGTAAGTTCAATAAAGTACTGGAGTTTCAGCTATAATGTCACACTCAGCATCAAGCAGATAGCTATAACAACTGGTCACAGAAAGTGCATAATTTTTTTATCATAACAATGAGCTTCACCTTCCAAGTTTATATGGCAAGTCCAAAAGGATCTGTGCCTGTAACAATTTTTACCTTTTTGGTACATTTTCATGACTAAAATTGTCATAATCAAAGCTTCAACAATCTTCCTGAGCTAACATGCAGGTCAAGCCATTCCCTGGCAAGCAAGGTTTTGGCAGTCCTTCGCTGCCAGTGACGTGCTTCTCTCTTGTAATTCACAATCCAATTGTTTCTGGAATACTGTTCTTTGGGAAATAGGAAGAATTAGAGGCCATAAGAAACAGGTCCACGTTGGCTCAATGAAAGCTTCCAAGCAAATAGGTCTAGCTATTCAGTTGGTCAACTGAACAGTAATTTCGAGCGATATAAGACGTTACGTAAACGTTAAGTAAATAAATTGTAAGCAGAGCACTTAATCCCCCTTTCTAATGCAGATGAAAACTAGTAAACTTGAAATATAGGCGACGCCTTAACAAAATTCAGAAAGGATAAGTTTGCAATAGAGGAAACTCTTCATGCATAATGACAATGTATTAGTTGTTGCATTGCACGACGTTCATGACACACAGTGGAAGGACTAAAACCAATCCACCCTCGAATTAGAATACCTGGAAGCAGGTTCGTAATGCAGAAAAATTTCTTTGAATATACGAAGACTTATATGTTTCCACACCGAGTCCAATCCTTGTTATCAACCCCTAGAAAAATAAAACCCTCGAAGAACTTGAAAAAATCTTGAACCAAAATTTCTTTTTGGTTTTAACCCAAGGACTAGAAATAACACTCTCGTGTTATTCTAATTTGTTTTTCGGTTGCATTACTTTTTCAGAAAATAAATTATATTTTTCCATAAGAAATTGCAAAAGAATGCTCTCTTATAATGAGTTGGCCAAAGAAACTCTTAGACCATGTTCATGGGGAATATCCTATTGATAGCTTAATGGTAATATTAACCATTAAGAATTCTCAATTGAGTCGGTTCGATGATCATATCTCCATATGTATTATCTATATATGTAATTTAGTAAATAAGATCAACTAATCTCCATCCTATAAAGACCATCACATATTTATTGATATCTCCGGATCATCAAGGTCATATTCTTAAGGATCCCATGATCAAGAAAAGTTTAGTTTAAATAGTAAAAGACTTGACTGTCATTATCATGATTTTTATGATGACAAGTTTTTATATTTAATCAAAGACCTTATCATTTTTATCAAATTATCAAATAATAAACATGATAATGAAATAATGAATGCCATTCAGCAATCAAAACATGTTGACTACAAGTCTACAACGTATTCAAATCATACATGAGAAATTCGATCTTGGGCATATCAATTATATCCCCAACTTAGTAACACTATCTTGTGGTGTCCACCAGCTATATAAAGTATAAGAGAGAAGCTCTTGTTTGTGAGCTCAAAAAACTAGAGATGACTTTCAATCTGCATAACTGTACAGTTGAGCAACCTCGCGCTACAATCAACAGAGTTCACATCTTCTTCCACTTTGTGGCCATTGTAACCCTACTATACTACAGAATCTCACATGTTTTTCAAGCTGAAGAATACGTACCAGTTTTTGCATGGTGGCTTATGACCAGCTCTGAACTCATTTTGACTTTCATATGGATCCTCACACAGGCATTCCGGTGGCGGCCGGTATCTCGGACTGTCAATCCCGAAAATCTTCCGGGCGAGCTGGAGTTACCGGGGGTGGATGTGTTCATATGCACGGCTGACCCTGAGAAGGAACCTGTAATAGATGTTATGAACACGGTGTTGTCGGCCATGGCACTTGATTACCCATCCAATAAGCTTGCAGTGTATCTTTCAGATGATGGTGGTGCAGCCTCAACACTGTATGCTGTCAAGGAAGCTAGCTCATTTGCTAAGTCTTGGATACCTTTTTGTAGAAAATATGGAATCAAGACGAGGACTCCTGAACTATATTTTTCTTCTTTTGGTGATGATGATCGTCTCCTTTGGAGTGATGAATTCATGGCAGAGGAAGAAACTATCAAGGTAGGCCTGCACTTCTCTACGTACACTGCAAATATACAAGCACAAAGATATGTGCACATGCAGCTTACTGAAAGTATCTTTTAGTCAGACTCGCACTGGAATTCTGACTGTAAGGAACAAAGGCAGTAGTATGTTTAGATTTCATAAACCAAGAAGAAACAATGAAAAGCAAATAGATAAAAAGAACTTGGAAGTGTGAAGGAAGGTCTTTCAGAAAAAGACGTAAAAACCTTTTCCAAGAAAGAGTACAAATGTTTCTGATAACTTGATTCATTGTTTTCTTTCAAGTACTTTTCCGATTGGTTTTCTCGTGTTCTAACAACAAAACAGACAGCCTCAAACGCTCAACTCCCGATTTCCTAGTTATATTATTTGATATATGCACTATGGAGTATAATAGTAAACGTCCTTGTTGAATACTTGGGAGTTGGGATACAAAAATGCAGCTAAGGATCCTTCCCCACAAATTATGATTTGGTAAAGCTGGGAAGAGCAAGATAATTTATTTCCTTCCTTTTCTAGTCTTCCCTTACTTTTGTTGGTGCAAACATGATTGAAGAGAAGAAGCAAGAAGTAAACAAACAGAACAGCTTCCATTTCTTCCATTTGTTTACACATGGAAAAAAAAAAAAAAGTCTATTCACCACTTATTTTCTAATTTAGTTTCCCTTTCTTATCATGTCCCCCTTAACCAGCATGAGAGTTAGCTCACATTTACTGAATCCAGTAGTATATATTAATATCAAGGTATTTAGATAAAGCAATTAAGGTATTTAAAACATCACCTGCCAAGACAGCTTATAATTTTCAAACAACTCTAAACCTTTTTTCATGGACTTTAGCCTAATTATCTTCATGGCAACTTCAGCCTAATTAGCAATTAGACAATGTAAATGACAGGAACACAATATCTGATGTTAGCATGTATGGTGCAGTCGACATATGAACTGTTCAAGAAAAATGTGGAGAAAGCGGGTGTAAAAGATTCTGCGGTGCACGACCGACCTCCCTGCATCGAGGTATGCGTAACCTGAAAAGCACTCTGTTAATTGTTATTGCAGAGTAGTTGGAAGTTACTCCAAAACATTTTTCATCCCCTTTGACATATATATGCCGTACGTTATTACTTGCAGTTTTACATTTTCCATAAAAAATGAGTGATCATCAGAAGA